>CM064889.1:9576926-10238667 GCA_030347415.2 Decapterus maruadsi
TATACGCGTACGCAATTGACTTCCCTTAGTGAGCGCACAGCCTACCCATTCCTCTATCCACGGATGCAGCGAGTGGGAAGACATGATGGCAGAAAGGTGGAGAGATGAAATGAGAGATGGTCAAGCAGACAAGAGGGAACAATGAAAACAAAGTGTGAAAAAGTAAAGGAGAGAGTAAAAATTGTCCAAGGAGAGAAAGGTGCTTTGCAAGAATATGAACCCCCATATTAAGACTTTTTTTTTCATTCACATCAGGTGCATGTTTGAAATTTCAGATCTTCTGTGGGTATGAAGTCAGAACTTTCTGCAAGTTTCTTCTTAACATGACCATCTATATGTCTCTTTGATGTGCAGATAAATGGCTGTGAGGTTCAAGACAGAGAGAAAGCTGTTGCTTTGTTGTCAAGTGAAGAGGCAACGAGCATCATACTACTGGTGACAAGACCAGAAATCCAGGTAAACACAAACACACACACATACACTCTCTCACAGGCTCCCTGCCCTCCCTTGACAACCTATGTCATGTCAAATAACAGCAGCTGCCTGCAGAGTGCCTGTTGCTTTCCTTCCAACTGTCAGCTTGATTGTGTGGAGCTTCTGCACACAGAAAACACTCACAGGCAGAGAGAGAGTGAGAGGTTTCTAACAAGATGTTGTGATTTCAGCTTGAGGAGGAGGTATGGCTGGATGATGAGCAACAGGAACTTGTGGAAGAGCTGAAGAGGGAGATCCTGGAGGAGAGGAGGAAGCAGAAGGAACGCAATTTTGACAGGAGAGATGAGGTGAGGGGGTCAAGGAACAGACATGGATCAAAATGAGGCAAAAAGAGACAGACGTGTATCTGGGAAAGATGGAAGGAGAGATTAACCCTCAAACTTTTTAAGAATATTGATGTTTGACAGTTTAGCAAAACCCTGGATTATGTTCAGTGAATGTATTGGTTCAGGTTTCAGAAAGGTCATCACTGTAAAAATCTGCTCTAACTTTATTGGGTGCAAATTATGATTTTCTGTATTGAGGTCAGATTCCATCTAGCCATCAGATATTGGTATTGGATGTAAATTATGAAAAGCATAATTGTCCAATTGGATGTAATGTTAAGGGACAGTTGGCTGAGCTCTGTCCCTTCAATTAAATCAGTAACCCAATCATGCAGTGACAAATAAGTCTGTTTTTGTCCTTTCTTCATGAACCAGCATCAAGGTGAAGAGGACCTCACAACTGACACTGCTACCTGCTCCTCCAATAATCAAGACAGTGGGTTTGGACGCAGCACAGACAGTCCGGAGCATCAACCTCTGCTGTCCAGACTTCACAGGAAGAGCCCAGCTCATTGCCTGAGAGACCGATGGCGGGCAGAGCATCCACACACTGGAAGAGGGACTGCGGCACCACAGGACACACAGAGTCAAAGGACAATGTCCAAAGGCCAAGGCCATGATGGGGTACTCAGTATTCGCAACAGTGGAGGTGGGATCCTAGGTTTAGAAAACCGCTTTCAGCAACTTCTGGAGCTCAAGTGTCAAATCCGTAATGGAGGTGAGTGTGGGGTGTACTCCATTCGACACAGTATAGAATGTAGCCTGACTGAGCAAGGAGGTGGAGGTGATGATGTGGTGGATAGTGTAGAAGGAGGGGGAGGGATGGAGCAGGAGTTGAGGATGCTGAATGAGGAACTGCGTAACATTGAGCTGGAGTGTCAGAGCATCATGCAAGCACATCAGCTGCGCCAGACCCACCAACTGGACCCCTCACAGCCCACACCCTGCTCACCAGGACGGACCCCCAAAGATGGGCACAAGCGGCACGGCAGGCTGGCCGACATCCACGAATACCCAGAACGGTCGGACAGCGATAAGATCAGAGAGAAGGACAGCTCCAGTGCCTACAACACAGCCGAGAGTGCACGGTCAACACCGCTAGGTATGGAGAGATCTCCTGACCACTCTCTGCAGAGACACATCAGCATCACCAACCAGAAAAACCTCAGACTGGCCTCTTCCACACCATCCAGCCCCATCCCCATCCCCAAGCCTCATGGAACACCCAAAAGTAGCAGACCAGCAGACCCAGGTCCTGTAATCTCCAGCAGCCCAGACCAGAGCAACCCCTCCAGGTCTGAGTCAGACCCTGCCCTGCCTGCAGATGATGAGAGGTGTGAGAAGAAAGGCAGAACCAGAGAGTCCAGGAGAGGGCTGCCCTATGGGTATCAAACTACCCCCTATCAAGGCCAAGGAGGATCCAGGCAACTCCAGGTATGTATCATAAAGAACACACACACAGAAGACATGTAAACTAGACATTGATTTACCCTCAGGTAAGACTCTTCTGATGACAGTTCTTCTAACGGTGACCTCTGTGTTGCAGAGCTACATGCAGCTGCTCCAACAGCACTCCTCCCTGGAGTATTCCCAGAGCCAGCTGAGTCTGCTCAGCGTGTGTCGAGATCCTGTGCATCGGACCGGCCGCCCTGGGGAACCTCGTCTAGAGTGGAAGGTCAAGGTCCGTGCTGACGGAACAAGATATGTGGCGAGAAGACCTGCTCGTGACCGCATCCTGAGGGAAAGGGCACTCAGGATCCGGGAGGAGAGGAGCGGAGGTATGACCACAGATGACGATGCCATGAGTGAAATGAAGATGGGCCGCTACTGGAGCAAAGAGGAGAGGAAGCAGCACTTGGCACGGGCCAGGGAGCAGAGGAAGAGGAGGGAGTTCATGCAAAAGAGCCGCCTTGAGTGTCTAAGGGAGGGACCAGCCAGTGGAGCTGAGGGCAGGAAGGAGATCAATATCTTAGAACTGAGTCACAAAAAGATGATGAAGAAACGCAACAAAAAGATCCTTGACAACTGGATGACCATCCAGGAGTTGATGAGCCATGGGGCTAGAGTCCCAGAGGGGTCTAAAGTACACAACGCCTTCCTATCTGTCACAACTGTCTAATGGACATACATCACTGCGCATTACTGTACACTGTACACTTTGATATCAGGTAGCCTGCACTTCAGGAACTACTTTGCTTTGTTTAAGAAATGAAAATGTATCTGCTGAGGACTTCTGTAGCATTCCTGAAGCAACTTTGTATCTACCACCACAAGAATGTTTGAAGAATTTTCCAGAACTATCATTACGAGACATCAGCCATTCAAAAACCGGACTTTTACCTGTTTTTACACTGGCTTTTTTGGTACTCTGGCTTCTGACAGCTCATGAGTTTGGTAGCATGTTGGTTCGAACAGATTCACACATGAAAGGAATCAACACATTTACTTCATGTATACTATGTATTGTGTCTTCATACACTCCGTTCTTCTGTTTCATTGAATATGAAGCGACTTCACTTGCCTCGTTCAAGGTGGCGTTTTTTTATAATGGGGGAAAGTACCAATATTTTTCACACTTTGTAAACTCAGTGACTTTTTGTAAGGAAATTTTTTACACTGAATGTCAATGTACTGTATACATTTTATTGTTATTTATGTTTGTATCTCCAAACCATCAAGGTCAGAGTTGGCTCTATTTGATTGTAGCTTGCATTGTTTACCAGTCCAACATAGACAGAAATGAGAAAACGTTGAAAACTCCCTGAAGAACTCCTCATCTTAAAAACACTGCTTTGATTGTGTTAATAATATGACTAGGGTTAGAATTGACTGAAAAAATTATAACACTCAATTTAAAGCACTCAAAGGCTTGTATTAGTCACTGGCTGAGAGGACTTTATGAAACAGATTTACCTCAACTTGCAGTCGATACATGAGTAACTGCACTGACTTAGGGAACCCTTGAGTCGACCTTCAGCCCTTGCAAAGTATGTGAATTATGTTAAAACTGTTAAATATATTCTTATTTATATTGTTTACTGTTATTTCTATTTATTGTAAATTAATTTTATGGTCCATCTGATAAATGTTTCACATCAAGTGGCTAGCCCTTGAAAGGCCGATGCACTTTTCAAGGCACTGTGAAGAAAATGTATCATACTGCAGCCTTTCAACCCAAACCTGCTGATTTTCATTGTAAAGTTAATTAAAGAGGCCTTGACTTCAGTATTTGTTGATGGTGAAATTTGTAATAAAACAATAAAAAAGAGTAAGAAAGACTTGTTTTTTTAGTCAGTAATTCCCTATAAACACTTTGTCATTTGTGACTATAATGTGTTTATCTTAACATGTCGCCATATTAACCAAAGGTTTTTAGCCTTGGCTCTCGGTTTATTGTAACAAGGTTGAGTGTGAAAGCTTGTCAGTATATGCAGCAACACCTACACTGCACTAACAGCAGATTTCAGAGCAACTTATAACAATTTAAGCAGTTGTCAATCTCAGTCAACACAACTCCAGCTGCCTCATTAAGTTGCTTTCCAGCCACATGTGAATTATGTGAAATTCCAATTTGTGCATGAAAAAACATAACATATCACAAAAGAGCTTGGCTGAGATGGAAAAGTAAATTGACTGAGAAAAGTGAAATCCAACAATGTGCAATGGAAACATGGTGTGATAATGTTCCGATGAAGCTTCCAGTCCATTGAGCAGACAAAACAGTGCATGACAAAAAACAAATGTTCACGTTATTACATGACAGAAATATGCAAAATGCCACATTTTTCATACATTGTGATTTAAGTAATGGTAATAAAATTACAAGATAATAAGGACCAACAACTATCTATCTTTACAAACCAACTCAAGCTGATTTCTTTGAAATTAGTTTGAAGAATTTGAGTAGACACCTGAAGACAGTTGATTGTTCTTCCATCCCTATTGTCTTGCACTATTATCACAACAGCTATTGGATGGATTGAAAATCTATGAACCTCTCGGTGTGAATGCAAATGATGTTTACTGGTTTAACTTAGGTTCGGGAGCAGGTCCACATCTCAACCACACCTCTAATCACTAGCCAAGCCTAAATATACATGGCCTTCTTCCTCAGTAAACACGTTAAAGATGCTAACAACCACCATGAGATAAGCTCACAAAATACTGACAGAACTAATTGTCTTCCCATCAGCCTTAGCTGCAATTTGTGTTCAATTAGCATTATGATATGATGCTTAGGTACGGGAGGAACACTTGCAACTCCCTGATATAAAATAAAAAAGCACTCCACATGAAGAGAATATATTTTTAAAAGCAGAGAAGATCTTGCACACGTGTGTTTGTGTGTGTGGTGTGAGGCAGCCAGGCAATAAGATACATAATGTGGGGAAAATCCTTGTGGTAAGTGCTGCTACTGATCAATACTGTGCAATCAGCCAAAGCTACAGAAAATGATTGCTAATTGAACACATGGGAGAATTAAATGGACATGATTGCTGCACCTGGAAAACTACTACACCTGCCTCCAGGCCTCACCACAGCGAGCCTCCGGATCTCCAGTCACACTAACAGGAAGTCATAAAGCATTTTGATGTTTTGTGGCTTGAAAGCTCACATAGTAATTTACCCTGTCGCTACAGTTTACAGTATTCATGTATTCACAGTAGGACGACTGACTGACAGTATGTGGGGGGGGAAGGAAGTAAGTGTGTGTGTGTGGGGGTGGGGTGGGGTGAGGTGGGCATGTCCATTTAGCGATAGGATGCATCAAAGCTAAACTATACTCCTATTTCAAAGCATTGAGGAGATGCTGGTGAAGTCTCCTCATCCCCTGTCAATCTGCCGTGTCTGTCCACAGCCCACTGAACTGAAGAATTAATGAGAGACATCAGGCTGGCATCCCCATCGCCAGGGCTTTTATGCATAACATTAAATCAGGTAAGCACTGCACCCGCTTTTCTCAAAGCTACTCATCTCCCTGTATGATATCCAAACAGTTTTTTTTCTCTCCATATGACAGAAGTGGCACAGGAATTGAGGTAGCCTATAATTTGTTGCAGTCAACCCAGTATTATAAATGATTAATCCCAATATGCATAGCATAGATAATTAAATGTATTTAAAATGTTGATCTGTTACACACCAGTGGTATTGTGGAAGACTACCATGGAATAGGCTTGGGTTTCAATACATGTGTGAACCGCAATGGCATGACCAAAATACATGGCTTAAAGCTGAGGCGTTGGGGCTTAAATTGTTCCCAAGCTACATGCTTGCAAGACATAACATAAAAAGATGATAAAAAACAGAAATCCTTCAGAATATGGAATGAGTTTGTTCAAAGACCTTGGCATCCTAAAATAAATTGTAAAAAAAAAAAAACCTCTTAAAGTTTTAAAATGCTGCAGATGCAGTCACATAAATGCTGTTCCAATACATGCTGGATATAGGTCACTGCTGTTAGCTGAGAGAAGATTGATGGAGCCGCTAGACTAACTGTCTAACTCTAAATAAAATATAATTGTTTGTTAGCAATTCTAAATTTCACTGATTAATTCTTTTTGGTGTAATGTAGAAAACTGTAAGTGTAATACTTGTGTTTTTATGTATATGTGCTAAGCTAACTGCCTGCAGCTGTAGTTCTGTTTTCAACAGAGACAAAGCAAGTGTATTTCCCCCCAAAGTATTCCCTTTGAATGATAAAACAAACAAAAATCATTACATAGCCTACAAAAAAAGAAAGTTCAATCCAGGTAACATGTGGCAAAAAATACATAAAGTTAAGTTTTAAGACTTCGTGAAGAAGACACTGGGGGGGGATCTTTATAGATGTTTGCTCCCTGGATTCGTCCACACAGCAGGATGTGCCCCAAACATAAACACGAAGATGTGAATTCCATATATTCTGACTCCCCTTCAACCATTCTTCTCATCTAGATCTGTCTCATTCAAATTCCAACAGCTGATGTGAGCGGAGCAGGCCGAGTGCTGCGGTGATGAAAAAAGCAAAGGTATCCTGGCTCTCTTTAATCTAATGATGCCTTTGAAGCTGCAGAAAGTGAGCGTGACTAGAACAAAGTCAGGTGTTCTTTACCGAGACGTTGGTTTAGATGCTGTGATGGCAAGTGTGTGACACTGTCTGTGTGTGAGGATGCTGACTGTGTGTGTGTGTCCTTGAGTGTGAATATTGAATATACAGTGTGCCATTAGACAAATAAAACAACACTTGGAGATCCTCAGTCGATGGTTAATTGATTAAAGATTTTATCTAGGCCATGTTCAGAACTGGAGCTTTTTGACTTTGTCAGTATCACCTCATTATTTATAGTGCCTTACTTATAGATATTAAGCATCACTTTCAATATGTATTAAGACTTGTCCTGTCCTGACCTCGAGCTTTCTGCTTTAGATTGGCACACTTGCAGTTTCCACTGATAACAGAGGCAGATTTACCTCTCCTCTGAAACAATTTGGGTCACATTAAGGTCAACAGAACTGATTTCTAGCCAGCATCACTTGATTTTGCCAATCTCAGATGGCAAATGGAAACTTCTGGCCCAACATTTGCCTGGTTCTTCTGGCCCATTTAGTTGCATATCTGGGCAGACTCCGACTGTTGTCCTCTAGTGTTGGCAGTCATAAGATTTTCTATGTGCAGGCCAAGTCTGGTCCAGATGGGGAAGTAGCATCTGACAATTATAATGTATATGGGCCAGATCTTAAGACTGCAGTGGACACACAAGCCATGTTACCAAAGTATATCCTGGATGTATTTTACCTTCTTGAAACTGTGGCAGACAGATTTAGTTTTACTTTGTATTTAGCTTTATGGTTAACTAAACATTTCTAATTTCATCATAGGATCCAGGGTAAAAGATACTCTCTTCAGCTGACGATCATGTAACACATAGACATTGTTAAACCTTAACATGAGTACAGGTTTACTCTACAGATAAGAAGAATGCATTTGGGAAACATAACATATGATCCTCCTGTGTCCCACACAGTGGATGTGGGACTTTTTAGCGTAACCTTTAACCCACATATTCATTAGCTAATGACACTCTTTAACCCTGATGTGAAGTGATGCTAGGGGGATTTAGCTAGTTTATGCAAACAGGAGCAACTAATGTTCTGCACTGCTGAATGCACTTTTAATGCATTTGCAGTGAGTTGGCTTTTGGGAAAGGTGATACAACACAAGTTGAACCATCATTAAACAATAATTGTTTGTGGTTCGTGGTTCAGGCAGATTGTCAGTCGCTGTTGACTATCTGACTAGAAATATGAAAGTTGTAAAACAGTCTGCACTGCATAATTTTCTAATCGTGCCTTACGTGTTTTTAAGATAAGGGTATGGTTGGGATATTGCATGTTTTCTAATGCAAGTGTGCCTCTACATAAAAAACAGCCTCCTGGAATCTCTACACCTTGTGGGAAAGCCTCAGTGCTAAATGAATAATGGCTCCTCCTACCTCAGCCGCTACCACTCGGTCGCCCTTGAGCATGGCAATTAACCCCCAATTGCTCCAGTGAAGTTTATAAGTGGTAAACAGTGTAAGCCTGTGGTTATACTGGGTTGCTCCCAGGTATGAATGTATCTCACTAAATTAATGTGAGGAGGGGGATTTTTTTTTAAGCTAAATTAGGTAGGAAAGAAACTCTAGTGCAAACTCCTCTTCCATCATACTGTTTGTGTATTGGAAAATGAACATCATGTAGATGTAGATTTGATCAATTGTCAGGCCAACAAGATCCAAGTGTGACATATCCAGCAACATCAAGACTTGTGTCTTATTATGGAATGAATGACTAATTAGATTGGGGTAATGACTGATGATTTTCCATGCATTACATTTCTATTCATGGCTTCAATTATGTGCTAATGGCTCACTCAGAATTCTATTTAACAAAATGGATCATTTTTTACTATCTTTTCCCCTAAAAGGACAATTAACTGTACTACTGTGAAATGTCACCACTATTCCAACACTTTGATGATATCCAACACCAACAAATGAACTATGCTATTGCAAAATATCAAAATAGCTATACAGCCATGTGTTTATTTAAGAGAAGGAAACTTGCATTCATGCAAACTGTCTGCATCAATAAACCTCACATTTTTGAGTCCTTTAACAGTGTTTCTTTAAGTGTCTGTTAAACACAAGCATTCACAGACCATGCAGCATAAAGAGATGGTATTTTAGATTTAAAACTCCTGCTGAGCAGTAACAGCAACACTAACGATGGCTCAACTTGTGCGTAATGAGCGAGATAAAATATTCAAAGCCCCGGCCCCGATGCAGATTTAACACTTGAGATAATTGGAAGCGAACATGAAGAGAAGAGGTGGGGTAGTGAGGAACAAAAAGGCTGTAACTGTTCCTCTGTGGGACGGCGGAGGGAGACGATGTTATATGAATGAGTGGTGCCAACAGTCTGGGATTCTGGTAAGTGTGGCACAGTAGGTGTGTGTTTTGAAGAATATTGCACAACTCATGGTTCCCTTTTGGTTCTTGTAATTTCACCTGAGTTTATTACATGTTTCTCTAAGGTCGGTTGATAAAACTTTAAAAACCCTCAAAAGGATTGAATGAGGGGGGGGACATGCTCAAAACAAGCCACCTTTCTTGGCAATCTGAAAAGACAAAATAGAAAAAAAAAGTTTTCTTAAAAAAAAGAAAAGAAAAACTGCGCTAGAATGTGATTTTATTTTTGAAGAAGAGAGAAAAATAAAACAAAAACAATTGACAGATTTTGAAATGTCATCTTATATACCTATAAGATCAAAATAACGCAGCAGTGATAGTGATGGTGGTTGCAGCTGGTTTCATAATCCAGCCAATCTGACACCTGGTTGTGAGACAAACATATTCTGTTTCAGAGTCTCCTGTGGGGCGAAGGCTTTGATTAGCTAGTGATGTGCTCCACTATTGATCTGGCTGACTGCTCCTTATCTTGCTCTGTTATTTCTGGTTTAGTGCAGGCATCCTGGTGGGCTCAGTGGTTATAGAGTGTTGTGCTGGGAATACCATCTCTGCTCCACTTTGGGGGGGGTCCAAAACCCTCTTGGGTGGAGGACCTACAAAAACAGCTTTTACACAAACTGGTGCTCTCAAATGTTCTAATAAATAAGCAATGAACCACACGTGTGCCAGAGCCAGATTTGTATATATTTTGTGTGTCTCCTGGAAATACCTCTGTTGTAGACTTTTTTTTGTTTTGTTGTTTCACTATTACACAATTGGTGCACATAGCTAGGTATATAATTCAGCTGACTGCTCTACTATGTTGCTATCCCACATCATATAGAACAGATGGCAACCCTACTTCTTATGTAAAAGCTACATCATTTTTATGTTTCAAGAGATCCAGTTAGGGCATACTCTTGTTTTGGTCCTTTTTTATGGATCATTGGTTTCTGAAGTGTTTTCACCACCTCACTCCATCCTCTGTGAATAGCTCCCTGAAACAGCCTACTTGGAAATGGAAGCTTTAACCAAGTGTCATTAGGCCTGATGAAAGCAAATTGATTTTGCTGGCAAGGAGGATTTCCAAAAGAACAAGTGCCTCCATGAGATTATCTTAAACACGAAGAGGACATGTTTTCTCTTTATTGTTTGGGCAAAGGTGCACAGATGGTGCTTCCCTGCTTATACAGCCCCTGTGAAGCTGTGAAAAATGAACACAGGAAATGAGACAAAAATCAGGTCCCACTCGGAGCAATTGATCTGGCTTTATGAGAATCTGCACTGTGATGTGTCTGTTAAGACACTGTGGGCACATTGACCCAATCACTGCTGAGAATAATTAGGCTACTTAAAGCTGCACTATATCTGTCTTAAGCATAGCAAATTGGCAGTAAAGCAATAACCACTGGTCAATATAAGATAACCATGTAAATGAATGTAGATTCATCAAGACTAAAATTTTACATCATCAAAACAACTGACAATTTGCTTATCCCCTCTAACTGTATCTCCCTCTGTCGGGTTTCATTACAATTTTAAATTTGTGTCCTCAATTTCACACAGAAATAGGCAAAAAAAAAATAAAAACAGCAGCTGAAAACCAGACGTCGGTTGAAAGAACTTCTCTCAAGCAGAATGTAATCAGTAAGAAAAAGCAAACATAAACCTCATCTTATGTTAAGCTAGGCTGTCAGTTGGGTGAAATTCAAAGTCTCTACACGACTTTTTCACTTTTTCCCTTCTCTAACAAGGAGGCAGAAGAAGAGTGCTATAAGACTGAGGCTAAGCTACATCATGTCCAATAATAACAAATGTAAGGACATTGGCATGGCATCTTTATTACATAAGGTTGCATGATTATGCATTATTCATTGTAACGATGAGGTTGATCAGGAAAACTTTTTTCCACTGTAATTTTTTAAATATAACCTTAAATCCCATGTTGCACTAATAACGTGCCTGCTGCCTTTGGAAATATTGGTTTTAGAATATAAGCTATCTAGCAAAATGTTAACAGCTTACAGTTCATAAGACAAAAACAGTGTCTGGTGTTTTAGTTACATTTTGTACTCACTAGGGTACAAATATTATCTTGCATCTCCCTCCAGAACTATTTAATGCCTTTTATCATTGCATAAGGGCAAAACACTAACTTTCACATTTGCCAGATCAGACAATCCCTCGACTGTGTTTAGCAAACAGTCACTATATGATCATCAGTCAGTATGAAATCATATTGAAAGAGACAATCAAGGGAGTCCCACAGCGCATAGCTCTTTCGCATGTGATGAGAGCAGAAAATTTCATTTTCCATTGTTCCTTTCCATCATTCATCCATTTAATTATTCATTTATGAAGTCATCCAAGAGGATTTCAGAAATGTTTCCCATCTCTCCTCTATCAGATTGCCCTCAGGAAATCCGAAACCTACATGAAAGACTTAAAGGATATGTAGCCTACTAGAGATCCTCCAAATAAGATGCGTTACTGACTGACAAAGCTGCTGCTGTCTTGGTCTTCTCAGTGTACAGAACTTACTTAGTCATAAAGGTTGAAGACAGGCTCCAACTTTTCAAACCATAAAGCACACCTCTAGACTCACACCTCAACAAAAGGGAAGACAGTGTTTTAGAGCTGGAATCAATAAAAGATTCATTTGAGCGAGGAGAGTAAGCTGGTGTGGAAAAAAACACCAGAAAACACAAGAAACATCAAGAGATATCAATAAAAGCAGCTTAAGACCAAAGCGGCTTATTTGACAGCATGACAGAGAAGTGGATGCCTTGGGATCGATTACACTAATTAACTGTTTCACACAGCAGAGTGCGGTAAATATCAACTGAAGAAAACAGTTAATAAAGACAACTCACTACACTCTGCATATTGCATCTGTCTCCTTCACTGACTTTAACTTAAATTTGCATCATCCGCTGATCGATTTAGTCGCTTTGGGTCGTCACCACTCAGCTGCATTGACACTTTTCAGTTGCAGGCTCCGCTCTTGATCTGATGGAGTAACAGTCACATGAGGCAATGAATTGTCATTTACCAAAGTGAGGCTGAGTGGAAAATGTTGCACATTAGCTGAATAAATGGCTGTGGGTAAGACATTGTAGGAAACATGGCCTGGGAATGTATGTTATATATTTTCCAGACAATTTCTCTTCTTGGTCTTGAAAACTTAGCTAGCCTGAGTCTGAGTTCATACAGTACACCTCTCTAGGCTGGATGGATGAATAAAATAAATCATGTATGCAAGAGCTGAAAAGGCTAGAGGTCTAGTTTATGGTGCAAGAAATACCCCAATACAACTACATCTTATTGACATTTACAATGTGGATCACATAAAAGAGTTAAAGTGTGGATTTTATATCTTAAAACTGCACTGAACCTCTGTTTTTTTTCTTTTCTTTTTTAAAGTGGATCAAGTGACCACGGGAAACCTGCCTGGAGATAGTACCAATATCACAGTGCAGTACAGTAACAATGACTCTTATATTATGGTGAGAATAAGTGCCCACAGAAAGTTTATTTTGCATCAGTGCACATTCAAGGTGCCCCACCATCTTCCTTCTCTGCTTACTGTATTTTCATGTTTTTCCTTTCCCCTGCTGGTTGCCACTACTAACACCGAAGCCTCCCCACAGGGCTCTTCATAATCATGTAATCCACCCATTCACTAGATGGAACCTCCTTAAATTCCCCTTATATTTACCTCCATGTTCTCCTCAGGGTGTTGAGGCCTCCTAATGAGCAATAAGCTACAGTGGAGCTAATACCATGAAGCTTCCAATCCTTCATCACTGATAGGGGAAAGACCCGAGGAAAGCTGTGAGGGATAGAGATAGACGTGGTTATTAACACTGGACCACCTCAACCATGAGCATGTTTATGTGCACACACATACACACACAAACATACTAAGGGGCCCCATAGACAACTTCTATCTCCTGGGCCCCCTCTGTCTGCCTCTGCTTCTCCCCTTCCTATATGTCTGATTCACAGGGCCATATGTCTATATTGTGTGTCAACATACAATCTAAATGCAAATGGTTAATCCTCTCTTCTGTAGCCCACAGCCTCCCAGGAATCAACACACAGCCCCAACTGACATTCATGCCATTATTAGGTTAGGAAGCGATCACAGGTACAATCAAATAATTAAACCTGCATTTTTAAAACCCTCAGTTGCACCTTGGCTCCAAACAGCCAAGGGAGGAGGAGTGCATTTCTGCCTTAACCGCGGCTCCAGCATTGGGATGAAAGGCCTATTACATTACAGATGTTGATGGGTAATTTGCAAATTAATGTCCCTACAACCACAGCATTATTATATAAGGTGGAAGTGGGGTGCCGAATATTTAACAATGCATATTTAAGAAGGTATAAATATTTGTTTTTATGTTGCGAGAAAAGGTTAATTACATTTTAATGCCAGTGTGGGTATTTAAAGGTGCCCGACACCAATGCATTAGCCGGTCGCCTTGTTCGGTGTAGGCACAAGGGAATAGATCCTCAGAGCTTGAGCAATTACTGGTGGGTAGTTTAAGTCTGCACTTGCTTCTCCACTGAGGGGAGAGATGGGAGGGGAGAATGAGTCCCATATTCTGGAGCTTACATGGTAATTATGAGGGCAGAAGCGGCTTTTTGTGGGTTTCATATCAAGACACATCTGATATTTGAAGTAAATGTTTCTTCATGTGTAACCCCAAACACCCCTCTACTTGACGCTCGTTAAAAATACTTTCTATTACTGGACTGAAGCATGAAGGACCTAACACCAATTAATATTTCATATCCCCAGTTTTTTAGATGTTTTGACAATTATGGGTCATACATTGTGGTTTACCCAGGACTGTAATAAGAGGAATAGCTGAATAATTCTGTTTCCTCTCACTCTTTAGAGAAGATCTGTGAATATCTCCTATATATCCTTGAGCAGATAGTGTACAAATTTAAGTTTGCTAAACACATCATGTCAATAATAACCTACATTTTTACATTTTTACAGATACATTTTGAGCTAGTCCAAGGGTGCTGATGTGTTCTTTTGGAGGAGGGGCCATTGGTTGATTGTGCAATTATGCAGAAAAAAAAAGAGAAAAAGCTGTGGAGCCATCCCCCGAGAGCTCTAAACTCAAACTAAAGGCTAGAGCATTTGCCTCGTGGCTTGCAGCCTTTTCTTTTTGAATAATTCTCCACTTCCTGCATTAATTATTTCTTTCGTGGTCTTGCGGAAAAAAAAAATCGAAACGCTGCTGTGCCCAAAACAAAATCCCACAATATAGTTACAGATTTCAGTGCTCTGGGTATTTGACTAGTGTTGATGGGAAAGTGTTTTCAAAGCAGTTTCAGGCCGTATCAAAAAGACAGGGAGGCAGCTTTCTCCTGTGTTTTCCCGCATTTTGGCATGAATCCCTAAAGACTGTGAAAAGTGCTGGCTTAGTTAAGGAGCTACCAGAGGGCAAGAAAGTATAGTGCTAGAAAGGGATAGAGACACAGAGAGAGAAATAGAGAGAGTTTAATGTACTTTGAAGCATAAGAAAAACAAACCAGATTGCTGCTGTAAAATTGCTGAGACGCTTCGCCATTAAACTCCCCGCCGCTTTGTTTAAACAACTCAGCGCATCACAAAGACGACTAATTTGCCTCGAGGCGCCAAAAACATCTTCAGCTCAAGGCCCCGCCCTTTTTTGTGTATGGTACACATTTTCATGCAGAGCATCTGTCAAAATACATATTTTCCCCAAAGCATTCCCAGACACCTCCATTCCAAGGACAAATCAATTAGCAGTGAAAGACAGGCAGATGGTTTTGAAGGACGTTGCTGCCTCTGCCTCAGGTGAGAGGCATCGGATGGCAGCGAGCAACTGTCAAGTAGGATACTCGTCTGAGTGATTCCCGGATGTCATGCACACACGCATGCATCTCCCAGAGAGCCTCTGCCAATATCAGACACATGCCTCCACAAAGAGGCAGCTTGCAGCTTACTGTAGGATGCAAAAATCAACGCTGAGAGAGTGAGAGAGAAGTGTGAATATTTCATATACATATTATCAAACTGAATCCTCGATGAGCATTCCTTCAAAATTACCCCAGGTGATGCTAAAGAGGCTCAGCGGAAAGGGTGCTGGAATTTTTGTTCACCTAGAGAGCAAAAAAACAAAAAAGGAAAAAAAAAAGGGGGGAGATCAGAATGTGAATAATTCAAAATAATAGAAAAAAAAGACTACAAAGATGCAGGGGGGAAAAAAATCAAAAATTCAAAAGCATAGCCTATTGTTAATGCTGGATTTCAGCAGCAAAGCAACCAGCAAAAACCTAATCTTCCTGCTGATCGTATACTTACAAAGGGACAATACATCAATGTGGGTAATTAGGTGATTTCCCAGCGTCTTTCATTTTACCGTCCGACTGATGAGATAACAAGCTAACTGAATTAGCCAAACTGCTTATCTGCAGGTAACCACAACGACCGTTTTGGTTTGTTAATAATTGAGGCACAGAGGAAGCAGGTACAAAGGCAGCCATTTTGAGAACCTGTGGCTGGGAATGATAGAGAACCTGTAAACTGAGGGAAGGGCCTATCAATTAAAAGAGCCATTGTCTCCCATTCAGCCATAATTAAGGCAGACAAAGAGCAGTGGATACAGTACACACAGGCTAGCATGGATGGACAATTGGATATAGACAATGCAACAAAGATGGGGAATCATTCATTATAAGACAAAAAGGCAACAGCATCTACAAAAAGAAAAGAAAAAAAAAAGATTTACAGTGACGATGAAAACGAGGCCTGATTCAAAATAAATTTGGTCCAAAGTCCGTAGATCTCCTGATTTTCCTGATAGGAGGGAAAACCGCACTGCTAGCAATCACTGCTAAATGTTTCCTGAAGTGAAATGCCATGTAAAATGCACTACTGAGATATTTTCTCTGGTGATTTTCAAAATAAATAAAAATATTCCCATCACTTCAGTAAATTATCTCTGGCTGACATGCAGGCAGCCTCCAATCATGGAAATGGACTACATAACTACCAACATCCTAATGCTTGCTAATTGTGATTCATGACTTCAAATACCAATCAGATAAAGTGATTAAGTCTTGGCTTGTCCAGATCTTTAAATCATAGCTTCCCCTCCCAGCGCATCATCCTCTGATATAGTCCATGTCTCATCATTTCATTATTAATCTTTCTTTGTTTTGAAGCAGTGCTCCCCAGAGAGCTCAGACTTGGCACAATTAGAAGATGCAATTATTCCTTGCAGAGTTGTAAATCTAAACAATCTATATCTGTTCTCTGTCTTCAATAAACTCAAAGCACATGTGTCAGTTTCATACTGTACACTCATATAGATCACAATTAAAAACATGCCAGCACAGTTAACAGCTCAATTTTAAGCGTGTCTCTTGTACAAATAGATTGATTCAACTGATCAAATTCAATCGCAGATGAAGACCATGGGATAGGATTGACAGGTTCGGAGCAGGCAGGGTTCAGGTAGTCTTGAGAGAGAGGCAGATTAAAGAACATGGAATAGTAATGACTGCTAACTGTACAAATGAAATTTTTATGTGGATGTCTGTGACAAAATGTCTTTGTTTCAACTAGTTAATGACAATTCTTTCATCAAAGTGGTGAACAGACCAATAGACCGAATTCCAATGTTCCCCCTCAGGCCTAAGGCTTGACGACGACGTATACCACTTTTGAATTTGCGGTTTTGATTCCCTTGATTCGCTCCCTGATTGTAAACAAGGAAAGTTGGATAAGACCTGATGAAAGCATGTTCATATTTGTGAACCATCCTTTTGTGCATTCATGATGTATTGGGATACCGTGAATCCAGTATTGAGGGTGTAATAATTCTCACAATTCTCAGAATGAAAACTAACTAGTGTTTTTTATTGATTTCCTCATATTTATGATGCATTCATGGTATTCCACCTTCTTTGCATCATAAACAAACAAGATGCAAATTGCAAGAATCCTGATCTACAATGTGGCATGTGCTTCACACAACATTGTCTACCAGTAACAAAGTACACAAGTGGATTTGGATGGTCTTTTAGATGCTAACAAATAAACTGGCTCAAGTTTGTGTCTTTCTTTAATGAGTGTGATTAGATACAGAAAGGACATTGGCAAATGAAGAACTGAATCTGTATCATTACCAGTAGCCTATGCGGAAAATGACCTTGCCCTGCTGTGGCAGCTTAATCACCGCTGACCAGTAATGAGCGCCTGAATCATCAGTGATCAAAATTTAAAGCTTTAATCACCACTGGCCAATATAGCACTGGAAGTAAGGCTATAGCTGGCCTGACAAGTGAAATACTGTTCACTTCCACAAAGAGTGTGTCTTTTTATGATGGCACTGAATCAAAAAGGAATTAACCACTTTGCAAACACAACATTACTGCGATGAGCGCAGGGTAAATTATGAGTAGAAATTGTCATGGCACTGCATACATGGATCATTTTAGTTGCCATCTGTTTTTATCACCCCCCTGTGAACAAAGAAACTGAGGGGCGTTATTTATTTTATTTTTTTTAATTTTAGTCCGCCATACAGTGACAGTAAGTAAGTCTTCCGCGACCTGTCAAACATGAGCTCATATATGTGGCCTAGTCAGATAATATAATCATCTCTAGGTCAAAGTCTCTGGGCTTTTTCATTTTCAATGCACAATATCCGTCAATACATCTCAGACCAGCTGTGCTATTGAAGACGAGACTATCTTTTTGGCACCAAAATGTTAATTAAACCATAAATTGAATCTGGCTGTGAAAAAAGCAACAGCTCATATCTATGATTGGAAATGGAGTTCACTGAAGAAGGGAGGGGTCCATTCATCTTGACTTTGAAGAACATTAGGCTGATGGGTGAGCACAGTCCATCCCTCTTAACACACACTTACAGGGGAATGTTCCGTCGGACATTAAATTAATTTCACATTTTGTGTCATTAACCTCTTAATGAAGAAAGTGGAATCATTTTACTGAACAGTTAGAGTGTTCATGGCGCCGGTTTCACTTGCATTTTGCGGTCCAATCAGCAGCGTGGCGATATTCAGAAGTCATCACACTGCGTTTGACCTTGGCAGCGGTCTGAGTTGTGCTAAATTTGAACTGCTATACGGACCTCTTCACCATGCCTCTTCAATTGAAATGTTCAAGTTTCAAAACCTGCATGTGTCAGTGTCTTTTTATTTTACTTTGCTACCCCTGTCTTTCCCCCCAGCACGTCTCCAACATCTGCACTCCCAAAGCTCGAGCCGCTCCTCTCCCCAAAGTGGCAGTGATCTGAGCGACAGGCTGGGTTCTGCTGCTTACATAAGCTGTCAGTTCTGAGGAGTCTGTGTATTCCCAGATCAAAGTGAGGCCTGTCTGAGCAGCTGAAGTGCCCTTAATATGTTCGTCTCAGCAGGAGAATCCATAGGCTGGTTCTGTCTGACTGTCTCGCTGCTGCCGGTTCGTGACTTTGGGGGAAGAAAGAGATGTTTTCAAAGTCTCAGAAGGGACAGATAAAAGACCATGAAAAGGAACTGAAAAAATACCAACCTAATGAAATCATAAAGTTGCCAGCGTCCTGCACTTTTGCACATTCACATGTACCTTATACCTTTTATTACTATTCATTTCTTTTACAGACCCCTCATTAATGACAGCAACCATATGTTCTTTCTCTAGTTTCCTACTCCACCACCCAGATGAGTTGCAACAAATATGGTTACAATCTCCCCTGAATTAAAGACATTTGACTTGAATCGTTTCATAATTTGTACTGTATATGGATTTGTGAATTGTAGGGAAAAAAACCCATTGTAAGGTCACAGTGTGATATACACAGGTACATAAGATCACAAAGACCTTGAGCTTTGACCTTTGGACACCTAAATCTATTCAGTTCATCCTTGAGTCTGTTTGTCCCATCCATGTAAACACAGTCAGAACTTGTCAAGGTGATCTTGACCACCGAAATCTAATGAGCAATGACATAGTGTTCACAAAAATGGGGCAGGCTGACAATATGTCTAATAAAGCAACATTAGAAGCTGTAGCTCTATGATGTGATTGTCTCTCAATGAATCATTGACAAGAAACGTGACAAACTGGTGTACTCTGTCTAAACACTTTATTACCTTGCACTGTTTTGGTTCTGACCTTTCATTTCACATCTTCTTCTCTCATGTCATCCCCCTCCCACATCTCCCCCTAGACAGTATGAATCCATCTCTGAGGTAGATAATCATGAGTTCCCCCAATTATATCCTTTCCCCGTGTTTCTCCGTTAGGACACCTCGTTAGTCCTGTGTGCTATCAGTGATTGATCACAACCATCAGCCTCATATCCTGTCTCACATCCTCCGCCCGGATCATCAAGAGAGCTGAGCCTGATAAACATTACTGATAAACTCTGAATGCATTTGATTAAGGAGACGTGGAACGCTGCCAAGATGGCTAACCATTAGCCAGTGTGTATTTTACTCATTGACATCATTTGGGGTCCACAGAGCAGTCAGTGATGGAGCAGATGCAACGGTGAATCATCTTCATACTTCTTACCTGGGGAAATAAAGAGCTGTATACTGACTAAGAGACAGTGTAGCATTTAGACTATATTCACTTAACCAGTCACATTAGTAACTTGTGGCATTGTGTTTGTTTTCCATGCTTGTGTAAGCTCTAATAGTGTTCACACTTTAACCTGTCCATCACATAACATAGGCTGGAAACAAAGGGGCTTTAATTAACAGAGCAGATCCTTATTGTCATGGGAACAAATGTGATATGGTGTTACTGACGTCTTTTGCCACCTTGAGAGGTTGGAGAATTACACGGTGTGAAACACCGTGCACACACATGCACATTTACACAGACACACAGACCGACATCAATGTATAGCAGACATTTTGCCTCTGTCTTAACAGAGCTTTAAAGCCTTGCATGTGTCCAGGCAAATCAATATGTGCCGACTGTAAAATGGGTGCAGGCGTAAATTAACACACGAGGGAGATGCCAAAAGAAGACACCAGCACAAGATCCACCATGGTGCAATTTGCACAAATGCACTTCTCCTGCCTGAGTGTACAACAAGTGGTTGGAAGTGTTGTTCTATTTTCATATAAAAAGCAGGATGCTTCATAATTATTATTCATTATGTTCAACCTCAAGTGTCTGTAAAAGAATTAAAACTTTTCCTGTTGCACATTTTATCTTTTCATTGATCTATTATACATAAAAACACAGCTCACTGGCTGTCAAAATATTTAACACATGGAATATTTTTCAGGGTGCTACCACACTGTTTTTCTACACTATTGGTTTAATGTAATTAAGGCAGTCTAATGCCTCATCATGCTTGCCTTACTTCCACTTGTCATTAACGGCTTTAGATGCATGAAATCTGTTATGGGAATGTTTGTGAAAGCTCAAACTGCATGGAGGTGTGTTCAGAACGAGACCATAGCAGTAAAAGTGACACATTTCACACATGATGTGTTTTTTGATGCACTGACACCAGCAACACGAAAAGAGAAGGGTCACATTTCACAAGCTGTCATCCCATCTAATTAAGGAAATGGAAAACAGGATATTCAAGAAAAATGTTACTATCACTGTGGAGTTTATAGATTGTCACAGGAGAGACATCGCTCACTTTTGTCACTTTAGTGAATATGGAGAATGTTTCCATTATATGAGTGTAAAACCAACATATAGACAAAAAAGTACAAAAACAAATACGACGTTACAGTCTTAACCATCTGAGCTTCCTGCAGTCTTAGGCGGTGTGTCATCTTTTTCATCTCCTCTACAATCTGCGTCCATTGATCGTGAGTAGACAGGGTCAACGCAACTCACTTTTACTGCAATTTCAGATGTAATTGTTGGTTAATCCAAACTCAATGCAGAGTCAAGACTCATCGGAAATACTGCTGCTATTGTTGCATGCACTGATCAATAGCTAGCGTTAGAAACGGATCAGGAAACTGAGCAATTGCACTGCATCGGCAACAGGGAAGAAATATTGAATGAATATTCAAAAAACACTTTGCATTAGTAGCCATTTTGTTCATTATCCTATTTTATAACTTTACCATTAACATTTTTCGTGAGCACAGATAAGTACATTTCATTAGCAGCCATTTCTGTGCTCTATACGCGCTCTGTACTCCCAAGTTGCCTTGCTGCTGTTTTCTGCTTACACCTCTGCTCACGCTGAGCGAAAACCAAAGTGGAACCTAAAATGTTAACAAAGTGCTTAACAACGTGGTGAACGTGCTGCTCGTAGGCGGCAGCAGTATCTGAGCCGCTACGCCCTCCAGGCAAAATCATGATGATGTGCTCATACTCGCGCTGCTCACACACCACCCATGTCTCACTGGCATAAAATAAATACAACCCATGTATTGACAAAGAAAAATAGGTTGATATTTTAATGGTCAGCTCGAATTCTAATAAAAATAGATTTATTTCTAAAGTCCGTCCATCACTGTCAATACGTATAATTAAGTGCAGCCTCTTTTTTGCATGATGTCTGCTTTGACACTCGCATACTCATGCACACAATAAACTCTTTAGAGTCAAAATGGGTGCACGCAAACACACCTGTGTAGATGTGCATACATTACACACAGACAGAGACACACACAAACCAGACTGGGTGGACAGATACAGACACAGTCACTGATTTCCACACACACATACACGTGCACAAATATATGTATTCATACAATAGCCTGCAACTCCCCTCGAGCCTGGCAGGTAATTGCTGTCTGTGGGGGGACAGGTGCTTCTACAATAGAGTGCCAGTGTCCAGGCCGGCTCTATTCACTGCCATTGTAATTACCTAATTGAAAAGCTCACTGGGGAAAGAGTGCGAGAGTGAGAGAGCGTGGAGAGTTCGGTAGAAAGAGGAGAAAGGAAAAGATAAGCCCCGGGCTTTTGGAATATAATCAAGCTAGACACTAAACACCACACACACACTGTACACTTACTCACATATTCATTCACACACACACATATGTATGCTTCCATAGCAGTTTTTGCACCCATGCACAGATATTCCCATAATCACATGTCAGACCACACACACACAGACACAAGTGTAGGCTAAGGTTTTTTTTATTTATTTTCTGAATCAGATCCCTCCAGTGGTAAATACTGTTGAGCTGGGATTGAGGGATGGATTGAAGGAGGGAGCAGTAATGGGAAATCTATTGTAGTGCTTTGAGGATGTGGCACAGAAAAAAGGGGGAAGGTCAGAGTATGTTGAAATATAAAAGCGGACGGGTCACTCTCATTTCTGATGTCAGCCCCCTGTACTTCAGTTATGAGTCTCACATGGAACCTATACAAGGGAGAGCAAATGGGGTCTGTGCATGAGTTTGATGTGTGTGCACATTTCTTATATGATTGCATACAGTGGGAGCCACATCAAAGTTCCCCTGCCATGCAACTGCCATGCAGCTGCCATGCTGTTCCCATGAGAGTTCCAGCTGAGCTCCAGCAAAGTCCCAGCAGCTGGAGTGACCCCCTCCTTTTCCTGGGTGTGACTAGTTTTTACTGGAACTCCACCCATTCAATGAAATACAAGACATGACCAGGAGATGGCGCTTCTCTCACAGAATACAGTACATATCGCCAGAGGCGGCATTTAAAGCACTGCCTCTGGTGGTGAGTGGAAAGTCACATTTATCATAGAACCACGAGTACATGTTTGATTTAAGAAGTGAAATTATAACAGACCTAGCTACTGGAGATGCCCTGGCCACTGTTTAATCGGGAAATAAACTGTTGTAAAGTTGTAGCTAATAATAAATACTGTCAATTTTTTAAAATCACAATTTATTTACTGTGAATCTACATTTAAAGAGGAAAAACTAAGGGAGTGATGAAAGCCTTTTGGAAGATGTTTGCAGTTGCAAGTATTCAGTGCATGCCTTCGACTAGGGAATTAGCATCATCATTGCCCAGTCCTTTGTTCGCACTAATGGGCCATCTATTGGTCACCTATTGTCACACAAATCATCCAATCCTGCAATGCAGCTGGCTGTTCAACTTTGAACATCATTTGTGTTTGTCGTCAGAGCTTAAATCATATGTTCAGACACAAACTTCCAGAAGTATTCCAATTGTGTAAGGAGGGAAATTACATCTTCCGTGAGAGCTGGACCGGAGAGAATATTATTGGGACCAATATGTATAGGCCTACTATTACTACTAGTGATACCAGTCATGGAGAATGGCGTGTTTTTTGGTTGGGATGTCCACCCTGTCTGGCCAATAAGTGGCTTTGTCCACATGTATTGTCACCTGGCTCTGCATCACTTCCATCCAAGTGATGCTAACAGTACAAAAGGGAAATTGACTCCAGTATAAAGTGTTTACACATTCACACATTTCACTAGTCACAAAATACTGTCTGGCTAACCTATTGTACTCTCTTATTATCATACTGGAAAGTATGCATGCAGGGCGGGCCCAACACACCCCAAACTACAGAACATTCACACCTGCTCCAGAGCATCACCATCTCCAAGCATGATTAGAAAGAATGAATTTCTTTAGGAGGTCCTGCTTTTTTAGCTTCTTACTATGTGTTAATAAATCACCCACTGCAGTTGTAATCAAATGCGCGGAGGTGAGCAGCGCACAGGCAGAGCGATACCGCTCTGCTCTGCACACAGGACCGTCAACGTCACGGTGAAGTCACTGCAGACGCTCACCGAGCGGCAAAACGAGGAGCGGCAGAGCCGCCAAAGTTTAAAATCAAGTATAATCAAGGCAATTTTCTCCGAGCCCACAGCACAGGCTACCGGTCTGACATCTAACTTTGTCAGCATGCAGGTTACATACGGAGAATGCGGACTTTGACCAGGTTGCATTCAAGATCCTGCTTTCAACCACGGAAATTGGAAATCTCGAGCTGTAATTGTTTTTTTCGATCGATCAGCTGTGTTTACCGTTTCATGTGTCGTAGTTCTGATGTTTAGACAGAATAATTAGTTATCTAACACATCCTAAAGTTTGACATGTCATGAGTTTTTCAGAAGAGGATCTCGTTTTTTGCGACTTCCGAGTTCTCATGAACGCACCATTAGCGCAGCTGTGATCTCGTCCCTCTGCAGCCTGTCTGTCTCTCTGCCGGTGTCGCGGTCACAGTATATTGATTAAGATTAAAACACACAACGTAATGTACGGATTGTTGAGTCCTTGTGACCTCCGTTAATTTTGTTTTACCCATGGATGTATTGGTTTGGGTTTATCTGTGAAACGGGAAAAAGTTGCAAATACGATCTTGCTGCTATGTAAAAAAAAAAATATGTAGGCCTAAATAAAGGTCCGACTATTAGTCGACTACGGCAAAATCTGACGAATCAGATTCGACTATGAAAATCCTTAGTCGAAAACAGCCCTAGAAAAAAGAAAGGAGGAGGAAAACAGATTAACTCGGGTCAAAATCACTGCTCCTCCCCGTGGACAAATGAGACACTGCAGCTGATTTTCACACGGGCTGCAGAGGGGCGTTAACAGTCGTGGCTGCGTTCGCTACGTCATCGCGGGGGATTACATTATCGCCACGGGCCAAGCGGGAGCCCGTCACGGACCCGCCACGGACCCATCACGGTCCCACAGTGGTCCCACCAGGGACCAGGGGGAACTTCTAGGTGGCTACATCTGTATAAATGTGCAGCTTTGAGTTTTTCTATTGGGAATAATTCTGCCTTTGCTGTAGCTTTTACCAATAAATTCGCCTAGACTGCACTTCTGAAGCTCACTATAGCTCATCTATACGTACAAAAACTTCAGAGTAAAAGTCGTCCTCGGTCTTTATGCTAACAGCCTGCTGGCTACAGCCTTACATTTACCGTATAGATGTGAGAGTGGAATCTCTTCTCTGCAAGCTAGAAACAGTTAGCTTCACTCTGTCTGTAATGTCGACTCATTGTCCTTGGATGTGTTCATCGTATTGTACCTGGCTCATTTTGGCTCTCATGTGTGCCAGTAGTGCATCTACAAAAGGAAGAAGCTCATATCCCCAAGGCTAATATTGCGCAGACTTTTGACGTTCTTCAGATGTTTGGAGGTGAAAACTTCTGCAACACCATCCCTCTGTGAGAACATTTTGTTGCCATTTCTTGAACAGGAAAAAAAAATGAGCATGTTTGATGAACACATTGGGTATTTTTGTATTCACTGTGTGGTTTGTCTGTGTGTGCCCTCTGATGGGTGCAGCAGAAAAACAAGGCATGAAAAACTGGGTCAGACACTGGTGGATTTGGAATGTAGATTCTTGTAGAAATAATATGAGAAGATAGAAATTTAGAGACACAACACATGGAAATCAAAGAGATGGGAGAAAATAAAGATGCTTACAAAGTGATGAGGACAAAACCAAGGACAAGGACCGCCATTTGGCAGACACCCTGAGTGCTGGCTTCCTTGAAAGCGCCATACAGACATCGTTAGGCACGGTTTCGTGGCATGGAAGTTGACAAACACACATAGAGAAAGCAAACTAAACCAATATGTTAACATATAATATCATCACTCTTATCTCTCTTTTTATGATGTATGAGTGAATCCCTGAAGCGAATGTGGTGTCAGCGCAAGCAAAGATGTCATATTCCATCTCACTGGGCATCAAACGTACCCTGGAGTTGCACACATGTAAATAGGAAGCGTAGAACATGACATTATGTTTGTGGGAAACATTCAGGCCTGTATGACTCTCTCTCTCTCTCTCATCTCCTACAGGAGTGATATGTAGACCCTATTACAACATGTAAATGACCCCCTGCTGAGCAAATCTAGGAGTGTGATATGACACACGTGCTCAAATGTGCGGAGCAGAAGTCATATATGTGCGTGCTGCTGTTCCACCTAATTCTTCAGGCAGTAGTGACGTGTGTTTGAACATGTGTGCATTATGCATCCATATTCTGTAATGTGTGGGTGCTGTCAACATTAGGTGCTTTCTTGTCACTCTGAGACAAGTTATATGAAAAAGAGGCACTTTAGATCAAAGTGTATATACCATGAATTACGGATATACACAAACACTGCCAAAACTCACAGAGCCCATAATGAAATAGTCTCCACTTGCTTATTAGATAAACTCAGGTCTAAGGATAGGTTTAGGGTTAGGGTTAGGGTTAGGGTCTTGGTTTTATTCCATGCAACTCTGTACTTGTTCTTTTACACATCATGGTCTGTTTACAAGTCTTGGAGAGTCCAGCTGCAGTTATGTTCCCTAATGGATGTGGACACAGACAACCTTGGATATACCACTTGTACAGTACTTTCTATTCTATGGACTTCCCTTATAGTACAGGTGCAGGAGCAGCCTTGCGTAAACACCCACCATTGATGAAATTTCCGTCAGTCACACTTCAGCTGACACTTGGCTTGTATAAAGCCTTTTATTGCTCCAAAGGGAGCAGACAGGAAAATCTGTTGAATTTATCCAGCTCCTCATCCCAGCTTGAGGATAGCAGCTCAAGGTTGCACTATAGGTGCTACAAGCACAACACACACAGTCTGTGGCTTAATGTCAGAAAGAGTCCCAGACCAAACTGTCTACTGTAAATGTAGATGAAGAAAAAGGATCTATGCAAACAACAACACAATAAAGATGAAACTTAAGGTAAATCCATTAATTATAATGCCTTATTAGAGGGTGAAAAGAAGACAGTGTAGTTAATGTTGGAGTAGCAGTTATGTTTCTTCTTCTTCGTATCAATATTGATCTTCTGAGGGTTTCCCATTACTCCATTTCTTATTTTTCCTCTGTATTATTAGTGCTTGTTTATTTCCTTTGATTAATTAATATAGTCCATAATTAGCCCTCTATTCATTCACTGCTACAACAGACTTCCAAATGGCACTCATGCCCAGAATATGTTTCTTTCTTTAGAAATCTGTTTGTTTACTTTTGCTGACCCAGTGTCGAGGTTCAACTCTGTTTTCCAGGCGAGCAATATCCAAAAGATGGAGCTCTGAGGCAGCAGAGTGCTCTAATTGCTATATTGGCTGTGGCAGCCTTGTTCTTTTCTTTCATCCTCAACACACTCCATCAGCCTTTTCTCTGTCCTCCCACTGTACTCACCTCTCCTCTTCAACATTTTGTCCTGTTACAATACGGAGAAAATAGCCAACCTTGCTCGGATTTATTTATTTTTCTCTCTCTTTTGGTCATCACAAACACGGACGCTTGCAGATGTACATTTTAATCTGTGATGTCTTCATTTTTCTCTTCTCTCTTCAACCCAGTCTAAACGCTGGAGGCCACATATTTATTTCAAATAGTTTCCCTTTCCAGCTGCGATGGCACAAAAGAAATAAAATCAGAGTTATTTATTACTACATAAAACACGTAGTTTCGGGAAAATGAAACCACGGAGGATGGACGATATTGAATTTTTCACCATGGTGCTCAATTCACGCCATTGTCTCTCGCTCCCTGGGGACCTGGTCTGTTACATGTTGCATTTAAGCACACAGGTCAATAGAGGTAATTGATAAGCTCTCATAGCGATATATAGTGATGAATGAAGGATATTCCTCGTCCAATAAATCAAACTAGCTCCACAACCATAAACAGATGGTTATATCCCCCACCTAATGGGAATAAGCATACTCATTCTCTATAGTCAGTGCCACTGTCAGACAGGCATCTACACGGCTGTGCTATTGGTCCATCACTTACACTTTATGAGCACCCCCAGCTGAAGCAGGGATGGTGCTGCATCTCAGGTGGCCAAGTCATAGATTATTGGAAAGTCCATTGATCAGTCCAAGGAGGTGAAGCACCAATCTTTTTTCAACTTAGTCTTCTAGAATACACAAAGACACGCCTTTCATTGATAAAGAGAAAAATCTCATGAGTTCATGAATTGTTTTTGGTTGAACTGACTTCTGGCTGTATTCCTTAGTTCATGCTTAATTATACTTTTCCTTCCTCAAGACAAATGCTCATATTTTCTTTTTTCAAAAAAGCATTAGTGGACATATGAAAAAATGCTACCCTCTGGTGGTTAAATATAACACCACACTGTACAAATTTGACAAAAATGAAATGGTCTTCAATATACAAAAAAAGGGCACTGCAATTTTATTTTCAACAGTGACATATTGACAAGTAAACATATAAAAGTCTCAAAAAGATATCTTTACAACAACACCAACATGCTATAAACACTGACATTTATAGCATTTATTTACAACATTTTCAACCCTTAAGTGTTAAAAAGAAAATACATTCACTGGTGCAAAAACCAAAATTAAAGTAATAAAACAAACACTTTGGTATCGGTCAGAAGCTTGTAGCTTATTCACATGTTCAAAAGCATAATATTTTTTCTGAATTGTGTGTGTCAGATATACTGTATACTGAAGAGTAACCTCATTTCATCATATCTATGTGCCCATGTAGACACAGCACATTCTTTTAAAAAGGAGAAGATGCTGTTTTATCATTCAGCGGGGTTTGAAACAAAATAAGGAACGCTATGTTGGTTAACTTCAAAGAAATATACACAAACATGTAAGCCACCATCACATTGTAAAACAAATATTGTACCATATTCTCCTCTTTTTGCCACTTAGGTCAAGGTGATGTGTAACATAAAATAACAAAGCAAAAACATGTTTACTCAGGCAAACAGTGCTCTGGTGGAGATGCTCCACCCATGCCACTGCAGAAATAAATGAAGAACAATCCCAGAATTAATTTGCATAATCACTTTGCACTGAAATAATAAAATATCACTTCACTGTCACTCCCTTAAATTACTCTGCCTCCATGTTACCGAGTGGTTTCTGAAGGTTGAAAAAGGTGGCCCAGCATATACATCTCTCAGAAACTGGCTCTGCAGAGAGCCTTTTGTCCAGTTTTGATATGGTTTGTCTCTTTTAATAAGAGTATTTCACAAGATTTAATATATTCTCCAATATGGAAAGTCAAGAGCTGCTCCTTTAATTTTTTTTTTTTTTAACAGATCTCTTGCACCTTCAGTCAGCAGCCAAAGACTCTGAAAGAAGCAAATTATTACAAGAAAGAGACTACTAAATGCTTTTTGGTTTAAATCAAATCTCCAGTTATTGGAAAACCAAACACTGCTGAAAAAAAAACAAAAAACACCCCCTAGAAAATAATCTGTATTGTATTGCATTTGTAGCAACTGTTAAATTTATCTTGTGCTACACCTGAGCTACACTACATTGACAGTACATGTCACTTATAAGCATTACTGGTCTGAGTCTTTCACACTGGGTTTCCATCCACCTGGTTTTCTGCACATTTTCAGTTAGCACGACAAACCCTGAGTGGAAACAAAACACGCAAAAACATAGAGGTAAAAAAGACCCAAAAGAAAACATATGCTTGACGGGTGAAAAAGTGGATACTATGTCACAAAGTGCAATGGAAACAATCCTGGCCAATAAATGACATACATGAAGCATGAGCTGCGTCTTAAGAGATATGAAAAATGGCAGCAGATGTGTCATCAAATATGCAGAGCATATTGGGGGCACTGCAACCTTGCTCAAATCAATACATGAAACAAATGACTCGAGAATTAGCACCACTACCTATTTATATGTATTGACAAACCCATCTCCTCATAGCTGCATTATGATAATGGATGAAAACAGACATTAACACTCAATTTCTTTTGTCAAAATTCAGTTAAAATTTGTAGAATGTTTGGACGAAAATCTATCAAGTGATCATAAAACAACTGTGCCCCACAGTTACAAAAATCTGAACCAGGATTTCTTGAATAGTTTGCCATGTAACAACTTTTTAACCTAGATTTAGTGGTTGCATTTACAAAATAACTGACATTCACAGCACGAAAGCTGCAGCTTGTAAGATGAGAACATGATGAGGTGAATGTCTCGACACGTGATTAGCCTCAATAAACAGTCTTCCTTATAGCTTGGAAAATTCCTACTGGCCTCCATCCCATCTGTAATTCTCGTCACCGGGCTTGTGGAGCCTTCCTGTTAATATTTGCCAGGCTGCGTGCCAGTTTCTTTGTGAAGAGTGCGTGGGATTTACCACAATAAGTATGTGTTGTCTTCAACAGCTCCTCCTCAAGAGGATCCAACAAAGAAGTCACTGGGTCTGCACCAAACGCGTACTGGAACGACAAAAACAATTTGTTGATTAGCTTTCATTGTCGGTGTATTTGGAGCCCTAGCCAAAGGGTTAAATCAGACCAGAGAATCTTCCATTTGACCACAACTAACTCTTTTATACCCTTGCTATGATCTATGCCTTATCACAATCACAAATGTCTACAGAGATTTCTTTGGATTTCATGTTGGTCCTGACATCCACTGTGAATTGTGGGGGCAACCGATTTCCAACAGGTCGATCAGTGTTTTATCACCAAGCCATACACTTCCAGGTGCGTCCTGTTTTCTCCAATTAGGAGTTAACAGGCTGCACCTGGTCACAATCAGGAGTGTCACAAAAACGTAAATGGTATGGTAAATGAGAGATTTCAGTTTCAGAAATTCGCAGGCATTTCTAAAAACATTTTTCCACTTTGAAATTGATGAACAACAAAGCAATTTTACAGCAAAAAGTGTGAAAAAAGTAAACAAAGCATTTTAAGACATTCTGATAGTTTTGGGAAAACGGATTCAAAAATTAAATGTAAAGAAGCATTCAGTAAAATGAAGGATCTTTTGGTCATACAGAATAGACAGTCTTCCTCATCTTGGTAGCTGAGTTAAAACACATAGTGGTACATGTAAGGTTCAACTATATGGTACGTAGGACACTTTGTGTATCCTGGTTGTTTCATGATGCCAAATAAAATGATTTTCACTCTTCCATTGCCCCCTGTTTTTTTTTCAGAGAAGCTTTCAAATGTGAGTGGTGGTAGCCTTAAGGTGATATAGGATAATGCCTGGAAAGCTAAAATGAGCAGCTCAAATCCCAAACTAGTGTCAAAACTCCCCTCAGGACCGCTCTCAACCCCCTTACTGTTTCTGAGGAATTGATCAGATTCCCTCAGTAAGTAAGTAAAGTGGTGCTCTGGGCAGCGTTTGGGCTTGGAAGATATCGTTCCCTGGATAAATTAAAAACTAAAGCCGCAGGCCTTGCTGAATTCAGATGGGGCTCTAAATCTAATCTGATCGGTCAGTTGGGCAAAACATAAAAGCAGTCCATGTTGTTGTTGGAATCACTTTTATGCTATAGCTTACCGTCCAGTGATAACCGGGGATTACAGAACAAATTTCATGTCTTCCCAATAATGAAGGAGCCTTTACAATGCTCCGAGGAAATCAAAGGGGAATTACCATTTTTTATGCCAGCTCATTTGCTTGCGGTTGGGTCCCTGATATTGGGTCACAAAGAGAATGGTGTTTTTATGAGTGCACACTTGCACACAGACACATGAGCATGCACACACACCCCCCACTGGTCATAAAGTTGCATTTACAGTTGGTGTATTGATTTTGTGTGGCTGATGGGGCGCTGTTGGTGTGCACACTCTAACTCTAAATGTACCATCGGCTGTAAAATTTAACTGCTGCTTCCCGGGATCAGCTTTTTGCAGTGGAGGGAGGGAGGGAGGAGATGCTTTATGATGGACAGACTTCTGTAGTCTGTGTGAAACAGGCAGACAGACAGGGAGGAGCACTGCTGTTTCTAGTCCACTTTATTTGTATAAAGATGCAGGGCAGTGAAACTGATTTCCATTAGTGACACTTTAAGGACAGTCTGCTCAACAGAATAGACTTGTTTTACAGCTGCATAGTCTGCATTTGAAAAATAGCCTATATCAGACAAAGTTGCTAAACTGATCATTTGAAATCATGCTGGTTTTAGGTCATTGTAACCTGAACACATTTTAAGTTTTAGATTGTTGGTCGACAAAACAAGCAACTAGAAAACTTACAGAACCAGCAAGTTATTCAAGTGATGTTTTGTGACATTGGTGAGCAGTAAGCCAGGTTGGCGTTTATCACATCGACTTCAAAAATCACACACAACCCCCACAACATCACAAAACTCCCTAGCAGGGCTTTGCTGTGCACAAATATCAGGGCTCAGGCTTCCAGCTCGTCAGTCAACACCTGTGCTCCAAATGTCCTCAGTATTTTTTCTGCCCGGCCCCACACCTGCCCCACATTAGTAATCACCCCCAGTACCACGCTCACTGCCACAACCCTTTAGAAACTTCTTATACTATCATGTGTGACCTTTTCATTTCATCTGCTTTCTGCTGAAATGTTGCACATGAGCAAGCTTTCATTGAAAGACTTTTTTTTTTTTTTTACTTTTGCCTTTCAAAGTCTGCATCTGTGCAAGTTTTCTAATCCCTCACACTTTTATTGAGCTGCCAATATAGAATTGTCCTATTGGTTATTTACTTTCATAACATTGCAGTGATAGCCTGAGGTTCTGCTGCAGATGAACAAGCTGAAACTGATAAAACTGTCGGTCCGGTTACATTTATCACCCAAAGACTCAATCTATTGTCCTCCGTCCTCCCGGCAAACCAGACTTAATCACATATCTATTTAAGTGTCAATACCTACATAAGTTATTGGGAAACACATGTGTGTCTTTATGCATGCTATGGTCCTTGTGTCAGGTTTCAATGCAGGTATATGTGTGTGTCGGCTGCCATAATTGATCCTGTCGTATAAAGCCCCAGTCTTAACTGCAGACCATAGAAAAAGGGGTATGGATCAGCCATTGCCCTGATCTATGTTCAATAGTTTAATAGGAAGGCAATGAGACAGTGAACGTTCATAGCTTCATTAAGCAAATGTCACTCCTGCTGTCAATACCGTTACACTGCTGGTAAACAACACATAAAGATCCTCATGGGGGAAATTAGAGCTCACTCCAAGCTTCTGTGGTGGAGATTTGTGATATTCAGTGTGGACAATCCTTAAGTTCTTAAGGGTCAGCACCAATCCAAAATCTCATCTAGGAGCGTAAAGAAACAAGGAAGTAGAGGACAGCAGGTGTGTCACATAGGTTATAAAAGGTCGTCTACCATCAGATGTTACTCTAAATTGCACCTTCAACTCTTTGAAAAGCCTCAGCATTCTTTATTTAACCTTCGTGTACCCGAGAGACACTGAATGGTTGCAATCGCTTCTTTCAATCACTAAAAGTGGTTACAGAAGCATGAAAGAAACTTTCCGACCTTACTTGTAACAAAAGGGAAAAGGATGATGAAACAAAGTGGTGTCGTAACAAGAAAGAAAGTGTTTCCAGCCAAAAAAGAGTCGCATCCCCTATTGATGATGGACTACAATATTAAACTTTCTTTGCTCTTCTCCTTCTACCATCAATATCTGTTTTATAATTGCTGTGGGTTGTTAAAACATAAAAGTTGAGAACGGAGCCTTTTGAAGCCTTAAATTCAAAGGGGCAGACATGAAAACTAGCTTTTATCCTGAGTTAATATTTCAGTTTATTGACATTTTGGGCTATTAAAATTGATTAGATACACTGCAAATGCTTTATTTCCACTGGGTCTCACTAATAAAAATGATAATTGGGCTGCCAAGAAATGGAATAACTTTAAAAGCTTATATTTCACAAACTTTCTCACACACACATGTGAGAAAATGAGTTAGGGTTAGGGCTAAAATGAACTATATAAAGTTACTCATGAAAGTGCACTTTGTTTTACGCACTGCACAACAGTGCTTAAATTCTGCTGTGTCCAATCCATATCTTGCTTACAACATGGAAGAATACGCAGAAGAAAATAACAGGAGGCCTATAATGTATATTGAACTCACTGGGGCTAAATACAGGAAAGTGCACTCAAGCTTCAGAAACACCCCAAGGCACACCCACCTTTCGTATGGCCTCGTAAACGGCTCTGAAGGCGGGCTGCTTGTGGTCGTGGTAAACCCCTCTGTTTCCATGCAACATGTAGATGCCGTCCTCCTCGGCTGAAGCACAGTTACTCCCATAGATGCAATGATCCGGACGATAATTCCACCGGCACGGAAACTCCAGCAACATCTCTGCAAGTGGAAATGCAAACACTTGTGTGTTATTGAATCAATGCAACAAAGCAGGCATCCAGTAAACTCTTCAAGTTGTGTTTTAACAAATAATTTCTCTTTAATTGTTCAATCTGGGGCTAAGTGTTTGCTCTCCTCACCAGGGTTGTGATGGAAAATGATATTGAGAAGGTCCTGGTCTCCCCAGGTTATGTTGAGTTTATATTTCTGAAGTAGAGGCATCAACAGCTCCTCCCAACGCAGCCCAACAGATGTCATGTCATTCTGTCAAAACACACAAGTATTGACAATTGTCAGACAAGTCTTCAGTGTGCACATATGTTTGGTGCTTCACTTGGCAGAAGGATAGTTGATGCACAACAACTGTAGCAGGAGGACATCTTGTGGACAAGTAAAGGTGGTACACTTAAATACTAAACCACCAGCTGGTGCTGTTTCCTCACCTACCTTAAAGAATGTGTTCCTCATCCTTGTCATGTTCATAAGCATGACCCCTGAGTTGATGCCCGTCGTGCCGTAGAACGGGTGGCGGGCGAAGCGGCTGTACCAGGCGATGCGGGGCTCCTCGTGCTCGGGGGCCATGGCCGCCAGCTGAGAGGAATTAAAGCCTGACAGGAACGCCCACAGTTGGTCTACAGGCTGTAGGAAGAGGATATCTGAGTCGACGTACACAATCGAGTCGACGTCCTTCAGGATCAGCTGCATGGATAGAAAAGAGACGGACAATTGTCATACAATATGGAAATATTGTGCATGCTGACAATCCACATTTGTTTTTGTTTTTTTCTTCAGCCTGTATGAAACTCACAGGTAAAAACAGCCTTTGAGAAGCGCATGGTTTGAAGAGTTTCTTCCACTCGGCTGCGTTCTCACTCGGGAAGCTGATGGAGTAAACTGTGTAGTTGAACCTCGAGCGAAAAAAGTCAGGCCACGACTCCAGCTGCAGCAAACACAACACATTAATTGGTACTGTGGACATACAACACGAGGCATGGTCAGAAACAGAGAAGCACAAATTCTGAGTCATTCACAGTCAACAGTAAACGATGCAGATCAGTTTTCAGGCAAACATTTCCAACTCACAGCTTCCATGAAGCTAGCGTGTAGCTGATCTTCTGCAAAGATGTGCAGATATAGGTGTTTGATGCTGAAAAGTACAGCAGACTTGATCATGGTGAGAGTCTCCTCCAGCCTCTCCCCACAAGCCACCACGGCCAGGTGCATGGGAGGCTCAGGTTTGCTCTGAGCGCTGCTGCCACCCGCCTCCAGCTGACCCCGCTGACGCATGATGTACCTGAGTGAGAGGATGGAGAGCAGGACAGATCTTTCACTAAGTTATGTTGTCAGTTTTGTTTTTTTAGTCATGACTCATGCCTGCTATGGGCTTGTGAAGAGATGTTTAATATAGATAAATCTATTGCACTCATATACTACAGGTATACTGTAATTCTGCATGGTCAACACCTATGTATTTTTATGGAAGGCATAGGTGTTTATCAAAACACAATCTGTTTTCCCCTTATTATAAATAACTTCACCAAATGTCACGCCGCTGCAGGATGTTTCCACATCAGCATTATGCCATTCAGGATGTGACGCATCATTGAATCTTTCACAGATGCTGGCAAGTGGCCCATAGTGTTCAACCTTCTAGAGGCTTGTACTGTAACATAGCCTTTCTTATTTCTTAAAATGACCATCACACAGATTAGACTATGGGTTTGTGGCAGACTCCCTTTACCCTGGTTTCCAATTGAAGGCCATTAAATGCAAACATACCATCATTCCAGCCTCTCAAATGTGTCAAATGCTTAGGTATATCACAGTTTATGATCTGAACCTTCAGTGAGAATAAATTAGAAATTTGTAGTAATAATCAGATCAGATCTAACTTATGGATTTCATGTGTGCTCAATGGACCCATCCACAATAAGGGTGATCTGTCTCTTTCTTACACTACCCCCCCTTCAACCCTCTAGCTTTGGCTCAGACAGTAACAGGCAGGTGTGGAAACAAATGTGGATTGGCAACTGAATCAAAAACAATTAGATATCTCAAACATGATGAACGTTCATGTTCTATCATATTTTTTTTCTATCAAATTTCCAATGAAAATGTGCCAAACTAGTTTAGCCTGTAGATGACAAAACTCAAAAGAATGTCTTTGTTCAGCCACTAATGTAATGTGCCATCGTAATTAATGGTTAATCAAACCCATCTGAGAGCTGCGGGTGAAATTACACACCTGTCTAAATCTTGCGTCATTATCGTTACTTTTTCTTCTTCTATAGAAAACGAGAGATGAGATAAACTTCGTCAGCGTACCGTTCCCTCACATTCCTATACATCACTGATGTCACTACCTACCATTTCAATGTACTATCTACCACTGTGCCCGCACTTAACATGTGAAACTCCGTATGTTAAATGTTAAACGCAGGAAAGAGAGTTATACCTATTGTACCAGTGTGTGTTTTGGGGCCCGGTTTTGTCCACAGACCCTCGGCTGGCTCCGGCCACTCCGGCTGCGATGAAAGTCCTCTTCGGTCCCTTTCCACCGACCGGTACGTCCGAGAAAAACAGCTTACTGTAAACGTACAGGCCCGAAAACACGGCAAACACCGTGCACAGCATCAGTGCACGAATGTAACGCCGCATTTTGGAGATTATAAACGCAACTCGGAGCTAAAGTCATGACACAAAAACTGGCTTATACTAATAATGTGAGGCTACCCGCAATGATACGGCACTTCCGGTCAAAGCTGACAAAATAAAACTAAATTTTGGTCAAATAGGCGTCGCAATCACGCCCTCTGGTGGTCATGTCATAGGCTATATAGGCTAACAAGCCTTTTGATATTGACCTCATAGACGTATGGAGGCGAAGGCGCTGTGCTACAAAGTTGCAATATGTTGTGCGATAAATGTAATGTTACAATTTAACAGGCTGAAACGAGGCTGAAACAATGTAACAAAACACTGGAAATAGCCTACAGTCTAATGGTACTCACATCAGATTTCCATTGTTTTTATTTTTATTGTGCCTATGAATTCCTTTTGTGTGTATGGTGGTTTTGATTCCTTAAATGTTCTGTGAATACTAGAAACTATGAAAATCCTTGTCAGAAACTCCCTCTTTGTGCATTAAGTCAGTGGCTCATGAGGTCTAGGCTAATTTTGAGATTTTTTTTTTTAGGACAGGAGCTGTGTTTGCTTAACACTATTAAAAAATAGAAATGTAACCCATTAATTCTGAGCCTTTTTTGTAAATTAAACTGGCATGATCCATTGTAATAGCAGTTCTTGTAGCTTTTGATTGTACCTATTGCACCGTCTTCCCATTTGACTTTGACTCCCATGCCTTTTATTTTGAAAGCAAACACAAGCTTCCGGTTGTTCTCTTTGTTCTATTAGTTTCACTTGACGCGCTTCTTGCAACTGAAGCAGGAGGTCGAGACCCTTACATGGGGGAAGGGTGGGAGCGATAAGCAAAGTTGATTCCTCCCTTTCCCTCCCCCCTCAGGCTCTGTCTGCTGCAACTTTGAATTGATTTCACCTCTGAAAAGACCCATTCAGCCTGGCTTTAAGTGACTAGTCGTCTTTATTGAGGTGGCTGGCTGCATTAGACAAACAGACCTGAACTCAATTTCATTTTTATTAAGTGTGGGGGAAATTAGGTTATTGAATGATGTGAATCTAACTGATAAGTGTGTAAACCAAACCATATGCTCATAACTATTGCATAACAATATATCAATGTCAGACATGTATTTTAACTATGGCTTAACTGTTTTCAAAAGAAGAGTGATATGGGCCTGATGTTTTGAGAAAACTATGAACCTGCATGCTCAGTGGAAATAAGCAGTTAAGTCATTCAAAATATTAAGATAAAAAAAACAACACAGTAAAACACAAACAGAAAAGGTTTGACAAATGAAACTACAAAGGTATGTGCATGCATCTGTGTGTATAATAAAAACAAAGTCATAAAAGTAAAAATTGTTTGTGCATAAGAAACGGACATTTTTTGTTTTGAATTTTGTTATTTTCTTATTCAGACACGTAATAAACAAGGTCACACATTTTTTAAATCAATTGAGCATGGCAAAGCAAAACAAAACAAAAAAGTATCAACAAGTGACACCAACACATTTTTAAGTGTCTTCCATTTTTGCCACGATCAAATAACGAATGTCTGTCCGAACAGTCCTCACGAGTCCACACACCTAGTCCCAGCTAGTGTAGTGAACCTATGAGAGTACATCTCTGACACATTAAACAATTCTAACAAACTAAGAGACATAGTCTGTCCCACAATATACCGAGACCGTAATATTATCATGCCATGACAGTTCTCAGGATGTGTGCTAAAATGTTAAAGTAAAAATCCCGACAATAACACTGGTATGATGGATAATACAGCCACATCAAGACATTGTAGTACAATATTTTAGAAATATCAATTATCTGTGTAGTTACTCTACATGTTTTTATAAGTTATTGTGTAGTTAGGTTAATCTATAGTTGTTCTGCTGGGAGTTTAGTATACTCTATAGCTCCTCCACTTTGTTTCATCAAAATGGAGGAATTAAAACAGTCTCTGAAGTCTGTCACACTGCAGGATATCCCCTGTGCAGCTCACGAATGTGTCCAACAGTGAGAACTCGTTCCACTGTACAAAGCACAATTCTTGCATCCAAACTGGGTCCTTTTATTGTGAAAGTGAACAGTATGAACACCTCCTGTTTCCCACTGGGACGCTGAACAGGTGTCGCCCTGTTTGTGCAGCAGAGATTAAAAGGAGAATACCAGTGTAATTTTTTAGCTACGGCACCTTGTCGACAATCAATCCATCATTGTGCAATCAACATTATTATTTTTTTTATAACTTTCACTCAGATAAACCTTGAAATTAGCTCTTGGTTAAGAAAATAAAAGCACAAATGGAAATACAATGATGCTAATTCGGAACGCTACAAGAATCATTGTCTTATTTGCCTAGATAACTCTGGGAAATCATGATTGAGCTTGACTGATCCGTTTTTGAAGGCAACAACTCTTAAAGCTGCATTAAAATCATCTTTTTGACAGCTAGAGGGCAGAAAATACATGATCAACTTTATGAAACACAGCCCTGAGATATTACTGGCTTCAGCTCTTAAATGCTATTATATTAGCTATTTAACGCTTAGTTCCATATGTAGCAGACACATACCAGCTTTACAACAACTTTAGACTGATGTTTCTATTTTTGTCCAATGTCCACCTCACTGGTAGCTCGGTTTTTGATCGCCACGAGCAGCTAGTTAGCAAGTAATCATTAAGACTTCCTTTACCAAGCTATAGCAAACTTAAAACTTGTCCTGTTTCATATAAGTCAGGTAGAATAACAACAGCTTGTCTCAACTACTTTTCTTGTAGCTAGTTTCTTGTTTACTTTCTCTACCAGCTGCTAGCTAAATGATTGCATCTGATGTTTCTGTGTTAGCTAGGCAGTGTAACAGTAGGTTTTCTCAACTGGTTTGCTGAACATGAACAGTCTATAGTGCTCCATGTTTTTATGTTCAGCATTTTACATCACCCAAGGTAATTAAATTCTGTGTTCTATATCAAAAATATCACTTAATGCAGATTTACATTTGTGGTTTATACTGAACAAAATGAATGGCAGCCAAGATAGAAAAAAACAACTACCTCAAACTTATCTGACTGTGAAACAAACAAAATGACACCGGTATCAACTTTTAAAATCACATGCTGCACCTTTTCAGGTGCCATTGTACGGACATGAGTAAGCATACCTGAACTAAACAACCTGCTCCGGACATTATGGAAAGCACCAATTGGCGCGAGACATACAGCCACTACACTGTGTCAAAAAAGTCTCTTCAGTAGAGGCAGTCCAGGAGTAAAAGCTTGGGAGTATCAAGATCAGGAGCAAAGGTTCACTGTCAGACTGAAGGTTCAGCGTAAGGACACTGAGAGACCATGTACAAGGATTACTCAGGTTTGTAACATGAAGGTAAAGATTCCAGACAGTGGCTGAGAAATCCACACGGGGGAAGAAGAGGTCACTCTGCCGGCCACTGGAGATATTTCCAAGGGTAGAACTGCACATTCAGTCTCATAAAAATATTGAAGAAGGGAAAACCTTGACAGGCAGGTGCATCTGAAGGAACCCACAGAGGATAATAATAAAAAAAAAAACGGAAAAGGTTCAGCACACTGTCCAAACATTTATTTGTAATGTTGGTGACTGCAACGTCCGAGATGGAGCAAAGTGTATTTCATATTGCTTTCTAGACACAGAATTCCAGTGCTGAGGAGAATCTTTCAAATGATAAACATGCCAAATCTGAAGGGCTGGCATCTTGTTCTCTGATAAACAGGTCACGACTCCAGAGGAAAGTGACCAAAAACTGTTTCTGTGCAGCTCTAAAGCAGATATAAGTTTCCCCTCCGAGTGACCTGTGGACTTGCGGATGAGATGTGGCTGTAGGTGGATGGGGTGGGGGTGGGGGGGTTTGAGGGGGTGACTCAGTGGGACTCCCCGTTGACCGAGCTCCCCTCTCCCCGCGGTGAGGAGGAGCGGGAAAGCCCCTTCTCTGTGTTTTCTGAGCTGGAGCCGTTCTGGCTGTGGTGGTCGACCACCGACGACGCGGCGCTGGAGGACGTGGCCGAGGTGGACGAGGGCTTGGCCTTCTCCTTAAAGTCTGTTATGATGACCGTCAGGTCCCCAACTGTCACCTCCAGGTGCTGGGCGCTGCTGCGGTCGATATTTTTTAATCTGGGCCTGATGGATGAGAGAACAGTGGGGAAAGTGACATGAAACAAAGGCAGCCATTTAAGAGTATTTGTTTGAAATCCTGCACGACCTAGCTTACATAAACAGCATCTATGAAGTCTGGTGTTGTTTCATGCATCCCTCTAATATCCGATTCCTGTTGATCCCCCAACCTGCTGTCAGTTTGTTTACCTCATCTTCTTGTGACTGTTTTTCTTGAGGGCTGGCTCTCTGTCGCTTTTCTCCCTCTCTACCCGCTCCTTTTTTTCCTTTTTGGGCTGCGAGGGCAACACAAACTGCTGCGTTACCTGCTGCTGCGAGACGAGCTGGGAGACGGGACGAGGCTTCCTGATCCGGGGAGGAGGAAGTGGGGGGAAGGGGGAACAGTGAGTAAAGAGGAAGAGAGAGAGAGAGAGACATAAAGAGGTAGGGAGCGAAAGGGGAGAGACAGAGTGTGGCAGATTAATGAGAGGGAAAATCACAGTGAACACATTGCTTCATGCTAGCGTACCACCATAATCAAGAGCCAATAATCGCTGCCAGTGCTGGTTAGGACGGGGCTGCTCAAGTGCTCTTAACACTGGCAGCAAGTGGCAAAACACATCTAGTTTGTTCAGAATATAACTCAGGAGTCAGCCATCTGTGAGATATGTAGCTACCTGCACAGGCTTGTTTTTTAGCCCTAGCAGGGGAGACACGACAAGATGAGGTTTGTTTGTTTTTTTCGCTGAAAACAAAAGGTGTGATAGGATAGTGTGTGAAATGCACTGAGAACAGACATGGCACATTACTCCAACAACAAAGCAGCAATCCCTCACCAGCGTTGGCTGTTGAGCGGCTGTTTCTGCCTTGGAATAATTATACTTTTCCTGATTTATTGATTTAAAGGTTTTGAAATACAACATTATGCACATGAGTATTCCTGCAGCCTTCCTGCAGGTTGTTTTAAGGCTTGCATCATTTAGTCCTGGACATGTACAGGCTACAAAACGCTGAACTTGTATGTGATATCAAATAATAATAACCTGCAAAATGCTCCACTATATGCTACTCCTCACAGTCACTTTTCTACCCTCCAAGAGTCTCTACTGTCTCAAAAATGATGCATTATGCAATTGGTCTGGCAACAGTTTGCATGCATGAGGACTGTGATCGTATTTCTATGCGTGTGTGTGTGTGTGTGTGTTTTGGGGCTGGCAAGAGCCGCAGCTGAAAGGCGAGAGTGTTGAAAAGGCCATCTGTTGAGAGTCCACATACACATCTAGGGCTTAATTTTGCACACATACAGACACGCGCGCGCAAACAGCACAGTTACACGTAAGAAGGCACCTATGCGCATCACGGCGTGCCGACACCGCACCAGAACCGAGCCGAACGTACGCAAATATGACAAGTGGGCGCACACGAAAAAAGGTACGCAATCGACAGACGGCGTGTACGCTGACGCGCGTGACTGCACACATGAAGGCGTGCGTGCGCCCACACAGACGCACACACAGCAGTGAGCGGATAAGGCATGAGGGCATGGTGAGGACAGCAGAAGAGCACTGTGTGTGTGCGTGTGTGTGTGTGTTGTGAGCCCTGTTGAGCAGTTGTACTTGTAATCAGAGCTGTGAAAAGTCATTTCATATTGGATGAGCCTGTTTTACTGTTTTACAGAGTCTGAAAGACACCTACTGCACCTTAACATTGACACTTGACATTTAAAACGCTGCTCAGAAAAAGTAAAACTTCTACCTTTAAAAAAAAAAGTTCTCTTTTTAACTTCCTGCAGCCCTGTAGGTGAAACTGTACAGCTGCTTCTATCGAGTGCACTAACCTGTGTGTGACCCCTCTGAAAAGTTTTGCAATTATCAAACACAGGCTTCCAGGTGATTCGCAAAAAGCGTCCTTCTGTACTGGCCTGATGTAATTATAAGGGTGTAACGCAGCACAAGGACAGCTAGTACAAATGTAATGGACTGAGCAGAATCCATTCACAAAATTAGTCTGTGCACCTGGCCAAGTGTTGCAGTGCTGTGTGCCACTTTTTTTTTTGGTTGCCAAAAAGGAGCCTTTGTGCCCCATTTAGTTCAATTTAGAGGCTTCAGTCTCATTTTCTAGGAGGAAATTTCGCAGCGTACGAGGCGAGCCAGCCGGTCTGCTTTCTTGTTCTAAGGGCAAAGTTGTTGTTTAACAGTTCTCGGTTGACCTAAATTGGGGCCCAGCTTCAAAGAGCCTCTCTGAGAGTCAGTTTTTTCCCCGAGTTATCGCTGCCTTCACAGAACATGCAGTGATGCTAGTGAGGCTGGAGTGAAATGCAAATGGGTCTCTTGGCCTACATAACTGTCTGATAGGGAGGAGATGTAGAGATCCTCTAATATGTCTGTCTTGTCAGCACGATGCTGCAGAACTGCTGACACTTTTTAAATAAAAAGCAGAGGCCTCTCAAAGTCCTCTGTTTCCCCAGCTCCGGCAATTTGCAGCTCTCCTTGACATCCTTTTACCCCGGTACTCCTCCTGCAGCAACAAAGCAGTGTCTGGTGTTCTGAATTTACTGGAGCTCGCGCACAAAGCAGCGACTGTCACAACAGAATCGACCGTCCTGCCCTCAGGACAAATGTTAGCAGCTTCCAAAAATAAAAACAAGACTACAGGCCGCCTCATTCATCCCCTCCCTGTTGCTTTGTGTTTGACTGACGCGTTCGGCTCAAGATGCAGTGTGTGCGTGTGATTCGCTGTATGTAATGAGCAGATGAATTACCACCGTCTCATTAATGCAGCAAATGAGTGCAGTGTGTTTTTGCTTAATGTGCAATCAAGGACAGAAAAAAAAGTCAGCAGAGCCTAATAATGGTCTTTTCTATTTAAAAAAGAAAGGACTCGATGTGCCTGAGAGTAATGAGAGGCCAACTATAAACATATTTTGTACATCCTATCTTCCTCATGCATTACAATGAAGTAGATTCTCTCTAATAGAGCCAGCTCAATAACCTGGAGGTGAAAGAGGAGACAACCTAATATTACAGTGAGGCAAAGCAGCAAGCCTAAACAGAGCTGCCTCTGTTAACCCAATCAAATGGTTATTATCTTAGCACTTAGGCCTTCGCTGCTGGCCTCAGAAGCCGAGTGTGTGTGTGTGCGTGTGTGTCTATTGATTCCAACAGGAATTTCTGTGCCTAATGTAACGGCCTATTCTTTCTGACATTAATACTGCGTGTTGGAACTGTTGTTCCGATCGATAACTGCTCCACTCGTGCCATCTATTCTACGCCAGCTAATGGAGTCCCACACTGGGAAATTAGGACGTTACGATGGGAGCTTAAACACACCGAGTTGTATTTCCTAGAAAACAGGAGAGTGAAGACAACAATGAGACGTTAGCCACAACAATGTCTTTTTTAATTCACTCTGAGTGCGATCAGGAAAACGTGTACTCGCTCTAAGACAACAATAGGGAGACTAATAGAGACGTGTTCGCCGCCATCGGTTTCTTCTCTGTGAGATTGTTCCTAATTTTCCACAGCGCAAGTGAAAAATGCAAAACAAGCGTAATCCCCTCTCTTTCAGCTTTCCAGCTCACCATCTTTCTCTGCTTTTGTAAAGCGTAAAGCTCAAAGCAAACTCATGTCAACCTGCAGGCTGGAAAGGCAGCATAGTACAAACGCCGTCACTGATCCCTCGCTCCTTCGCGAACAGGGGAACTCTGGCTGACCTCCTCTCAAGTATGTCTCATGCGTGCACACACTCTAGCACACACTCTAGCACACACATACACACACGCCTCACCATCTCACTCCTCTACCCTTTCGCACTCCTCTCTCCCTCCTTCTGCTGCACCCGGTGACCTCGAACTCCACCACCTCTGGCCTGTGCTCAGAAAAACAGAAGGGGAAATAAATAACGCACCTAATGAACCGACGCGCCACCAGAACATGACTCCTGCTCACAGTTGTGTGAGGCAAGCCATCCCATGCTACACGTTCAGTAGGTGGTCAGTTTAGGGGACAGTTGTGTTTCTGCCACAGTCGACAAACAGGTCGACGCTGCTGCTTGATGTGACTCAGCAGTTAAAACAGATGGCATGACGTGTCTGTGTGTGAGCCAGAATGTCTTGTATGGACAAATATGGTGACAACAGATAAAAACCACCAAGCAACATACCAAAAGCATAAGTGCATCTAGCAGCCGTCTTATTTGGGCGAACAGACGCTAATAAATCTGAACTGCTGCCTTTATAAATGCACAATCTCCACTACAGGTGGTAATACAGGAAGTGAAATGTCTGGACAGGGACATTAAGGTCCAAAAATGTGCATTTCTTCTAAAGACCAAGTCTTCTCTTATAGCTAAAAAAAACCCATCACGACCTTAGGGGTTTACTTACATTAGCTTATTGCTTGTCTTTTCTGTAAAAGGTGATATTTACGTATTTGAACTTGTGTAGTTGTTTGATTTTCTTTCATTCTTTTGTTTATAAATTGCACTGGTATATAAATTAAATGCATGTTATGAATAAAAAAACAAAAAAACAACAAGTCTTAGACTGAAAGTAGGGCAACCATATAGGAGGACATTTATTTTGAAGCCTTATTAAAGGTTAAAAAGACGTGTCTGTGGTCCTGACATGGCAGCTCTGGCCCATTAATCCAGCCGTGTAAAAACGTTGAACCAGTCATGTGTCGCATCCAGGCGGCAGCGGCAGCAGCAGCGCGGGATTCTGCAGATGTTTGGACTGCTCGCTAACATTTGTCGAGTACGCTGTGTGATGAGCAAACAGCCCACAGGACAGCTGATGGACTGCAAATAAGCACTGGAGTGTGTGTGTGTATGTATGTATGTGTGTGTGTGTGTGTGTGCTGCTATAAACAAATCTCATCTCCTTGCTCTGTGATGATTGTAAGATCATTGCGAAATAGCTGATTTTCTGCCCTGTTGAACACCCTCAATCCAGGTGTAGGAGGGTAGGTGTGTTTGTGTGTGTGTCAGGTTTTCTATCAGCAGGTTGTAGGCTGCTCCTGGGAGCTGCTCCAACACCATGATTAATGTCTCTCCCTGCCTGTACATGTTACTGCCGTGTGTGTGTGTGAGAGAGACAGATGGCTCTCCATGTCCTGTGGTTTATGACACCTTCTACAGCCCGCTAGCCTTACTCCACCACATTCTCTTCACACACACACACACACACAAGGGTCCGCCTGCCTGCCTGCCTGCCTGCGCACACACAAACACATAGAGCAGTATGTCATGCATCAGTGTCACTGTAGTAATTACAGGCTTATCATGTAGCCATAATCTTCAGCCACAGTGACGTGATAACAGCCAGCTTCATTGTCCCTGGTGCACCCTCGGTGTTTGAAGGCAGTGTGAACACTAACACCAGTAACCCACACAACCGAGCCCACTGTGGAACTTATTAGAGGATGTAATAATTTAGATGGGATTATAAAACACTTGATTGGTTTGTTTTACATGCATCGTGTTTATAGATGCAATTTACATCAGTCGTTTGACTCCTCATCCCCCCTCCACTCCCCTTTCTCTTCTTTTTTTTTTAAATGATCACAATAATAATCCTGGCTTCTCTTTACTGCAGATTTGACCCAGCTCATAAAACCTGCTTATCGGTATCTGCTGTTGTCTGTTCTAATGATCTCATTCGACATAATCGCCCATCATCCAAGCAGCGTTTCAAAATCAAAAGAGCGCGCGCGGCTTAGAGCGGCTGAAAATACCTGGATGCGTTTCATAACACTCTCCCAAGGAGACCCGACTCCACGTTAAGCACCAAAAGCTGTTGCGGAATAATAACAACAAATCTGCCGTTTCCATTAGCGGCACTTAAAGTGAATGGAGACGCAGCGACTCTAAAGGTGAGAGTCAAATGTGTTGCTCTCTGCTCGTAGCACGTTTTTTTTTTTTGTATAATCAGAGTGGGAAATTAACACTGGCATTAACACAGCAGCTAAACAGGGGTACAGTTTTGTTGTGTCTGGTAAATTAGCTTTCGCCCACACACCTTAAAAAACAGGTATTTCTCCAACATGGAATCTGTAAAAGACTGTAAAATGAGTAGAGAAGGGTGAAACTAACCAAGAAGCTAATAATAACACGCCTAATAGATATGTAAGAAATAGAGCTACTGGCTTTATTGTTAGAGAACATCTTCAGTAACGTCTTATAAATGTGTACACAGGCAGTGAAACAACACAGAAATGCAGCTAATTCACACTTTACACTATGAATTTCAATGATACATTTTTCTCCAGGCAGCGCTTAATGTATGCATATACAGCCGTATATTGTCTATTGCTATTCCACGGCAGTTGCACTCATTTTTACCAATGCAGCTATTTTGAGAGAACAGGGAAAAATGAGATAATTAATCCTGTTCCCTTTCCTTTTTTTTTTCTTTTTGCATTTTGAAGTTATTCTCCAGCCAAATGTTAAAATCAGCTTTCTGACACGGCTCAATTACGACACATCCACACAGCTCCAGCGGGCTGATCGTTATTTCATATTCTATAATGGATATCTTATCTATTGAAACCAAAGACTGACTGCTTTGAAATGACATCAACTGTATGTATGTTGTCAATATCAGCATCAGAGCTTTGATTTTTGAGAGCAATTTACTTGGCTCATCTTGTTTACATGCAGTTGATCGCCGTCTCCTTTTGGTAGGGCTGAAAGAATGAGGCGATGGGCAGAGAATTAATGTGCAAATATTTTGACAAGACATCGATTTTTTCCAATCGTGTCTGAAGCAAAAATGCTCACAACTCACTGGCTCCAAGCCAAATCTCGAGATTGAAGACAGAATGAGACAAGACATTGACAAGACGTTAGTCTGGACTTCAGGAGACTGGTATGGACAACCCTAACTCTGTCAAGCAAATAATAATAATTGCGCACCGTTCTTCTAACCAATAGTTGCTTTCCTGCTTCTGATAATTCAGACTGTATTATATTGAAAGCTGAATTTTTCTACCGTGACTAAACTGACTGCAAGTGAGCCAAACGCACAGTTAGAGTCCAATTTTGAGTGTTTGCACTGCACGTGAACTGTGAGGGCGAGCTTGTGTGGAGGATGATAAAAAAAAAAAAAAACACATCTAAACAGCCAAATGCTGACAAGTTCCCAGTGAGCCAGTGAGGCTTGTGCTTGTTTAGGTGGAGCCGATGAAACCCGCACATCAGTCAACCTGTCACCGACGGACGCCCTAGGTTAAGTTCAACTCTTGGGGAGAAGCAGAGCGAGGGGGAGACGGAGAGATCGCTGAGAGGGAGGAGAGATAAGGCTATGGAGAGAGAGAGAGAGCGAACACAAACAAGAGGGAGAACTAATAGGAACATGATCGAGCTCACTGTCCTGACCTGTAGAAATACAATGCTGCCAAACATGCTCTTGAAAGCAGAGCGTGCACACATGCTGAGTGTTTCCCTGGTGGGCCCGACTTGTCAGAGCTCAGCTCAGTGAGCAGATGCAGATAGCGGAGGCGAGACACCAGAGAAGGTCACACACACGTACATGTACGCACACACACACGTCGCTCGATTACAGCCAGCACTATTTGCCTAAGGATGGTGTTTAGGTTTGGGTTTAATAGCCGTCTGTCAGCATCACTTCACACCACATTTTCAATGAAACACCTGACAGGTGCATTTAGTCTGAACCGTGTCGGCCCCCCTTCATCTTAGATTTTAAACATGACGCTTTAATCAAGCACAACTTTTGATGGGTGCACTGGGAGGCCTCCCTGTCTTGCTCAAGGACACTCTGCCTACTCCAGCTGATAGGGAATCAAACCTGTGACCTTGCGCTAATCAAACAGCCTCTTTTTTTCTTTTTAAGTATTACACCACTGTACCTCCACTTTCATCTATCACGCTGGTTTTCAAAGGCTGGGACTGAGGCCAAAGAGTCACAGGAAGATAAAATGGCCACTTTTTCCCCAGGAAAAGTCTTAAGGTAATGAGGCTGTGTTGTGATCCAAAAGCTCCTCTAAGATAGCTTTAATTAAATACTCCACACTAGCAGCTTGCCATAGAGGAGCGCCATATTTTTCCATATTAATTTGCACAAATGACTAGGTGCAGAGAGAATATTCAAACGCTCATTCCTGTTTTATCCCCCGCTCCACTTGTGTGTCTGTCTTCACATTTGACTTCCCGGCTGCAAAACTTTTTTTTTTTTCCAGCCGCTCGCAGTTTTAGCAGAACGTCGGCCAGTTCCCTCTTTGTCAGTCTGTCTCTCCCTTCCATTTCTCTCCACCTCCACTGATAAGCAAGTCCAATCCTGCTGATGTATCCCTGTCTCCAGTCAAACCCAACAGCGTGCTCTCAATCAGCCCGCCGGCTTGGGGCCCCTGCAGTAGATCATCTCTCCACATCAGTTGGATCCAGGCGGCGAGATCTGCTAAAGCTCGACTCCATAAAACATTCATCTTCATCTCCTGACGGCTATCTACACGCTACACTCTTTTCCCCTAAAATATTGCTCTACCTTGTCCTAAAATGTTCTCTTTTGCCGGCATCTGTAACCTTTAGCGGCGCCTGGAAAGACAGAGATTCTGTCGAGGAGGAGTGAAATTCAGCGCGTTGAGTTAGACCCGCGATAGGTCGATTTAACCCATCTCCTCAGAGCCCATCCTAGCTCTCAAACCTGGTGACCTTCAGTTTTCTGGGACGCTTCCTGTGACCACTGGACGCTGCGTGCCCAAACGGGGGCCGAGCATTAATTCATTACTTCACAATAATGGCTCAGTCATGCTTGTTTAGTAACCGGCGAGGGGGAATTTGCCATGTCCTACATTTATATTCCGCATGTCGTTTGCCCTTTAGCACCTTGGGCTTGCTCGCTGAGAAACCCACTTGTCTGTTGTGTTCAGTCATTAACAGCTGCGACCACCTGTGTGGCCATTTTGCTGCAGCATTGGCGCGCGTTTGAGTGTTTATGTGTGGCCTTGTGTCAGAGCATGACAACGCCGCTACTACGACACTTGTGCAGCGCCGCAGTTGAGAAGACATGGGGGTTATTAGCGTTAAATGAGACCTTTCGTGTTATTGACTCTTTCTAAATCTGTCGCTAAGTGTCAGGGGTGTGGCAAGGAATCCTGGGCCTTGGCGTCGTCCTTGTGACTTTACCGCCTGATTTGAAAAAAAAAAAAAAAAAATGTCCAGATGGGGAGGACAAAGAGTGTCAAAGCTTTTGGGAACGATCCAGGCAGGTTCTTTGCACAGCTGCAGGCCTCTTGTTTGTTACAGCAACACACCAGAGTCAGTGAAGTGTCCTCAACAATCAACGCTCAATTGCAATAAGCTGGACCCTACGACAACAGCATGTCTGCTGCTTAATCTCTTTGTGTGAGCAGCAACTGCGCTCAAGTGTGCGTGTGCGCGCGCGCGTGCGTCTAGGAACGTGCAATTGTGTACGAATATGTATGCAGTCATGTGTAAAATTTGCATGTTGAGTGCATCTGTACATCAGTGTGTGTGTGTGTGTGTGTGTCTCTGATGACAGCAGGCTGATTAAGCTGTTGCATAGTAATGAGCTATGGCTGTCTGTCTGGCAGCTGCTCTGACAACCTCTTTCCACAACTAGCCCTCCCACACACACACACACATCACCCTAGTGCGCACACACATAAGAAAAAAAAACAGACATACAGATATGTGTTGTGTAATTGCATGCGCCGAGACAAATGCCACAATTCTGAAAAGGCATCAGAACTGACAACTGCACTGATGCTCTGTTGCTCTTTCTGCTTTAGTGAAATCACTGAGAAAGTTGTGCTAATGCGGGAGAGGGTAACAGACACACTTCCTCTCCTTCACCCTCTTTTGTTGTGTTTTAATCCTGATAATGACTGCTCACTAAGGAATAAGTCATTTCCTGCTTCAAATCACTGATGTCAGGAGAAATATCATCCTCAGGCGCAGAGGGCACAGCCTAATGTGTGTGTGTGTGTGTCTGTGTGTTTTTGTATGCTTGAGTAGAGTACCTGTCTATCCCCTGGGTCTGTTACAAATATCACCAGGGCAACTAGATTGATGTGTGTGCTTAAAGAGAGCGCCATGCCTTTCCCTCATTTCACCGAGGTCAGTGTCAGCACCCGGGCAAGAAAATGGAGACTAATGAGACTAATGCGGCGCTGAGAGGAGATCTATGTGAGGAGACAGAACTAACAAATTAACATGTGGAGGTTATGAGAGAATAGAGACGGAGTAGATGCTGTGTTTACTATTTTTTGTTTACTGTCTATACTGCAACTGAGGGAAGGGTTAAATATTTACTGTAGCCTACAGATGCACCATCGAATGCATCATATTCATGCATTTGCTCATGGTACAAGTAGAGAATTGCTAAAAAGGAGGGGGGGTGGGGGGTGGCAAGGAGATTAAACTGGTTATTTTCCTGTGGGGGGGCTGGCCCTCAGTCCCAAAGGACCCCCGCCCCCTCCCTTTCCCCCTCGTCCTCACACACACACACACACACACACACACACACTGGGACTCGCTAATGGAAAAGCCACCAAAGGTAATGTATGTCGGTCGCCTTACCTTGTTGATGTCCCCTTCCTCACATCACACATCATGCACTTGAAAGCCTCGGCCGTGTTCTTGTACGTGCACACGCTGCAGTCCCAAAACCCCTCGTCGGAGGAGGGCTTCGGTTGACGCTTCGGCCTTTAAAACAATAAATGTAAAAACGAAAATAAAGAAGAAGAAATTTGGGGAAATAACAACAATAAATACAGGAGGAGGTGGTGGTGGTGGTGGTGGTGAGAAAGCAGAGGAAAAGGGGGGTGAGATGAGACAAGAGGAGTGAGTTGAGCTCGCATCCACGGAGGCTATCGATAGCAAACATCTGGGTAAGCCTATAGGATTTAGGAAATCATCTGCGAGCGCGCTGTGATCCGACACTGTAATTGGCGATGAGGTTTTAACACCCGCGCGCGCACAGCTCGCACGCGCGCACACACACATATGCAGCGCGAGAGAGGGAGAGAGCGAAAGAGAGAAGGGGAGAGAGAGCGAGAGAGAGAGAGACCGCGGAGAAAACCCATTTTTTCCGTGCGCTCGCTGATGTCCGCTCCCCCTCTCCCTCTCCCTCTGTCTCCTAGCTTGAATTAGAGACGCACCAACTCGGTCGTTTACCTTGTGGGACTCCTCTTGTCGCCCATGCCAGACCAGGGATTCTCTGGAGGTGCTGAGACGAGCTCAAGTCTTGTTATTTCCGACAATTTTAGCCAAAGAAGCGATGCGCCTGTGCCGCTCGGCTTCCAGCTGTCGTGGAAACTCCGCTTGGGAAATGGTCACGTGATTCGCTCGACCAATCAGATGCCGGGCTACTTCCCGAGGCTGACATTCCTCTTGATGAATCTATGACGCTGCGTTCACGTACCCATTGTAAGCGCGGATTTCTGTGCTTTAAGGATAATAGATACGTTCTTAATTTGGTTATTAAAACAAATGCGACCAAGAATACAGTGTTCACAACCTAAATGTAATATAGCCTACATTCCTATGCACTAAGGTTTTCATTTTTAGCCAAACATTATGCTGATTTTACACATAGGCTACGTTAAAACCGGTGGAAACGCTGAAGGAAATGCATCTTCTCGTGCAGCATTTGATTTAAATGTCTTTGTCACATGATTGATTCACTTCGGTACATACACAGAGCAGCTCACGCAAAATCGTCAAAAAAAACTGTAAGGATGCAAAATGTAAAAGAGAAATGATTTACACTAGCACACAATACGTAGAAATGGCCTAATAATATATGATAATCAGTTCATAAATACCAGTGACTAGTCATCGCGTGCGGCAGCCACCTCTTTCTCCCTGTAGTGAACCCTACAACATTTTATTTCCGACAGCGCCCAAATGCAGCAAGACACAGTAGCTAATGCTGCGTCTACGGCAATGTGTTAACACTATCCCACTCATATCCGCTCACTGTACTTTAATATCCTTTCATCATAGCGTTTGCGCCGCAGACTGCAGACATGCCGCAGCAGTTTAGACCACAGATGTGTTAAACATTGGGGAACCCCTCGCTTTGTTTGCGTGCTGACGCAAGCGAGCTCCAAAGACCACAATCCCAAGCGAACAGACGGAGGCAGCCAGGGGTTCCCAAACTGTTTCATATCAAGGATAACCATGTGGATCTCCATTATCTTCTACCAACTGGATTCTCCCGCAGAGAAACCCCGATTGCAGCAACATGGCTGTTGCAATATTTAAGATTCTAATTAGACTTCAAGTGGTACAGGAAGAACTCACTCCGGTTTTGATAAAATTGTCCTCATTTTGGGTTTAATAAAATTATTTTTATTTTATTTAAATTACAAGTGAGTAGCCAATTACAGTGTATAGGCCTATATAAAAATGTGTGTGTAGATTTTCATCTGTTACCAAATAGAATCATTTGTTAATAACCTGTGTGCTAATGCTTTTTTATTTGCTTTTTTTAAAACTCGTAGTCAATAAACTCATTTATACTCAAGCATTCTGTATCTGATTTCACTGTTAATGCTGAAAAAAACAACAATCAATAGTCCGTTAAGAAATAAGGGTTTATTCAATAGTATAAAAAAGGCTCACACAATGCGTCAACACAAGAACCATTATTACATTTTTACAGAAAGATGTCTCAGCTCTATGTACAAAAGGAAAATGTCTAAAGCATAATAATACCCCAATTGTTACACAAAACACCTTAAAAACAAAAAACATGATTACAATTAATCACTCAGCTCCTCCTCATCACTGAAGTATGCACTCTTCTTGATCCTTGGTTTTTTAGAGTCTGAGGATGTTGAAGCCTTAGCATCACTCTCTTCAGCCTTCTTCCTCCGTTTCCCATCCTCTTCCTCAATTCGCGCTTGCTGGAAGGAAAGACAGGAAATGCAATCTGTAAATGTTATTGAACAGCTTTCTACAACCTGACTAGTTGAGGTGGTGAAGGGATGTTTAGGTCACAAAGAAACTTAAGGATCCACAAATCCTGAATCACATGTTTGCAGTGACTTTTACAGCTTACACAGACTAACCTGAAAAGCTATAGCTTGACTCAGGCTATCCAAGGCTGGGTCTTCTCCCTCTTCTTCACTTTCTTCTTCCTCCTCACTGTAAAGGAAAATATAAGAATTACAAACACAGATATTGTCTGTTATACAATAGCTCAGATAATAACAGCTATTAAATACTTACACATGCTCAGGTTGTTCGGCCTTTTTCTTCTTTTTCTTTTCTTTCTTCTTTGGTGGGTCCCTCTCTCCCAGCATGTTTTTGGGGCATGCATAGCTCAGATGACCTGTATCCTGTGATTTCATAAAAAACAAATGCAATTACGGTACATTCAGACACTGGACAACCAGGATTGTTCTCTACACATACTGTAACATTATTTGACATTTTTACCTTCAGAGAGGACAAGCCACAAATTCTACTTATAAATATAATTCAATAAACGTTGATCTCACAGGACAAAAAACGTCACTAACCCCACATTCATAACATTTAGTCTTGTCTGTGTAGTTTCGCCGCCTTATAAACTCAGTTGCTCGTCCATTGTCGATTGCAATGCTTGCTTTCACCGTTCTGCCAAACAGCTGTGAGAAAAATGCCTTTGTCAGTGATGATTCTTAAGTGGCTATTTACTTATCAGTTTGCTGTTCGTGAGACACAACATGTTTAAACTAATTGTATTGGTGTGACAAACTCACCTGTTTGTTGTTTATTGCTCTTGCACAGTTGTGAGCTGATTCTCTATCCAGGAAGAGAACAAATGCCACTCCTTTACTCTGGCGAGTCTCTTTGTCCTTCACAATTGTAACCCTGAAATTGGTTTTAATAATTCTTACTTTAAAAAAAGAGAGACACACTCAGAGCCTAATGTATTGTTGTGGATTATATGCTATGGCTATTGTTCAGTTTTTACACATTGCTGTAAACACATGAATGATAATAAAGTTAATATAACGGAGCCATTACTTACTTAACAACTTTTCCATATTTGGTGAACAGCTGAAATTAGACAATGTGATGTGTTTTACTCGTATCATTCTTGTTAAACAGATGACTTGTTGACATTGTTTCACTACAAAAACATTACCTTATGTAGGTCATTGTTGGTCAGAGAGAAGGGCAGGTTGGACACATATACAGTGCTTTTGCTTGGTGCCAAACCCCCACTCATACTGGACGCAAAGGACACGCTGTGACACAAAAAGTCAACAGAAATGAGGATGAAATCTGTAAACAGTCAGCTACCTCGCTAACCCTGAGAAGTTAAAAAGTGTTAAACGTGTATATTTAACTACAACCAGCAGAGTGACGATGATTTCATAAGTTATATTAAACAAACTACTTACCAACACAGTCTTCACCAAGAAAATAACATCTGAATTTGTTTAAAATCGCAATATTTTGTTTTTGTGTAGCTTGTCAATGCCAAGTCGATGAAAACAAACGTCATGTCTGAACGTCGCAAGTTGATGACGTAGACATAAACCTCGTCCAATAAAAAAAAAAGCCGTTGTCCAACCGGGAGAGGCTAGGCTAACTAACCAACCAACAGGGAAGGTGAGATTGTTTTTGCTATTTTCGTGAAATAAAATGCATTCAAGTGTAGGTTATTACACTCGCCTTTATCTACCGGGGCCCACAGGGCGAAGTTGATATTCGTTTGTGATTTTTATGCCGTAGTAGCGTAAGGATAACTAATAACGAAAATAAAACGTGCGGATGTTTGCAGCATATATGGAGGCTAGCTAATTTAGCAATGCTAGCTGCCTGTTCTGGATGGAGCAACTGTTGTCAACAGTAAAATCAGCAACACAGAAAAATGTTACGATCATTGTAAGTTGTCGGGTTGGTGCTACCCTGTTAATAAAGGTGTCGCTGGTCAGATAGACTTTTATAGTCTGCAGGAAGTAACGTTAACCCCATCCGTCTTAGTGCAGAATCACATCTCGGCATTGGTTCCTACCTGATCTTTCAACCTAGGTTTACTAAGAAAGACTCCTAACAAGTATGAATCATATTCCACATCTTGTTTTACAGATTGTGCTGAAGATCTTAAACTACACTGAAGTATTTGACTCAAAAAGTAAGTTTTCAGCCAACTCTCCTTCAGGGTGCATCATGTTAACCTGATCACTGATCAAGAATATTTTTCTATTACTAACTTACAATACAATGTTATTACATATTTTATATTACTATCTTTCGCTGGAACATTACTGCTCACAGAAGTTGGCTAAATTGTCTTGTGCAGTGGATACACATCTCTTGCTCTGTACATTTTGCAGTGACATACAGGAGAGAAAGGAGCATACGAGAGGCATATGATGAACGATTCTTACCAGAAAGGCCGGTGAGTGTGAACCAAGAAGCTTCACAGTCTGTTTTCTTTTAACCTCGTCTTATATTTCAAAAGTCTTCTCATACTAGCACAAGTTAGAATACTGTCTGTTTCCCAGGTGGTATCAATCTCTCTAGCAAATAGGTTGTCATGAACTGTAAAAATTAAGTTCACTCAAAGCAATTTGAAAAAACAAACATGACATACAGTAAAGTTCAAATCCTTGTATTTATTGTACTCATCCTCCCAGGGCCCGTACCCCCGAGCAGCAGGAGCAGTGGAAAGGCGTGGCCCCTTTGGCAGGCCAGCAGAGGATGAATATAACCGGGGTGGCTACGATTATGAGGGAGGTCCCCGGTTTTTCCCGAACGGAGGTGGCCCCCGAAATTACCATGAAGATCAGAGGGGCTACCATGGAGATGGCCTTCATTTCCCTGCTGAGCGCAGAGCGGCTCCACCTTCAAGAAGGGTGAGGGCCACATGTCACACATTACAGCATCTATGAAAAAAAGTCATATACATTTTTAACATCCCTTAATTTCAGGTAGATTCAGAACATCTCCCAAAGTAAATAGAAATAAGCAACTTTAATTAAGTGCCCTAGGTTACAGAACAAAAGAGAAACACTTAATTAAAACATAATAGTGAAATAATATGAACATACCCTAGAAGTATTGACATCCATTTGTAAATCAAGATGTCATGAGGTGCTCCCCATATGGATACGTTAGGGAGGTCAACAAAAATTAGTGTCCATCGTTCAAAAAACACATTTCATTGTTAGAATCTGAAACAGATGCTGCACATTAAACCAAGTAGGCCTCCATAAGAGAAGGCCAAGAGGGCTTTTATTGCCTCTGGTATTGGAGGCAGTGATTTAATCATTTTAGAGCAGAGTGTGTTACCCAGTGTTGGAACACTAGGTTTGAGGGGAAGGTCTGTGGTCTGTCAGCAGGACAGTGATCCAAAGCTTGAATCTAGCAGCACAAAGGAATGGTTGAAAAGGACTGTTTTTAAACATGCAGCCAGGAGTCCTGAATAAATCCCTGCAACCTGAAGAGCTTAAAAGCAAAAGCATAGCAGTGAAAGACCACCTGCCATTGTTGCCATAGTTTCAGGCTTTCAGCAACCAAGTAGCTTAAAATGAAGTTCGCCAATAACTGTGTCTGTGGTGCAATTTTTGTTTGTATTATTTCCTTTCTATGCATTTCTCCTTTTTATATTGTCCTGGACCTTGGACATTTTTCCAAAAATACTGCTAATAGACAGGGATAATAATGGGGTGTAAACCCATTTTATCCGGACTATTACTATCACTACACATTCATTGGCCATTTTATGTAATAGCTGGTAAATTGTAGTTGCATGTCTTGTGATAGTGTCGGCTAAACTTGCACACACACTGGCCAGCTGAGGGCGCTAAAGTTAAAGAATCTATTTAAAAATCCTTCCAAGGTTGCATGGTACCTATTATTTTGTTTTTTAGTTAGTTTGGCAGAAATTTTACATAAACTGTAGAGGAGCAGTTTTAGATGGATGCATATTTTAAATAAAAATATGATGGTTTATTTATAGCAAAATTCCCAAACATCTGCACTTAAAAAACAATAAAAACAACTTTTTCTTTTTACATTTTCTCAACTGTGTTGCAGGAGGATTATCCTTACAGGGTACCCAGAGAGGACCCTCACACAGGAAGACCTTTGGAGTTTAGGTAAACCTCTTTCGGGCTTGCTACAGGCCATGTGTGTTTCACTCGGGATCGCTGCAGGCTACGTTTTCAGTATCCCTATTTTAAAATGAGTGTTTACATAGCAGCAATCATAAATCATGGGCGGCTGTGACCCATATTGGCCTGTCTCACCTTATTCACATTTCCCGCAGCTTCTCAAGTCATGCCTGGCTCCGCACTATTTGAGAACTGTTCAGATGAGCTGTGTTAGCTGACCAGTGTCAGTATGCAGGCTGCAGATGGGGTCGTGGAAATGTAGGCTACAGTAATTTAGTTGACAGATTTACAATAATTAAGGTTGTTAATGAGCAAAACAGCTCTGAACTCAGAACAGATTATATTAACAAAGTGAACTGTTGAGGGATCACAGCCATAAAATCAGCCTGTTTAGTCCTCCATGGCTTTGAGGTTTGGAAACGAGACAAATAATCTTTCAACACTTTAACTTTTGCAACCATTTTTGAAAAGCAGTTTGATACCGTGGCAACTGCAGAAAGGAAAGTGAGACAGTAAGATACAGTATACGACTGACCAGATTTGCCACCAGAAGGCACATAACGATGCATATATCGACCCTCTGATTCAAGTGTAACCTTTCTATTTTATGGTTCAAGTGTAACCTTTCTATTATATTTGCTCTAATTCAATATCAGGAATGACATTTAGAAAAGGATCTCCTTATCTTAACCAGACTGGTCATGTCCTTTCAGTTGGGCTAAATCTTGAAAGATAAAAATCAGTTGTATGCCCTTTTTTGAGATTCTTATCCAAAATATCTTGGCCAAGTTGAAGAAGATGAACAAGCTTAAACAGTAAAGCATGTACTGTGTGTGTACACTCAAATGATGATGTAAGGGTCTATGAATATAATCATGAACCAGATGGTATGTGTTTTCATGTTCTACAGTATTTGTTTGTGTATGTACTTGTGGCTGAACCACGTGTGTTGTTTAATCCCTTGTAGCGCCAGAGCTCCACCCCCTCTTAGCGTTCGAAACCAGGGCATCTATCCAGCTCCCAGGTCCCTACCGGAGAGCGGGGAAGACACGCTAGTGCAAGCCATTCTCAACCTGGACAGAGGGTACGAGTGAATACACACTGAGGGGTAGCCATGTGCCATTGATTTCATTACAGCCGACATGTGTAATTAAGTAAACATAAGATGGTAAATCTTTGGATAACATGGATATCTGTGAAGTCTGTGTTTAGGACTTTGTTACATTGTTTAATGTAGAGTGGGGAAAAAATCCAGTCATGTAAATATTTAAAAAACAGATATTTGCAGTGACCTAAAATACCGCTAGAGGGCAGCATTGTGCTTTGTCAGTGCATACAAAGAGAAGAGATGGACTACAGTTTATATTCACACCAGCTGTGGTACATAGTGGTTAAGAGCTGGAAATATAAGGGGGTGATTTTTCATTCACTGAAACACTTTTCTTTTGTGACGGCCCTGTGCTTTTTTTTTCTCAGTGAGGACAGAGACCACTACAGGAGAAAGGCAGCCCCGTTCCCCCCAATCAGAGAACGTTCTCCTGTACGCCGGGAGGTGGCCCGCTCCCCACACAGTCGCTCCGGTTCCAGCGTCAGCAGCAGAGGCTACTCACCAGACAGAGCCAAGAGCCTGCCATTTCCATCACAGCAAGGCAAGAGTATGTAGAATTCATAGTCCCCCTGCCCCACCCCCACCTTCCCTGACACAGTGCGGAGCTCTTTCAGTTTCAGGACCACCATCAGCCAAAGTGTCCATTCATTATTTAGGAACAGAACCTCATTGTGGTTCTTTTACACCTCTTTTTTTTTATAACTTTGCTGTCCATTCATAACTTATAATATGGCTGACTGGCTTTTTTAGGTGTGGACGTTCCAGAGGGACACGCAGTTGTTTCTGAGCACCTTTGGGGAGCACTCTTCCCTCAGCAACAAAGCGGACATGAAACTTTGGGTCTGTACATAGAGTCATGTGATCAAGCTTGAACCTGGGTGACGAGAAGCTCATCTACTGATCCTCACACATCTCTTTCCACCCTCTTCATGTCCTACACCTCAAAGATATCTGCAACTAGGGCTTGAGAATGATGGAAGGATGGAGGACAGAAACATTTCAAGGCCTCACTTCAAAAGATTGACTAAATTGACTATAGAGAATGATTTATATACTACATTATTGTAAAATGGAATATCTTTTTGACATTGAAGTTCTTTCACCCAGGTCTGAGTCAGATTGCATTAGATTTTTGTTTCATTTGTAACAAATTATGACTCTGCTTTGATTTTTTTTAAAGTAAACCATTTCTGCTCCTCTTGCATGGAGGTACTTTGGCACTCCCTAGGATTCCTACACGATCAGTAACCATATCTATCTGAAGTTTTAAATTTTTCATTTTATGGCTCAAATGAGCAGGATACACATATCTTGTCTCCCATTATCCTCAGTTCACACGTGATTCAGTGTGCATCACACAGAAGTATAATCTAATAATTTCTATCCACTTAGTGAAAATGAAGGATAATGTGTGGGAACTGTGGATTTTACAGTCCACAGTGAAGCTGTGCATCAGAGAGTATTTGGACACAGCTTCATTTGTAATTAAATTTATGTCACATTTATATTTTATTTTTTAACAGTGTTACTGACACTGGACATGTGCTGCATGACTTCACAGAGCTACTTTCCTAGCAAGCAAAATACCTGAGTGCTGAAGTATTTCCCTGTTCACTGCATGTTTGTAGGCTCTGTAGCTGTAAAATCTTCCAATGTCCCCGATTCCACAAACTCTTCCATTTAGATGTGCTTCCATCTTCAGCGCTTTACCATTTTTCTCTTTAAGTTTCCACTTATTTGGTGTTTTTTCTTTTTTTTTAACGTATTAAACAAGCTTAGTGGACAATGGACCATCATCATGCTAATACGGCCAAATTACAAATGGATGCAAGATGGTTTAAGTTTGAAATGCATGACTGCATCCTGTTGAAAGTAGAGCATAATGCCATTAATCATGGTTTTAGTGGAGCATCAGAGCAGCTTGCTGTATTCAGCCAGTGACCTTACGGTTTGGTTTTCCTGCAGGGTATGAAGAGACTTATGTTCAGAGCAAGATGGCTGGTAAGTACAGTTCAGTATAGTTGTTGTCTAGGAAAGAAAAGTTACATCCAGTGGAGTGTGCACGTGGATTAAACCACTTGTTAATCAATGAAATGGACAGTTTAAACACCACTCCTATAAGTTAAATGTACCCAGTGCAGTCTGTACCATTCCGGTCATCAAAATGAAAACAAAATGAGATGACATACAGAGGATTTGTTTCGGAAATATACAAAGGTTGCAGTCGTTAAACTTAACCTATTCCCAGTCTGCGTAACCCGAGAGTGACAGAGAGCGTTTCTAATGCGTCCAGCAGCCAGCCTTCCTCCCCGCTCTGTCTGCCACTTTGTCAGGCCTCATAAAGATGCCACCAGGTCGTGTGTGGATGAAGAGAGAGAGGGTATAGGATGTCTGATGGATATTCCTGAAGCCTGGCGTTCCCACTCTGGGGTGTTTTTTGTTTCACTGCGATGTGAGTTCATATTTGTTGGTAGGAACGAACCGTAGAGTGACTGAAGAAGAGGTGGCATCCACAGTGAGCAGGTCCCAGAGAATCCACCATAGCAAACCCTCTGTGTCTTGATTGTTCCAGATCTTCTAGCCTATGTACCTGGATCCTGAAACCAAACCAGCACCTTTTTGATCAAACAGCGATTACTAAAAGTCCTACTTACGTACTTACTCACTTTCTAGAAACACTTAACCACTTTTTCCATGGAGTTACTGCGTCCTGCTGTAATCCTCCCTCTCTAGTATCTTTTTCTCTTCACATTAGTCTGTCCTTCACTCAAGTCTCACCCTGTCAAACTTTTTGTTTTGTGTGTGTGATTCTCATTTCTCCAGACAAAATTCCTGGCTTGTCAAGAGAAGGCTCTCCACACAGTGCAACGTCAAACAAGGTGAGCTCAGGCAAAAGAAATGATTCGTTTTAAGTAATTTATCATAGCTGGGTCTGGTTTATCTGCTTACATTTTTATTTTAACTTGTATTTACAACGGTGTGACACAAGAGTTTTTCTTTCAAGAATTTGAATCCTGGTCAGAAAATTCTACACGCAACAATGCAGTCGTATTTATTGTATACCATGTCCTCCACATTTGTCACTGTACAGCAGGATGCATCTGGAACTTCTTAGATTCCATTCTTCCAATAAGCGTTTAGTCCCATTGAAGTGTGTTAATGGGTTTTAAAGTGGCACTCACACGGAGCATGAAAGCCATCGGGCCCGGGATTTGTTTACCTGCGGTGTAAGCAGACCTCAATCACCAGAACTTGTAATGGCGAAGGGAAAAGGGGGCTCAAGTGTCAAGCGAGAGTATGGGTCGTTCCTCTTGTTTTAAAAAGAAAATACTCGTACTGTTTTGAGTAAGTGCCGAATGTAGATATCTCCTGCCTGTTTTCAAAATAATAGCTTGTTTTGCCGATAACTATGCAGGAGAGTGTAAATAGAATCAGATGTGATTAGGCGCAGTGAGTCTGGCTGTGGCCACCCAGAAAGTGAAGAGGCTAACTCAGTAGCCCGAGTCATAACTTTATCACAGGATCTGAGATGTAAATCCAGGAGAAGTCCCTGTGGAACACGCTGGGATTTGTGTAGACCATTTCACAATGAACAAAAGTTTCCTTTTTCTGCAGAGTATGACTGAATATGTTTGGAAGTCACGAGTGTTTGTTGGATGTAGCAGGTCTTGGGAAAGGTCTCGATGTATGCATCAGCTGCCTGCCAGCAGGCGTTGTGCCTCATTCTCATCATACAGAACGGGTGGCAACGAGCGAAAAGCCCGTTAATGATGTCACATGTTCACATCAGTGACTCATCAAGTTGATTGTGTTGGGATTAACAATGACAAGATTACAATAGATCCATTAAATTTTCGATTTAATTACAACAAACGATGAACTGACTGATGTGAGACATTCATGTCATGGTTGCTTGGTTAGATACATCTTTAAGAAAGATCTAAACTTTCCAGCCTTAATTATTACTTGAACAATAGTAACACATCACCGACTCATCACTGCTGCGTCTTTCATCTGTTGTTGAGAAGAAAATATATTTTGACTACATACTTGGTTTGGGTTCTGACTGAGAAATGGTGAACTATTAGCCAAACAAGAGCGATGGTTAACGCTAACTGCTGATTGCCATGACCACTTTTAGTCTCAAACTAAAAATAGGCTTTTTGATCAGTGAAAGTCTAAAACGGATAAATTGAAGTTGCAGTTTAACGGCTAGTCTGAACTTTTTAAACCTTTTTTTGTCTTAACTACGCTGCTTTTGTAGTTGTGGCTGTAAATGCTTAAAATGAAAGAGTCACCAACACAGGACAACCACCTAACATTCTCCTGGTGAAATCACTTTGATCAAAAAGCCCATAAAACTGTATCTTTAAAATGTTGCTTTAATGCCCACAAAGTCTCATTATTTATCTCATTAGCAGCCGCCTTTTTTTTTTAAGAACGTGCTGGAGGTCATTTGAATGTTGCCGTGTTTTGTTTTTAATGGATCGTTCCTTTAATTGGCGCACGTGGTTCTTGGATGTCTTTGAAAACTCGGCACAGAAATTACAAGACACAGAAACGTAGTCCTTTCCACTCCTAATGTGCATTTTTGGAAGAACCACCCACCGTCGCCCCATCGACTGCTGTGATGAAAGTTTTTTTTTTTTACCAAGCGCTCACCCCCCCCCCCCGACCCCTTCCCACACACACACACACATACATACATAGACACTGCTGCTTCTGCTGCTGTGTTTGATCTAGCCTGTGGTGGTGCATTGTTGTTCTCTGTTCTGGGGGGGCACAGACCCATAACCTTGGCTAAGATGAAAGGCTTGCGATGTGCCCCCAGTAAAGGGCGCACTAATGGCCCCGGCCACTGCCTGCTGTGGGGATTCAACAAACACACACGCAGGCTTTCTGGAGCCACCTCAGACAGAAGAGACTAAAGAGGGGGACCTAAAGAGCAGCTCCGACTCTCACTGCGAGTCAGGGTGGTCTGGTGGGTGGAGAGCACGTCCTGGAAGTGGAAAGGTCACCAGAAGGTTTCATCCTAATACAAAGCAACAAATTCCTACCAGTTAAACAATGTTTTTTTTTTTTAACCAACCAGAACTTTCCCTCCAGCGCTGCTATCATCTATAAAAATGACCTGGTAGGATTTTCAGTAGAAGAATTCATAGTGTCACAACAATAAATCCAAATGATTTGGATAATCCCCTGACTTTCCCCATTGCCATGGTTTTTAGCATCAGACATCATGCTTTAAAGGGAATGACCCTAAAACTTTAATCTTACTCTGATCTTGTTCAGCAAAAGATCAGTGGTAGTAAAGTGGCAGTAGTCTCAGTAATTAAGAAAATGCTGAAATAAATTTGTCTTTGTGGTTCAGCAGACGATGCAGGCAGCAGCTGTCTGAGCGTAATTCAGTTTTAGCTTTACAAATGACCCATGCCTTGGTAGTGATGATATATCGTCTCTGTCCAGAGCACTGTGCGGCTGCCAAGCTTTGCATTGAAACTAAACTAAAACATCGCTTCCAGGTTGAGCCGTGCCTCGCCTGCTGAAGCGAAAGACACAGACAGGGATATTTTTTCACTCAGGCCAAGGAGGCCAAAGACTGACAAATGCAATTTTACATACATGCACAAGTGCACACGCTGGACTTCTCCCAAGCATAGCTTCAGGGAGGGAGTTGGAGGGAGGAATAATTGGCCGATGCTTTACGAGTCGTGCTTCTTTATTTTAGACCACACTCGGCTTTGTGATGTACCATCTCCTGTAATTTCTTTCCTCAGTCATCTTAGAGATGTAATATGATTACGTCTGTGGCCCGTTTCCCTGCATGTACGAGTGGACTGAAGTCATGGCTGGGCAGCTCTGCTCCCCGGCCTTCAAATAGTAATAGTATCAGGAAATGAGCAAAAGAAATTGAGCGGTGATCCAACTTGGCCTCATTTCTCCCCTTCACTCTTTCTTTTGGCTTTCACAGTGATACTTATGGGCACTAAAGTTTCCAATCCACCCATTAGATAGCTCATCATGGCTTGTCATGGCTCATCCAGTTAGACCTCCTATTTTGCAAAGATATAAAAACAGCTGAAATGTCTATGTTTCTGTGATTAAGGTAGGAAAATGAACCTAATGTTAGACCAGGTGCACAATATGAAGGTCATGTCATATGATGGAGATCTACTCCGATGCTGTAATCCCATGAGTCTTTAATTCTTTGATTTATACATGCAACTACAGATCCAAAACAGGAAATATCTTGAGTGTTCTCTGACTTTTCCAGCTATAGCTGCTTCTTCAGTGTATGTGCATATATATAGTATATATAGGCTTTATCCTTCTATACGCCCCACTAACCACGTCTTTCCTGTAAAGTTAATCTTGAGGTCAGGTCACAGAGTCCTCATCACAGACAATCAGTACAATGCTGAGTTGCTGACCTTCATACTTTTCCAACACAACATTTCCCTCTTTGCACTATCATTTCTTTGTCTTTGTAGAGAATTGATTTTGTTTAGTAAACTCACGAGTTGGCTTTAATCAGTAACATGAAGGGAAGAAGTGTGTTTCCTTTGGCTTTACTGATTATTATTATTATTGTATTTTTTTCACTTTTAGTTATGTTTCCTCTGTTACTTTATTTGCACTCTCAAACATTCTTGATGTCAACTTAAAAACACCTGCTTTTCTTTCCTGCCTCTTCAGGAGGACATCCACCCCACAGAAACAGACAAAGAGGAGTCCCTTCTAGCTCCTGCCGTGGAGGAGATCCAAAGGTCTACAGACAACTTTCAAGAGCGACGAGCCATGGCCATCGCAGCTAAAGCCCAGGAGATAGAGAAGGTACTTTCCCAGCACTGGTTTTTGACCCTCTAATTGGGGAGAAAGTGAGTCAGCATGTAGAATTGACTGCTGAGCAAACACAGAAGTTGTTGAAAGTCGAGGGTTTTGATGTGTAAAAGTCCCTTACACTCTCCATCTCCAGCTGAACAGTAATTTGACAGTGCTCATGTGCCTTTTTAAATACTGACCTTGAGCTGATTTCAAAATAATAGATCACCTTTTGGGTAGGTTCATATTGATGTAGCGTAAAGAGATTTGGGAATCCAGCTTTCATTTAGGAAAAATCACTGCATTTACAATCCTCTCAATTCATGTAGGTAATTTGTAAAACTTCTCTATAAATGTCATCATCCCGGTGTCGGCATGGGACTCACTGTACCTCTGGCATACCTTGCCATACACATGGTGGCCTTGGGTTGTCTGACTCACACATGGGTTGTTTTACTGGATAGGCATTACTGGAACAGTCACTTATTATATCCCTAACAAGGCAGGAAATTAACTTTCTCTGTCACCAGTCGCACTGGTGTGGATGGATCTTAAAGTTCACCGTCGGCAGCCAGATGTTGGATTTAGCACAGAATTTAAATGATGAGTTTAATTATCCAACAAGAAACATCAGGAAAATGCTGGTGAGTTTAGCAAGCAGCCACTTTGTCCTCCTACCCCCCCTCAGCTGCAAAAACTGCTCATTAGACTTTACAAACACAAGCGCACACACATTTAGACCCACACGCAAGTTTTTGGAAACATATGTACAAGAACGTATAAACGAAAGCAGAAACACGAGTGCAGTTTAGACAGGATATAGGTTTTTGTGCATACACTAAATTGGGAGGTCGACCATTTAACAGAGCTAAAACCACCCGAGGCTTGAGGCTCCAGCTCTGCTCAGTTATCTAATGAAGGCCATGCCTGCGCCCGTGTGCGCTACTGCTGCTTTACTGGGACCATTAAACCTGAGCCAGCTCTGCCCCGGAGCACACACTGCGCTCTCACATCGAGCTGCGCCACAGAGCCCTACAGGCTGTTACAACACCGATGCTGACGCTGCAGCTTCTGGCCTGTTTTTATGGCCTGTCTATTTCTCCCCCATCTGTGTCTCCTCTTATTCTATTTATAAAAGCCACTATATAACATTTAAGCTCTGTTGTGTGAGCTTCACTTCATATTTTCAGGTATTATGGCAAGTTTGAATGTTGTCATTGACAACGACATTGTTTGCCAATTCATATCCCCCTGCTATAATCTTCAAGTCTGGAAAGAGTATGACGGTTTAAAATGATAAACGAGGAGGAGCAGCGAATTCCATTTTCACATGGATATGAAGTTTCATGTTTTCTTTTCCAGGATTTCTCATTCTTAGATAACCATCCATTTCCACTGACATGCGTTTTTCCTCCTCTTCTTCCCTTTCTTTCGGTTCAGTTTTGAGAGAATCAGGAAACTGGCGTGAAGACGGCTTGTGACTTGGCAGTCCTCACTCTGCCTGTTGTGAAAGGCTAGATTGTTAGGTCATGGGTGTGAGAGAGAAATTAGCTAAAGGAACATCAGAAAAATCAAATTTTGCTCCATGTCTGTTTATTCACTTTACAGGTCTGGTGGGGGTGGGGGTGAGGGGATATCAAGCTAAACATTAACCCCCTTAAGACCTTTTCATGAACACTCATCAAAACCTGAGAAACTTGCCTTCTCATCAGGGTTGGTTACCTGCCAAAGTGGCTCACAAAACAGAGCCTGGAACATTTATAAGCACTTGTTTCATGGCTGGTTTTAATTCCCCATCATGCCCAGAACATACAATTAATCCCTCTGAAGTCCGACTTTTTCCTTTTTTTTTTTTAGCCTGCAACATTTTCATATGCTCTGCAAAGTCACAGCGGTCTTTTCTGTTGCAGTGGGCACTCATATTAAGCATCCAGATGTTTGGCCTCCCGCACGCAGTCTGGTCCAACCATCACCCAAACACACTCCAGCCTCCAGCCCAGTAGCTCCTCCAAATCCCACGAACTGTCTCTAAAAATTTTCAGTGATCACAAGCTGACCTGAGCTTTCCATCATCGAGCAGACGTCGTGCTGGGCCGCGCTATACCGTCGCCTCCATATGTGTGTTTGTATAGCTAAGTGAAGTTGGTCCGCTGAAATTCAACCTGAACCCCTTCTCATTGTCAGAGTTGACTTTGGCTCCGGTACAAACTAACTGCTTACAGTGAGTGACAGGGCATGAGAAGCAATAAAGAGTATTACTTTTTACTTCTCATGTCCCAGGCTGTGATACAAAGGGAGTTTTATTTCATTTGTTGGGGGATATATATAAATTTGGCCTCAAGACAGACATGGGAGACAGTTCCAGCCTGGATGTAGGTTTTCTTTATGCACCACGATGGCAGAGCTGGACTCTTTCAGTCCTCTGTTTCTCTCATTTCTGGAGCCAGGCGGAGTCACACACTCACTCCTAATCATCCAATATAAGGTAATACTTCCCAGCCACTGTTAAAAGAAATCAAGTTTAAAAGACGAATTCATTTTTAGAAACACAACAGTTCTTGACCGAGCCCCACCCATCCTCATTAGATAACAAGGGAGGGATTTCAGGAAGCCTGTTTGAATACAGGATGTACATTTTAAGCACATTGTTATCTAGGAGCTACTTTCCCTGTATTCATTGAGGTTGCTGTCAGCACACTTGATGGGACACTTCCTCAGAGAAGCTGATAAATAAATTCACTGTCAGCTGTTGAATCAGACCATGGGAAATTAACAGAAGATGAAAAAGGACATTGCTTTGTTGCTCCGTCCGGCTCAGAGGAGAGACTGGCTGTCGCAAGTACGTGATGTGTTTGCGCTTGATTGGTCGATCCGACGCCGTTGTGTAACGTCCTCCACTCGATGTATAGGAACACCCAGAGTAGACGACGTCAGCATCGTTTCCTGATATTGAAACACTCCCAAACAAAAACAAAAAAGACTTGTCACACAACACTGATGGTGTTTTCTCTATGTAAAGAGGGGTGGCGGTTAAAATGTATTATAGTGAGAGATGCTGGTCTCAGTCCATCACCAGGAATCCTCTTCAGTGAAGTCTCCTTGTTGGCATTATCACAAGGAAATGTTCTTTTTGTTTAATGCAGATTTTGGAAAGCTGCCCTCTGTTATTACTACGAGTGCATTAACTCTGTTTGACAGCAGATCTTTATTGGAGATCTCTCCTCTGCTCCGACCAATGCTTTCTGCTGTAGGAACATTATGAAAAAAAAAGCTATAAATAAGCTAGCGAGTTAGAACGCCCTGCAGCACCGAAGCCACTGTTGGTATCCGGTGAATGACTGAAACTCACCCTTGCCTGGCCTAATTTTATATATACACACACGCTTGTCCAGTGCCCACACACAAGCACGTAGGTTCATAGACTCATGCTTAAATACACACATCAACACTCAGCCCTTGTCATTGTTGGTGCCCTTGTTTCTGCCTGCAGACTGGATGTTCAGCATCATAAGCAGCAGTGATGGTTGGTCAACGCACTTTTTGAGTCAGGGCAGAGTTAGGACAGTGTAGGTGAAGAGACTGACAAATGTGTCAAGAAATAATGGAGGGACAGATGGAGAAAATGGAGCATCCCTAAGGCAAACAGTTTTGTCCGTCTCTTAACTTAATCACTTTGGACTCGGGGCATTTCTAGAGACAGAGCCTCACACTGTCCATTGAGGTTCTCAGGTGTTGTGCGTCATGTATTTGTAGTTATTTATATGGGAACATTTTATGGAGTTATTTGATGTGTAGTGTAAAAATAACAGGAAACGAGGGTGAGAGAACAGTTCACGGCTGAATTACAACTCAGGACATTGTGGTTTATGGTTGACGTCTTAACCCCAAAGTCACAGGTGCGTTTATAAAAGCATGTATTTTGATAATAGCATGAATTTCAAAGCCTCTGGGATCCCTTTAGCAGCATAACATTTCCATAAATTGTTTTTCTCCCATCCACCCACCATGCCCTGCCTTGTTCGGGCAGCAGCTGAAGCAAGTAAGACCAGATGCCCATCTCCTCAAATAAAAAAATAAAAAAATCAGCCTATTTTCTGTGGTCAGTTGGCAATTTACTATTAACAACTATTTTGATTGAGTCATTCAGTCACAGAAAGCCATGAATTCCCTGGCTCCAATGTTTCAAATGTAACGTAAATAGTATCTGTTCATGTATCATTAAATAAAGTGCATATCTTTACATTCAGGACCAGTGCCAGCCTGGCATACTTAAGACCAGATGATTAATGAAGAAAATAATTGGCAGACTAACCAATAATGAAAATAATAATTAGCCACAGTTTTGAGTTCCTTTGTCATCGCTCAGTGGTGGCTTTTATTCCCGTTAATCCCCCATGAAGTGTTTTTTATTTTTTATTTTTACAATTTCTCTACTATGACTGTTACTTCATTTTAAGGCCCTTGGGGGACAAATCATTCAACAGGGATTTATGTTTGTTCTGTATGGAAGTCCATCCTCATCATGTCTGGAGCATTAGCATAGTGACTGTTACCATCTGTGAAAATGACTCTTCCTTTCCCCCCTGGAATGTCATTTCCAGCTCATGTGTGGAACTTTAAGTTTCAAACAAACCTGTTTTTGGCATTTTGCAAATCGAAACCACTTTGTGAGGAAGCAGTGAGCTCCCGCCATTGTTTTATGAGACATTTGAGGCTCGGTGTGAAATAGCAGCTCCCTAACAAGACTCCAGCACCTCTTCCTCATTGTCCCTTTAACACCTATTAAATGCCTCTGAGCTTCTATTAAAGTGGGGGGTTTTATTGCATCTTGGGCTGCCCTGTCCCATATAAAGGGCCCTCATTAAACTTGAGAGGATAAGTGTTTATCTTTTGACACTACATGATGTGGGTTAACACCATAGTGATCAGCTCAGGCTCAGTGGCGCTGGAGTATTTACACCAAGGCGACAGGTAGAACAGGAAGGAAGCAACTTCTTGTCTCCTAATTACAGCTGTTTCCCCCATAGCTCATAACCTTCTGCCTGTTGACAATTAAGACTGAAATCTACATACAAATGTGCCTCTAAGGATATTTTGAAAGAAGTTGTCTGTGTGCATAAAGTGGAAAGTCATATTCCCCTCCGTTCCCAGGTGTACCGTCGGGACTGTGAGACGTTTGGTATGGTGGTGAAGATGCTGGTGGCCAAAGACCCCAACCTGGAAAAGCAGCTGCAGGTTCCTCTCAGGGAAAACCTCGGGGAGATCCGTGAACGTTGCCTAGAGGATCTGAAACACTTCATCAGTGAGTTGGACGAGGTGATCCGGCAGCCATAACCTTCAGTCTGTGACTCAAGTTCTACATCCCTGTGGGGGTGGGGTGGGGGGGTCATAAACTTTCAGACGGCAGTGACGATGCCTCATCTTACTGACACGTTGGCCTCATCTGCTTCATTAATGTGAGACTGATCATGGTAGCATTTGACTGCTGAACATGACGGATATCTTGCATTGTGGATTGCTGGAATGAAGCTGTCTACCGCGCATCAGTTGGAAGAACAACTCGGCATAAAGAGATGATGCAGTGTTGCACATGTATATGTGTAGTGAAGAACAGTGTTAGTTTTGAAAAGTGCATTTTTACTTTCAAGTTCTGTTTTGAAACTTGCTAATTATTGAAAGTTGTTGTTCTGTAAAATGTTGGCAAAAAATATACATTTTGTCTATTTAAAAAGCTATTTGTCACTTCACTAGGAAAATGGGTGTCATTGTTTGTTTAACTCTTTTGATTAAAAAAAATAAAATGTTGACAGTCAGCATGATCACGTTTTTCCAAAAGAAGTCACGTAGGATGGAGATTTGTTTTGTAGTATTTTCATGTAAATTTGTATTTTGTAGCAGTCAGACATGACTTGGTGCTGCTAAATTTATAACAGTTGTATAAATTTGTACTGTCAAGAGATGTCATTTCGGTTCGTTTTCATTGTTCAGATTTTGTTTTTCCAACTTCCGGTATATTTCTCAGAAAACCTGCACAAAGCTTGGTTATTTTGAGACAAAGCTTTGCACAAACTGAAATAAGGCTTGTAGTAAACACAATTTCTGTTAACTTGAAAGTTTATTGTGATCTATTAACAAAGTTAAAATATTTTAAAATATAGGCATCACAGACTTTTTTTTAAATATATTTTAATTTACCAGAATTGCATGTCTCAATGAGACATTTATTTCAGATCATCTTACTCTGAGGATTCATATACATGCATGCATTGCATGGAGGTCTTAGTTATGCACTACCTCAAATTCCCCAAAAAGTATCTAACTAACTAGTAACTAAAAGAAAGCTACAATTTGATGGCAACTCAAATAAAATATGAAAATCAAATCATGTCAAACACAAACAAAGCAATCATTCTTGAATCTTTGGCAAAAAAAAATGTTTTATTACAAGCTTCTTTACATCACAAAGCATTAAGCTGGTTATGTTTGAGCAAGGGGAGTGAACAGATGGGCTGAATATGGAAAATATGGGTGTTAACTGCTATTCTCTTTATATGTTGTATACCAATAGTGAGCATTGTGGAATATATGTTAAAATAGACTTTGTTACTGAGTAACATGGCACTTTTCTGTGAAGAACGCACTTCATGAAGTGGCACGTTCTTTGTTTCTCATAAAATAACGAGGTCTGTTTGTTCACCGTTACAACTGCTATTTTCCATATCATACACTTCAAATGAAACAATTCTTTAAACCAAGGATATAAAAATACCAGTATTAAAATCTTAACTTAGTATATACATTATCATTTGTACTATTATGCATTAAATAATTATTTGGTTAGTTTCTGTTTTCTACGTTATCAACCTCTGTGTACAATAGTGTTTTAACTGCACACATAGATATTGCTGAAAACCTTTAAGTGAACATTTAAAAAAAAAAAACATAATGGCAAATGCTGAAATGAATAAGTTCAATGTCCCCACTCTGCACAGTTTTTGTCTGCACAGCCCAAAGAAGGCTTCCAAATTTACCAGTCCATGTGTCATATTAGTGCTAAAATTCAAATACACCTAGCTTCTAGGCACAACTGATTTTGTGACTGTAAATTGCACAGATCTGGTTTTTGCTCAACCTTTACACTTAAATATTCCATTCAGTAGATTTTGACCTAAAATGATATGCGTCTCGACATGTGGCCATGCACCTATTAGCACATAATAAACACTTTGTGCACATGCATTTGTTTTAAACTGCTTTGATCTGTGTAAACCATCACAAACAAATCTGACTGTATTGCTTAGGATAGTGCAGAATAATGTACATACACTTGACACTGAACTGTTAAGAGATGATGCAGTTTTTGGAGCGGTGGCTTTTTCTGCGACCAGTCTGTGAGCCGTGAATCTGAGAAGAGAGGGCTGTAACCCTTGTCGGATAGTCCTCGGCATAGTAGCGCCCAGCAGCTCGAGGCTGTGGGATTGGCTGGCCCAGGAAATAGCCCTCCTCCTCAGAGTCCGATGATGAGGAAGAGCAGGTAGAGCACCAGTCATCTTCATCTCTGTAGAGACCCATGAAATTCTCAACCCGTGGATCTCCTTGTGCTGAGGCCTGAAGCATATAGTCAGATCGAGTTTGGGAGTAGGCAAGAGGCAGCCTGTGTGAAGGATGCTGTAAGAGCATGGGACCGCATGAGGGGCTGACCAGACCCTGCTGCTGGGGCTCATATGGCCTCTGTGCTTTCTCCAAGGGCACCATGTGAAGGGCGTTGTCCGAGCGGGTTTTGCGACTCCTGTGGTGTCGTCCTTGTCTGTGGTGATGCTGCCTGCTGCGCCCATGGTGGCTCGTTGGCCGGCTTCTCTCCTGACCCATCTCATCTGGGCAGTATGCCCTCCGCTGTGGCTTCTCACTCATGGGATGCTTTCTTATATTGACATCAAACCCATCATTATATCCATTGTCCACAGTGTCTTCTGAGAACTTGACCACCTGTGGAGGCCTGGATTGGGACCTGCTTCTCCTCAGAGCTGGGGCATGAATAAAAGAGGGAGCAAGGCCCTCAGAATGTGGGGACAATGCGAGAAGTCCTCCTGGTGTGCCTCCCCTCATTGCCAATGCTACCTCCTCTGCCTCCACATCTCCCTTTTCCATGTTAAGGTTCAGCGAGTTGGTACTCTGGTGATGATGAGATGAATTAAAGGTTCCCATGTTGCTCATCTTCTCACAGTCATCTGCCATGGAGGGATCCTGCATGGCAAGACTGTAGACCAAAGGTCTATCCCTGCCATCTCCATCCACTGATGCACCTAAAAAAGTGAGAAGGAAAGAAACATTTTTGAACAATTGTTCAGCATAAAAAAGTATAAGTATAAGTTTGAAATCCACCTGAAGAGTAGTTTCCTTACCGGTGATGTTTGAGAGTGCCAGGGAGTCCATGGAGTCTCCGACACCCTGTTCAACCTTCCTCAGCTCATCTGCGATACACTCAAGGGAGTCTTCAAACCACTGCCTTGTGTCTGGCCAGAAGGCTTGTCTTCCTGTGCCAGATTGGTCTTGATCCTGATCCAATTCCAGCTCTTGGATCTTTCGGGCACTAGCTGGACCTGGGTGACTTCCATAGGCAGAGTCTCCCAGCCCATCCTGGGACTGGGCCCAATACATTTCAGGCAGGTGCTTCTTGCTCATCAGTCCAGGGCTAAGGCTGTTGGCTCGGGATTGATTGGAAGTCTGGCTTTGGGTGGGGCTGGCAGGTGTGGGACTGGAGGCAGTAACTCCCATGGATGCAGAATCAGGTTTTAGCCAGGGATCAGAGACACTTATGAGCCCATTTCTATCACTGCTGGGGCTGGGAGATTTTAGGGATGGCTGCTGTAGTTGGTGTAACATTCCGCGGTCACCAAACTTGAGCAGGAGCTGGGTCATGTAGTCCTCATGCTGTGCCCATTCTTCTGGATCTTCCTCCCCACAGGCATCCTGCTCCTCCCGCTCTCTCCAGTACCTCTCCTCCTCTAGACCAAGACGAGCCAGCTTACGTCCTACAATATCAATGTCAGCATCGGCATCTCCATCACCCTCACCACTCCTGAACTCAAATGAGGGGACAGTGGCAGGGGGATTAAACAGCTGCGACTGTCTCCACTGTTCGGCAGGCTTGCTGCTCTTCCCCATGCGGACGCTGCGCCGTGATTCTCTTGAGCGAGCAGATTGGAAGGCAGAATCAGACGAGTCAGAGGCATGAATATCTTCACCCTGGCTACAGGCCTTTGAGCAATAGATTCGACCCTGCTTTGGTAGGAATGGGCAACCCAGCAAGGAGGTCTTGCACTGGGCACAACAGAAGCACTGGTCTGTCGCGTGCCAGTGTACACCTTCATAGGTCATCTGAGCATGGTCAACACCTAAAAGGTCACAAGATGAAGAGGAGAGTAGTCTTAGATACAGCACTTGAACTCATAATCAGCAGAATTATGTGTTCACTATTGAATATAAAGAGTTACGCCCTCTATTCTTATCCCCAAAACATTCTTGTACCTCACAAATATGACTCACCAATATTTTCACCACAGGCCTCGCAATACTCTGCATACAGTGACTCAAAGCAGCCACAGCAGTAGGGCCGGCCATCTTTCATGATGTAGCGCTGCCCACCAAGCATTATCTCACACTCAAAGCAAGCAAAGTGCTTCATATGCCAGTGACGACCCTCTGCTTCAGTGCACTCATCAGCAAAGATGATCTGAGGGGAAACACATTCTGCCATTAGCTTTCTTTTACACTCTGCCATGGTTTATTGTAAAAGAAAAATGCCAGTGGGTATTTTTTCTATTACTACCACTTACCTCATCACAAGAAGAGCATCGTGGTTTGAGAAGCTCAGCGTGGTGTCTTCCACATAGGATCTTGCCATTTTGGTAGAAATATATCAGATCTACCAGCAGTTCTTGACATGTGGCACACACAAAGCATGATGGGTGCCAGCAGGGGCTTGGACTGGCTCTGGAGGCAAAAATTGCCATTTCCCCTCCGTTGATGCCGCCGCCACACTGGCAATCAAACACAAACAACACATGATCCATGAGATTTATATTTCAGGCATCTGGTTGCACCAGCTGCAGTGGCCTACAACTAAGAGTGGGGTTTCAAATGGGTAGACATTTATCACCAAGCATACGATTTAAGTCTAGCGATAAGAATGCTACCTTGAGCCACATGCATGTGGAAGTGACATTTCAAAATCGATGTCACACAGTTGATGCCCATGACACATGAGGAATGTAACATAAATAAAGGAGAGATTATGGAGATTACTATTCAAAATATACCGTATATCTGCCACTGTTTCATTTGCAGTGATGCTAGAACAATGAAGGTCAAACAACAGGTGACCATATTCTAAGTGCCAAAGGAATATGATCCTTTCAAAACATATCAGTGAACTGTACAGTGATGATCACAGAAACACAACAGTTGATAACACAGGGACAGTGCAATTTAATCTTTTCCCTGCAACAAAAACAGTTCAATTGCACTAGAGATGACTCCACCCATTCCTTTCCTGAGTAGACTGAATAGGGTCTCAAATCCTGGCATAATTACGGTACCGACAAAGGTTATGAGCCAAACACCAGTTATAAATTAATTAATGTTCTTTCTGTTTCAATCAGCATTTGTTTCACCGTAGTATAAAAGTAAAAAAGTCATTTATTTGGTGTTGCTATGGAAATTACTAGCATTTTTGTCTTTGGAGCGTCAACTGGCCTTGGCCATGAGCTGAAAGATCGTATGACTCACGAGATGAAACATGCGATCGAAACATGTCTCAACGTGCAATCATGAGTCTTTATATATCCCAGCAATGCTATGAGACACACATAGGAAGTTAGTGGATAGCATGCCCAGCTGTTAACCATTATTACCAGAGTGGACAGACGGGGGCTTTGGATATGGAGGTGTTGTGTGTCCCTAGGAGTTACAGCACCAGGAAACTAGAGTCTGACAAAGTGTGTGTGAACGTGTGTAAATGCTTGTGTGTGCACCTTTCATGATTTATCATTTTGACAACATGAGTATGTGCAGAATGTTTGCACGAGCGTATGAATGAGTGTGAGTGTGTGTGTGTGATTTAGACTGTGAGTGCGTGTCCATTGGTGTTCCTGTATGTCAGTTCACTGTAGGTGACCTTGTATCCCTGTGTTAGCATCTGTGTTTGAGTGGTGACAGGCTTCATCTGTCTGTCCGGGGGAATTAACATGCCTGCTCCGCTTTTACTGGATGCCTGGCAGAGGATGTGGTTTACTCACTGATCAGGGGTGAATTTGGCGGAAGCCACATAACACTAATATTTATTTTTGTTGCATCGAAAGGAAGTTTTTCAGAAATATGATCAAGGTCAGCTTGAATGGCATTGCATGTTTTGTTTAACCAAATTAAAAGTAGGTCAGAGTTTAGGATTGTTTCCAGCGTTCCATTTGTATTCATGCACCTCCAAAAACATGTTGCCTGCTCCCTTTCAAGAAAGTCTTCAAACCAGCTGTGTATGCCTGGCAGAGCTGCATGCAATTATACCAGTAGATGAGGAATGATCTCCAACATACTGTTTTGGAAAAAGTGGGGATTTTAAGACTCTACACACAAGAATTACTTATTAACCTGTGCGTTTTTTTGCAGTCCGTCATGCTGAGCTATAGATCGTTGGCAGGAAATTGGCCTGATTCCTCATGAGGAACTGGCTTCTCTGCTCGGCTTGAGCATGAGCCTCCCAATTTCCCCGCTTCCTCTCTCCCCTTAATGAGGACGTTTATATCTGTGATTAAAACCATTGCATTAGCCAATCAGGATTGTGCCTTGGGGTACCATGCCCTGAGATTGGACAATAAGAGTTTGCTGCTTGTGATAGGCTACATATAACGTCAGACCTACAAGTTGGTTCCCTAGCTTACCTTATGGCGAAATAAGCAGTAAATGATGCAAGTTTGTATGTGTGTGTGTGTGTGTATGCGCTCCTGGGTATCCATGTGTGACACCTACGTTTTCACAGCGGGTGTGTTGCAGAGCCCGGGGCAGGATTTTGGGTGTTCCTCTCCCCAGCGCCTCCCTCTTCCTCTGGGCACTGAACATGTGGAGCTCCCTTTTTTCCTCCTCAGTCAGAGTGTGGCAGTAACGCACCTGTTTTTGTAAGAAAAGACAAAGATGAGACAAAATAAAATAACAAAGAGGTCAAATTAAGGCTATAAAGGGGAAACCAGTTAAAAGGAGACAGCGAAATGCCACTTAAATACATCCAGCCATTATTGCTGGTGGTTCGGCTTTCATCTTTTGCATGCAAGACTGGGGGAGTGTATCACATGAAGTCCATATATGGGTGGGAAAGGGTTTAATTAAAGCGAATTCCCCTCAAGGCTGCATTGAAAGGATGGCGTGAGTGATACACAAACCCTTCCTCTGTGTTTAGAGATGGTGATGAAGGGCCCAGATAAAAGACCATGACTATCCTAACAACCAGCTCAGTTGTTCTCTAAACAACGGTAAACGATGCCGGCGTGTGAGCTGGCGCTTCCAATATGATCACACACACACACACACACACACACTCACTCACTCACTGTCTCTTTTTCACTCACACAGAATGATTATCCCTCCTAACCACTGTTACGCAAGGAATCCTCTAGCAGTTTGTTTCCTTAACCACCAGGTCTGCCGACAAACATCATAAACTGCTCAGTCAAACACTGTGTGTGTGTGCGCGCAGAGTGTATCCATTGTGTATCTTCCATGTGAGCATACATAGACCACCTCCGTCAGACAGTAGCCCCCCTGTCTCTCCTCTCTGGTGATAACCCCTCCACCATATCTCCTAATGTAAACTCTATTAACACGGATGTGAAAGGAGTGCTGGTTTACACACCATAAAGCTATTATACAGAAGAGGCTGGCATGTGCTTTATTGTCACTGGAGGGTTTTTTGTCAAACGGCTGAGAGAATGTGGTCATTGTTTTAGTCTCACTATAAAACCTGGCAATATATTGTCTCGGCTTTACTCAGCTGCAGGCTTTATTTCAGTTGGGGCTGGGTGTCACCAATAGCAAAAATATACGTTACTTAATTTTTTACAAATGTCATTTATGTGAAATAAAAATGAAAAAAGTTTGATGCCAAGCCAGGTTGGCCTAAATATTTGTAGCTTGTGAAAAAAGAAATCAAATTTATTTCTTAAAAAAGTTTCCTGCTACAACACACCTGATTCAAATGATCAGCTCGTCATCAAGCTCTGCAGTGGCCTGATAACGAGCCACTCATTTGAATCAGGTGTGTTGTAGCAGGAAACTTCTAAAACATGCAGGGCAGTGGCCCTCGAGGACCAGAATTGGGGAACCCTGATCTACATAGTTATACTTTAGCATTATAATTCTGTCTCTTTTTGCCAAAATTGACGCTTTTACAGGAAAAGTACAGGAGTAAAGACTGTCACTGGTTTTCAAAACATGCTAACATGGTGGTTAAGCCAGGAGTTGGTTAATTCATGACTTGTTTACTGTTTCCTCTTCTAGTTGAGATTAAATGTCATTTTCATGAAGTTTGGAGCTGTTTTAAGCCCTCTTATCTCCCAGCTTAGCTAGTCATTTTTACATTGACACAGTTTGCTGTTAAAATGTTCTTTTTGTGGTTATGTAAATATTGTAAGTCGCTAATATTGTTGATGGTGATTTTTTTTCCCCATATGTGGATAAAAAGCAGCAACTCCTACATCACTGTCACTGTTGGCCACAGAGCTCCCACCTACCCCTCATTCTCACACACCCTGTCATCTCATAATCTCTACCTCATTGTCATGTGGCGGCAGCTGGTAGAGGAGCTGTCGGATCCTGTGCTTCTCTCCGGGGCTGTTGACGTACGGCACCTTGTCCTCTGGCAGACAGGAGAAATACATCTGGACCTGCGAACGGAGCAACGAGATCTCGTCAACCCATGTAGTTTTGTTCACTTTTCAAGGATAAAGTGAAGCCAACATGTAGATGTGGAAGAAACAGCAACAGTTTAACGGTCTGACTCTGTCTCTGACTTTTTTCAGCTCTTGTTTGGTCATTTAGACCAAATGAATGAGACACCTTGCAGCCAAGAGGTCAGTGGTGTTATCACTCTGCTTAAAGGGGGAGACAGGAGGGGGAGGAAGGATATCAGGAGAGAAGCACTGCATGCTGCCATGTGTGTCCTTATTTTGTGACACTGTGGGGCAAACACGTCAATCCATCCAGTCACAGGCGCCAGAGTGTGAGATCTCTCCACACACAGGAGACAGCAAGGGACTGGATATGTTAATGTTTACCTAGACTAATTCCCCCTGACGGGAAAAAATGAAAAGGAAACATTTTGTTTGTCAGCCCATGAAAAACTGTGGATGAAAATAAATTAAACAGTCATTTCCAACTGAGATAAGCTGAACATGTGTATCTTAAATACACGCTAATGAATGTGGGGGCAAAAAAAATCCATAGCCAGATGTTATGTTTTGGCATGTGGTGCTGCTAATCCGCTGGTATGGCATAGACAGGACAATGTCTGCACGCACAACCTTATTTGACCTAAAACCCGGCAGGCTCTAATGCTTTTACATTTCCTGAGGTCCTACCTGCTCAGGCCTCAGTCCTGGTGGCACCCAGGCATACTCCTCCAGTGCACATCCAGAGTCATCATCTGAGGTGGAGCTCCTCTGGAAGCCCATGGATATCTTCCCCATCTTTCCCCCAGTACGGGCTTCCATGTCCGGGCCTCGAGGGGAAGGACGCTCCCCTCTCTCACCGCGCTCCAGATTCATCACACACGAGCGCTGTAAACAAAAAGGGGAGGATTGAGAAGTCATACATACAGAACACATCGTTCAGTTTTTCTTTTTGCTTAATGTATCATACGTTGATATCTTAATTATACCCAAAGCTCTAGTTTTTTGTGATCATGCTGATACAGCACTAACTGTGAAATCCTCTGCACTTACTTTAAAATCTACTTCTCAACAAGATAATTGTCTTTATCCCAGCAGCGACTTATCAGCTCGAAAGTAAGAGCGTAGGAGACAAAAAATGAAAGGAGATAACCTCATCACACACTGTCATCCTTTCAAACTTAAAACCTCTTGAGTCACATTCAAGAATAACTAATGTTTATGTTACTTTCCATCCCATTAGTGTTCTATGTCAAACTCCCATTGTTTATCCATTACAGAATCATTCTTGATAAAGTGCCTAAAACTATGTTTGTCTACCTTCAAAGAGAACGTCAGACAAACTTTGGATGATACATAATGGAAAATCATACCACGCTTTTTCCAGCACTTGTTCAAACAGACTCTTGCCTTATTGGGTGTATTTCATATCTCATTCAGGAACAGAGCAGAACATTGTTGGGTACAGATGATTGAAAGGTCTGTACTTCTACTATTTGGAGTATGGTACAAATTTAGATATTTACTGCCTCATCGAGTACATTTTGACAGCTCTCTTAAACTGAGATTGTAAAGCTTTGACATAACATGATACAGCAGGAATTTCCAGCTGTTCCCCACCAAACATCTGTTGCGCTTATCCACTGTGCAGGACAGAGATTTGCAGCTATGTGCAGGAAGTCACCAAATGTTCATCTGTGATCTTGAAAAAAATAAAAATAAAAAATCAAGTGGTGACAAAACTGGCAGAAATCGTACGAATGACTTAGTGCTTTTATCCTCTCAGACGGCAGCGTGAATCTACTTTCATCATCATTTCAAACAAGCATTTTTTTTCCCTCCCTCTTTACAGGATGATAACAGTTGGACTTTTACATGAATAGGGATTAACCAGTCTTGTGGTTGTGTGTCTCCCGCCTTCAGCAGTAGCCCTCTTATCTCAGCAGCCATGTTCTTCTGAGCCTTCACAGCCTGATAACGGCGCTTTGGTCTCAAGGTGTTGAAAAAGCCACTTGTGATTTGCCCTGCTCAGCTCTGCCTCTTTGACATGCTAATCTGGACCAGAATAGAACTTGTTTGGGTGAAAACAGTCAGAAACTTCACACAGTCCCTCTTTTTTAAAACTGTAAGCAGAACTATCAGGGACATTAAGGCCTTGATAGCTTCTTTTGACGAGTCATTAAGCCTACTACCTTTGTCTCCACAGTCAGTTCAAATCCTCCTGGTGATAGCCAGTTACATACTGGGTCTGTTTGAACATTATGCATGACCCAAGCTCATTTTTTACATTACCGAAATGGCACACTAGATGTGGAATGAGCAATTTCCAGCATGATAGTAAACATAACAAATGGTGTTCCCTGTTTCCTGGGCATCCGACTGTCTCTACTTTTGAACCAGGGGCTGCTAAATTAACAGTTCTTAAAACATGGCGAACACATTTTTCCTATGTATTTGTGGGGTTTTTGTACTGTAAATTTTGCAAGAGAAGGTTAAAATAATAAAATAGCATTCCTCTTTTCCAGCCCCACCTTCCTCTAATAATTGCCGATCAGATAAAATGAGCTGTAAAAGAAAAACGAAAATCTTTGTGTGGAGTTTGTGTTGGAGTTTAAAGCAGCACTTTGAAACCACTTTTCAGTCATAAATTGGTGCCATAGTTTACTGTAGATTGTGCTTATCACATTTTTTTTTTCAAATTATGCCCTGAGGTAATGACTTTCTTACTTGTGCCCCTCCAAAGGTCAAAGGTCAGCTGCAACTGAACTCCCAAACTAAACACTGAAAAGGGGAGCAACCCCATCCTCATAGAGATGTCAACTGTCTGCTCAAGCTTCACCCTCCAGGCTTCCCACACCTCACCACGTAGACAAACCCCAGTAACAAGCAAGGGGAAATATTAGCATTCTGATTAGCATACAGTTGAAAGAAGCCCAGGGCCTCAAAACGCCGAATTTTACAGATTAGAAATGCTGTTAAAAGTCAAACCAAAGCTCTTATCACAGGACAAAAGGGTATTTGACTGTTGCTTTGTTCTTCAGTGACTAATCTATCAGGTTTTATGGTAGGACAGATAATGTTATCACTCACAAGCTTTTCTTTACCTGCTCTGCTTTATCTCTTCTAACCTATAAGACCAGTGAGTGCAGCAATTAGATGAAGTCAGTTTTTCTTTCCTTTGAGATTATTTTCTGCCCCAATATAAAAAGACATTTTTGGATTTTAGGAGGAAGAGGCGATTAATGTTCCATTTTTAGCAGACAACATCAGTTGAGGTTTAGATAACAGCTATTTAGATGTGGCATCTGTTAATGGACAGATGTGGGCTCAACATGTGACCTCCAAAGCATCGGGCCACATCAAAAACATAAAATAGCATTGCCACCACATTTAGTGCAACTGCACTGATTATTTTCCATTGTTCACTGATATGAAAATTATTTTCTCAAATTTGTATATGTGAGACAATATAGTGACTGGTTTTGTCCATTTAACAGTCCAAAAAGGAAAATTGATTTTTCTTTTCCCTCCTGCTTGAAAATGTACATAAATTAGTCTGAAAAACTCAAAAGTCAATTAATTGATTAATTGGCTAATCACTAAAGCCTCTGTTTGGGATCCTTTTTAAGGATCTGTATCCATCTTCCTCTGCCCTTCAGCTCGCTGGCTCTTCATCCCGCAGCTTATGGGGAAAAGGTGACTGCAGATTCCTGAGCCAACATACACAGCAACTCACATTTCACCATGTCACCTCTTGGCAATAACACAATGGCTTTCTTTGTCGAAAACAAAATGTCCACCTATTCCTCCTCTACATTTCAGCCACGGTGTAGATGTGACAGATTAAGGCTCAAGGGGTTAAAAAGAGATTTTCTTTTCCTTTTTTTTTTTTTGAAAAAGACATTTAAAGAGTCACAACACAGACGGGGCCAGATGTAGCCAACGGTTAAATGTGTGCACCTCCCCTGCGTAACTGACACTTTTAAAGGGGCTCTCCTTCACAGAGGATTTAGTCAGTCAAACACGTGTTATTTTCAAATGAATACAACCCCAGGGCTAACTATAGGAATATTTCCTGCCTTACCGAGAAGTATGACTTTTACAGATTGTGCCAAAAGGTATAGTACATCCCAGTGAGTAGATATTGTCAAAGAAAACCGCCGTTTTAGTTGCAGCTTCAGTTACCTGCTGCAAACTGAACCGACACAGTGAAAAAAAGTCTATTTTTCTTCAACATGATGAGATTTACTTTAGAAAAACCATTAAATAGTGGAGTTCAAAGGCCGAGGTCATTGCTCTTTGACTGCTGAAGAGTGTTATTTTAAGGCCAAATGGGTGTCAGGGGGTGCACAGGAGACTTAACACAGCTGGCGTGAGACCACCTGCACACACACACGCACACACACAATCGTGTCACTGCTGTCTATGCACACAAACACAAGATACAAGACTTAGCCCAAGATTTAAGTGCTGTTTGTGCGTATTGCTGTATTCATGATGTACGTCTAACCTCAGCCATTCATTCTCTTCAAGTCTTTTTCAATGCTTTCATCCAAGAAAATCTCCCACAATGCTTTGCAGACCTCCTTAGCAACACATCAAAGTAATGATGGAACTTAAGGTGCAAGCATTTTCCAAAGAAGAGCTGGAAAAGTGCTTTAGTCTCTCTGCGTGTATCTACGCTGTCCTTACCTCCAGGAAAAGCATCTGTCTTTCCGCCTCCGCATAAAGCTCTCATTCACTTCCACAGTCCCTCGGTCATGCCGCGCTCCATCTGCATGTCTGTGGCGCCGAGCTCAATGGGTCCACGTTCTAATCAGACCCAGATCCCACCCAGTCCCCCCAAGGTTTCAGCCTTTTTCCTTTCTTTTTTTTTTTTGAAAGTCACTTGTGGTGAGTGGGAGTCTGAAAGACGTGACTCTCACTCATGCCACAGCTGGGGAGCAAGTCGCTTGGTAATCCAAAATTTTCAAGGTCCAAAGAGCAAGGAGGGAGGGCAGAGAGGTGACGTCTCTATCTGGAGTGTCTCTGATCCCTGTGAGTGTGTGGGAGTGAGTGGATGAGTGTATGTGTGTGTGAGTGCTCTTGGGGCAGACAAGCCTTGTCGGCCCCTCCCTCATTCCTCCCCTCCACAGCAAATCACCCTGCACTTCAATCACACACACACACACACACACACTTCAGTCACCACTCCTCCTCCCCTCGAACCCCCCACCCTTATCCCTATCTCACCCCTTCCTCCAAAAGAGTGACACCAAGCCCTGCTCCCCGTCCCATGGCCGCAGGATTCCTTGGAGCCAGACGACATGTCCACTCCACTCTCACACTCTGTCTTTCTCTCTTTGTCCTATTTTCAGTCAAAGTCAAACCAACTGCTTACTCTTGGATTACTAACCCATTTCTTTCTGTTTATAATCCAAGTGACGGCACACTCTTCCTCTGTCTGTCTTTAAATGGTTCCTGAGGTCATCCAGTCTGATGCGTCTCATGTCATTTGCTCTACTAATGTCAGATTAATTTGTACTCAGCTGCTTAATTAGATCCCGTGGTGGTTAATGCAAATGCTCTTGCCCAGCTGCTTCATTATCTCAACAACAAAAGTCACTGTGCACAAATTTGAGCAAAATTAGAGCACTTAAGCGTTTGATCATAAGCACTATTTGATGAAAATGAAACCAAAATTTACAAAATAACTGATGACTCATTACTGAACAATTAGAGCGAAAAGCTTTCTCAACTTGCAATGACAGATTTTTATTATTTATATTTTATTTGTTTATTTATTTTTTTGGGGGGGGGGCACTGACTCCAGGAAATTATCTTGTTATTTTGCTGTTTTCATTATCAACTTTGTGTATCAGTTGACGGTTTAGTAGTGAACTACAGGTTTTTAGATCTGAGAGATGCTGCATACTGTGGCGAGAATGAGGCGTTCGGAAACCAAAACAATAAAAGGCTTCTGTAATATTAAACTTAATTGCAGCGATGGTTGACAAATCTGAGCGTTCATTCATGAAATTCCACATAAAAGTTATCATTTGATCAATTGTTAATATGAAAATAACAATCACTGTAGGTTTAAGTCCTTTTTGGCAACACATCAAAACTTTAGTGAAACTAAATCCTCTATTGGAGGCACTGGATCCTTGAAAAGCACCAAATGATTTTTCTTTCCAGAATTTGACTCCTCATGTCTTGTTGGTGTTTTTCTGGTTAAATATTGACTGTGCTTCCTCCTGAGTCAACCTCATCCATCTCAGGGAAAGTCTCACGCCAAGGACCTGTTTGCTCACCCCGTCACTGATGCCGCCAACTACCCCCCAACCCTTTTCCTATTTCAGAGATTTCAATGAGTGAGAGTAGTGGGGTCTCCTGCCCTCATCTCTCACTTCAGCCGATGACAAAGACATCATTGTCATGCATGCATTGTGAGCACTTCACTTCAGGAAACTCATGACAATCCGGTAGATCTAAAAATTAAGAGTTTTTCTCCCAAAATGAGGCACAGACCGTGTGAAAAAGGCTGACAGCTGCATTATTAATTTGCAAAATGTAAACAAAAAAACTGCATTATTTTTAGGGGGGGAATTGCAGAAAAAAACAACTCTGAGTAAAACAGTGGATGAAATGGTGAAAATGAAAATTGTATTTTAGCAGAAGGCTTATGTGATTTATTTGGACAAGTTGTGCATCATCCGTCTTTGTGAAAGGTTGAAAAGCAGCACTGGCTTCATTTAAAGAGTCTAAAATGACAAATGAGTTTGCTCAACTGTGCTGCGGACAAAGGCGCTCTCTCCCCTGACAACCCCACAAAGTGACTTGAACGGAGGGCAACAGAGCTGTTTGTCACATGCCAAATTACCTGTTACAAATGAGAAACGACTCAGTTAGCTAAGTGGCGCAGGAGAGCGGGATAGAACGAGAGATGCTCTCTGTGCATAGAGATGAGATTGTGCTGTATGCACTTTCCTTCCTCCTGGCATGCAGACACATATTTGAAATTGAGACAGAGGGGAGAGAGAGAGAGAGAGGGGAGCTTGGCAGTCCAGTCTGAGGGTAAACCTTTCAAAGAAGCTCTCAAGTTTTCCAGGGGTCTTGGCACTGCTCTGCAAAAGTGTTTAACCCTTCCTAAGACATGCTTTGAGTCTCCTGAGATATTTATCTGGATGCATTTTGAAAGCTCTGGAAATGTTATTTCAGGTAGGGGGATTTAAGTGACAGACAAGCAAATTCAAATAACAAAAGCAGACAATGAGTGGGCGAGGAATAGAGGACAGGTCTGGGGATGAGTGGCTTTACTCCAGACAATAGGCAGATATTGGCCCTTCAGACCGGGCCTGGGCTTTTGGCCAGGGACCTATGGTTCTTGTGGGGGGGGGGCAGATGACCTTGTGGTCTCCTCTGCTTCCTCTCAGAAAAAGAAAGAGGGTGTGACGGAGCAAAAACCAAAGTAAGACTAGAAATTCTTTTCCAGTCTTGCCATGAGCGATGCAGGTGTCAGGTTGTTTATCTTTTAAAGCAAAAGAACATAATGGAAATAGAAGTGGGCTTTTCTCAAGTCATAGAAGAAGACCAGAACTATCTGTCACAACAACAGAAATAACCAGCACATTGCCTTCCAGATAACATCAGGACGTGATTATCCTGCAGCTTCCTCCTTTCACAATAAAAGCAGGGGTTATTAATGGATTGCAGCCATTATAAGGCAAAGACATCATGTATCAGCACTCGGCCAAGCCAGTAGACATGTGCTGAATGGTTGGCGCTCTGGTCTCATTCACATGTCTGGGGCTGATGAGAATCAACTAAGTAATGGAGGGTTTATGCGGTGACCTTTAACCCTAGGCCTCTATGTGAACAAATGCACAGTTTTACCATTTGGAGCTGCTTCAAATATGATGTTTTTAAATGTTGGGAAATGGCTACTACTCTGTGTTATCCAAACTTCTGTCACTTCACAGGCAGCTTAATGTTTCACAGCAGCTGTACAAGACTGATTGATGCACGGATTACTGGTCCAGGACAAGAAAACACACTGACTTTAAATGAAACATGAATCTGATTTCATGGACCCAGTATTAAATGAAAGGACAGCAACAGACCAGAATATTGGTCTAACCCTGAACTCAGATGTCAGAAGTGAGTTGGACTGAAACCTTTGGATCAAGTCTCCCAAATAACTTTTTCAGCAGAGACTTCTTTCCATGGCAAACGCTTCGGACCGGGGTTCAGACAAGATCTAGTGGCCTTTCCTATACTGGAAATCCAAGACCAAGTCTAGACTGCATGCTGCCCGCACACACACATACTCTGGCTGCACATTTCGTCAATCTTTTGAGACAAAACTCAACTTGTAATTTGTCCTTTACTTCACCTTTATTCTCTTCTCTGGAAGTGTTGCACTTCATTTTCATTTCTAACCGTCGTTCACACCTGGACTCAACTACCAGCCCTGCATGCGTTTCATCCCCAGGGGGCAAGAAGGGGTTTAACTGATCCCTTAGAATGCAAATATCAGGGGAAACATCCCTCCTGGTTGTTCAAAACAGAAATCAACAAGGACACTGACATGTTGTGACTTGTTCCAGGACAGTTTGTCATAAAAAGCCAAACTTAAACAGACTGTGGAGGCAAATTCCTGATGTTAAAGTAGCATTAAGTGCAAATTAATGATGAAATATATCATATGGTTGTGAAACTGTCTTGAACCTAACATGTGCTTTGTAGACAGGAATCTTGATTCCAAAAAAGTTGGCAGCTACGTTCAGCATTGTCTTTTGCTGCTTATCATTTGTGTAACTCTGTGACAGGTAAGGGCGTGGATGTGGCAAATTATCAACAATTAAACATAATTTGTAGGAAACATGGGTGTAGACTGACATTTTCACAAATGGGATGGCACACAGCGAAACGTTGAAGGTGTTTCCATGTGAAAATTATCACCAATGGTTCACCATCGTTATGGGATGGGTTTGTTTGAAACACATGTCGTCATCCTTCCGCATCTTGTAATAAGTAGGTGGCAAACTTTTTCCCACAGTTTAGGGTCATGGTCAAAGCCAATTCTATTTCTAGCATTAGCATGGTAAGATAGCATCAGCACCCTGAAGTATTTTTTTTGTTTGTTTGAGTGGCAACCATTTTAAGAAATGCCACGCACTTCAACACCACAATATTTTATTCAAGTATTACCATGGAAGTTCCTGGTCCAACTGTCAAACAGGAAGTGGCACAATCCAATGGCTTTTGTAGAGGGTGGGGAACTGGAATGTACCATCTGTAAACTAATACAGAACACCTGTTTTGTTAAGTAATGCAAAAAATGCTCTTTTGTGTATGTGCAGTCATGATAATTCTGGCTTCATGTAGGTTGTATCACATGCACATAAATATATATATATATTTAGATGTAAATATTATGTTTATTGGTTAATTGATTTCAATTAACTGTGGTTTGGCCCATAGGTTGGACTTCTGGTATAAAGCCAGAGTAGAGGCAGCCATCTCGAGTTTGCCACTTGCGCCTGGAAGTGGCAGCAGGAGCTAGAGTCCTAGTCAGGGGTCTATAGCTTCGTAAGGCCCCCTTCTTCCACCACTGTCAAGTCTGTGTCAGTCTGCAGTTGTGCAAAGGGAAGAGACACAATGAGTCACACAAGTGGGGGTCATTAGGGTGCGCACATGGACAGTCTTTCTTCAGGGGCATTCACAGTGTTGCACTTGGAGCGGGGTGATGAAAGTTGTGGATACACTTGTCAGGTTGTTGTCTTCTGAAAACAGCAGCAACCATCAGATGTGTGGGGACAGGGTCAGACGCAGTTTTATCTGTTAAGCAGTTTGTTTGAAGTATACCAATGCCTTGAGCAAGAAATTCAACTACATTCTAGTCAATGATTGAAAATACTGATAGCTACAAAAAAAAATCCTGAAAGCTTTCTTAACACAACAAGTAACACTGCTGCCAAAGCTGACAAGCCCGGACAAATAAATCACCAAAGGGGCATTTAAACTTTGAAAGTGAAACTTGATTTTCAAGCGTAGATTGTCCTCTGTGTGCATGTGATCTGAGATTATTTTGAATGTTTAGTCTTTTCTTTGGCCCTGTGTCATGAGCTATGTTGTTGTTAATATATCAACGCCAGCACCCACCTTCCAATCCACAAATAATCTGTAGCCTGATTGTATCTGTTCCTGGTTTTATTCATAGATGTCACAAAGGCCATATGGGTGACAAACCAGCTCAAACACAAAAAGCCCTCAGATCCACGTCTCAATTCACATGCATTATAATTCCTCCATTCAGCCCCATTCACACTGACAGACGCCTCTCAGCAGCCTTTCACACCAGGAAATGGATCTTTAGCCATCACGAACAAGGCCCACCAGCTCGACTCGCTGCTGCTGTATCAGATCTGTGGAAGTGTTGCTCTGTGGTCTCACCACTTCAGTGTTAATATTCCCTGACACTCCCAGGCTGAGCGAGATTTAAGTTCCTAGTCATAAAACCCTCGGTTGAGATCTGTTAACCACTACAGGGTGTTACCTACACACCTCTGGGACAATAGGAGCAGCAATAAAAGTACTATAAAATGCAGGAAATTGTCAAGTAACTGGGATGGGAGCTTTGGTTGGGATTGGGTGGAGAAAATCCAGTTTGGATTCCCTCTTATTCACAGTTCTATTTTTACCATTTTGCGTGAAAATAGAGTGGACATTTCTTATGCAGATTTTAGGGAATGGCAATGTTGGTTGGTCAGCCCATCACTTCGATCCAGATTAGAACATTTCGGTAATTATTTGATAGACTGATTTAGACAATTTCCAAAAGGCTGAATCCTACCGACTCTGTGATTTTCTACTTTTATATAGTCCCACCATCAGACCAAGTTTTTAGTTTTTATTACCTAGTGACATCTTTTCTAAATTGATTGGATTTTCTATTCAAAAACTGTGGCTGACATTTCATAGTGACTGCAAAATGGACAGCTTGTGTATGTTGTTTTTTTTATATACCGGTAGAAGGTTCCTGTTTGTGCTTTTTCACAAGATCAATAAAGCAGCTGTCTGACTTTGGAAACTGAAGCTAGACTCCAGTCTTCCAACAGCCTACTATTAATGCTCTATTCATTCTCTTCCAAAAAAGTAGGTATCTCCTTTTGGATAAATCATAGCAAAATGACTATAATTGCTACTTCAATGCAGCTACTGTTCAGCATTACATGTGTATCTGTCAATCTTCATTATGCTTTTTGTACAGCCTATATCCATGCATATGTAGCCAATTATACTGACATTCAACTGGATTTTCTATAAATCCCTTCTCTACTCACAGGCTGATTAGCGTCTGCTGAGGAATTATGCTGTTTTGGGGCTAAATAGTGTTGTCGAAAACAGCACAGAACCCTCTCTTCTCTATGTACGTTATTCATCAGTATCATTATTATTCGTCGTTTGCCAGAGTCAACCTCATTCAAACTGCTTAATACTTGTCATTACCTGAATCTGACGTAAAAGTCCTGGTTGTCCCTGTAGGCTAAAATGCCTCGCCAAGCCAAAGTATCCGGGTGGATACAAACTCTTTCATCAGACTATTAGCCTCTGTGGAAAAACAACTTCAGTCACACTGCAGACATGTATCTTTGCAGTGTTACACTACTTGTTGTTAATTCTTTGAGTGTCACCAATTATTCTGGTAGAATTGGATCCTGCACTGTCACTCAGGTGTGGATTTTGTATTTATTTATTTATTACTAATCCCACAACGGGTAATATTTGAAGGCCCACACTCTTTTTCAGACCATAATTCCTCTGCAGTGTGTTGATAATAAACAAGAGAGTTTGTGAGCAGCATCCAGTGTGCACAGTGTTCTGCGCATATACAGCTACAGCAATCTGAGTCATTCTGCAACCCACATCAATGTGAGGGTGCTTTATTATACTGGGAATTTGCATAAGATAAGATTTTACTTCCACATCATCTTAACACCTCATTAAGGAACTGGAATATGAGTGAGAAACACCACCACAATACTTTAACACCTATTAGGAAAACAATAGAATCCCATTGTCATTATAGTACTGTGTGTGTGGGTGGGTGCGTGTGTGTGAGGGAGAGAAAAGAGTCTTGTGCATCCCATCCAACTCTAATTTGATATTGTTAAGTGATGCATTCCTGCTTTAATAAAAATCAGAGGTCACTGCAACCGCCACTGTGAAAGGAGCGTGTGTGTGTGTGTTTGACGCATCTTAATAAAAACCCAGGCCGCTGCGATCACACTGACTCACATGCAAAGTGTGGTTAAAACTGATTTTAGAGAGAAGATAAGGAGCAGGCAGATATTTCTGTGTGGAAGGCTAGAACACAGGTGAATGAGAAAATGTCAAGAAGCAGATTTTCTTGTTCTAGTTTGACGAGCACAATGTATGAATCACTGCAGTTTCGCTTCACTTGATTGGTAATCTAAGCACGGGGAGGGGGGGGGGGGTCATGATCGGGCCACTGATTGTGAGGCCATACAAACTGTAATAACCGAATGAAAGATACAGTCAAATATTCCAGCTGCTCGTTTCACAAAAACGTCACAAATCCACAGTTGCTTTACCACACATGGAGTTTCAAAAGACAACAATGAAAGATAAGAAACTTACTTTAGCTGCTCTTGTTAGCAGGAAAATAAAAACGATACGCTCCAGCTGCTTGCCTTAGAAATAAATGTGTTTTTTATTTTGATTGGCCCTCATTACTGCCATTCTGTGAAGTCCCTATAGTAGGTATCCGTGTGAGTGATTTCTAGCGTGCCACGTTTCAGCCAAAAGAAACAGATGCGTTAAAGACTTTCAGTTTGCTGTGCCACTAAGACTAGATAAGGACATTGCCTCTGAAAAACATTTTCATACAAACAAAAACAAAGGAGAGAAGCAAATGTGAAAACAGCTCTGATGACATATCATGCAAGACAAGCGGGAGCGTTGCATCACGTTGGATATGAGAAAGCTGTTATGTTATTGTGGCTATTTGTGTGTGTGTGCGCGCGCGAGTGTGTGTGTAAATCCCCCATGAATTTTGTATAGGAGATAAATGTAGGCCAGGGATTGGGGTTGTATACACAGAAGCTTAATGACAGGACCCTGGAGGGATAGTGCATCAGTCAAGCGGAACAGACAAACACACACTTATACATACATACACACACACACATATACACTAGCTGAGTATTACACAACCAGAAACCTCACTTTCCCATAATTTAGCACTGGAGACACAACAAGAGCTGGGAACGACGGGTCTGACCAAGTTCGCAGCCTCAGGCACTTTGTCACATTCGGGATACGGTTTGGCCTACATGGGCTGGCACAGTTCTCAAGGCAGCACAGTGTTGGTTGGAGAAGGGTGTGTGTGTGTGTCTGTGTGTAACCATATAGCCTTCAGTCTCATATCACAATCCCAAGGTGCTTTTTTTTGTTTAGCTTTATATGGGTTAGTGAGATTTTCGAACGGACGCAGATAACAAAACAGCTGAGTGATATCAGCTCAGCTCAGCACGGCCACGCTAACATTTTGGTGGCGGGTTTGGATGCCACGAAGGCGACAGATATCGAGTCTACGTGTTATATGAAAGTCGCTTTGAGCTCCGTGCTTAAATAAACTCACTATCACAGAGAAAGTGGCGTGACTGGCCATTTTGCGGAGTGTTTGCACCCCCGCCCTCCCTCCTTAAACCCCTCTCCCAGGGACTGCGGTTGAATTTGGCCAAGCAGCCGCTGTTGGCATTCCACACTGACCCTCGAGTAGCCGGCCTGAGGTTCATGGGTAAACAGACAAACCGTTTGGAGGCCTGGCTGTGTAATTTCAGAGTCTGTCTCACCTTCTCACTGCCTGTCTCTCCCTCCTTGTCCCTCTTCTCAGTCAGCCATATCCTCAGTTGGCCTCTGTGTTAATTCAGACCTACCTGACAGTTCTGACTAAAACCTTCTGGGTTTACTATCAGTCCTGCTCTGAGACCGGCTCAGCTCTCTAAACATACGCCGAAGACTAATCTGCAACAGATGGGAGACGGACCGGGGAGGAAGTAGTATAAAAGGATATACAGCATTTTGTACCCCTCAGAACCAAACGATAGGGTTTCAGTGAAGTCCCAAGCAAAGCCGGAGGAGGGTTGTAATGATGTGCACAGCGGCGGCTCCCGGGGGCTTAACTGGACATATTACTTGGAGATATAAGCTGTCCATCCGCAACCAGATGTCTGAATGTCTCGGAGGGGGATTCCTGAGGGTCCTCTCTGAAGGGAACACACTCATTCAAAACAATCCCAACACACATATGTGGTGTATTGAATAAATAAAAACATGTGCAAACGTGCACGGATACATATGTGCGCACACATAAACAAGCCCACACATGTTGGATTTCACGGGTGGCTGGTTAGAGATAATGAACGCCTCAGCCCCCAGTTTACTGTCTGGTTTTTGAGGTCATTAGTATAAACACAAAAGACATTTATTTACCACCTCATTAATGCAAGTGGCAATTTAAGCTCCCTTTCACAAGCAAAAAAAAAAAAAAAGGAACGGATGGATCTCACAGCGCCGAAACCCAGACATCAGTCAAATCACTGTTTGTATTAGTTTTGCAAAGAGCACTTGGGAAGCCCCAAGCTTTCATCATCTAACCACTACGGGTGAGTATCTGTTACATTCTCCTGCTCGAGCAGATGAAATTGTCCTAGCTAAGGGATATGCTGCTGCTTGATTACTTGCCACAGAGCACAACGGCAGTCAGGGTTTGTTTAAGGAGCTAGGGAGAAGTTATATAAGAGGACGCTATGCCTCTGGTAAGAAAGTGCTGTTTTCACTTTAAGTAGCACTTGTCATCCAGAGGCAAATTCTATTTCCACTGGCAATAACAGATTTTGTAGACCACATGGGGGCAGTAGAAAGCAGCTGTATAACCATTTTAAGATATTTTCTGGAGCTTTAGCAAATTTTCTCATACAAGTGATGATGCGGTGCTACATTAGCCTTCACTTTGGAGTGAGGTTTTGTCAAATATAAGTTCAGCATTCATTCTTTACGCAGTGTGCTGCGTCACATTAACAATATCAGAGTAAGCCAAAACAACAAGCTAAAAGACGCTAAAACTCTCCAAAGAGCTCATGTAATTCACAATCAGATGATCAGTCTTTTTGGTTTTGTGGCTAAAATTGATCCCTTGTATATTTTACGGTCATTTGATCCATCATTACTCAAGAAATATTGATTATCGAAGCTTTAGTGAGCATTTGACAGTGGAAGCAGGACTCCTTGAAACGCCCAAACAACAGCAAATGTGCAACTTTTGATGAGTTTGGTGAAAATCCTGTAATTTTCTCCACCCTCACTTATACCGTATTTATCACAACAAGCCATTTCCTGACTCCGGGTGGCATCAGATTGGATGCAGCCATTTCCCCTTTGGATGGATTAAGAGGCTGGTATTCCTCTGGGAATGGTGTGAGGCTACTCTCAGATACAGTGACAGATAGGGCATGTCCCCAGAGACCTCAGCAGAGACAGACGACCACCCCACAGCCAAAGGTTTATGGACATTTATAGAGATCTCTTCCTATGATTGCAGCAACCCAAGTTTGTGACAAAGTTTAAAAATTCCTCTTTATCTCATCTGCGTCTGTTATTTATTTATCCTCTTAAGCAGACTGACAGTGATTAGCCCCGGGGAGAAACTAGAGACGCAGATTCATGAGAACATCCTGTGCCATCTGAGAATTTATGCATATTGAAACAGAGGTGAAGTGATACAACAGAGGGGAGGTAAGCAAAGGAAACGAGCAGACTGTCCCTGATTAGGCTTGAGTTGAGACATTCAGCCCAGGAGCTCGTCTTAGCCTCAGGAACACCGTGTCCGACATGTGAGACCACATGAGACCAATTTAAAAGGGGAAGGCTGAAGCTCAAGTCATGTTTTCCTGATGCACGCACCCAAACACAGATTCCAGACTCAAAGATAGAAAGTTTCCTGTATATTTACTTTGTAATATATATAAGGACAATTCTGATTATGTTGTTTTTGACATGGTTTTGATTGTCCCAATAGTTGTTCTATGGTTTTCAAAGTGGGGTCCAGAAAGCCTAGAAGGGGTTCGCAGTCCCAGATAAAACTGAATAATTTTCTTCCACTATAATTTCATCCATATGACACAATGACAGAATGTATGACAAGTCAAGTTATACATTTCAATTCTAAGTCTAATTTGTAAGTTTGGAGATTTTTGATGTGAAAACGTTTGAGAATCACTGCTTTATATTCATGCCAAAAAGAGCTGATGTAAGGGATGTTTCTCCGAATATTCTTCACATGATGCAAATATCTGCAAGTTCAACTGCCTGGATGCAACAAGACCGTGCTTACAATTTCACTGTTGTGGATAAAACTCCTAAAAACGTCAGCTTTGCACAAACAATAGATTTCTTTTCTGTCATGGATTTAGACAGAGTGTCTCTTCGAGTGAAGTGAAAACCTGAAACCGCCAAAACATCAAACGGTGAAACGCCGCAACACAATCACCTGGACTGGAAGCGGGAGGTTTTCACATCACAACAGCAATATTGTGTGAGTGATGTAGCACCCAACAAACCTAGAATCTGTTCTGGAGGCCTTTTATGTTTTACTCAATCAAAAACAAAACTGAAGAGCTATCATTTGTGCTCTGCCTCAGGGTGGTCATTTGACTGGGAATAATTACGTGGTTATAGCGCCGCGATCTTGTCTTCCTATATGAGACGCTGCTTCTATCTATACTGTTTACCTTTACTTGAGCTTTAAAGCCTTTTAATTATTATCATCTAATAATCATCACCTTTAATGTCTCCGTGGCTGGCGACTGGCAGTGTCTGGGCAGGTGTGTGTGTGGTGTACATGTGCATGTGAATGGCTTTAATCATCATCAAATAGAGCTGTGTGTATAGGTAATTAAGTTGGTGCCAAATCGACTCTCACTCGCAGGCACGAGTCAGGAACTCCCAGCAACGCCTCGGCTCTGCGACGCTGTAGCAGGCGCTGCGGGGCGACTCGACTACAACTGCAAGTTTTGACACAGAGGAGAGTGTAACTCCCTCTCAGAGTCCATTACTCAGTGTCATAAGCCCTGGATTACTTCTCTTCCCCACAAGCTGACCATAATACCAGGTTGCGGAGCCAATGCGGCCTGCAGGGTTTGGTCTGAAACCACTAAATGAGCACAAGGATCACGATTAGCACTGAGATCAAGGAGTGGCCTCCCAACCCCCGCACATATTTACACGCTGCATCTTTCACGTTCTCGGCGTAGCGATGGTTTGTGGCTACTGTAAACCAACACACATACACAATATTAGCTTCTCTTACAATGCAATATTTCCTTCAAACATGGGCTAAAAGAAAGCAAAAACTATGTGACAGCTTTAGTTCAGTGGAAACATCTTGTTTCCTCCAAACTATCCAATCCAACGTGGAATGGAGAAAATCACTAATTCCTCATTTTTTATGCGCTGTAACTTGGGGATGTTTGACTTTTTTGACCTGTATGATTTATGTTAATAAATATAAAGTTTGGTTCCAGCACTAATTCCCCACTGCAGAAGTGATAATACCTTTTTAAATATCTGCTTCTAATTGCTCGCTGTTCTGTTTCCGCTGTTCAGAGATTGGCCCCTCACACTCAACTACAGGGAGAGCTGGTTGGCAAGCAAATGTGTGCAAATGCGTGTGTGTGTGTGTGTGTGAGAAGGAGAGAGAGACGGGTTGTGTTTTCTGAGGTTAGGAATAATTTACACAACCCCACACTCGATTAATTCTAGCATGACAGCACAAACCTTCCTGTGTGTACACAAGTTGGTCGGAGGTATTAGACTGACAGAGACGCACAGACAGAACAGTGTTGACTTACTAATAGATGGAGGTCCCTCTCTCTCTTACACACACTCTCACACACACAAACTTGACATTCATGTTTATGTTTCTTATTGGTTTCATTTATTTAATCAAATGCCAATCCTCGCTCCAACTCAAACACTGGGACACAAGAAATCTGTGGATGGTTTGCTGTCGGCTGATTCTGGGTCAGGGGGGTCGTGGTGCAGTACTCAAAGTGTAGCCTGTGCACTACTAGTTTGTGTTAATAAAGTTTTGCACTGTAAATATGAGAAATGGATATGAAACACAATATGCTTATTGTTGAGGTGGAACCAAATCTGTTAAATTACGCTAACACGGGATTCAAGCTGCAAAATTTGTTCTGATGTTATTTTGATTGCTTTTAATCTCTTTTTTGGATTGAATTCTCAAACCAAAAGAGGTGAAACTTCAAACACTTTCACGGCTGTGATCAGATGAGGTGTTTAAGCCAAGGAGCCAGTGGCTCTAAATCCAGAACACCACTGGTCGCTGAGCAAAAAGGTTTTCCAGGAGAGAGTCCAACAATATCAAAACAATCTCCAGGCTGGATTTCCTCTCTGGCACTTGAACCCCACTGGAGAACTAGAATCTGGGCTGCACATGAGAAAACGAGGAGCTGTAGGAAGAAGCCCCATGTTTCTCATCTGAAGATGCTGAGAAATGAAGCTGTCGGTTTCGAAATTGTCCCCAAACAAAACATCAGTGGGGCCTTGGAGGAAGAGATGAAAAGGAAAAAGGCATGGATGCGTTTGTGATCCGTCCACCTCTCCTGCCAAAGACGGACTCATAATTGGATGACGTTACAAGTCCAGTCATCTTCTGTCTTTCGCTGAAACCTTCGAAAGGTCATCTCTTCAGGATCTGCTTCACATCCTCCCCCTCTGATTCACATCCTCCTTGGCTCAAGTATTTCCCTCCTCCTTGCTTTGAGACAAAGCAACTTTTTCACTGCAGCTTGCCTTTTTTACTCAAACACAAACTCTTCTGATTATTTCTTTTACCCTTTTCACCCAGTTTTTGAGCTAAGCTAACACGCCGGTTTCCAGTGGATGATCTTCGCTCAGATTCAAAAGATGCCGTTCGGCAGATATTTAAAGCACAGTCAGATTTATGTGCCATTGAAGTCAAACATGCCAATCACATCTGCTACGGCCTGATTTGACTCTCCCATGTGGTCCAAATGGCTGACCAATTAACAGCAGCTCAACTCCTGAGACCAAACACCTATCATTCTCTCTTTCCCTCACACACACACAAAATGTACAAACCCAAAAGCAACGTCAGAAAAGCAGATGCACCGGAAAACACACACGTGCACTCCACACAAGGATAGTAACAGACATGTAAGTACTTGTACCTCACACTAGGACACACACACACATACTCATTAACAGGGGCTTAACATTGCAGCGTGTATACCCCCAGCAAAGTGTAGCACAGTCTGGCTGGCCTTCCACGGGCGGGGCGGGGGTGGAGGGGGATACATCTTGGTCACCTGATCCCCAGCTGCTAACTACACAGCAGTCATTTACAGTGGCTAAAGCTACATGACTTCAAAACACTCCAAACCAAACCTAAGATACAGAAAGGGTGTAAACAAGCGACATTTAATTTTATGACTTTTATACTCCAACAACAAGAACCAGGTAAACTTGATACAGCAAAGAAAAAAAACATTATATGGAGCTCTGAAATGGGAAGGTACAACTAGAAATGCAAAAACACAAGATCCAAAGCCCTGTAGCTCTCACTGCAGCATCTTCACAGGGCTCCACAACCACTAGGTGCCACCACTGGCTTCAATACAGATCACACTGAACTGAGAAAGTCCATCTTAACACGTCATTATGGGATTCATAATCATATGACTGAACTTGCAAGAGGTAAAATAGCCTACTCATGGAAAAATCTAGAACTGCATGTGGGTATCAAAAAAAGCATGAAAAAGGTATCATTTTACACATGTTTTACGAGTAGATTTAAGTCTGGAAGCGTGAATGGATTTGAGAAAATGATCTTGTGTGTGGCTGAAGTGATGTGGCTTCACTTCTCAGTGTTTCTGCAGATCAGGGCTGTGGTCTGTCACCAACGATGCGACTATAGGAGCTCCCCCAAAAAAGAAAAAACAGAAAGAGAGAGAGCTCGTAAAGCGAGGAGAAAGAGAGAGAGAGCGAGACCACCCGAGTGACAAGCAACAGCTGAGTCCACACATCTGGAAACCAAAATGCAACCCCTCCATTAAAGTGCGTCTTTTACACGCACGCACACACTTTCCAAACTACCCCCCCCACCCCACCCCCCAGATTCACTCTTTCTCCTCTGTCCTCCTACTCTTTTCTCGTTTTCGACTCCGGCCATGAAGTAATGCACAGACAAATCAATTCCATATTTGCCGAAGCATGACACCGTTTCAAAGAAGATGAAGGCGCACAAACCTCTCGAGGCTTGACCAATAGTTTTTCTTTTTCATGATCACAAACCTAATGCAAACTCTTGCTCTCACGCACAAACAGCATGCAACACACAACTTTCTTTAAAAAATAAACTTGGCTACAAGGTTGCAACGTGTAGAAAAAACTCAAAACGCCGCAGCTCTCTGAGCCAAAGCCTCCACACTCACCTCTCAGAAGCAACAACTTGGTCCGGGGTTGGGTTGAATATTCCGTTTATCAAGATATAAAATCACGGCTGTGGAGGCATCCGGGCTGAGTGCAACTAGCAAAAACACAAGTCTGTGGCGTTTCCAGTCCTGAACCAGCTCAGTGGATGTGGTCTTTCAGTGCATGATCGTGGGACAGAGCGAGAGAGGGAGAGAGATAGAGTGTGATAGGGAGGGAGTGGGAGAAGGACGCTCACCAGGGCTGAGCGCTGCGCAGCTCTGGCACCAGGTTAAAGCGTCGAGAAATGACATTATCTGTGCTCTGCGCCTATTGGCTTAAACATGAACACCCCCCCCTCCCTCTCCCTCTCCTCCCTCTCTCTCTCACCCTCCTTCACATACACAGGCAGGCCTCTCGTTCTCACTTACCCTATAGCTTACATCCATTACCATGGCTTTATGGATAAGTTCTGGGAGCATGCAGATTCCCCAAAAGATAAGAGAAGTATTAGCATCTAGTTGTTAGAAAAATACTTTAAATTATGACAAGTAGGTCATAAACTCATCATCGATTACCATAGAGACACTGAGCAGCAGTGATGCCCTTCTGCAGTAGTTTTCCATTTCTTCTGATGCTGGTTATGGAGGTGGCTGGTCAACATATAGACTACCAGCTTCCTTAATTGTCTATGGTATACTCCATGTGTGTCGTACAGTAATCTCCTGAAACTCAAAACGGACCCTCGGCAATGATGTGTGGAGGTGTTATTTACTGTACACTAGTTATTCCAGTCCCCGTCTGGTATATGAAACCATATAGCCTATATGTCCTGTATCTCAATTATCCAAAGTGGCTTCTTTTACTTGCAGACTAAATGAGCCATTAATCAATATACAAGGGAGCAAGTGTCAGGTGAGCACCTGCTGTTTTCCTGCAGAGTGAGTTTTATCTACATCAGCAGCTTTATCATCAGTCTGTACAGCTCAGGTGGGACTGTGCAGCTGTGCTATAATGAAATGCTGAATATTCTGCATGTCTTTCCATGGGCAGATGGAGATTTTAAAATAGGTTTGTCCCACTCTGTTGTGAAAAGGATTCACTTTTGATCCCAAGAAGACGTGCAATGCTTTACCCAGACCAAAAAAACAACTTGGAAGGTTTAGTCCTGTCTTGTCCTTGGTCATGAGCCTACTTCTGATTGTAGGCTCATGACCTATCACAAGGCCGGTAATGAAAAAGCATTCCAAAAAGTCCCATTATCTACCTCCCAATGACCGTCAAAGAATAATTTGGTTAAACTTAAGGACAAAGACTATCAAGAAATGTGTTTTTGAAATGCAGCAGATGTTTGATTTGTGGAGCAGAGCGTTGGTGGATTGAATTTTCAGTCTCAGCTGTCAGAGTCAGGGGAGCGAAGAGGGCCGTTTGAATGTCCGTGAACCTGGCAGCGTGACAGAGAGCAGGTCAAACAGTATGGCTTATTGTCTCTGCCAAAGAGCCACTCAGCCCACACAGCAAGGGACCCATGGACGCCCTTGTTCACCCTGCTGGCTGATGCTCTGACAGCATGACAGCTTGATTTACAACTTATATTTCACTTTTTTTTTTTTGTCTTTTTAGCCAGCGTTGCCTTTATCCACAGGCACTTACACTGAAAGTCAGCATCATAAGCTTCAAATCACAGATCTCCAAGCATTGAAAGTGAGCAGTGAGTGGTGGTATGCCTGCTACCATGGCAACAGATGTAAACAAGTATTTCATTAGTGCCCAGAAAATGTGCAAAACAGTTTAAGTCTCAGCTATGTTTCACCTGTTGTGCAGCACCTCGCACACACACACCTGAAAAACACACATAGCTGGTGAACTTTTTAATGGGAAATCTGATCATCTTCTGTGTCCCGATTGCTCTCTTCCCACCTGTTCCCTTTGGCTCGATGCAGAATAGAGCCGGTCTCTGTGCTTCGCTTGGGCTCTTTGTGCTCGCACACAGACATCTGTAACATTAAGCCTATTTACAGCAGACACAAAAAGAGGGAGAGGGGTATAAAAGGTAAGCCTATAGGCCTACACATGCAGCCAGAGAGGAAGCGAGGATCAGTGCAGCGTGGAGAGCACAAAAGGGGCCTCTGGGTCAGTAAATCCTGCCCCTGTCACCTTCTGGTAACGTGGAAACACAGCACGGCTTATGAAAGTGTCAGAGCCAGGCGCTGCACGTTGTACATCCCTGATGCTGTCTTTTATCTCTGTCCTTTCTCTTTCTCCTCTTCTTGTCTTTCCTTTGTGGAGCACTGCTTTGAAAGCAGTCCAGATTGATGTGGGACAACGTGCTTTGTGACAGCAGGTTGAATGTCATAGGCAATGAATGGAGAGGTTATCTTCCTATCAGCATATCTGGTTGTTGGAAAGACATCTCTCTGTCCTGTTGTGGCCTGGTTGCTCATCCCAGATATTTGACACATTTATTGAATTGGGGAAAATAAAATTAGGATCTTGCCCCTCTGCTCAGGGTTGTTGATGAAGTTTTAATGTGATATACTGGGTCCAGGGTAGTATATCTGACAGCAGAGGGAATGAAACTGAAAAATGTGGCATATCATTTCAGGAGTGGTCCGTAAGGTGATATCATGGTCATTAAAAACACTGCATAACCTCACACCGTGTCGTTAATGTGACTAATGAATTTCTGCATTCAAGTGACATTTAACCCCGTGAAACTGTGTCGGACAGAAGACATGAGTTGTGCCTGAGCCTCAAACAGCTGGAAACCTACAAATAGCCATAAGCCCAGTGCTGTGAATCCCAATATTTGGCACGAGGGTGGCTAAAATAGAGCTAGCTGGTAACATAGTTTGATATCATGAGACAATCTGCCCCAAAAAGTCTATTTCCTTTCCTGGTCATGACCCACTGGGCCCCCTTCTTTCTCTGACCTTGTATAACCCACCTCCAAAACCTCCAACCCCCTCTGTAAGAATGAAGTAAGTGGTTCCAGATTTGGCCTAAAGGAAAACTGTCAATCAAGCTGTGGGAGCCTGGGCTGTGTTTCGTAATGGCCTGGTTGTCCACAAAACATCATCTGGAGGAGACAGTGAACTGAATCAGCCTCTTCCCTCTGACTGTCACACTAAAAATAAACTTGGGGCAAAACTTCATTTCCCCCCAGGGGATAAAAGCAAGTATTTGTACTGAATCTTTTTGTTTGCATTGCTATGTTTTATTGGAAAAGCCAGAGGAATTTTACATTTGTGTCTGGTTAGTCACTGTCACTCAACACATTTATCTACCTGTAATCTATGTTGCCTTTCTCCCACTGTCATTAGTCTATCTGCCTGTGTCATCTTGTTACCACAGGCAGAATAGAGGGGTTAGGGGGTAGAATTGTTATCACTGCACTGTCATCAGATGCATCAGTTCACTTGTGTCAGGGAAAGTTTGGTTATTTACTGGAAGGATATATGGCAGCTACAAAGTCAGTCATCCATTTTTCAAATTCTGTTCCAACCACATTGTTTTTGTTGGGGAGAAGACGCCTGGGATAAAGAAAGAGCTTTTGTTTTTCAAAGACTCACATTAAAGCATGAATTTAATTGTCAATTCAAACATGTATTGTCAGAAGAAACACCAACAACAGTGAGGAATGACACATTCATATGGGTTTTATAAATATCAAAATGGCATACGAGAGAATATGCAGCGCAACAACAGAGAAAACCAAGAAATTAGCTTGCAAGCTTGCTATAGGCTACCTATCTTAACAGTTGGTGTTGGCTTAAGACAAAGTTGTTACTGTTTTCCCCAATGGAGGATAATTAGTTTGTTTGCTGGTGCGAATTGAGTTGTTCTTATCTAACTCAGCACAAAATGTCAAACTCGATGATAAAATAATATATTTTTTGAAAAAAACAATAATTTTCTGTATAATCCAGTGTCCTGGTGTAACTGAGGTCAGCATCTATCTGCAGTCATTTAAAGAGGAAAACATAACTTAGAATGACATGTGGGCCTTCTAGGGTGAGATGAGGTATGACACAAGAGAGGCTTAGCCAACTAATTAAACTAATTCAGGTATTTTTATGAGGGGAAAAGGCTCTGAGTGAATGGACTGGAACACAGTCTTTCCTCATTTCTGGAATTCCTGCCACCTCTGAGTGGTAATTGTTGAATGAAGTAAATCAACAGTCGGTGCCCCCCTACTGGGACACACACACACGCACACACATACAGATACAGCTTCCTGACTCACTGGTGTGCTGTTTTCTTAGACAGGTGTGTGACAGCGAGTGAGTGCACTGGTTAAATGTTAATCCCGCTGAGTGGATGTGCTGTCCGTTGCTCAACTCGCTCCATACACAACAAGGACTATGGTGATAGTCTCACAATGCCCTAATTAGGCTAAAGACACTTCACTTCCGTCGGGCTACCTTTAACCTGCACAAGACCTCCAGCAGTTAAGCTACCATTGCTGACATACCTGAGCACTTTGTCAGGCACTTGAACCCCTGAGAGCCTTGCTGTTTAACCGTTGAGTGTTTGACCATATTAGGTCAGGTGGCCGTTAAGCTCAACTCAAGTAGATGGAAGTCGCCACGTCGCTGCTTGTGGCTTCCTGTTGCATCCCCACTCCAGAACACAATTACTGGACGTGCCAATCTCTGCCCGGCCAAAGGACCCATACTAGACTTAGACTACATCAAGGATTTAATGGCAGGCAGCCCTTAAAGGTATTCAGAGAAGAAAAATGATTTTGAGTCCACTATGGGTCTTAAAATTAGTGTAATTACTCATCTATCAGACGATACAGGCCAAACTTTGTGCAAAATTGTAATAGCTACATTAGTTAACTGTACACACGGAGCTCGGCCCCACCCCAAACACTGAATATCCCGCCTGCTCGATAACGACCAATCAAATTAGTTTTTCTTACTCAGGTAAACTTGTGCGGCAACTAATGGAAGGAGGCACGACAAACACGACAAACTGCCATTTCTGAACACCTTTAAGAAAGGCTGCAAATAGGGTGTGCATGTCAGACATATCTGGATTGCAATGTTGGGAAAGTTTTAATGTGAATTAATGATATTTTTGAGTTTGCTATTAGACATCTGGTTCTGCATCAGCCTTTCATGGACAAATCATCTGGTGCAGGAGAAAAAGAAGTGGATCGTTAACATTTATTACTGATGAGTTAGAAGCTTTCTGTTGGGCCTATAATTACTTTCATATTTTAAACATCTGGATAAGGCTTTTATACTTAGTGAGTTACTTCCTTTTACCCTTTAAGGCAAAATTTGTCATGTTGGGAAGTACAAATAAGACCACCTTGAAAATGGGGATCAAACCTTACCAACAAAAATGTCAGTGTTATCATAGTAGTGCACATTTCTGCCCCTTCTATAGAGATTGCCAAGACACGTGACCAACTGGGCGGCAACGTCATCAGAAACGCAAAGGATTATGGGTATCTTTGGCCAATTTCTCTCGATTTACATAGACTAGAATAGCGCGCTAGTCATTGACCATGTAAATAATAAGATAAATTCAATAAAAAACAGAATTAACTTACACAATGCAGCTAAGGAAAACAAAAACGAACCATACCGCCTAAAACTGAATCCAACATGTTGCCTATATGAAGGAGGTTCGACATGGCCATGAGTTGTGCTCACCTTTCAGCTCAACAAAACCTCAAGTCCCGGCCCGGTTAACACTACGGAGGTGGTTATCAACTTAGTTTGTTAAGTCCGGCTCTCAGCTTCATGGTCTGTGAGTGTACACATCAAAGGAGGCATTTGGCGTCATATCAACTTTCGCACGAAACTGATCCACAACGGGCTGATTTCAGCCAAGAGGAGTGCAAATGTTTTCCGGACAGACATGAAGCAACAGTGTTGCTGCAAATATGGCGAGAGAGGCTGCTTTTGATTTATGACAGCTCTTGCGCTACTTTTAAATATGAAGCATTATTCATTTTTAACTAGGAATAAAAGAGCAACATCAACTGTCAACAGCAGCTGCTCAGCGCGATCTCTCCCTCCGTACAAACGCTCCGTGAAACAGTTTATGATGAAACTCTGAACATCGGGACCTCATGAGCTAAGCACGAGTTACCATGGTGATCCCGCCGGGTTAAAAGAAACTACCTCCTACCTTATACTTCACTAACCCACTAAACTGGCTTCGCAGTACAACTTCCAGCAACCATAATCATATGTCTAAGTGCGAACGACTGTTGCACTTTATAACACAGCAGGTTGACAGCATCTTGAATACTGCGTTCTTGCCTGCATATATTCAAGTCTAGCGCGTTTGTTTATGCCAAAGATTCCCACAATGCTTTGCGTTCCCAGCCATGATGACGACACATTGGCAATCTCTATAGATCACATAGCAGTAGGCCCACAATCCAAACCCATAACTCAGACATCTACGTAAATCCAAAGAGGGTAATGTTTAGCCAGACCTCATCTACATCCACATCTGCAACGTTACACCTGACAGAGTGGAGATTCCCCCCTCAGGGCTGTTTACTGTAAGACAGTGAAATCCCAGACTCAGCAGCAGCAGTGTTGGTCATCCTGTAACTCAAGACTGAGGGTTTAGGCCTTCACAATGTGTAATGGAACTGCTAGTTGTTACTAATGAGGTTTACCTTTGCCAACAGTGTAAGTAAACCCTTACTGTGATGGGCCAAGCAGATACCCTGTTTACAATTGATAGCATTGATTTCTGTGAATTACTGTGAATTTAACTAAGAAAGTATATTTAATACCAAACTTTATTATTATACTGTACTCAGTTGTGTCAGATGTGACAGATTATGTTATAAATACTTCACTGTCCTTCCATCTTTTCCTATACTTAGCAATGTTGTGAATGATTAATACATTTCTGTTTGCTTATGATCAAATCTTAGATGACTTAAAAGACTGCCCATCTACTTCTCTTTGTATAGATCTTAAAGTTAGCACCTCACTCTTGGGGTTAATGCTAAACTTCTCCTATATGACACTGTCTAATATTTAAGCCTGACCCAAAGACCACCACACATGATCAACTCTCCAAAGCCATAAAACCAAGGAGTCTATTCTAAATGGATGCAACATTGGGTGTATCCTGAAGCTTCAGTATGTAACTTTAATGAGGTTACATTCACCTTGTGTTGCATTTGTAGGTTAGACAAGATGCAGTTGAATTTAAAAACATTTTTGCTAAAAAATGTCATGGATCAAATAATTTAAAGTCAAACATGGGAGGATGTATTCACTTTGATCAGGAGAAGTGAATGATTGCTGCTTCAAATGCAAACTGACTTCTGTGGCAGTTAGGTCATTTATTTGTTTCAACACGGTTTCCAAGAAGGAGGTGTGTGTGTAGGAGAATGTATTAGTGAGGGGGGGTTAAACAAATGAGCCTTTTGGCTTTGGCGCTTACTGAGGCAAGCTAAAAAGCAAACAGCATCAGGCATTTAGCCACGATGAAAACACACACACACACACATGCATGCAGATAGAATGACAAGGGGTATGGGAGCCTCACGGTATGTTTCAGTCTAATAAGAAAGTAGCCTGCATTATCACCAATGTACATCGACTTCACTTGCACACAGGAGGTTCTTGTTGAACTTTATGTGTGTTCTGTGTAAACACTGCATTCACAAAGATGTTATGTACCTGTGCATCTTTGTATGTAATTTTTTTGAAAGTATTTCAAGCAGCGAGCCCACCTCCCTCCTCCTCCTCCTCCTGTTCCCCCTCCAGAGGCTTTTGGCCTCAGGGAGGAAGTGTGTGACAGCACATAGCTCCTGGACCATACTGAGGAATTTGTCTCACATGTACACACACACACACACATAAAAATTTGGGGATATGTTAGCCAAAAGCAGGACTGGAGATCAGAGGGAGGAGGAGGAAGAGTGAGGAAAGAGAGGAGGATGAGGGATCAGGGGGAGGAAAGGAAAGGAAAGAAAAGAGAGAAGAAGAAAGACCTCGGGTTGCACTCTCGCCTTGGGAGGCCAGATAGAACAAATGTCTTTGACAGTCCAGAAATGAATTTTCCTGCCGTTGTTACAACTGCCGCCAAATACGTCAAACCCTCCCTACAGTCCCCAGACCACAGCTTGTCAAAGACAGATAAAATATTGGGAAAATACTTTATTTGAAAACTCTTTGAAGGCTTCCTATAAAGTGAGATAGAGATAAAGTGGTCAAATCGAAACCACTGTATGAAACAATTTAGTGTCCACTTGGAAACTATCATTACGAGAACAAACTGCTGACTTATTTTTGTGATATTAGTTGTCGATCGAGAGAGGCTGTCCTTTGGAACAGCTCGCTTGACATGAAAGAAATAGCTTGACATTTTGGGAGGTGCAGTACTGAACAATTATTATTTTAATTTGTGAACTTTAGAGGTGGTAGAAAGCCAACAAGTCCTCCAACCTAAACAACCACACAGGTTGTTTTTTCACCGTCTCATGTGACTCAAATGAGTGTTTGCTGAGGTACCGCCCCTACAGTGCCATGCATAATAGACCTTGTGACTGTACCGGCATACTGATTGTCATCATAGTTAGGACAATAGGTTTTGGCCCCAGAACTACTTTCATCCAACCACCTCAACTTTCTCCTAAAAGAACTTTTGTCACCTCCCTTTCCTCTACTTCTACCACACTACGGCCATTATGTCACCTTTAAAAAAGTAACTACAGGTCATAATAAGCTGCTGGAAAAACCTGTGGGCTCATTATTTTACTGGAAGACAGTCTCATGATATTTATTAAACTTTTATATTTACTGCAAATAAGTTTTGACTTGTTTTGAGTCAGAGAGGCTACTGTGGGTGGTCAAAAAAATGTAGAGTGCTCCTCCAGCACCCGTGTTTGCTGTCATTCATTCAGTTATCTTATACTTGTGGTCAGGAGCATTATCGTTCTCGTCTTTGCATCACCCAGGTCATGTAACACTGGAGGAATCTATTATTCAAACTTGTCTCATATCTCCATTTGCACATAAACCCAGAGGCTTTAGAGGTGAGAACCTGGCTCAGATTGGCAAATGAAACTCAATGGAACCCAATGAGAAACACATGTTACACACACGGATGGTCTCTAATGTACAAATGAGCGCTCTTACTCACCCACACTGGCAGAAACTCATAGCTGTGTTTTGTTTCAGATGATATATGCACAGAAGGTATATACACAGGGTGTAATAAGTGATCCAGCCCTCATAACATACAGGTTATGATAAATAATGTGATGATGCAATGCTGTGTTTTATGCCTTTCTATTGAATGAACTACGCCCAGGGAAATGCCCGTAACTAACTCTCCCAGAGCTCGTCCAACAGAAAACCAGGCTCCCACAGGATCAAGAGAGAAAACAAGAGCAGATTTGGTCATTATTTTCTTTGAGAAGAAACAAAACACTTTTTGGCAATGAAAATGTGCTTGGCAATTTCACGTGGTCCTGCACGAAATCATATTTATTTAATGTGTATGGTTTGGAGTGCAGTGAGTTAGTGTGATGTATCTTATCTCTGCGTTATGTCTCGTGCTCACCAGCTCATATTGCTATAGAAACTGTCGTCTGTTCCAAATCTTTTAGAAAATATTTTCATATCCGATATCAGTTGCTTGTTGACAGCACACTTATTAAAAAGTCCAGGGATTTCCAGTGGCTGTGTAGTGTTTAGGAGTAACTGTTTCAACATACAACGTTCAGAGTTGGCTTGTGTTCGCTGCAAGAGAATGGACAGTTAGAAGACGCAACCCAGATAGAGAGGGAAATAAGTACGATTACTATTTACTTCATGTGCATGATCATATAAACACAAAGGGACATCCCATCTCCAAGTTCCATTAATCATGAAGTAATCAAGAAGCTCAATGAGCTCAAAACCAGATGAAGGTATCAGCGTTAGCTGGCTTCAGTATGACTGCTTCAGACTTCACTTGCAGCAACTTTCAAGTTATGCAGTTTTGGCCCTGTCCACACTTGGCTGTAAAATGGATGATGAAGTCACAACTGGACAGATTTGAAACACAAGAAACAAAATAAGATCAGACCACTAAAGACAGTTGTTCTTCCCTTTTTGGCTGATTGTCTCCTTGTGAAACTTTTGTCAGTTGTTCAACAAAAGAGTTTTGCAATCATAAAATGATCAATAATCAAGACACAATCGTAGATCTAGTATGGCCTATATGCACTTGTCCAAATTTGTAGTATTATGCGAAGAAAATAATCACCTTTTCATTAGAGGACATAACATTAGGTACCAAATCTTCAATAAAAATGTATAAAGCTAAATGCAGATGAACGTACTGACATGAACTGAAGACATCTGATGATAAAACACATCATGTTAGGTGTGAATTGCAGTCATAACTTTGCTGGGTGTGACACCCCACTCTTATTAAACAACTGGGGCTTATATTGAATAACCAGTGGATATATTTGGATGTAAACCACATGGTCTGATCAGAGTCTCCATTATAAAACTCAACTTGAAATGTTTTTTAGAATGAAAACCAAGATGCACTGCATGACATCAAGCCTCACAAAACCTCTTGGATCTACGTGACTTTGTGATTTGCTTATTATCACAAAGTTGCAGGCTTTTGATCTGCTCATTGAATTCTTAGCAAGAGAGTGAATGTTGAATTATTCACTGTAAACTATACACTAACATTCAGTAATCTGACTTGGTTTTTGACTGGAGGTAAGAAAGCCTCTCCTCTATGGACAGGCAATGAATCAGCACATACATAGTATCGTATGTGCGCTGATGCATTGTCTGCATTGCATAGAGGGACAATAGGATACCACAAAAAGTGATTAAAGAAACTTTTAGTAAGACATGTTGACTGGTTCTGGGCTTTACATATTCCATCACCATCTCCTGAGCCCAGGTGGGTACGCCGAGATAGAATTAATCCATTCAGCATGTGTTCTGAGTATGGGTGAGCATGTGTGTTGGTGTGTGTCCAGAGGCTCTGGAGGTTCGTCTGTGCAACACGTGCCCGGGAAAGTCTGTCATCACCTCTGTGAAGAGTGGAGCAGAGAGGGAGAAGAGAGTCGAGGAGGGAAGGGAAGAGCGGAGACAGATGGAGGAATATCAGGGGAGGGGAGAGCTATAAAGAGAGAAGAGAAGTGGGGGAATATGAGGGATAGGGGAGATACTGACGGGACGTACAGAGTCGTGAGGAGGGGCTGAAACTCTCCTGGGGAGGATATGAGAAAGCTCTCCCTGTTGCTCCTCCGACAGAAATCTTGGCTTGTATCCACTGAATATGCCTCCTCGGTGCCTGCTCCATCTATCATTCTGTCTCACACACTTTCTCCTCCCTCTGTTGCTCCGTCTCTCATCCATCTCTTGGAAGTATTGAAAGCAATGCCGAGCCAAGTCCGGACACTCTCATAATCAGACACTGAATCACTCTATTCGCCAAGTGCAATAAGTGAACACGGATTTGTTTTGGTTTACGGACCAACGGAGAGACAGATCAACAAATAATGAGCAAAAAAAAAACAAGCAGAAACTGGACCATTTGGCCCGGGGGCAACAGGATGGTGCAAAATATAACCTTTAACAGAGAGAATGCTTTATATACTATAGTATACACAAATTCACACTGTACTTCAGCAGCTGTGGTGAGGATGGTGTCCACAACTGGCTTGTGCTGCATGGGACAAATTGTAGATTCTTATTAGACTGAGGAGGACTAAATATGTCCTTAAATTATACATCTTTCCAAAGGGCATTTTTGCTTATTTTGCATATTTCTCTTTTGTATCTTTACACACACACTCACACATAGAATAACCAATTCTTAGCAAGGTGGATAGGCTAATAAAACAGAATTCAGACCTTGTGTGGGGTTTCCAATGGATTAATATGTAACTTTATAGAACAGTTATATGATTCAGTTGGGTGCTAATACAAAAACCAGTTGCAGTTGGTGCGTAGCTGCAGTCATGGTTGACTCTTTATTATACTAGCAGTTCATGTGACTGTGACATGAGACTTCATCTAAATTTGGTGTGTGTTATCATGATATTTGAGGATGCACACACTATCCTGGTTTTGATCATATTGGTAACAGCAGGTTTTTCTAAACATCTGTACAGTTGCGTCTTGATTTCTCACCATCTCAGTTGTGAATATTCAAACACCTGGATGGAGTGTTTACAAGACACGGGGTCTTGGTTTCCATTTTTTCCTCGTAGTATATACAGATTTCTCCTTTCTGGGATTAGATGTTTACATGCGCACATGCTGGACTTGTCGTGAATTTATAATATAGGATTTATTTCCCACATGCACTGTGAGATTGTGTGTTATTCTGCTGTAGTATCATAAACAATGGATAAGTTGCATCAGTGGTGGGAGACACTCTCAGATGTTGGTGACAGTGCAATATGTTATGTTTTACAACACCAATCTAGCAGTATACATGATTAACTGAATTTGTCTCCTCTTGCCTCAATCTATGGAGTATAAGTAGGGGGGAATACTTCATCGTCAGACTACAGTTTCACAAGGCAACAGGACGGACGGCTCAACTTTCAGTTAAGTAATAACAACTCAGCAGAGCAGGAGCAGAACTTCTCAAACAGTGATTAGTGAGTAGAGAGGCGCCAGTTTACTCTAATGAGCTGTGGCTAATGGTAAAGTGTGTCAGTGATGTAACGCTACACCTGCCTGTGCTCTCCTGGGGCTGCTGCTGGGGGTAGAATAACACACTCACAGGTGGGCTCCAGTGTGTATGTGTGTGTGTGCAAGAAAAAGAGAGAGAAAGGTTGAGCGAGGCAGAGAAGTCACACGAACGCTGTCTTAATTCACCCCACAGTCCCACAGTGCATCGCCTGACAAATTATCTGTATGTAAAAGATGCCACCCTGGGGAGCCCATGTGTTGTTTACGAGCTCGTCTCCACGGTACTACGAGCACAAAATTTGTATCATAATGACTCTAAATCTTCTCTGATCATTTCATCTCACGCAGTTGGTATCTAAAATTGTTTGCACTCGTAGTGTGGGCCCTCTACAAACACTTCATCACCGTGATTTACAGTGAACGAGAGCAACAGCCATAACTGAAAGTGAATGCCTGGCTCTGTATGGCAATAAATAGAAGACTGTATGCTGTAGAGTGAACTTGTGACCTCTATGATAGAGAAGAGCTGTCCACCTCCATTAAGCTTTACAGTCAAAGTACCTATAATGGTATCTACAAATATCTAAAGGCTAATCAGAGCTGACCTTCCAGTTTTCATCTCATTTTGTGCAGACGTTCTTCATTTGAGATAAGTCCACGCCGCACGCCCTCTACCTGGTCACTGCTGCAGCTCGCCATGCTACATTAGAGTCCAATGAGGCATCTAGCCACCAGAGTGGCTGCCAGAGCTGTGCTGAACCAGCTTCGCTCCCCTCAGCTGACATTTACAGGTTGCCCTGAACACTGGAGAGTAGGGAGGGATCATCGATTCAACAGCTTATCAGGTCTTTAGATCATTAATAGGGGCTTTTAAAGCGATCTATGAACGCTGACGTGTGCATGCAGGTGCACACACGCTAACGTGTACGCACACATTCATGCATGTGGCGCACCACCATAGATTTCTGCAACCGAGCACAACATTCCCACCGCCTCAAGTATGTAAACAAAGTGAGGCTTAATGCCATCTTCTGTGGAGGTTATTTGTTTGGTTGATTGTTTGCTGGCTCTTTCAGTGGGTTTGAACTCATTGACTTGACTTGATGGAGAAGAAATAATTACACACAGAGAAGAGAGAGAAATATACAAACTGACACGGACAAGAAGATTGAAAGGGGAAAATCATCCGGTCAACATACGGAGTCAAACTTCAAGTCGGAGAAACTTCTGCATTTGCATTGGTTTCTTCTTCTCTGCACGGACCCCTGTGGTGGGTGAATGTGCATGTATGTGCCTGTGTGTGTGTGTGTATGTGTGCTTTGAAATGACTAGGTGCCATGGCTCCTTGCTGTGTTCTTGTGAGCTATGACTCACAGTCACTGCCGCACCAGGCTGCTGCCTTGGCATCACATACACTAAGCCACTGTGGCAGCCAACTCCCACAGAGTCTGTGTGTGTGTGTGTTATGAGGGAGAGAGGGAGGGAAAAAAATACTAAGAGAGAGGATAAGAGCTGATGAAAAACATATTTTTGTTAAAGCTCAAATCTTTCACTCTGATAAAGGTGCTTTTTAGGGAAGTGTTTGAAGAAACACAACCATCTGCATGCAGCAGCAGGAAGACAGGAATTGAGATAAAAACCTGCCGCTGAGATCAATGAGTCCCTGAGGACCGCAGCCATCAGAAGATGCCCCTGTGGATATGCTCTTAATTTTGTCCCTAATGTTATTCAACCCCCTGCACTCTTTGGTTTGTGTCCAATTTTGCTTCATTTCCTTAACAGCGTCCTAAATGTTGTTTGGAAAAATTGAGCTTTGATGTTTTGCTCTAGCAGAAAAAAGAGGCATCTTAATTATCCAAGTAATTTGCACAGTGCTTTTATGCAAATCAGTGGGGTGCTCAATAATGATACAACCTAGATTGTTTTTTCAGTTCTGCTTTAACTTAAAGTGCATTTCCTTTGGCTTAAATTAATAAAACATGATCCTGACTTGATTAAATACAATTTAGTCAATACTGTGTTTTGATTTTGTAAATTTTCAATAACGTAACACAGGTTTTAGTATTATATAAATGAACAGCTTGATGGACAGCTTGAAAAACGAGGCCAGAGAGGGTTCAGTGCAGCAGCAGTAGGACTTAATGATTAATTTACTAACAGATGACAAGCCTACAGGAAACACACCGATTACATAAGGTTAGCGATCCCTCTGTCACACAAACGCAAGCACACACTGAGAGACTCACACCGTCAATGATGAACTGGTGTTGTCTGCAGTTAATTGGCTGCTTTGCACTGGCGCTGTGCGAGTGTGTGTGTGTGTGACCAAGGGAGCATTTGTTACGTGTCATGCAAGTTCACGCTCACTGTAGCTTAATCCACTGGCGCCTAAGTAGTACACATGGTTAGACCCAAACATTGCACACATTAACATTTCAGGAAGATTGTGTTGAATAACTATGTGTTTGTAAAAAGGTCAGTGGATTTTTAATCATGGGGCAGGTGGCCTGTAAAATTATGAAAAGGGAATGAGGTGTTATTTGAAGAACCTCTTGAATTCCTTCTCCGGTGTTTTATGGTAACATTTGATTCAGTGTATGAGTTTACAGCTATTTTTCAAATCAAATCAGTGCATGTGGACATGAAGACTTTTTTCACTCAGTTAGCCTAAAGTAACCTTGTCATTCCTAACACTAGCATGGGTAAAAGACAGCATCAATGCCATTAGCCTTTACTACCCTGAAGGCTTAGATCCTTAGATCTTAGGGACTATTATTTTATATGTTTAAAAACAAACAAATAAAAAACATGTGTAGAAGAAACTGAATAAAAAAATATTATACATCTGCTGATTTCTTTTTAGAAAACTGCACATCATGTGTCTGACAAAGTCACAGAAGTGTGAGGCTAGGGGAGTAGTCTTTAATCTTGTCTGTAATTAATATGGAGATGGCGCCAATGTAGCAGAACAGAAAGGTACAGTCATAACAATACACAGCAAATATAGCAGATTATAATGGCTAAAAATAAAAACCAGATGGGATCAAACAAACACAAATATTTCAAACATGTTTTAAATCGATTATTTTTTTTATATTGTTTTATTTTTGTACCTCTTCAAAGAGTGATTCAGTTATTTATCACAATCTTACGTAATTTAGATGAATAGACAGATAATAACCAGACAGGAAAGCAGACGGTGAGGGGAAGCCTCCTCAGGCAGAAGACATCTTGTGTAAAATTAACTAACCACATTAATCAGATCCACATAGTAAAACACTATTGCATCACATCAGCACACAGAAGCACACTGTACTTTCCCATGGTACCTTTAAAGCCTTGGAAACTCATCAACCTGCCTTAATTCACACAGCAGGCCTGCAACCATGAATCAGTAGACTACAGGTTGAGTAAATGACAAAATGTAAACACTGGAACAAGAGTTGAATAAATGTTAAATGAGTGCAATTGAAATGGAGAAGAGATTGTGGAGGAGACCGGTTATGTGGCGTGAAGCAGAATTACCCCCATACCACCAACATACAGCGCTTTCACTCTGACCTGCCGAAGCCATCGGCGAGGTCAGCATTTATTTGGAGGTTTGGAAGGTGAAGGTGAAGGTGAAGCCGGGACGAATGAATAAGAGGTTAACATGGGAGGAAAAGGAGAGGGAGGGGAGGGAGAAGGAAGGGAAGAGAAAAATCAGTGTGTTTGTGAGAGAGAGTGGGAGAATTCAGCCTAAGGTTGATGAAACGTGTGGTTTGTTGCCAAATACAGCAACCCTGATGAGAGCGAGAGAGGCAAACAAAGCCAAGTGAAAAGGTACACATACACAGGCATACGTGCATTCTGGTGTTCATCATGCTGCCGCAAAATAGACACACACACACACACACACTTACTCACCTCGCACAACCGATCCTCCCTAATTCCTAATGAAAGCCTTCATTATGTGTGTACGGCCACTACTTAGAGCGTCTCGCAGACTAATGATACCTATTTCCACCACTCTAAACTCTGACACCAAAGACTCCAGCTGTAAATCACTCGCTACTCATTGCGCTAATTAATAAAGCTGTGCCAGACTTAGTGACTCTGGGGAAATTTAATAATGTTCACACAAAAACCTTCAAAGTCAAACTTGATTATTAAAACGAAGCAGTTTGTTTTTGTTGACTCAGCAGCAGGGCTCGGGAGCTTGGGAGGTATTTCAAATGTGTTTATGCGCATGAATGTGTGCGTGTGAATTTGTGTGTGTTGTGGCCTTGGGGGGGGTTGCAGGCCTTCAACCCTTCGCAGTGGGAATGCACTCTTGTAACTACTGAGGTCAAAGCGCGATGACCCCCAGGCTACCAGAGGGGGTCAGAGGTCACCCGTCCTCAAGAGAACCAGTGGCGGCAACCCAGACCTACAGGCTTGACTCAACAGTTTCAACACTACATCGAACTTGACAGCCCAACCAAGGAGGAAAAAAAAATTAATCTCAGTCATCCCAACAGATTTATTAATTGCATAAATTGCACGGTGTAGGCCCAGGTCTGCTGAATAATCAGCTCCGAGACCCTTCAGATGGACTTTTGTCCTTCTTGCAACTCACCGGGCTCATTATTAGCTCGCTATTAGCCTGGGGACACAACATAGGGTGACCTTAGTTCACCACAACCAAAACAAAGACATCTACAAGGTCGCGTGTGTTAAATTAAATGGTTCTGAAATGTTTTGGAAGCAACAGAAAATACCAAGGGAGCAGCTTCCTGTTTTCCCCCAACAGTTCTCAGAAAAAGAAGAAAGGTTTTAAAGGTGTGATTCTAAAAAATGTTGAAAAACATTTGATTACTTACTGGTCCTTATTTTAAAAGCAGCAATAGCCACACTTTTACAGGTTTACAGGAAAACAATGCATGTATGTAACCCAGCACAGATTTATTTAATTCACATTTGAAAAAATCATTGTTTTATCCGACTGGAAACAAATACACGAGTTACCCATCAGCTAAGTTTCTGATAAGGAGATGCTCAGTGAGGCATTACTACTAAACCACACTTTCTGCTACCTCAGTAACCATGGGAGTCATTACATCAATCAGCACTAAAATCTTCTGGATCACAAACTTCCTAACAACAATGCTTTTGTGCGTAACACTTTTTTAGTGACTAGTGGGTGTTCGATGTTGGGAAAACAGCTGTATGGACTTATTCTGAATGACCTTCAACTATCACAACAGGGCACTTATTGCCATTGCATGCAAATTTTATTTGCAAATGCCCTTTTGCAAAAGTCAATCAAATTAAACACAATTTAAAGTGTTTTGTCAGACACTAAATAGGTTGGCTGTTGGTTTGATGGATGTGCATTTCCTGCCAACCAGCTCCCAGTCCAGCACCAAACCATACATCATGTTTGATTACATCTGACTCCTTGTGCCCTACAACACTGACACCTTGTCTGGTTAAACTGATTGCTACCAAGAAGTGTTGGAATCATAAGTCTACAGCTTTTAAAGTCACATTTAGGCTCCAACCAACAGGCTGGTAATCGCATCACAGCTTTCTAATGTTGTTATTGAGCTCCCTCCAAATCCAGTTTTCATGGCAACCTGAAACAGGTTTTATGCACAGCTAATCTAGTCATTTTGAATAAAAAGGCAAGGCTTCGGTCAGTAATTCACTTTACTGCTACAGTGTGCTCTTGAACCAAGACCACCTAGGAGATATTTTTGAGTAGATCTTTGCTGCAGCCATCCAAGTGGAATAAAGACACTATTCACTGACTTACTGGCCCGATTACTGTTGACTTAGGCAGAGGGGGAAGAAAACACGAAAACATATGCTGATTTAGACTGCCTGACAACCTCCCTGCTCTGCCTGAAGTAATTCAAATATGAGTCCTAAGTAAGCTACCTCGAAGGAATCCGATTTATGTCTATCCATTTCATCTAAATTAGATCAAAAGCACTGGAATGGTATTTCCGAATATTACAAAGACCTGAAGAAGAATGGTTTCTGTCCGTAATCCTCTTCTTTTTGACCTCTCTACTGTATTGCGTGATCTTCTAAGTGTGTCTGTAAAGCTCTCCAGTCCTATGCCGTTTGTCCCTTACACCCCCTGATCCTTTGTTTACTCCAGATCATCACTTAATACTCAACTGTGCCCTGCAGAAAACCCATGCTTGTTATTCACACCTCATTGATTCACAATGAAACCCAACGTTGGGCCAAGCACACCATATAGCAGCAAAGCCACTCTCTGCAGACCCAGAGGGGGGTTAGATATATAGAAAGGACTAAGGAAAATGACAATTGTGGATAACATAAGGTACGGCCTGTATGCTTTTGCCCCCTTTCGCTCCACATTAGCATGTCCTCTTCTGTCAGCTGGCACAGCTGTTGAGGAGGGCATCTTAGTAAAGGAGAGTGTGCTAAAGGTCAAAGAAAAGCACTCATAATCCAAATGTAAAAGCAGCTCTGACTTTGTCTGCCAATCTGGTGCTCATCAACACTTATCGACATCCTGGAATATTATTATATTATACATAACTTGGAATATTGTTGTTAATGTTTGATTTTTCTGGATTTAGTTAATTCCACCTATATACACACTAAAGCATGACTTTACTTCCATCTTAATTGTCCAAGTAAGCTGGGCAGAGAAATTCCTTCAATGCTTTCAAGAAGAACATTTTTTTTTCTTGTATTTCAGATGGTAAAACTGTATCTAACTATCATAAATTGTATATTTCATTTCATATTAATTTTAATCTTTAAATTATACAAATTAGATTAAAGGACTGCATGAGTTTTCAATTCACAAAGCCAAAATTAGCTGAGCAAAGGCAGCTACAGAGCTGCATTTGTCAAACCAAACCCATTGTGTATAGGCCATACTAATCCAAATGTAAGTACTTAAACAATGTGGTAGAGGTGGAATCAAACAACACAGCTTCATCACAGACTGTGGAGGAGCACTCACAACAATTACAGCAAATAAATGGGGGCTGAACGATGCTAGCTTGATTAACCTGGTTTGCTTGAGTGACCATGACAAATGTGTGATTCTCCTTTGTGCACAGCCAATGTATTTTGTGTGCACGCAAGTGTGTGTTTATGTGTGTGTAACTGCTGTTGCAGCAGACTTCACTAAAGCCTCACCAATGTGGTGGACCCCTGCAGCTCAAAGCTCAATGTAAATATGAGAGGGAGCAGCTAACAGGCCCGTTTTGCAGGCAGAACCCTAAAGCTGTTCAGACGTCTCTTGGGCCACTATACACACGGCCCACCGCACATCCATCACATCAAGCAACGCAAAATTTATTTATAAAGCACTTTTAAAATAAACATGTTAATTACAAGGTGGTACGCAGAGCAACAGGCGACATCACTCCGCAGCCTGGGGGACTGTCAGCCAACATCAAATACGTTAAGAGGGGCTTTGTAAGTAATGTGGTTTAAGGGTGCCACAGTTATGAGAAAGTGAGTCTTGCGGAGTGAGCTCATTAATACAAAGAGCTGCTGTACATTAACAAGTGATGCTCCAAATTCAGCAGAGCCCCAGGATTAGTGAACCCTTTGTTTTGTAATCTGTAAATTCAGGATTAAGGGCGCCGTACATTCATTATATGGATTTATTGTGCGTTGAGTGATTACTTGGCAAAAGGGGTAAGAAGAAGACACAGAGACTTTCATTGTTGTGATGTTATTATTCTTAGCACAAACATGGTTATCTATAGTTTTCCCACCAATAATATGGGTCACCCATCCAATCCCAGTCCCATCCCTTCCATTATCATTTGATTTTGTGGAATGTGTTTCATTTTGCAATGAAAATAAATAAACGAGAAGCATCCTTTCAAATCAGATAATGTGTGTCCTTCATTGTTGTATTTATACAGATCACACAGGTTTCTTGAATGAGAAATGTGATAAATTGGGGTTAGACATTCAAAGAAAGTCCACTGGTTCATGAAAGGCTCTTTTATCATGTAACAGACTGTGATGAAAGAAGCTTGTACATCCATGAAAGTCATTTTTGAGAAACTGACTTTTTTTCTGCTTTTTTTGGTGAAGAAAAATCATTGCCTTTTTGCATTGAAACAGCCGTACACGTCATTTCTTATTTTCCTATTTTACCGTTTGAAGGAACTGTTGATCGTCAGTGGTTCTTCATTTGCTTCTATCCAACAGGGCTCTGCTTTGTCTGTTTGTTTGAGCCTTTACATGTCGGATTAAATCTACCGTGGAAAGCTTTTACATGGATAGCAGTGTGTGTCAACATCAGATGAATCCATCCAGTCACATGTATGTTCACATCGGCCTATAGCGTTACCATGAAAGCTACAAGGCCAATCAATGTGGTCAGAATGATAGCAACAAGATGCCATGTGCTCTCTCTCTCTCTCACACACACACACAACACATCAGCCTTATACTTCAAAGTTTCTGTCCATTAGATTTGATATAGACTAGGGACCAATCTGGTATTCCTGCCTGTGTGTTTCACAGCCTTGCGTCAGTAATATCCTTCCGTCTTCCTCCATGCTCTTATTATGTTCTTACTGTGCCCAGTTACTGCTGGTTTAATAGCCATATAATCACACCATGAATTGGTAAAATGTCAATATTACACCATGGTGTTTGCATTCCCAGATCACCAGCTTTAGCTATTTTTGGAGTCACACTGGGTTTGTTGACATTTACTCATTTCAGGTATTACTAATTGTTTGTCTGGACTGAAGGGAGACTGATCAAAGGAAACATCAACCAATACAAATTATCAAAGGCTCACCATTGTTATTTTATTCTACTGTATCTAAAAAGACTTCAATATCTTCTCATTACTGCCAAATCTAAGCTCCACATTAAAGCTAAATAAGTGAATATTTTTTTCTTCCTGTCAATGTTTTTGTAATTCCTTACACATTGACAGAGGCAGATCCATATATCACTGCCTCTACTTCACATTCCAGTGAGTTTTCCTCTAACCTTTTTAATATGTATGACCTTAGTGGCACTTGAATGCCAAAATCCCCACAGTTTTAGCACCAAGCTCTACTCAGCGGGACACACAGAGGTGGAAGTACAAACCTCGCTCTTCACTTTTTTTTTGCCGTGCCCTTTCTGCACAACTCCGCCGAGATTTTTGCATTATGCAGGAAAACATTTCGCATCGATCATCCAACAGACGGACAGTCTGACAGACTGACTGACAGCTGTGTCTGAACTCTGGGTGACTTTTCATTTCATCCTCAAGCAAAAATCACATCAGTCATAGTTTGTAACTGTCAAACTGCAGATTTACTCAACCTACAGTAGCCACTGAACTTCAGGTAAACCTGTAGGAATATTATATATATATATATATATATTCTTTTATATTTACTTATTAATTTCTACTCTACCATACTTAAAAAGTTTGGTATAGTTTTACCCCACAGACTTCAAAGCCTTTAAGAGACTATGACATTTATGTCATTATTATGATGAATTATTGATAATAATGATAACAGCAGGTTATTGATGTGATGACTTTTTCACAGAGGGTGTTTTTCACTCTTCCTCTCAGTGGGCCAATGGCATTTTCTTCATAATGTAAGAATTCTTACTTTTATTGCATATGACCTCTTTTCTATGAATAGACATCCTGAATTAGGATAATGTGTTGACTCGTTTGACCACACTGGCCCTCATACAAATAATTTCTGACAGGTTTACCAGCCTCGGTTTCGCTGATTACTCATCTCATTACCATGTCCTGTTTGGTAACTGCGAAAAACAAATGGATCTTGTTCAATGGAAATAACGAATGTTACCTGGACCGCTTCAAATCCTGGTCCTGCAGCTTTGAACCTGGTTTAGACGAGACAGAAACATTGTGAAATTAGTTTCGATTAAAGCACAGATGAGTAACAATTACACAATCATGACATCACGAGATAAACTAATTGAGATCAGCAGGGCAGTGACTCTTCAGGTTCATGTCACCACGGCGACTGATCAATTATGTATGCAACAGTGTGGCTGTGGCTGGCATCATATTGACACTTCAGCAGAATCACATGGGAGGAACAGGCCTGGGGCAGCAGGGATCAGAGATGTGAAAGCAATTATAGGTTTATGCAAACCACGTTTACAAGCCCAGAAAAAGCCTAATGTCAACATGTCATGATAAACACTGAGATACACACAAAAACAAATCTGCACATGTACATGTAATATGAGAGCTGCTTATTCAAAAAAAGTTTCAAAGTTTTGCAACCTCTGTTCAGACAAAGAGGAAGCTGATATTTTACATATCTTTAAATAATCACAATACATCAAAAAGAGGGATGATATCATTTTCCTATCTGTATTTTGCTGATGTGAGCATGCAAAACAGAATCTTAAAATTCCCACAAAACCCAAACTCTTACATTTTTAGGCTCATTTAGGCAAGAGTGCCCTAAAACTCTAATGTTGAAACACTGATGTCAATACAGGCTTCAAAGACTGTTTTGTTGTGGTTGTGGTTGTGGCCACAGAGAAACCTAAAAACCTCAAACTGGCAAATTTGATTTCATTGTGAGAACTGTAAATGTTTTAAGGTACAAACGTGAAAAATATGGGGCACAGTTGGCATAACTTAGACAAAGTGGGAGAGTTTCCTCAACTTCATGTCCATTTCCTTTTTACATGCACAGAGAAGATTTCCTTTGGGCGTCTGCTGTCAGAAAGGTTAAAACACCGGTAGGTTACAAGCCCATCGGCAAACCTGCATCTGCTGGGCCCCCACAAAGACATTTTTTTTTATCTCACCATGAGATACCAACCAAAGACAAGACCCATCCAACAGAATGACACACATTGTTACTGAAGGTCTAGGAGTTTTCTAAATTCCCAAAATATGTCTGGGACATGAACAAACCAGTATGTTTTTTAATGAAGCAGAATCCACAAACAAGTGACTCAGCTCATTCATTTTCAGTGGTGAATATAATCATGCGTTGTTCCATATACAGCAGCCTTGCTGTTTTTCCTCATTATCACAGATTACACAAAGACAGCGGGCCAGTAACCGTCCAAACCTCCTCCTTCCACTGACATGTCGCCCCCATACGCTACAGTTACTGTGATGCCCCTCCCCCACCCCCATCATGTCATGTTTGTGATGCTGCATCATGCCATAACTGATAGAAAAAGTTTTCTCCACAGCTCTCAAACTGTTTCACTTCATTGAGAGGTCGAAGTCAAAGGACACTTCAAGTCAATAAGGCAGCCTATCTAATCACTCGACACCCCCTCCCCATCCCATCATCATTATCTGCCTTCATTCTAATAATGTACAGACTGAGACTCAGCCTTCGTTTGACCCCATTCGCATCCCAGCCCCCACCTCTGTCTGCATGTCCAAAAGATATGGGACAGCTTGAGAAACAATGGAGAGAAGTTCTCGAAAGGTCTCCCTGTGCCGTCTGTTTTGTTTACATCCTGCTAATTATGTAACACAAGAAAGATCGTATCTCCGTGAGAAAACAAATCAAGTCCGAAGGATGTTGTCAGAGTTTCTCTAAAGCCACAAGCCATAAATCTGACTGTAAATATTCAGTTTAAGTAAATAAAGTCCAAACACATTATAAATATAGGTCAGTGTAGCTGTGACCATTAGGAAATAGCAAGGTTAGTGAGCAAAGAGGAACTATTGGAACTTAAATCCCTCTGGAGCTGAGAAAAAGTTAAGTTTGAAGTTAACTAGACATAGTTATGATTCCAAATGAATGCTACGTCTTCCTGCTAATGCTCTGTGTGTAAATCAGCCCTAATAGGAGTGTGAAATTCACACAACTGACACAGATTTCAAAAATTTCAACAACAACAAAAAAAAATTACGCTACTTTTTTTTCTTGGCTTCCTCTATCTCTGATTTTGACATGACAGAACAGCAATGTGTGCAACAACCAATCATCATGATGCACTTCCTGGTGAACAATTCACAATGATTTTGTGTTAGAGTAACAGACCAAAGACTCAGACTCATTATGTCACATCATACTCCAAACTCAACCTAAAAAGTGGTAGCCTTGGTGTAAATATGCAAACTGCTAGTTTGCCATGCTGTATTAGCTTCAAAGCTCATAATTGCATTTGTTGTGTTGTTTGTATCAGTCCCTTTAAGTCGTTTAAAATGTGAATTTAAAAAATATTATTTAGCCTACATCTAGAATATTTTCTTTAACTCAGCCGAGCTCTGATTAAGTACGACACTGATTTATCCATTGTGTTTTGGTCACTTATTCATTATTGAATGAAATATATTGGTTGTATTCGTGATTTATTTTAAACTTGCCAACTTTTTCACAAACTTCAACACACACTGATTAAAAAGCATCATTTAGCTTAGCTGTTACGAGGTCTTTCTTACTATCCAATACTCTTACCCCATCCAAGGATCAATGTGGATCATATGAGTGACTATGTTCTCATCACTTAACAGGAATGCTAACCAGTGGACCTGAGCATATTTCTCTAACACAGACATGTATCTTTGCAGACTCTCCGAGGACCGGAGATTAACGAGGAGAGAGCCTGACTTGGAGAGGTTTTGGTGACAACGCTCTCCATCTCTGTCTCTCTCTACTCGACCCCCTGGGGTCTCACAAAAACTCTGAAGGGCCCCTACCGTTGGAAGCAGGATCTCTGCATGAAGCCCCACCACACACATGACACACAGGCGCACACATTGTCTTTTCCTCTGTCAGACACACACTCCTCTTGAGGCAAGTATATAAAACATTTAATTGCAAGCTTTTCTAGGCAGGGGATAATCCTTGAGTGTATCTGCCCAGCGAGGACATATTTTGTGGACAGCTGGAGGATGAATCACAGAGAGAGAGATATATAATAGGACAGGACAAGAGAGGGAGAGAAAAAAGAGAGAACAAGCAAGACAGAGATCTCCTGTATAGTAGAGACACAGTTTTGTGAATGGATGAAGAAGAGCTTTATGTGTTCTTCATGTCAGTTGTCATTTGGCACCAGAGTACGGGAAAGACATGCAGCTTTAATTTCAGCTGGTCTTGAGGCCACTTTGTCCTGGCTAGTGTTCATGCTCCGCCGGGTAGAAATCAGTTACATGTGTGGAACATTTGTAGACTAATCCCCCAATGATCCACTTTACAAATATGGAATATGTGGCTTTAATTGAGCCCAGGAATCTTGCATGGCTTTAGAATCAATTATAGCCAAGGGGATCAATGGAGGTTTGTGTTCTAATGTATACTGTATGTGCATCACATCTATTGGATGGATGGCCATGAAATTCACAAATGGTCATGGTGCCCAGAGGAGGAAGCCTACCAACATTAGTAAGGATGCATTCTCATGACCTTTATGATCCCTTGACCTTTCCACATGCAATATTGTCAGGTTGACATTTTTTGGCTGTCATTCGCTGAAATTTGGTACAAACATTCATGGTTCCCAGAGGATGAGTCATAAAAAACGTTGAGCCCCTGGCCTTTCATTTTCAACCATGAGTAGTTCATGACCAAATGAACACCTGCAAAATCAGCGATTCCCATCAGCTGCAGTGTGTACTTTGTGCTTATAGAGCTGATCAGCAGGTATTAACATGCTAAAAGGCTATACTGAGATACTAAACATAATAAACATGACACATTCTAAGTATCTATACTGTCTATGTTAGCATATTAGCATGAAAGCTTTAGGATGCAGACTCCAAACACAGCTATCTAGAACATATAAGTCTGTAAGACAACAACATTTCCAGAGGTGTTGTTTGTGAGTGTGTAGTGATATATGCTGGTGGTTATCATTTTATAATATTAAACATCTTCTGAACTTAAACACATATAGGCTAGATCGGCTATGAACAGACTCGCTGCTCATGACTGGAACAATAGCAGCTGGAGTAACAGAGGTACAAGCAGAATAACTAAAAGCACGGAAGATGTACTGAGTATGTTTACAAGCATTTTGAATTTTCATATAGTTGTATTATGTACATGTGCTGTACATCGGATACAGAGAGAGGCTGTTCTCAGGATCCCGTCCCTCCCCATTCCTCTACAAGTCCACATGTGTTTTATTAGCAGGCAGGCCCATCGGACTGTAAATTCCAATGGCGGGCTGGCCTGGGGATATGCACAGCCTGAGGTTGAGAGAGAAAGATTGCAGAAAAAAAATGACAGGCATGAGAGGAAATCATTCCTCTCCTGTCTTCTCCTCTTTTCTTTGTGTTTTCTTTGTATGCCTTCCTGCATCTCTTCCTCTAAATTTTCCTTTATTGTTACTGTTTCGGATCATCTCTGCTTTTCATTGCACTGTTCATTTTCTGTCTGCTTTTCCTCTCTCTTTTTTGTATCTGTATCTAATTTATCTCTCATATAGTTTATTTTATTTCCAAGTCTGGTTTGCATGCTAATTCTTTGTGTTTCTGTGTCTCATTCTGTCTCATTTTCTCTCTGTAGCTCTCCCTCGCTCTCCATCTGCTTTCTCCTCATCATTTTGTTTCTGTTTCTGTTAGTGTCACACTACGTTCTTATCCTGTGACTCCAAAACCACCGCATTCCCACTACAGCAAACACTTAAGAGACAAGAGCTGTGGCTTAAACAATGGTTTCCGTTTGCCCCAGGACAAAATAACTCATTCTCCTCCACTGCTTCACACACAAACCCTCTCTCTTGCTTTTTCTCCCTCTCTCCCTCTATGACACACACAAACACACGGAGCCCTCATACACACACTCCCACATTCAGACACACACAGCCACGGCCCAGTACCTATCATTAAAATTTATGTTAGCTTGCTAATTTTCCAGTCTCTTTCCTCTCCATCAACATGACAATCACAATTAGAGCGTGACATAGCGGGTCATGACCTGCACCCCTCTGATGCCCCCTGAACCCTGACACCCTCCTTAGGGTGATTGGCTTACATACACACATAGAGAGCCTCTGGGTGCAGTAGTGGGCTCACACTTTGACTGTGTAAGTGTGGCAGAGGTAAAGTGAGAAGAGAAAAAGTGCAAGTGAACAGGTCCTGGATGCTGTTTGAGTTCTCTTTATGTTTATTCTTAAAAAATAAATGGGCTCAGCCATAGAGGATGTTTGTGGATGTCTGTATGTGTCAGTGGCACCCAGAGGTAGCAGGATCCATATTTACACCTATCCAAAAAGACAAAATATTCAGTGTGTACTGAATTGCAGTGGTTACAGTGCAATAAAACTTAACTGATCATCTTGAAATTTGTCTTTTGAACCACAAGTGCATTACTGTAACTGTACTTTTATGTTGAACATTTACCTACTGTACCTAAACATCCAGTATTGACAAAAGTATTCTTTTGGATTCTTGTGTCCGGGTATCTAATAAATCAAAGTCCAGAATTCACTCTACTTTTAGCTGCTGCTGGAAACCATGACCCTAAACAGCAAAAACATGGGTCATAGAATCAAAACAACAAGCTGAACGATGCTGCAACAGCTGAGGAAAACTGCAGTTGGCTGATAATTATTTCTGGATTTGTCATGATTGGTGACCCCTCACACATTCCTCACAGTCACTTCATCCATTGTTATCAAAATATAGCTTATAGGGCAGCTTTAATAATAGCATCTAGTACAAAATAAAAGAAATAATGACTTGACTAATGTACAGAGCTTTCCGAGAGGGGTCCACATGTGATTGTGCATACTATGTTAGGAGACTTGGCTAAGTTTAACACTGCTGTAAGTTGGAACTGCTGCTACTTGAATTGCAACACAATAAGATATCCAGTTATTGGGCTGAACTTGGCAAATCTTAACACTGACCAGTCTATCTCCCAAAAATAAATGTCACGTCAAGTCTTAATTTGCGTCTGATGAATCAGACTTTTATCTTGTGAAAACGGGAATAACTGGTTAATAGAAAATACTAGTGCTGATATTAAGGTGAAGTCTGTCACCAGATTCAAATTTTTACAGATTTACAGCAGTTGGTACGAAAAGTAGGAAGAGTTGGGGCCTAAAAACTTCTCTTGAAGACTTTATAAGTGGTGACGCCATTGTGCTGTGCAGTTTAATTACCTTCTCTACCAGCAGGTCTGGTTCCCATTATATCCGCTAACAGCCAGCTCTCCTCTGCGCTGCTCTCCTCCCCGCTGCCTTGTCCTCAGTTGGCATCTCTTTTGCCACAAAAAATACTCATCTCAACAAGTATTTCACTCTGGTATTCTGACTTGAGGTCCTAATGTAAAATGTCATTCACCATGGGATACCTGTATCGTGCTGTGCCATAAACGGTGTTAATCAGAACCGTGATGCTGGCTCATGACTATTTTTCCATAAGACAAACTTGGCACTGGAGAAAGGTATTGCATACCTTGATGATGTGTTTGAAGCTTTAAGTGTGACAGCTCACTGGCACAAACCCAAAAGATGTTCAGAAGGACAGTGTGCAAGCTCCGACATACATGCATGTGAACCAAACAGCATATGCATAACCCTCTCCATCTTTTTCTCTCTCCCTCGCAGCTTCAAAGACAGGATGTGGACACAGTGTTGCACCACTAAGCTAAAGACAAACAGCATTGAGGAGAAAAATCAAACCGAGGGGATTTAACACAAGCCCTCACTGACAAGAGAGGATGTGGTTGCGACATTGCTCCTCTGAAACAAAACAGTGTTATTCCATACAATATCCAAATGACGTACATATTGACGTTTACAGCATTGCATGCTGAAGATGGATGCTGACTGTTGTTAGATTGTTTGGGACAATGAAGATTTGTTTTACTTTTCAATGCATAGACCTATGCTGTCTCAGGATAAATTAGCATGATGTGCTGTGTTGGGAATGTGCACCACATCTTAGCCAGTCTGTCTGAGTTCAGACCATAGGATTGAACATTTACAGAGAATCATGGTCCCCAGATGATAAATCCTACAAGTATTTATGATTCTCTCACCTCTTCTCAAATGTCACCATAATTTTGACTCGTGAAAGAATAGACTACAATAAAACTTGAAAGAGCTGTTCGGGGTCCCCAGAGGATGAGGCCTTACCCCAGGATGTGGATGTGTTAAAATAAGTGTTTTTGCCTACATTAACATTTCCTTTAATGAATCCCACTGACTCTTTTTGTAGCACACCCAGGCTGTCATTAGTGGTTTTGAATAATAGGTCTTAAAAACTACCGATGGACTGCCGTGGAGATTAGTTTCATGTTCCTCACAGGATGGTCAGTAATTTTGTTTGGGATCCCTTTCCTTTTAATGCTGCAGGTCTTGATGCTGTATTTAACATCTGTGATAACACCATGCACAAACATACCCCTGTTTCTCATTACATACTTAGCTGGGGGGAGTCTCACCATGCAAACAGTAAAACGGTATAATTACAAAACTTTTCCACAGGTTAATACACAGGTTAACGAACTGGAATAAAGCCACAACTTAATATAGCATAATAAAATGCAAATAAAGACCCATGTCTCTCCAAATTAAAGCGATTCCTCTTACGCAGTCTACTTAAAAACTGTCTTTAGGTACCAGGAAGGGATGTTTGGCAATGAATCTCGCTTGCCCATATCATCTCCTCCTGCTGCCCCTTTAAGAGGTAACACCACCCCTGTCTCATTACCTGCAAGGCTTTAGGGTGAAGAGGATGTGGTCTGCTTAGCCAGGATTTACTAATGTTTTCCCCCCAACACAGTGAGTAGACTCCAGCTGTGGGCAGAGACTCACAAGTTCATGCACTTTTTGCATGTACTGTATGTGCACACATACACACACATGATTAGTCCCTGACGCATGCGGGCCAAACACTGACCCTGCGGTTACCTGTGTGGGAGGAGGTGTGCAGGAACAGCTTATTAAAAAAAGATAAAAAACCAAAGACAGAGGGGGAGAACATGAGGGAAGAAGATGTGCCACTATGTCCTGGCTTAGATGGTCTAATCACAGGTAATCTCACACATCACAGTACAATATTATTCAAGTGTGCGTGTATATCAGTGTAAGTGGGTGTGCGTGTGCAGGCAGCTATTAGTCGCTGTGCCTTTGCATAACAGGATGGTCATGGCAGGGTCAGCCAGCACTGTGTGGGCAGGCACAGGGATATAATTCATATACCCACATTAAAGGTCGCTCCTGTAACAAGAGTTACACTGTGCATCGGGGTGTCACAGGGCATTTCCTGACTCCTTTTTTTCCCCCCCTCCAAGAGTGTGAGAAAGACACGAAACACACAAGGGGGGTAAAAAGGGTAAAAGTGGAGGAAAGGGCAGGAGAAAGAAGACTGAAGCAGGAGTGAAGGATGTGAAAAATGGAAAAGAGAAATAAGGAGAGCGGTGTGGGAAAGAAAAGGGAAAAAGACAGAGATATGATTAGTGCGTAGCCCTAGCTCTCTTTGTAGCTTGTCCAGGCCTTCCCCTTATCTGGGTTGATGCCACATTCCAGACAAATGCAGCACTATGTCTCCTCTCTCTGTCTCTGAGATGCTGCTAATGTTGCCATTATCTCTGTGATTTTGTGATAGGGGTTGTCCAGCAACTCTCTTTTCAGTTAATTACAGGCTAGCTAACCTCAGCCAGGTCAGTGTAACTCAGCTGCCTTGTCAAAATGCTGCATCTGAAGAAAGTAAGTTGGCAAGCAATGAGAAAAAATAGCTTCCTCTACAATTGGTCATCACATATTTCATACAGAAAATGTCAAGCCCACAAGAATTAAGTAAAATACCTTAATGTTCATGATCAACTGAAAAAAACCCAAATATTACAATTTTCAGAAAACACGAACCATACTTGCTTAACTCCCTAAATATTAGCAGTAATTTATATGAGTCACCACCAAACAACTTTTGAAAAAGGTCAGAAAGACCTAATGATAACTTTTTGCAGCACTAAGAAGTGGAGTTACATGGGAAATATGGCCTGGTGTGCAGCAATACAATTGCATTTGAGAGCTCATCGCTCATTCCCAGGAGGGGAAATCTAGCCGTGGGCAGAGGGACCAGCTTGACCCTGCCGTTGTCTAAATAATTGCCTGAGTGAGAAATGTCTGTTTTGATACTCAGGATGAAAGAAGAGGGAGACAAAGAGAGAAACCAAGTCAGACAGGTGGAGGTGAACAAATTAACCACCATATAAAAACCATTAGAGGAATGAGAGACAGAAAGAGATAATGGACTAATGGACTGGGATGGGCTGTATAATAAGTCTGCAGGTAGGGCTGATACTATCTCTCTGTCAGGCATTTTCCTCACCACAGTAGATCGTAAATCAGTCACAATGACTCAGAAATGCCAGAGGTTAGCTACCTTTCACAAATGCTAAATCTTTAACGTTACAATTTTTGTACAGTAGAATAGAAGTACAGTTGGAGAAACCAGTCAAGTGAGTGTCTTGTGAAACGTTAAATGATTGTTTCACACCTGGAGGTGAAGCCAGGAGATAGTTAGTGTAGCTTAAAAAGAAGACAGCTAGTTTGGCTCTCTACTCAAGCTCATTTTGAAATAACATGATCAATCTTGTTTATTTGATCCTCACCCAATTCAAATTTAATAAATTATGGTTTATGTACTGTAGCTATGATTTCACAAACAGTAGCTGAAGCTGTTTAGCTGAGCTGTTGTAGCTCTATGACTAAAATGGACAGACATAAAAGTGATAAAGTCCATCTAGTTCCTCGAACTGTTTATTGTGAACCACATGTAGTTAGGCAAACAGTATGGTACTTTGATTTGCCATGTGTTAGCTACAAAAGTCAAGACTATAAAAATATATTGGTATTCTAGATGTTAACATAGGCTACTTGCTTCTAAAGAGCAGGTCTGAGCGATTATCATCAACAGTCCAGTTTGCGTGTTTTCCCCCGGCTCACTCATCTAAAGAAAATGAATGGACTTCTGCTGACATACTGATAGTGTTGCTTGCAGTGACTGACTACTGGAAAAGCAGAGATTTTGTTTAAAGAAGAAGAAGAAGAATAAAACATCATTGCTGACCTATTTTTTTTTATTTTGTTGATGATTTACTATTCTTTGTGCGAGGGAGGAACGCTTCAGCACTGTATAGAGATTCCTATAGTCATCTCACAGGGGTTCAGCCCACCACAAGATTCTGGCTCCAGACTTCAGCTCTCTCTTTCTGTAACACGTAAGTGAATAAGGACACAGTTGGTTGACCAACATGTATGTGTTTTCTTCATGACTCGCAGGAAAGAGTTGTGAAAATGCTTTTCACATCAGCCCAGACCTCCCGCTGGTTTTCTGAGTAAGTGTGGAGAGGCTCATTGCAGAACACTTTGGAAGGCCGTATTTCTTCCTTCCAGTCAGCCATGAACGTTTAACGTATGCCCAGAATCTTTTAGCTAGTGTGCAAAATTAATAGAAAAAAAGAAGAAGGAATAACAGGGATGGATAAAGACAAGATCATTTAGAGCATTAGAAAGAGGAAAGATTGATGAGAGAGAGAGAGAATTTTAAGTGGAAAATGCAAGCAACAAGACAGTGGACTTTTTATTGCTTTGATTTAGGAGGCGGTGATCCATCCAAAGGGAGGAGGATGTGTTTTTTTATAAGACAGAGCAGTAAAAGTGGACTGGTTACCCGAGAGCACTCTAAATCAATAAAGATGTTTGTTACAGAGGACGGAGGATGTGGATGATTCCTCTGATGACACAGACCTACTTGGTCATGAAGGTGGACCTGACTGATACCAGATCAGTCGAAAGTTGCAATAAAAGATGATTCAGCTCAGGTTTTCCTTTGTACTATGGATCATTTGGTTTTGTTTGCCTTCGACTCTTCAGATGCAAAAACAAAGGCCATGTTGTACAGACTTTATGTCTGAAGAGCCGGTGAAATTAACACAGAACCATAAACACCGCATTATAGTGGTACAACAGAAGAACACCATCTGATTCATGTACCATGGCAGCAGGCACGTAGCAGAGCTGGGTAAGACATACAATGTCAGCTGTGCTCTCACTGTGTGTTGCTTTATAGCTTCACCATTCATCTCCCCATTCACACAACTATGCACTACCATTTGTCTCTGTTATGTTGGAGGATGTCATAAATCTGACCACTGCGAGTGCATATGTGTGTTTGCATCTCTGGTTTAAGTTACAAAACAGACATACCACTGTGTTTTCTAGGCTGTTTTAGGATCCTGTTTTCTCCAGGTACATTAAGCCCTATCAGCGGGTTGCCTGGCAACACCAATTGGCAAAAAAACTAGACTAAAAAAAAAGAAGAAAAAAAAAAGAAACAGGATTATACTCATTTGTACATTCAAACACAGCTTTGTTTTAATGACGCTGAAGCCCATAATTGTTTTAAGATGCGCGTGTGCTTTCTGGCCATCTTGTGAGGCTTAGCAACAAATATCCTGCAAGACTTGAGGAACACAGAAGGATTTGAGGAATGTGAATGTAGGAGTTTTATTGGAAATTAAAGTTGCTGCATTGAGTTAAGTGCAACATCAGATTGCGTGGAGGCATGAAATAAAGATATCGATACAACACTTCTTTTAAATCTAAATCCTGTTTTGACAAAGCCGCAGGACTTGAGTGCTGTTCTAAAAACTACTGTGTCTGGCAAGCTAACTGCTAACGTTCTGGACTGACTGAGCCCACAGCGTCTTTTTATTTCTCTAAGCTGTCCCATCTATTATCATTTCTTTGTTTATTCAAGGTTTATTCATTCATTTAGTTGAATTTATTGTCCAATCTTTCTGTACTGCTCAATATGTGTTATTACCCTTTACCCATCTGTCTTTATTATCATACTGTATCGTATTTATTCCCTCACATCTTTTCTGTACTATTTGCAGATTTGTTGTCAAGCATCTATTCTACACCATGTTCCCTATTTACATGTTGCGAGAAACATGACAGAATGGACGCTGGCTGTTATAGCTATATCAAACTTGTGAATTTACAAGTTTATCCCTCTCTCCCTCCTTCTTCTCTGTCATGACCTCTCTCTCTCTCTCTCTCCACCTCTCTGCGTGATCGTCTGGTATGGCAGGAATGTCACACATCACAAACGCAGACGCAGCAGCCTTCACGGCGACCGCACACTCTCGAGTTTACTGCCAGTTGACAAGTGGATTATCGGACCTTGAGGTACAGGGACACCAGGCACGTACATATACACACGCACACACACATTCAATATGCATATTAAAGGAGATGCAAAGATATCTCTTTACAATATGAGAAAAAGAGCTTTTATCCCATTTGCTATACCATGAGGGTAACAGTTGACAGTTGCCACGCACTATGATACATGCAGAAACCGACCAATCCTTCCCCCAGACACTTTAGATGATAAATATCTCGCTCTCGGTGTGCTTGTTGGCTCACTGTTACACCCCAGACACACAACCCTTGGAGCAGGTCAGCAGACAGCAGTCAAAGGTCAGTCTGTGTACCTAATGAGAGATGAAGACTGATGGAGTTACCACACAGGAGAGAAATGATCTGTATCGGCGTGACATTGAAGAAAAATGTCTAAAGCAAAGAATGTTTCATCCTTAGATCATTTTTTAAACATCATTGGACTTAAGACAGGGTATGGTTAAAAATCATGTCCACAATATTTGACTGACACATGGACATGTTCTGTCTTTGATGGGACAGTCTCTGAGTCAGAAAGGCCACCCAGCTGGAGATACTCAGAGCGAAAGTGTGGTTTCGCACACTTCGCCATCCAGTCATGTCGATATGTTGATCTTGGATTCAGCCGTAGGAAATGTCATCATGCTTACTTTAGAGTTCAGCTCCCATCTGATGAGGTGCATATAGCCTCATGTATTAGGTTAATGTGATTTCAAGAACCACTTTAATAACATGGGAGTGGACAGAAAAGTCATGACTCCTTCACAGAACTTGAGAAGGAGGAAAGAAAAAGATACAAGACGATAAAAAAACAGATGTAGATGTGTATGTAGGGAGCTAAATTAAAAGAAGAGAGGAAAAGATCACAAGAGAGGGAGGAAACAAAAGACAGAGGGAGTGGAAAAATAATTAAGTGTCATGAAATAAATTCACAAGGATGGTTGCAAAGTGAAGCCACAATGTGACTGTTGGATGAGACCAAGAAAATGTTTTTCTCATTCAGCCCTGCCTTTATGGCTTCATATAATATTGCTGTGCATATTTTGTAATTTCCCATGCCTTTTTCCACTGCACACATGCGCTTGAATGTTTTTGACATAAGATGAATTCCTTTAAGACACGAAGGCATCATCTGTGCTTCACTGTTTCCATCGTTGCTATATAGATTTGAAGGAATGGGGACTGTACTTGGATGAAGACAATGCACACAAAGTTGCATCGTAACATCTTCACAACCAGTTGCTTCATTTTAAATTGTCTGTTTTTCCTAATGACACCGCTGTTTTTCTATTGCACCAAAATGGATTGCTACTGTATAAAAGTCCATACAGGCATTCATGGTCCTCAGAGGATGGACCCTAATAACTCATCAGTGGCCATTCTCTGATGTGATTCTAGTGTCACCATGAGATTCATCAAATTAGTATTCCTTACCATCAGCATATTATACACGTGTGAAGTGCTAATTAGGAAAATCTTGAATAATTAGAAATGTTTGTTAAACACAACACCTGTTGAATAATAGCATAGGTATGTTAGTATCTTGATGCTATCATTTAACTTAATTTATGTAGCACCTCAGAGCTGTAGAAAAAGTCCTGGAAAAAGATGCCCATTATACATAAGCACATGTACAAACCATGTGCTTGTGCATTGACTTGCAGGTATGCATTTCTGTTTAATTCCTACCAGCTGAAAGAGATCAAATGCATCAAGACTTACCGGGATATATGTTTAAACTGCATAAATCCATTTGTGTATTCAAGCTTTTTAGTCCCTATGAAGACCATTAGTCCTCTTAAGTCTTGCAGGACAAACACGCTGAAAAGGGCAAGAATATGTCCTAATTTATTACAAAGAATGTTTTGAAGTTGCAAAGCTGTGAAAGAAAAACATGTTCGTTTTCCGTAACTAGTAACATCAACGATAATATCAGTCATCTATTAGAGCACAGTCCTGCTGCTACACGGTTACAGTGTCTGCCACTGAAATAATATTCTGTGTCTCACTTCATGGTGGATTTATGGCAGTGGAAAGAAATAGTTTTCTGGTTCACCAGGATACGAGGGGGAGTGGGAAAAAAAGCTGCATTGTCGTTTATCTGTGGATCATATACACTCACGCAAATATATACGCACACTTGGGCCTCTTTCAGGGAGATCCCTGCAGTCTGTCTGTCACAAAGGAATGAGTTTAGACCGATGAAAGAGGAAGAGAAAGTCACATTAGATGGTTTGTCATTATATCACTAGAGAAGAGCAGAGAGGAGACAAGTCGTGGAGAAAGTGGGGAAAACAGTGGAAGGTCTGGGGAGGGAGAGACTGAAATAGCCCTTGGGCATTCCTCAAACATCCATCAAGCCAGCAACATATGATTCATGGCATTGCCAAGAATCTCTCCCACTTTAAACAAAACCCCCAGCAGCTGCTCAGGAAAGACACTGACAGGCAGACGAGCCAAAACCAGTCTCCCGCTCTCTTTCTGCTGCGTGCAAGATCTCGGCAGACAGAAATAGGTTAAGAAAAATAATGAGTGGCAGAAGTTAACAACTGTACTGACAAGGTGACTGACAGAGAGGAGGTCAGACAAATAGAGACTGTCCTGAAGAGGTTCGCATTAAAGGTGTCGGCTGATGAGATGACAGATTAATGGAGAGGGTGCAAAAGGTGACAAATCTGAAAACATCTCCTTATGTCGCTGTTTGTCAAACATGCAAAAAAAGCACTAAATTATGCAGAGACCAAAGATGAGAATTTTCTGAAACTTCTTTATTAGTGTACTCATCCTTGTAGTGTCAGGACTGTATCTTCATAAAGTCTTACCTGCCTTTACAGGTGCTTGTCTGAATAGCCTGAAAGCAGTGACAGCATGTTGACTGTGTGCAAGATTTTATATGTTCATGATACAAATTACCCCAAAACAAAACATTACCTCATCCTGATATGTTGTTTCACCAAATAATATCATTGAGATATTTTTTTTCTATGTTTTAATAAATCATTATGTGGCAAGGTGAAGAGGGCCCAGGCAGGGATTGAACCCACACCTCCCGGGGAAGAGTCACGCGCGCTTGCCAGTCATCCAAAGACACATCCCCTTGGCCAAGTAGCCAGGGCACATGATCAATTGGAGGCATAGTGACAGGAACCTCAACTGTCACAATTATGCATGATCTGATATCACCAAGTAAACAACAGCCCAGGAGCACTGTTATAACCAACTGGTTGGGTTTAGCGTTAGTCCTGGGCTGTTGTTTACTTGGTGATATCAGATCATGCGATCATTATCTCCTTGACATAGAGCCCATAAGATGATAAAATAGATTTTGTTGTGCTTTATTTCATTATTTTATTTCATTGTTGTACTTATTTCTCAGAATTTGACCACTTGAATCTTTTTTATTGCATGTTTTGCAAACAAACACGGTGCACACAGATATGCTGGTCCATGCGTGTGAATGTGAGTCCCACCTCTGGATCACCTTAAGCTCTTGCTGTTGTTTTCCTCCTGTTTCTCTCTTTCGTCCTCTGTATCTTCATTAACTCTGCATGTTCACGGCTCAGTAATTAGATCATAGAGCCTTGGTAAATACTGACTGCAGTCGAGACATTTCACAGCTCAGACACACACGTCTTGTGTCCTTTTGTGTTTTTGCATCGACTTTACCTGCAGTCATGTCACCACTTATATTTTCTCCACATTCTAAATCTCAGCAAAACTTGAAAAACAAAGAAAGTGTGTGCTGACAGTTTGCAACAACTAATTATCGTTCTACGTCTGAGTTTATGTTGAACAGTGGACTACATTGCATGATTCACAAAGAAAAAAAGTCATGTGAACTCCTGCCAGTTTCTTCATTAGGCCCTACATTTCATGCAACTGCATTGCAACTTTGTATTCTTCATATAAATATTTATATCTTAGGCGTCTCCCTGTTGCTCTCACCCAAAGTGACTTACAGTCAAAGCAACAATGGATTGAGCTTCGTTTCTCAGATTTCCAACTTTGCGGCCAGATGGAGAGCTGAAACTATGTGGGGATAAATATTCCTCTTTCTCTAGAGCAACTGGGGAAGTGAAGAGGTTACAGCAGAATAAAATCAAGAGCAAGAAACGAGCTCTGTCTTCGGCGCAACTCAATTTTCTACTCGTGACAGACACCAAAAATGGAAGCGGAGTTAAACTCTGAGAGTGAAAGTGTTGCAGAACAAAAGGCAGAGAGAGAAACACAAGAAGGGAGATTTAAGCGGCGAAAAGCCACAGTCAACACAACCATGTTGAAATGATCAGATAGACCTCTCAGCAGACATCTTATCAATCAGGGACAGGAGACCGCAGCGTGTGTGTGTGTGTGTGTGTGTGTGTGTGTGTGTGTGTGTGTGTGTGTGTGTGTGTGTGTGTGTGTGTGTGTGTGTGTGTGTGTGTGTGTGTGTGTGTGTGTGTGTGCGTGTGTGTGTGTGTGTGTGTGTGTGTGCGTGTTGGAGAGAGAGAGAGAGAGCATGTGATGTGATCTGCCAAGAGATGTTTGTCTTAAGGCTGAGTACAAAGAAATGCTAACAAATGCTGTGGCAGAGGTCCGAGTTGAGTTGAGTGTACACAGACTCAGGCTCAACACACACATGCACATACATACAAAGATAGATGCACAAAACCCACTTGCACACACACACACACACACACACATCCGTGCACGTACAATCGCGCTGAGAAATTGCTCTCTGTAGTCTGCAAATTTGATAGAGATCTTGCAGATTCAGGGCACTTAGCCTTGGCAGCTGAACAGACAGAGTGATTACATCTGTGCGTGTGCGTCTGTGTGTCCACACATGTGCCTGTGTGAGTCCTCTTGGTGAAGACACTCTTCACAACAGGAAGAGATGAGAAGAAAAAAAAACCCCAAAGAAGATAGATGCTCACAATGATCTCACTGCTGGAAACGTGCAAGGAGCCAAGGACAGGCCTGCTCTTTCTTTTGCACAACCTCCATTGGCGAAAAGTTTCTTTAATGTCTTCCACTAAATATGTTGTCTGCCCTTGCAAAAAAAAGAAGAAAAAAAAGACACACATTACTTGGAGGTGAGCGCACAGAAAGGATTTGTCATCCACAAGATCCTGCCAAACGCTCTCTGGGAATCAATCACCCTGACGCAGCAAGAAGAGAAGATATTTAATCCTGGGATTTGGGTTTTAAGTCAGAATCCATGGCTTCACAGTGTGGAGCCACACTTGGCCGGCCCCTCAACAAGGATCTCATTCTTTGTGGAGAGAAAGAATTTGAAAAGTGGATGTCTGAAAACGCAGTGCATGAAACTCTTCCACCTGAATATCATCACTGAAGTAAAGATCTAGACTGAAGATTAAAGTGTTATTGCCTGTCAGCAATCTAACAGTTTAAATCCTGTGGAAACATCCTTTAAGTAATTCTCTGACTGACAGTTCTAAACAAGTGTACATGTTTCCAGTAATGGATTTTTGAACTATTCATAGGATGAATGATAATGTGTTGCAAGAGAACCCTTTTATTTATTTATTTATAAGCACTAATGAATGAGAAAAGAGGACATGGCTGGATGCCATTAAGTGTCAAACCATTACTCAGTAGGATTCTCTCAATTAATTAATTTGTCCAGTCAATATTCCTGTGGTACATATTCAAATTGTTTGAATGGGTACCATATGTACCATATGACCACACGGGACGATGGCCAAGCTACAAAGAATCTGGCAACAATATTGTCTTCAGTGTGAAAACAATAAATTATTTTTCTGTCAAAGAACAACAACAGGTGCAAACAGGTTGTTCTTCTTCTCTGTTTGTGCATATGAAAACGTGACATTTATAGGCCTCAAAGCTCTCATAGCAGTGAAAGCATTAAAAAAAAAAAAACATTAACAGTGACTCAAGTGTCCCATAACTGCCTATTGTGATAAGTCAAAAACGCTATTTTCTTTCAGGTGCCTCTGGTGGCCATTTAACGAGCTCATTGAAAACACCTGTCACTCACCAGCTTTCTCCTGATTGGCTGCTGCTCTGTGTGTGGCAGCTGATTTAAGTCTGCATAGTTACAGCGGCTGTAAGCTGTGCTGAGGATGGCACCGTAATGCTCGTTTGCTTTATCACCATGAAACAAACTTATCCCTGTGTTTGCATCTGAAGAACTTCTCTTCCTGTTTGCACACAAACCTCCAGATCTCTTCACCTTAAGCAGATGAGCATCTGAACCCAATTTGTGTTTAACTCCAAATTATAACTCGTATCTGAAGGTGTTAATGAGAAGTTTTATATTTGCATAATCCCAGATATTAGATTTTCATTAAGTGTGGCAGTATTGCTGAGTCTGATCAAAAGCATATCAAACTTTCTATGAACTTGAATCACCTTGAGATGATTTGTTCCCTCATTTGACATGTCAAGCTAATTAAATCATTTTCTTTCCCAACTCAGCATATTTTGTCTGCGTGTCGGACCTTGTCTTACCTGCTGCTTCTGCTGCTGCTTTGATTGATTTTCTTTTTCATCATGGCATCCATACTAAGCAGCTGGACTTAATGAATACACAGATGGGCTCTTGAAATGTGACTGCATATAGAGACAGGCAGCTGTCAAAGAGGGGAATGGAATAATTTTGTGAACTTAAAGCAAAGCCAACAAGGAGGCAGATAAAGAACATAATTCTCCGTTTCTTCCAAGTTACAAATGTGCAGAGGAGTCCAGCCAGGATGCCACAGCTTATTGAGGCCCAGGCTGTTGACACAATACAGGACTGTGATTCCACCATCTGCAGATCAGACTGTCTTTATTTTCCAGTGCTCACGTGAATCCAGCAACTCTCCACACAGCTAAATGCACAGAGAAGAAAAAAAAAATCAGAGCACCACCACATTGTCTGTCTCACCCCCCCCCGTGACGTTGCTCCCACCCCCCTGTATTTCCAAAAATTGCAGCCATATGTCTGAAGGGGACCCCAGGTTCAAACGCACACCTTGAGAAACAACACTATTATCTGCAATTGACTTTTAAGTTTGGAGACGGAGCAATCGTTAAGAGAGAGGGAAGGTGGCAGAGGGTGGAAGGAGATAGAGAGATTAAAAAAATAGACAGACGAGGTTAAGAGGGGTGATCTCTCTAAGTGTGTTTTGGGTGTGTGTGTGAGTGTGGGTGGGTGTGTGTGTGCATTTGCCCCCCTGTAGTTGTCTAAATCCTGGGGAAGATTGATTGCCTTCCAAGGATAATCTGTCCCAGACACTTTAAAGTACCCCCCCCCCCCCCTTCCTCTCCTTTTCCCATCCACTTCATACTACTCTTTTCTTTCTCACCATCGTCTACCTCTCCTGCCCTTTGCTCCCCTAGTTGCCGTAACCTCCCCATCCTGTCTGTGCACCCTGATCCCCCTGCCCTCCCTTTAGCACTTTTCCTGCCTCCCCTATGATTTGTTTTCTTCATACATACACCTTTTACAGAAGAAGAGAAGGAAGTGTCAGAAGCATTATCTAGATCCTCCATCTCACCTAAATCTTAATGTATCAACCATCTTCAACTTTCCCTTCAGTCTGGTCTGCTGTCTCACAGAAGAAAAACATCACACTCTTTCCGTGGTCACTGCCTTTAGTAACCCTTGATTTCTCCCTCTCTCTCTCTCTCTCTCCATGTCCAACCCTGAACCTATGTCTCAAGAATTTATATGACAGGCTGCGTAACAAACCTCTTCCATCTGGCTGAGATAGAAAATGAATAAAACATCTGACAGACGGAGAGGCACCTTTACTCCTCCTTTTCTTGTCCTCTTCACCCAGCCACCAATGAAGATATAGACAAGACAAAAGAGCCTCTTTGGGTGATAGTCCACATTAAGTCAAAGTAGAAACAACACTTAGGCTTCATTTACTCTTGCCATTTCTACTGTCTTGAATTAAGATAAAAATCCAGATGCAATTAAGTAACTCGGTCTCACTATGCTTCTCTTGTTGGCCAGGTCACAAATGTGCTTGCGATCTGTCTTGGTTTTCCCAGAGTACAAATCAAGGTCAGCCTCCTCCAGTCCTTAAAAAGGTAGATATGCACCTGAATCTGTTTGGTAAATGCCAAAAAAAAGAACTTGTATTTTTTATGTAGAATTTGCTGAAGTTGTTTTAGTTGCTTCAATAAGACAAGACAGATGTCAGAGCCAGTTTGTGACAGTCAAACTTCCGTATAATTTTTGTGTAACTTTGGCTCTTATCGGGGCAGAGAGACAAACAAGCACTAGAAGCAATTACGAACATCTGATTGTGGCAAGGTGGAGAGGGCCCGGGTGGGCTTCAAATCCTGGGCTCCCGGGTAACAGTCATGCACGCTAACCATTCGGCCAAAGGTACATCCCCTTGGCCAAGTAGCCAGGGCGCATGATCAATTGGAGGCATAGTGACAGGACCCTCAACTGTCACATTAACCCTTTGTTTTGCTTTTAGTTCTATCACTTAAATTATTATTTTTTGCTTAAGTTATAGCATGAGCCACAATTCAGCTGGACCATCTTGTCACTGTGCAATATCGAGTCACTCTTTCCCTGAGGAAGTATAGTGCTACTCAGATGGCATGATATTATCTCTTGTCCTACTTAGCAGCTTTTTACAGCAACATGTAGGATTTGTGGTATTGGCACTCTGGTTGAGAAGAGCAACTGTCTGCTACCTGTCTTTCCCAGAAAAGCACAGAGCCTACGTGAATATGTTGCCGGCCGAAGGCGGCGTCATTACCGGTGCCATCGCCATTGCCTGTACTGTACCAACACTGGTGCTGTCGCCGGCATCATTAGGCTACTGGTGCCGGTACCGGCAACGGTGATGGCACCGGCACCATTGCCAGTAGTCCTCGTCACTGCCAGTAGATCCATGCCAAGCAAACCTACAGAGCTTGAGGGAGGCTGGCCAGCCGTACAGCCCAGCACAGAATGCTTGTGTGTGAGTGAGAGGAGCAGGGAGACGGCTTCAGCTCGGTCACTGGAGCTCAGTGGAGCTGCGGTACCAGGACCAGTGTTCCTACCCGCACAGGAGAGTTATATAGTGCAGTTTCAGCCGCTGTCACCCCACTCAGCCTGATTCAGGCTGAGTATGATCATCATAACTCAGCCTCTGGGAGCCATGAATGCACAAAACTTCAACCCATTAAAAAGTTGTTTAATTGAGATCTCAGTCTGAAACAAAATGGAGGGTTAACATTTGGGTTAGGGTTAGATCAAATGTAGATTGCCATGGTGTAAGCAAAATGATAAAAGCACACTTTTATACTTTGAACACTATTTAATTAAAATGCAACAATTGTCTGCAAATACCTTAATACACTAAACACATGCAGACACGCAAGCACACCTAGCACACCAACCACCTGAAGCATAGCAACAAACACAAACAGAACAGCAATTAGCCAATAGGAACTGGTCAAACCAGCTCTGATTCAGTCATAATGGAGTTAATAAACAAGCTCAAAACCAAAAGCCTCAATCATAGCAAAGGGCCTCAGTACTTACAGCAAGGCTAATTATGAAAATGATGCCCTGCTTCCCTTGAACTTCTCCTGAACCTTGCTCACAGCTTTCAAATGATGCCCCTGTGTTTGTGTGTGACCCCTGCGTGGAAATAACCACCTCAGTTGTTCCGGGAAAATTGCAGGGTATGAACAGAGCTAGCCGGGAGCACATATGGCTATCTGCTGCTTATGCAGTGTCTGCAGAGAGAACACATTGTTGCCATTAGCGTGTGACTCTACCTTTAACAAATGGCTGATCTGTTGTGACATGCTCTTCCTTTCCCTGGTGGATCTGTGACAGGATTGCTGCAGAGATAGGCTGCTGTCAGCTCAACTCGGTGAGCCACAAACTGTTAATATGTTGTCATTAAAATGTCACGTTTTGTGCATGTTTGCATCTGGATTTTTTAATCTTTTTTTTTTTTTTACATGAAAAAGGTCAATATTTGAACTTCAGTTTTCACTTTGCTCTTGGTGCTTTCAACTTAATCTACCAGGTGCAGGATGAAACACATGCACTGCATCTGTTGTCCATTTTGTTAAAAAAAAAAAAGAAAAAAGAAGGAAAGAAAAAGGCCATTACTTGGAAAATAAAAAAGGTGACAACTGCTCTTACAGAATGATTTATAGTGAAGTACATAGTGAAAGAACACTGAGGTTACTTAAGCTGACAAAGTTTTTATAGGCTGTTGATAAAGTGATTGACAAAAGTTTCCTTCGCAGGAATGTTAATGCACATGTGCTTTCAATCTGAAAGGAGGCACAGGACTTAGATGTATTATCTTTAAATTTAATTATGCTGATTGATGTCTTCATACTTATCTTGTGTGTCAAGTGCCTTCAACAACACAGTTTGCTAATTCTTTTACAGCAAACCACAAAGTACTTTCAACTGTAGGTGTCACTTTCGTCAGATTGAGGATATCCCGTGTTGGCATGAACCTGCGTTTTGTCTAAAGTGTACACCTTTGAGACAGGGGTCGGATCTCAAGATAAAGCTTTGTTTTGACGACAGTCTGGAAAGCCTGCAGTCAGGATCATTATATATATAAAAAAGTGTTGTTTCTTATTACTTATCCTGTCTTCTTTTTAAATGTGGAAACACTGTGGTTATAGTGTAAAATAATTTCACTACTGACCAATTAAAATCAACATTTCTTTTAGGAACGGTTACTCGTTTTGAAGCACTTGGGTATATGCTTTGAGGGTGCCGTCATTGAAAGTTAAAGGTGTTATAATCAGTATTTATGCTAACAATGGATCAAATGACAATGTGTATATGAAAGGGGTGGGCGATATGAATATGGAACATAATCATCAACACTGTTATTGTTTTCTGGCCCAAGGATTTACTCTTCTGTTTCACTTTAACTGCTCTGATGAAAATTGGACTCACAATGGAAAACCAGCTTCAAATTAATATTAATAACATATTCATCATTTGAACTGAGGGGTCATTAATATGTCACTGCTGGCTTGTTCTGTTGCCACTATGTTGTCTGCTTTGGCACTTTCATCTCTATCATCAAGAGAGCAAATGTTAAAAAGAACTTTTTTTGCGGTCTGAGGCGAAAAGCAATACGCTTCTACCCATCCCAATTCATTACCACATGATAGAGCTTTGCAATGACTTCTCATATTAGCCAACAATAACATCCAATAATGACATAACTATTAACTTGATCCAGTTTGTATTGGCTGGTGGTGCCTTTCACATGGCCAAAGAGGGGAAAAAATGGCAAAATGAAAAAAGAGTCAGAGGCATTAAGGCACTATCACACGCTAATTTAGACGCATTTCACTAAATCCTGTCGTATGGAGTTTAGTCTGGAACATTGCTCAAGGTCTTTAAGGAGATTTAATCCAAGCTGAGGGTGATGGCCTGTGACACTAATAACAAGCCACCCAGTGACATAGACCACCACTTTGAAAAAATGTCCCTCCACTTTTTTCCTGAAATTCATGCTCAATTTTTTTTTTTTATCTTTGCACCGATAACATGGCGTCAGAAAGTGAGATCATTTCATATTTCTTCCTGTGCAAAATTGATTTTAAACAGTGATTCTCTTTACTGGATATTGCTCTGTTAGCAGCCAAAGACCACCACCCAAGTGCTCTGACATGGAGCCATGGGAGGTGCAATCAGGGTAGTGGTCCCTCTGGGTTGACCCATGGGTCTGGTGGCCAAAAATATGAACAAAAAAATAGTTTCCATCACATTATCCTTTAAGTCTTATTTAATGTGGAGAATGTTTTCCTAAAAGTTTGCCTCGCAAGATGGATTCCACGCCCCAGGACTATACAATACAATCAGCGATGTATCAGTAACATACAGCACAAGCGGCTCCCCGACTCCTTTCCCCACAAAAACCAAGGCCTTTGTGCTATTTTAACAACCGTTGGTTCCTCTTTTTTTCTTGAATCTTGTCTATTGTTACATGCAGATCTGTCCTTAATCAGCACTGTGCTCGGAGGGGTGATTCAACAGTACTTTTCATGATGAAATTGTATGCTCAATGGTAAATCCTCAAGCCAGAAACAATAAACATCACAAACACATGTTTTGTTTACTCGCCAGCCAGCTCTGAACATGTGGATGTGGTGTCATAAACCAGTGATACTGAGACGTTAGAGAGCCTGATGCTTGTGGGAAATGGATTAGTTACAGATTTTAGTATAAGTCCGTTTTTTTCCCTCTCAGGCATACATGCAGAGACCAAAAGCACTAAAATTTTCCCCTGAAGGCATGTGTGAAGCCGTTCTTTCCGACTGTAAAATGCCCATTGTCCGTCTGTTCATGTGACAGCGCTGAACTTTGACGCCCGTTTCTCACCCTTTACTCCGTCGACCTGTGGAATACAAGTCCCATGGGGGGGTGGCAGGGGCATTGTAAAAGCATGCTGTGTTTTTTTTCCCCCTTCTTTTTTAACAACAAGGAGCACAGTGGGACCATGAACATCACTGACACTTCACAAAACTCAAGGACCTCCACAGCAGTATGATTGGACACGTGATGTCCAGCATTGTAACTTCAGTATCCAACGGAGAGTGAAGAGCTGCAATGTCTGCCTGTCAGATGTAGTTTGGGATATTTTGGGGAACAGGCTTATTTGCTTTCTTGCTGGGGTTTACATGAGAAGATTGATGTCATACCACTCCTGTATGAAGTTGGTTAGCATAGCAGCCAGACTGGCTCTGTCAGAAAATAACAATCTGTCTGTATGATAGTTATATTTCATCCTGTTGTCCCATTTCTCTTTGTTCTGTCACTCTTTCCCTCCCGACTAGAAACCTTTGGCCATTTTTCTTCATAATTATGGTTGCCCTATAACAGCTCCACACATTGCAATGTAAAAAAAACAACAGCAAAAAACATATGCAAACGCTCAAAGTAAGTTTTGAACTGAAAACAGTGCTTAAGTGCTTTCACAGGCCTATTAAAAAGAAATGAACAAGTGCGACTGAGCCAGGTTCATAATGTTTTATTAAATAACTTTAAAAGAATAAGTAGTTTTGAAAGTGAGAGTGAGAAAGTCAGAGGTAGAGAGAAGATGACACAGCCTAAAGGACCATGGGTTGGTTTCAGGCCACTCCAGTTTGGATAACACCCTCATGGTGCCCTCCAAACTGATGGAGATGTTTGAATTTGCGTTTTCTTAAGTTGCAGTGCCACCACAGATAATCATCTCAATCTAGTCGACAGCCAGAGCTTGTCTTCTCTCTTATCTTTGTGTATGGGTAGATGCCTTTTCATTTCTTGAGTATTCCACAAGCTGCATACTCTTAAAGGTTCGCACGTGTACGAGGACATCGCTGTGGATCATCTGTGTAGGTGTCTGCACCCCTATGTATGGGAGCCAGTTCTGACAGAGGCAGCGAGGCACGTGTGAGGCCAGATCGCGTCACCCTGCCCACCCACCCCAATCTCCCTCGCCTGACTGGGAGTGTGGGAATGTGTCATCCGATACCATACCTCCAGCAGGACCTGTGAGGACAGGGAAGGTAATCCAGCAGGAGGGGGGGGTTGAGGGAGGTGCTTTTGATCTGATCAACAAAACAATGCAGATGGGAGGGAAAAGCTACACATTTTATAGGGTGCTAGGATACCTTACAATGCAATGTAGATCACAACCTTAATGTGAAGTTGGGTCTTGTTTTAGCAAGCTGAAACAAATGATCCCCAGCAGATGTAGGAACTTGGACTCCACGTCAATTTAAATTCTTTTAAGACGGGCTAACAGCTGCTCAGGTGCTTCACCCTGCCTCCTGAGCGGCAGTGGAAACACGCTCATGGCTGTCCCAGACCTCAACCCAAATGAACACCACCAGGGATCATTTGAATCGGTGTCACACACTTTATGTTGAATCAAGGCCAAAGCATACTGAAGGTCTTTTTGGCAGTTTGTAATGTCCCAGCACTCTATTAAGACACATATGTAGGCGTTTTCTTTAATTCAGGGATTTCCCTTAGTCCAGATTGGGAGGTCACGTCGTTATGGTTTTTCCAGTGTGTAAGTGTTGCATGTGTAACACACCGGCAACTCAGTAGACTTCACCAGAGACTGTGGCCAACCCTGCTGGTACATGGGAAACAGTTACGTTTTTCACCACAAGAGCTGACTGTGTTCACAACAAACCAGTTTTAAATGAAAAGGGAAATGCGCTAAATGTGAAAAGTATTAAGAGGATCTGTTTTTTCTTAGTATTTCTCTCTTCTTTTTTTAATCTCTCTGTCCTTACTGTCCCAATTTCCTTTTCTGCTTACACACACAAATAACAAGATCCCCTGATAGTGCCCTAACATCTTAAAGCTGCAGCTACTAACAGCTACAATGCTTGGGGACAGAGTAGTAACATGAAGTCAACATAGTTTTTTGTTGTTGTTATTTTTACTTTATTTGTAAAGGTAATCTCAGTGAAAAACAAGGTCTCATTTCCGAGACCTGTTTCAGACAGACATTTGTGACAGACAGACAGACATACATATAATACAATACAATACAATACAATACAATGCAATACATACATACATACATTTACATAGAAATGCCAAGTGGGAGCGGATTTAAAACTAAAAACAGGAACAAGTTTCCAGTTGTAAACGTGTCAGCAGGCCTTTGCTTATTTACACATCTAGCAGATATGAGAGCTGCATGCGCACTGTGTGAGAGGAAATATAGGAGAGGAACTTTCTCTGCGAATGATCAGTCTTAAAAGTAAATAGCCGATATCACAGCAGAACTGTTGTCTTTAACTTGCTGATGTTGTGGTTATAAAACCAGGATTTTAACAGTGCCGAGCTGGAGCATGGAAATGACTGCTGGATAACATTAAAATTAATGGGCCACGTTTCAGTCACTTTTTCATATTTGCTCCATTGTCTGACAATAAAAACAGAAAAAATCATGGAGGCTAAATGAGAACAGCTGTATTGGAAATTTGGCTGTTTTAAATACAGTATGTGTCAGCATAGAAAGTAGGAGGGAAGCAAACAGTGAAGGGCTGAAACCAGCTGACACAAAGCAGGATGCAAATACGACACAATGACATCATGTAACTTTTTCGGGCTACTTTCCATCGATGGTTGGCAACGTTGTTTCTATTGAAGTGAGAATACAACAATAATGCTGATTTTGGCAATGTAGCAATAGCATAGAAACAAAAACAAAATAATACAAACAGCAAGGCAGATGGACAAAGCATGAGGCACAACTCAAGGACTATGAGGAAGTTCATCTCCAAATCTGATTTGTGCAGACTTAATACTCAATATCTTCAATACAATGAAACCATGTGTCAAAGTTTTAATAATTTGACAACTCAGCCTCTTTGTGGCCTCATAATAAAATCAAACTTTTTCCTCTTGGATGTCTTAGAAGTGTAATAATATCCATTGTGTAGTTGGGTAATGCAGATGTGTGACAACACCTCAAAACCAGCTTGCCTGACCGTCATCTGCTGTCCAAACCACAGAGGTCTGGCTTTCTTAAAAAGCCATTCAAAGTCTATTAAGTCACTCACTTAGCAGGCGAGGAGAAAGAAGAGGGGTAGAGCGGAGAGGGAGGAGAAAACCCTAGAATGAGACAAAAAGCAGAGACAAAGGACATCCAGCGGGGAAAATTATACAAGAGAATATGCAATACTGTGTTTAATTCACTTAAACATTTTGGTAATGTAACATCAATAGGTATTATGCTATTGCTAGCTTGATCCTTTGGTCCCTATGAGGCCGTCACCACTGCAAATCCCACTGAGCTGTTCGCAGGGGAGCACAGGAATTAAGAGAGAATTAAAGAGACCAGTTACGTAATTGCTCATAAGCGCACTGTTTTCTTTCTCTAACTCTTATCGGCCACATCGTTTAGATAATGTTTCTTTAACCATTCAGTCTAAATATACCCAAGTAGGGTGATTTCCCTTTCTCTCCTCCTCTGCCTTTGCTCCCCGTGGAGCTGCAAGAAAACACATGAAAAGGGTTGATGCAATAACCCAGATGTGACAAAAGTGAGGAAACTCATATTAGACAGTGTGTACCCAAGCAGATCGTCAGATGCACTAATGTTGAAATTTGGCTTGAATGTTCCTGAAATGCAACGTATTCTCGGGGAGGAATATTTACTTGATGTGCTCTGATTCTGACGGATTGTGTATTAAAAAGACAAGAGAAAATCCTTAGATGTAGGCAGCGCAGACTCCTGTCAGAAATCAACAACACCACACAGGTCCACAGTTACTCAACCCTTATCTTGATTAATCAAACAGACTCCACAACAAGAAGGAGCGTCAGTGTCAAGAGCCTCAGCCCTGAGTCATTCCTGCAGTCCAGGCCAATACAGTATGAGCAGCTTTTTCCCACTGCTATACACATGATTGAAAGTAGTAAATCAAGCACACTTTTGAAATAGACTGATACATTTCACACCCTGGTCTGTTGCCATTGTGACGGGCAGCGGAAAAGGTCAAATATCGGATGCATGATCGCAGTTAAAGCTATAGCAAAGGCATTTGTCTGGTAAGGACAGAATGACTCAGTAGTGGTCAGATTTTACTGCATGGCAAAAGCTAGCTAGTGGTAAAAGGTTGATGGCTAACAAGCTAACATTATTGGCATGCTAGTAAAGTAAAGCTGAAGCTGTCAGGTTTGCCATAAACAAAGTACAGTATTGTTCAAATTTTAATTTTCTCGTGGAAAAGATCTGAGATGTGAACCACTAGATAGATCCATGATCATCCTATGGGAGCCATGATTGTTCAAAAATTCTGTAATGTAATTTTAAGTATAGGAAGATTGACGCATCCTCTAAGGCCCATGGATATTTGCACCAATTATAATAACAATCCACTTCACTTGCTGTCATTTCTGCTCTTTCACAGTCAAGCGTGCATTTTTAGATTAATTTTGAAAAGCTTTTTGAGGAACATTTTCTGTCACCTGCTATATTTCTCAGTCTAAAGAAAGTTTTTGGCTACTTTAAAACTGCATTTCTTCCAAACTCACTTAAATGCATGACTAAAACACACAGTCACAAGATGACCCAGCATCCTGTCCTCAGCCTGTGATGAGATTTCTTTTGACAGGATGAATTTTTGTTAATATAGATGAATCGATTTAGGACAAATTGACTGCGACGGATGTTCTCATGTCCCTGTGTGAATGTGTTGAACTCCCATAGGTGATCAGTGAGACATGCAGGCTTTGTGCTCCTTCAAAGAACCATGTCACTGAATATAAAGGAGGACATGGCGGTCCATTGAGCCTGTGTATTTACACCAGTCGTATGAAGGAACTGATAAGAGAGTTCAACAATTGAGGGAAAATGGTTCAGTGACTGGTGTTGACTGGTGTTTCGGATCAGTCATGGTAAGGTTGAGTATTACGTAGCGGCAGAGTGGCTGTTGTTTTATCATTATGTTCAACTATGTGTGATTTCATATCTCTCTCCCTGTGTGGCCTAAACTGTTTCATACCATAATCAACCACATATCATCCCATCTGTTGTGCTCAGTTGTTTCTACTCAACAGAAAGCCACCCGTCTAGTGTTTTCATGTTCATTTATCATGATGAATGGCTTTGCTCTTTCTTTTAATCGTCCTAACTGCACCAAGTCCTTCCTCTGCAGAACAATGGTTTTTAAAGAACCACATGCACAGATGGATCTCACAATTTTCCAGATGACCCCAAAAATGGCTCCATTCTTGGCAAATTCCCCTTATTTGATTTAAAACACTGACCCACTGCTTGATATGTACGGTACTTTCTGCTCTTGCTTCTCAGCCCATTTTTTCTTTTGTCATCTCTCCCTGTCATTGCCTCTTCACTGGCACTTTGTGTCATTTGGGTTTACAAACCAAGCAAATGATGCACATTTAGTTACGAAAGACAGTTTCAGAATTTCAACAGATGTGTTGGCTGACAAAAAAGACTGAGGCCTGAATGGAGTGGTTCATTTACAGATCATATCGCATTCATCTGCATGAGAGTGCAGTATTTATCATATTAACTCTAGAAGGAGCTCTGTTTTTTATGTTTTAAATTATATTTTATAAACTACAGTAAACCATATTCCACCACCTTCCAGGAGTATTGGTTTCTATCCATGATTAAGACAGACAACCTGTGTATTCTAATCTATTTTGGTGTATTCAAGTTCCTAAGGATAGACTCCAAAAGAACAGAGAGAATCAACATTTTAGATTTAGAACATCTGAAAGACATTGCAAAGTAAACGTTTTGCAGTTTGCATTTGGATTCCCATGGCTAAAACAAAGATAAATAAAGAAAGAGATTCAGTGCTGATTGTGATGGGTTTCTGATCTCGGGGTAGTTTGTGCATGTTCATTTTCATACTTTTCTTAAATTAGCTTAGACCGATGTTTCCCTGGAAGGTAGAAAATCAATCTAAAACCATTCGGTATACTTTGGCAGCCATGCAAAATATGCATGCTTTGTGGTCAAAGCACTAAAAGAAGTTCATGGTATTTAGCGTACTGTATATGGAGGCATAGGAGTGCCATAATTAAGAAAAAGAAAGTGTATAAAGAAAATATATGTAAATATAAAGAAAAAATACATGCATGTAATGCATGTAAGAAGTATCATATAAATTACATTATATTATTGTAATCTAAACTATTATTCATTGAAATGTTTAAAATGTGTGTTATAATCTGTAAAAAGAACAAAGACAGAGGGTAAAACTGTGTTAAGCAGAGGAAGTAGGCAAACATTGTTGAAATATGTGACAAAGACCCGATGCCTGACTGTTTTTATAGACACACAGAGAATAACAGCATTATGCATGTGCCATGGCCAATTTTAGCAGGCTCTAACATATCTGCTAGCCTACATCTATGATAAATGGTGCATTTACTTTCTTCAACACATTATCTAATGGTCTAAGCATGGCTGGACGTGAGATAGTGTGTAGATAATTTGGTGTATGGAGATATCAGCAGGCCATATGTAAACAGTATCTGTCATTCCCTTGTAAAACAACAGGGAGAGTAAGGGGAAGCGGGCCGGGGGCTACGCAGCAGAGAGGAGGGAGAAAGGAGTGAGAAAGTTGGAAAAGAAAAAAAAACGACAAAGGGGGGTGGTGGAGGTTTGGAGCAGGATATTTAAGAGCATCAGGAAATAACGATGGTCCCTCCGAGCTCCTCAATAACCTCCACCAGGACAGGAAGCCACTCCATCAATCACCACGAGGACAGCTCCCTCTCTCTCTCTCCTCCTCAGGCTCTGAAACCAACAGGCAGACACCGGTGCAGCTGCTCCACAGTGGCCTGCCTCCCATTTTCATTCCTATCAGTCTATGAACACACACGCACATATTTTCCCAGTACGCACATACACACACAGCTGGGATTTGGTCAACAAGGTAATTACAGGGCTACAGTCAGGCCCCAAACCAGCTATACACCACTGAGACACTTGATGGCATTGAGAGGACACAGGATGCCAAACCTCAATCAGTGTGTGAGGGAGAGGAGCTGTAATAGACCCTTTTTTAATGGAATAAAGTTACCTGAGGAGCTCATCATAAGTAAGCAATGTTTGGAAATGTTGACCATGGACCCATTAAGATTGCTTAATGGGGATAATACATTGTCATAATGTAACCCTGTAAAAGTTTGAGGGAAGAGTTTGAAGAGTTTGACATTTTGAGAAGCACATACGGCTTTCCCATTGATACAACTTTTGTATCTGTATGCTGAGTCAATCTAGAGACAGTTAGCTTATCAGAGCCAGTTTTTAAAAAAAAAATTTGTTATGAAGATGGGGTGGTGATTAGAAGATCAGCCATATATTAGTTTGGTTAAACTTTCAAGGCAGTGAAGGCGGATTTTGTTCTCTGTCCTTCTGTCCAACCATTCTGTATAGGCTAACTTTTGGAAAAGGACAAACCAAGGACAACCAGGCAACCTGCCAGAAAATACTTAATTAGCTAAGAAATAATTCCAGCACACAACTACCTCTGAAACCCCCACAAGATGTGATGATTAGCTTGTAGGAAAAAAAACTTAGGACAGCTAGGTTAGCCCCTGTTCTCAGTCCTTCAGCCAAGCTAATTATTTTGAGCTCTGGCTGAAAGTATTTCAGAGAGATATGGTGGTATAGTCTTCTCAGCTGACATTTCACCATGAAATGTGTTAAATTCATAAAGTTGAGAAATGATGGCAATGTTAACACACATGCCTGTCCATGTTTCTGGTTTTCACAGGGGTTCAGACTCACATATGCTTTGACAAGGTCTCAGTATTGTAGTCTTGCTCTAGCTACAGTAATATTATGGTCCATCTCACTCACTCTCTTTCTTTCTCCTCTCTCCATCAACGAAGAGATGCCATTAAAAATAATGAGCTTTCCTTCACCTCCCTGTGCTTCGGAGCCAGTCGACAGATTCTTCCACTCTGGCACAGACTGTTCACTGTACCCAGGCAGAGGTTTAACAGTTTCTTTTCCCTTTAACTTTTACAGTGTGAGAAAAATTCCCAGTTGTAGCGAGTAACCCATTAATGGCTCATGTGCAGGCAGTTTACTGCGACTCCGCTGATGTTGGGTCACAAACAGTGCAGGAAATTAACTTTTTTCCACTGACTGGACACGGTACCTGGTCTGATCCTTGTGTCCGCTGCTTTTTTCTTTTTTGTGAGTGTGTACTTAAGCAGCCAAAATCTTTTTATTGCATTTTGTATTATTTCATTGCAAAGAGCTGTGTTGGTTCTGAGCTTCGTTCACAGCCAAGGATATAATTTAGCAGCACTTGGCGAACAGTTATAATCTATCATTTTCCACATTGGTTTCAAATATATTGTGCCATGATTTCTGTAATAAGGTGCGAACTCGATAATTAAAGACACACATGCCACAAAATTTGGTGTCGGCCTATTCAAAAATCACACTTCACCTCAGCCACCTATGAGCCTGTCATGTTGTGATTTCAAATTCATGATCATGACTGAGCATGCATGCTGTTTTTCAAAGTTTTGTATTTTAATTTATCTATTTATTTATTTTTTATCAAAATAATACCTAGAAATGATCTCTTTGGTTTTCTTAGATATATGAAATGTCTAATTGTTTGTTTCTGAATATGTTAAAGGTCATATTTTCATACACACTTTGGATTGACATCATGGGAATGTTTCATCCAACTTTCACACGTTCTCTTTTTGTCATGTGGCTCCAGCGGCTCCATATGCACAGGACGCTCTCAAACGCGCCGCAACATTACTTCCATCCATTAATCAATCTCATTTCGCATAGGTTTTGCTCTTTTCCACTCATCGATAGCTCTGCTGTAGTTTTCAGGTCAGTGTATTTTTCCACATGCAGCCCCCTCATATGTGGGACACTGAGTGGAGTATACACTAAATGGGTGACAGAGCAGCCTCTGGGCAGCAGAGGGGTCCCATGATTTTACTGTTGAATGACACTGTCCCATAATGAAGAGGTCATGGGTTAAGTCTTGCACATGGCTCATGCATTCAGCCATGTGTGGTTTTGAGCTTTACTTGAGTTACATGCATTTTTACACGCAAGTAAGACCCATTATGAGTTTTCTCAAAACCTGTGCCAACAAAAAGGTTATGTTTTCCAGAAACAGAATCATCTACGTGTGAATTATGAAGTTCATGTGGGAAAATCATTTCCAAGTAATTTCAAGGTCTGTTTTTAACTTTTCCATCAACCACACTCTTCCTGTTAGCTTTGTTTGTTGCAATCAAAGAACCAGAATACATCCCAAGAGCCTCCGTGCATAACTCTGAATTCCATGAGTGACACTTGCAGTAGGTGTGACTGTTGTATAAATCACTTGAAAAATGTCTGCAATGCAAATATATGAGCTCTTAAGAAAATACCAGAAACCCCAAAGACTAAACAGAGGTTATCCACATTTGTGTGGCAGCTTAAAGGTTCACAATGGTGTGTTTTCTTTTTCTGAGGCAAGTCAAAGAACCATTTTTGACATTGTAACAACAGTATTGCCAATGCTTTTCCAACCTCCAGACTGTCACGTCTGGACAACACTCGGCGGTGGCTCCTGCAGCAGCATGGTTGACAGGGGCCCAGAAAAAACACCCACTTAAAGTCATTCTTTCGCTTTCTTTTTCACAGGCACAGACAAACTCATAAATACACGCACACACATACATGCACATTAAGTTCACATGCATTTTACACAATCATGCACATTCCCATATCAGTGCAGAAAAAACATTGTGAACCACTTGCCAATCATGAGACTGGAGGACAGACAGCTCAAGCGGGTCAAAGGTCACTGGAATGTTTATATGTCTAATCATGAATGAAATGTGTGTGTCTGTGAGTGTGTTTGCATGTGCACAACTCACATTGTCAGAAGTGTATTTGTTTTGGCTTGCTGTATGACAAAAGCAACATGGTCCTTAATATTTTAAGATGATATTGTCCTTATTTTCAAGTATTTTGCTCCTTAAAAAGTGATTTACAACTGATTTAGCCCTTTTTCCTGCTACGTTCATTGTTCATTGTGCCCTTCTATTCACTCCGTACCATCCATCATTCATTGTGTCTTTCCTATTTTCTTTGTCTGCCTTCCTTTCTCCCCTTGTCTTCCTCCTCAGTGTGGCAGATGTTTCCAAAACCACAAGCAGCGAGATATTCTTTATATGTGGAACAAATACTCACTCACTAAAAACGCCTGAAGATGTGATTTTTAGAAGCACAGTTTTTCTTGTGAATATAAAAGTTTTGGAAATAACCGCCAACATGTGTTTTCAGGGTATTTAAACAGCTGAAAAAAATAAAGGTGCTTAGCTATAGGAAGCCATACTGCTCTTTATACTGTAAGCCTCTGCTTCCCCCCCGACCTTTCTTTGTGAGGAGAATCAATCACTGCACATCCGCGTTACTTCTTTCATAACCACTGACTCCCTTCTCACTCTCAGGCTCTTGCTCTGCTCCTCGACGAGGCGAGACGAGTAGTAAAGTTGTCATCTTTGCTGCTGAAGTGGGTCAACATTTAGCTCCAGCCGGCTGGAGCGGGAATGAGCCAGAAGACGAGAAGAAGTCACTCGCCCCTGTCTTGTCTGCGTGTATAGAGGAATCACAGCTGACGAATACGTAGGCCTGCGCTCTCTTTCTGCGATGGAGAATCAGATAAATTATCCCCACCTCTTTTCAGTGTTCTACTGTACATGGTGACAGATCATGTTCACATTTGTAGGCAGCAATGTCCGAATTGAATTGTTCTATTTAAAGAGAAGGGCAGTCAAAACATGTGCATTTAAGTGTTACTATTTGTCAAACAAGTGAAGTTTATGTGATTTTTCAAAAACACTGCAAGGCAGAACAATCTGATTATTCCCCTATTATCATCACCCATATCATCCATCCATTCATCCATGGCCTATACTGCTTATCTGTGCAGAGGCGCTGGGGGCTAAAACTAAGGTCAGCAGTTTATCACAGGGCCAACACTGTATAGAGACACATAACTTCAAGCACTCAGATTCACACTTATAACCAACTTAGAGCCACAACTGCTCTTTGGACTGTGAGAACCCAGAGGGAATCAATGCAGGAACAAGGAGGACATTCAAACTTCAGGTCTGGGAATCGAACCCAGAAACTTCTTGCTGTGAGCTGTGCCGATGCTCACACAGTCAAAATCAAAAGCCCATAGATGTAAGGTCAAAAAACATCTAATGAAACTAAAATTGGCATATTATGAAAGTATAATTTTGCAGCTGACATAAAAGTGTATCTCATACAATACTATATCAGTGCATTGGCCAGATCCATCTTTGGGAAATGTCTTCTTGAATAGGATTAAATAGGGTTGTGACATCCACTGTGGCGCCTTAAATCATTGTTGAGGGGAAATTACTGTAAGTTAATGGAGGAAGTGCTGTAAAGATGTTCTCATCAAACTGAGGAGATTGACAATTAACGTCCACATAGACACAATCATTCAGACACAAAACGACTGCTTGAAATGTCCCAGCAAATACAAAAAAGTAAAATCAAGACAAACCTCTGAATAGAGGAGGCATTCACACAGACCCCATCCTGATCTGATTCTTAAGGTTTTATGTGATAAACGTTAATGGGCGAGACATTCTGGAAATGCCTTAGTTACAGTCCAGACATCTGGCACAATAAGACCAAAGTTTTGAGCGACTGCAGAGAGAGGTCAAGGAGTTTAACATACAGCCTTTATTTCACTTTTGGGTCATGGGGGATTCCCCAAACACATGACTATTTCTTAATATGTGAGAACATTCTAAAATAAAATCATTTTAATATTACAAGTGTAAAGATTAAGTTGTAATCCCCACCCCAGGCAAAAAAAAAAAAACACATAACAAAACCTGTGTTACTTCAAGGATTTCTATTGCCCACTCTAAATGTGTGTGTGTGTCATTCTGCAACAAAGCTCTTCAATAAGTGAAGGAACTCATTACTGCTAATACGCGTCTTTGGCAGACAGTTTAGCTCACAGGCAGGTAGTTTATCACACAGAGCTATGGGTTGATGACAGGCTGCATGTCAGAACCCACCTCCAACCAAAACATCCATATCGTCAGTCAATTTCCACTGTACTTACAGTAGCAGGTATAAGAAACAGCCCAGAGGTATTGATCTACTGTGAGGTATTCATGGGGGAGGTTTTAATGCTGTTGTCTTCTGACATTCTCATCCAAACTGCATAAATCTGTATCAGAAATCACCTCAGAATAATTGCATCAGGGCTTTATACTTCATCATATTATATACTGTGTCTTAAAATGGTTTGCTCACTAGGATATAACTCTGTTTTTCACATGAGAAAGGATCATAGGAACTGACACGGTGGATTTAGTCTCTGATTAAGAATGTGATTCACTCTGAAATATCATTAGCCTGTTAGTCATGTGGCGCCGGTGCTGTTTTTACTTAGATAAGGAACTTCATATTTTGCCAGCTTGACCAAGAGGAAGCCAGTGGACAATTGGAAAAATGAGACAAATTGTCTTTATTCACAGTGTGACACATCAAGATGAGTAACAAAGTTACAGGCTTGACAATTATTGTCAGTTGTCTCCATCTAGTGGTGATCAGTAGAGCAACAACCAAAAGGATTGTGTTCCAATTCCATTCTACGCATAGATTTTACATTGTAGCCATTGTTTCAGCACATGGTTGCCCAACATCTCATTATGTTGAGATCATTGATGATTTTTCAAATCTTTGAACTCTTCTGAGAAGAACACCGTTAGATATCCCCTCACACTGTCAAATATGATGGTCCATAGGTGTTTATTTTTTTCTCTAATTTTCTATTCATCTGTAAACACAATGATTAGATTTTTCAAATCTTTGAACTCTACTTTGAACTCCATTTCTCATTGGCTGTACTAATTGGCAAATAAAAGTTCCGAAACAAAAAAACTGAATGACACTAATTTCTTATCCGAAATTTTTTATTCATGGCACAAAACACAAATACTGTTTACATGCTTTGACATTTAGATATATTCACATGTGGCCACTTTTCATATTATAAGTCTTATTAACTGCACATTTTGCTTTTTCACTGTATAGCCTCAGACCACAGTCTTCTGCTCATTACTTCAAAAACAAAATTAAGTTCCACTGATATTGTATCACAATCACTGTAGCATCAATAAAGTTAAAAAAAACATTGGTGAGGTACAAAATGTTGACTCTTTTACACATAAGTATACACAAATACAACCTCACGTTCTATGGGTCACACTTCATGATCTCTCTGAGGCAGATGGTCGCGTAGCAGGAAGAATCCAGGTCAAAGTTTAAGGTGAGAATGAGCGAGTCCTGCTTCCTTTCTCCTGTCACCTCTGCTCCTCCTCCTCCTCCTCCTCCTCCTCCTCCTCCTTCCCTGCAGGCTGCTTTCTGGAGCTGGTAGCTGAGGTTGCGTGGCAGGGCCAGCAGGGGGCGGTAGCAGCCAGGCAGATTTAGTTTCAGGCTGCCGACCCTGAAACGACAGTCCTCCAGTCCATCTCTGGCCAGTCTCTCCTGGTACCAGGTCCCCATGGCATTTTCTGGATACTTCACGGTGTTTCCTGGCATCGGCAGTAACACCTGACGGCATAACAACAACAACAACAGCAACAACAACAGCAGTGATACAAGTCAAATGAAATCAGTTGCATTTAAAATATAAATATTTGCCTTAAATTCACACCTGTCCGAGTGTGTAGACTCCCCTTTGCTCCTCTTGGTCCGTCACCACATGAATCTGGAAAATGAAAAGAAAGGTCAGTGACATTAACATTCACAGAGTGGCCTACAGTTCCTGAAAAAACAACTGACGTACTTCCTCTAGTATCTAAACACTGGACGTTTCCTTTGATGCAAATGTCTCCATTCTTACCTGAGCAGAGCTGCTTTCTCCAGGGTCCTCTGGTTTGTTTTGTCCGTCCTGCGTCCACACCAGGTCTCCTCGCCTGACACTGTGGCCCAGCGTACTCAACCTGTGGGCCACCGCCTCGTTCCACACTCTGATAACCACAAACAGACTCATCAGTGCACTTAATATCAATACCACCATGAATGAGTTGAGGCATTGTGGGCCAGCTTAAATCTAAATGTAAGAGAAAATAAATCATGAACACAGCTTATTCATGTTCATGTATAACCATTACATCACAGTGAGTCACAAAGCTTGAATCAGAATTTCTAAAATAATATTTTGCAATCTTTGCACAGGTTTTATTTGATTTCATGAACAAACACACCCAAACAAACCCTAACAATATATTCATAAATTAAACATTACTTTATAAAGTAAGGACACATGCTCCTACATTAACTCAAAACATAGTGTTTTTCGCAATTACTCAATTATTTATTTCACTGTGGCCTTTAGAAAAAAGAAACTGGGGCTATATTAAACCTATCTGTGGAAAGTGCCTTATCACCCAGGTCCCATGTTTGTGAAATGATAGGACAAAATGTTTTAAGGCATTTTTCTTGCAGCTGACCTGCTACAGTAGGCGTGTGGGTAGAAGACTCTCATGCTGTGGGGCAGGCTGAGCCAAGCTTGGGCACATCCATCTGCACCAGTACCATAGCGGTTCAGGGCTCGAAGCATCAGCCGCTCTCTGGCCTTAGACAACGGCATCAAAGCCAGAGATTCCTTAGCGTTTTCTGTTGTGGAGAGGCAGGAAAGACAAACGTAACAAACAAAAACTTGCTGTATTAACTGTCAACACAACAAAAACACAAGCATACGATTTAATTGACATACCATAAAACTGGGTGGTCAAACTCATTTTTGATCTTTGATCATTCTAAAAATAAAATAAAACGAAACAACAATGGTTAGCAGTTGTTGTGCCAGCTCTCACCTGTCTGGAGGAAGTGTCTCTTGGCGTGGCTTTGAGGATCGTTGCCGTCCTCTGGGGTGAAGAAGAGGCGCACAGCACTGACCTGACACACACAGAAACATACTGAGTAACAACACAGGTCTGTGCAGTGTGAAAAGACATTATTTTACAGGGATGTTTGTCATTCTGGAGCTGGAACAGTATTAGTGGTAGTTAGATCCAGTGCTGGGTAGGTAACACTTACCATGTCCTCTTTGAGTAAAGCCAGTCCCACTTTGTCAGACTGAACGCTTTGTCCACTCCCAAACCTCTGTGGTCCATAGTAGTTGACAAAACCCCTGCCCTGCAACGACAATCAAGATGAAGATGGTAAAATGAAGGACCTTTTGCATTGCATTTTGCATTTGCAATATTTGGTACAAGTTGGATTGAGTAAAAAATAAAAAAATATTTTTGCTCTGTGGCCTACTCAGATCTGAGACTTAAGCGCATGCGACTCATGAGGTCCCTGAAGCCAGTTTGAGACATGATGAAGAAAGCCATTGGAAGATGGTAAATTGTAGCCATAAAGGGCTGCACATGGTCAACAACAATACTCAAACAGACTGCAGCACAGACTCGTACTAAAGTGTGCCAATAAAACTGTCTCAACACATGGCACCACCAGCAGAAGCAGCAGTCTGGTCTGTTGGAGGCCAGAGCCATGGATTCTTGTTGTTGACACAACAAGTTCTGATCCGACCGTCTGCATGCCTCTGCAGAAATCCACATTCATCAGACCAGGCTGTATTGTTCCAGTTATCACCTATCCAGTTTTAGTGAACCTGTGTCCTCTTCATTGCTACTACTCACTCATGTTTAGAGTTTTTGGCACCATTCTGAGTCAAACGACAGGACGTCGGCAGTTTCACAAATACTCTAACCAGTTTAAGAGTTAAAGTCACATATTACCGGGTGTAAAACCAAAGATATGATTTAGAAGTAGATGAATACCTTGACATTTTCCAGTGCTTCCTTTACCAGCTCTACCAGGCGGTTGTGTCTATCAGCACTAGAGGAGTGTGTGTCACTAGCTCCGTGTGGTCTCAGGTCACGGACCACCAGGTCAAAGTGGTTCCCCTGCAGTCGCCCGAGCCTGAGGGGCTCGCTGACAGAGCGGACCTGGGACAGACGCATCCCTCTCCTCTCAAACTCTCCTGTCTTCTCTTTCAACCTAATGATACGTAAGATAGAATAAATACATTCATTCAGATTTGAATATCCTCAACATTTAGGACTGATACAACCATATGTCTTACTTTTTGTCTCGCTTGTTTGTGAATAGGAAAAAAAAACATGAAGGCCAATGTGACAAAATCAATACAAGAAACACAGCACTACCTTTGAGGTGAGACCTTCTTCACCACCATGGACTGATAGGTGATGGCTCTTTTATCTTTGATCCCGGCATAGGTGAAATCTGATGGCAGGACCCCAAGAGATGCTGCCATGTAGCTGATGGCCTCCAGAGTCTCCAGGTTCTCTTTACACAGAGTAAACGCTGAAACAGAGAGAACAAACACATTACTGTCTTTCATGATCCTACATTTGTGCTTATTTCCAAGCTGTTTCTGCATTTTTCTTATCTTTATTTTCTTTTGCTAAACAAGCCTGTTCAATATAGTGTTATTGAGAGAATAAAAGCAAAAGATTTCCATCCTCACCCGTGTAAACTTCCTCTTCCTTGCGTTCATCTGCGCTTCTCTTTTTCGGCCTCCCTCGCTCCCTCAGCCTCACCGTGATCGCTGTGCTCCCCTGGTCGCTGAAGCTCTTGGTCTCCACCAGTTTTCCAAACCTGCGGCTCAGGAAGTGGTGGACGGCCGTCCTGTGCTCCTTATTGTCATCAGGTCCAAACGTGTAGGAGGAACCTCGCACTTTGGCGTCTATGAATCTGAAGAAGTCCTCAGCCTCGTCCTCCGTGACCAGCTGGGAGAGCTCTCTGTAGTCGGGGTCCTCCCTCACCCTGATCTCGGGCTGGATGGTGACGGTCATGAGGAAGGGGAAGCGGTGTCTGACAGCCCGGTGGACGTTAGCTCTGTGGTGTTTGTCAGTGAAGGATCCCAGAGATAACTCCTGCTGGGCCGGTTTCTCATCCTTAAGAGTCAACACAAACTGCTCAAGCTCATCACTGACCGACTGACCTAAGATCACACCTAAATCAAAACTGCCTGGACTCGGTGGGGCAATGTCTACCTCATAATCAGCTGGGACATCTGCATCATGTAAGACAAAGAACTCATTATTTTGCTTAAATTCTGCACTGGTCTCATTGTTTTTATAGGAGCAGGCACCTCGCTGGGTCTGTGCTGCCACAGCTTTATTAACCTGCTGTCCATTAATGTCTATTTCAGTCACCACAAAGTCTCTGATAAAGTTTTTGATGCTTCCCAGGAAACCTTCATGGCTTGAAATGAAGCACGCAGGGACGGTCACAGCATCATTGTCCTGCTTCATGGTCACTTCATCAGTGTGTCCTCTTAGAGCAGACAAGAAAAAACAAATTTATATACACAGCACAAATCATACAGGCTCAAACATAATGTAAACAAACATGTGCAAAAGAAGACAGAATAATGGAGAAGATAAATCTAAGGTGATAAACTTACACGGCCGCAGAGAAGAATACGGTTTTAGCCCCTCTTTAAGATAGCTGGTTGTATGACCAATCTTAAAAAGTAATGTCAGTAACCTTAGGAAGATGATGCGTGCTTTATTTCTGCATAATAACGGGTTACACATGCGAAATAGTCCGTCTATTCACAGTAATATCCGTATCCTACACATTATCACCACCTCGGCTGCAGTGACAGAGAGCTGTACCCGTTTACGCGAAGAATGCAAATCGCATTTCTGTCTTTACGTGGAAATATAAGTGTATAATAAATAGAAAATAACTGTTTGTTTACTCAACGGAGCCGCATGCGATGTGTAAACCAGGAGCTTTTCATGTAAACACAACCACGCCGACACGGTTCAGGCTACTTCCGGGTCATGTGACCGTCACGTGACTTTTCTTAAAGAGATCAACAACTCACTCTTCCGACTGCTTTTTTTTTTTCTTCTCTCAAAATAGCTGATAAAAAGGACTTTCTCAGTAAAACAACACTGTGCGTTTACATATGTGTGAATATGAAAATGGATGTTGATACCAGGTCTGACAAGCCGTTGTGAACGCGGTGTAGTAGAAACATGGACACAATAGAGCACATTTCACTGATTTCATCACTGCACCAAAATAAAATAAAATAATCCTTTAGCTATCTAATAGTATAACTGCAAATAACCATACAGTGTTGCATGCTGTAGCCTATAATGCTACATATTATCTGAAGCTGAAACTTGCTGCTGTATAGGCTACCTTGGCAGTTTTGTAGTGTAGGTGCCTATTAGGAAATGAAAGACATCAAAGGAACAAGAATCACATTGTTTATTCCTGCTATTTACAAAATATTACATAACTTCATTCCATAAAAAGAAAACAGTGTATGACAGAAATAAAAATACAATACTTTTTCAGAACGTATCGGAACATATTAGGCATTAATGGTTAAAGTGCACAGGTAGACATTGGATCTGCTGTTTCAGACAAAATTCATTTGACAATACATTAGTCGAGGAGACATTTTAACTGCGGGCAGCTCATGCAGCAAGTCATATTCGGAGTGATGTGGCATAAAGGCCTCTTCGGTCAGAGTGGGAAAGTACAATCTCTGCAAGAATATTGATGACGCATTTTCCTACAGAAGCCTCTCACAGCCCGTCTGCAGTGGCCTTGCCTAAATTTCTCCAAACTAAAAAATTAAATGTTTGGAGGCAAAAAAAAAAAAAAAATTGAGGATTTACTGGCATGTCTACTGAACGTGCAACCAAACAGAATCCTCTCTCCTCCTGATGGACATAATATCTTTCACAACGTGTGCTTTAAAAAAACTGAATGAAGTAATGATGTTTCTAATATACAGTGTGCATAACAAGGCATCAAGACATTCTTGTATCCTAATGAGAATTTTGACTCATTCCTTTGTCTAACCTGATTATTTATCCAAGAAAATCATTGCTCAATAATAAATAAATATTATATTATAGTTCAATCAAAGCACTTTGTAAACTCTGTTTAAGAAAGATGCTACATAAGGATTATTAATATTATCTGTTCAAAGATTATTGGTTGTTCTAGTGCTGAAAATTCAACGTGTGCTTTAAGACAAGTACAAATATATGTACGTTTGAAAGACATTGGTCCAGTTGACAACAGAAAATGTTTTTTTCTGCTTGTGTTTGAGATTGTGAGGGACAGTAGATGTGATTGGATTAAAATCTGCCTTGACAAACTCAGACTCAGAGAAGTGTGAAGGCAATGGAGACGATGTCAGAATATAATCCAGATGACACAACACTTACTGTAAATAACAAAATGGCAGAAGAATAGATGGCTGGTTAAAGCTTGGTAAGATATTCAGAATCTTGTGGATATGCCAAAGGTTAGGTGAAAATGTGGTGATTATTAAAGATTAGCTAATTTCATTAAACTGCATCGTTTTTACAGCAGTAAGAGGGAAAAGAAGTCATTTCAAATTTATCTATGCATGTAGGTTACTTTTCAACATCGGTTACATGCATTAACACTTAGAAAATAACAATAATAATAATATAACAATAATAATTTAACATATGTTGCTACAGCACAAATTAGCCAGGTTATGTTATACAGCCTAATGTGTTTACATGTGCAAATTCAAACAAGGTACGCTTGATAATACTTTATGTATGTATTAAATGTAGTAGGTTACTAGAAGGCACCAGGGACATATCTGTTTGATTGTAGAAGAGCCATGAACTCCTGTTTTCGTCTTATCTGGCCCATCAGCTTGATGCTCATGACAAGTAAAACCATCTGCGAATGGAAGTGCAGGTTAGATCAAGGCACATAATTGAACATACGAGGTACCATCATCATCAACAAGGGCACAAGCAAACATATAAACGAAACACACATACCCAAAACACTCCACTTCCAAACTGTATAGCCATCGCCAATGAGAATGCAAGCTTGAGTTCGGAAACATAAATCGGTAGGCAAGGCTGTGGGGAGGGACACGGTGCAGGTTTGTTTCAAAGATGGTGGCAAAAAAAAGGTTACAGTGTTAATGGAGCAATCAGGGTTAATAAAGGTTACTGGAATAAAGGTTTCTTTCTTTTTTCTTAAAGAGTCTTTTTTTTTTTTTTACCTCTCGATAAACATACTGGTTCTTTGGAGCCCCAAGTGTGGCACTACCCCGAAGTCGAATCTGGTGAGGAGGACAAAATCCCATTACATAACATGACAAAAATAGATCAGATCAGTCAATACTGTTGGGGGAGCTGGTAGCAAAATAAATAATATGAGGACAAATTCAGGAAAATTAACTTCTGTTGACATCCTAGGCCCTTTTACTGTCAGAGTTTTGGTCATCACTGGTGTGGGTTGTGAAGACATTTCAGCTCCCAAAGACAATGTGTGATACAGCACCAGAGATCCTGATGAGTCATCCTCACTTCTTATGCTCTGCTTATAAAAAGGGAGATACTTACGCATTTTCCCGGATAGTGGCAGTTACAGGAAGCAGGGATGAAAGAGCCCCAGTCCTTGTATCCTTCAATAAGACCACAGCACTCAAACTGGAAGTGACACACACATAGGCAAGAACTATATGCATTGCACAGTAAAATACCCAACAAGTACATGAAGATGTACGCAACCATAACTGGTGCATCCAAAAGAGGACAAAAGAAAAACCAAAGAGCAGCGCATTAGACCAATATTTGTTTGTCCATGTAATGGTGCTCCTTCAGAAGGATGATATATCTTTAAGATAGGACACACCTGCTTGTCTGGCCACACCCTAGTAAGGCTACTTAAACAGCAGGTGTGGCTTCATTCAAGTTTGATTGCCACCTGCTTGCTGAGTGTGTGATCTGTGTGTGTCTGTCTTGTGCTTCCTCAAGATTTATCTTCCTTGTTAGTGCGCCTCGTGTGAGAGTTAGCATCTTTGTGTCTCAGGAGACAAAGTCCCCAAAGTAGCTCCTCCCAAGCTAGCAGTATGTCTCTATGTCAGAGATGGCTTCTCTTTTGAGTCACAACTCAATGTTCACATCAATCAGGTTTTAGACTTTCTGAGGAAACCACCATCACTCCAACATGTACTGAATACACAACCAAGAAAAAAGCACTTGTGAAACTCCTGCATACAGAAGCATGACTTGTCTTTAAGATAGGACACAACTGCTTCCTTGACCAAACCCAAAATACTTTGTATAGGCTCCTGCAGGTGTGGCTTCATTCAAGTTTGATTGGCATCTGAGTGTGTGATGTGAGTCAGTCTTGTGCTTCCCCTTTCTTTGTTAGTCTTCTGACTTTTGAGGCAGTCTAGCAGTTGTCTGTCAAAGTCCCAAAGGTAGCTGTGTCTAACCTAGCAGTGGTTTGCAATGGAAGAGATGTGAGGCCGAAGAAGCTCATTGTTTTGGAACTTCCTGGTAATACCACTCTCACTTCATTACCTACTGAATACACAACCTAGAAATCTGCTTAGATATTGCAGAAAAAGACACTTCTCAAACTCCTTTATCTGCTTGAGAATCATTGTGTCTTTTTAAGTTGTCTTTGGTATTAAAACACACATGGAGACACTAAACTGTGACTAATTCAGCATAATTTTACTGGTGCCAAGTTGAAACAACATGGCTTAAGATGTGGGCTGCGGGCTGCCTCCATTCTAACAAAACACTTCCTGTTAAACTGCCCTCAAAGCATTGTGGGAGATGTAGTTCCATAACTTGTGTGCAAGATCATCCCTTTTATCAAAGTAAGACAAAAGAATAACAGGAGTGAGGAGCATTAAAGCGTTAGTCAGCATGTACTTCAGTCTGGCTATGTTTTTAAAAAATGAAAAATGAGTAAGAGCTACTTACTTCCTCTTGAATACTGTAAAGCAGAGTCCTGTTGGCTTTGCTGGTTCCTTTGAGGGGCATCATGGACAATAACTTGGCCTCCTCGCGGGCAACACGTTTCTGAGGAGGAAGAAATCTCATTGAATCCTCTTTGCTTATCGAGTTAGGAAAACAGCTGACATTGTTAAGGCATTCAAGTACTTTACCTCATAGACGTCTTGGTAACTAAGTGCTGTTCTAACAATTATCGTTTGACTGGCTGCTGCCATCCCGGTTGCATACTGCCCACAGGAAGACCAGCAAAAGTCAGTGAAAGAGAAACATCATGTCAGAATGAACCCACAATTAAATCTTAAACACACACTGGTAATGAATACACACAGTATGTTTTTCTTTACCAGAATCAAACACCATCTCTTTCCTTTACAGGCTCCAAATATACCGAGCACTGAGAGCAGCAGGCAGCCGATCTCTATGACGTACATCAACACTACAGAGACACTGGACACCAGCTGTGGAGACGAATAACATTAGTGTTAAGGCTAAAAAATCCATGGAAGAAGTCAAACTGAACAGAGGTGTTCACTTACACTTTATATTTATATCACTCTGTTGTCACGCAGCTATTGCTAGGATTGCATGGCTACAAAAAAGGTCAAAGGTCAGGGTCAGCTATAGAACGGTACCCTTAGCATGTGAAGATAATTCACTGTCTTGCCCAAGGACACTTCAACAGGTAAATGCTTGTTGACATAAAGGCTTCAACTCAGCAATTTCAGAGAAAAGACAATATAAAAGTGCTCAGGCCAGTATTGATGGAGCCCCCCCAGAGGGGGAGGCCCATGCATTAGGCTAATAATTCCACAGCTGTACCTTAGATATCCCAGCAATGCTTTTGTCTCTTTAAACTCTGACAAGACAAGGTTATTTCTGGCTTAAGTAAACAATTATCTCCTTTGGAAATAATGATTTTTATTTTTTTATTCCATAAGAAGAACATGAGAAATCTGTCTTACTTTGCCTGTTTGTATGAGATCTCTGTGCCAGGTTATCGTCATTGTCAGCATGAAGAAGCACAATGCCTGTATGGAGAAATAAATGAGACATTAAATGCATCAAGAGTGGACAATACAATCAAATCTATAAATCTATAAATACATAATCCATCAGATGGAAGAATATCAGCTCATGTTTTGTAAATGAGGTGTGGTGAACTCATTAGTGTCACGTCTGAGGAGCAGCAGCTGTATCCATCCAGGATACCTTTACAGAGCAGTAGCATCACAACCAAAAGGAGGCCTATGCTGCATATGACTCTACATCAACAACACAAACACACTGTAAACATTAGCATCATAATACGATTATAGATGCTGAATGGGTGGAGAGGTCAGTGTGGGATCAAAGAGGAGGATTATTCTTTGGAGATGCAAATCATAACCATGACTATGGCGTCTTTCTGTTGCAGCTACCACAGATTGTTTCTTCTTTTCTCTTCTCATCACTTTCTTGGTGTATCCCCTTAAAACAGTTCTGCAGACATTGCAACGTTGTAGGCTACATACAGTACATTTTGATGGAGGGAGGGAGCTGCAGTATCTCTGACCACACATACAGAGAGAGAGAGAGAGACGCGCGCACACACACAAACACAGTGTCTTCTTTGGTTTAATAATAGCCCCACTGGTGATTTAGGTCAAATAACATCAGCAATTCAAACATGCATTCAGAGAAACGGGCTATGGAAAGCGGCGATAGGCCTCTTATATTGACCTGCATTCGGAAGCAGTGGTATTTACCTACCATATGCACAGCATTGGTGAAGATAAACGGCCTTTTTAAGGTGGTTTTCTCCGCCACCACGACCACTGCGCTCCGCTGCATGTTGCTGCTGCGTCTCTCCGGGGCGTAGAAACAACCTTTCATAAAGCAAATGTTACGGCAGACCACGGACCTGTGATGGGAACAGTTAAGGGCACCTATGAATCCGCACCACCGGACGTCACTGTGATGTGTGCTGTATGGAGGGGTCTGTGCTGCCTTCAGGTGCAGTCGGAAATGATGGAATCTAAGGCGAGCTGCGCACAGGAAGCAGTCATTTGTAGAGGAGTTCATTCCAGATTGATATGTTTAGTGACTGCGTGCATTGATAATCGCTTGTGTCGAATTTATATGTTTGGTTGTTCTTATTATTTGTTTTTTTTGATTGTTCAAATGAATTTTCCCATTTAACAAAAAATACAGTTTCACATTATTGCTAGTTCAGTGTAAACATAATGAATTTAAAAAATACTCAAACTATCTCATTATAAAACTGAAGATGTTTGCAGAAGTCTCACATTTACCGTGATGGAATGTCACAAGCTAAAATCATTCGCTCATATATTATGGGCTGCTTTACATCTGGTACTATACAGTACATTTTTATAATTAGGCTACTTTAATCTGTTACTACAAAAGATGATGCCGGCCTTTAGAATAAGTTGTTATAAGAAGCCACACCTTTATCCCTCAAAAAAAGCTTTCACATTAATGCATGCATTCAAAAATCATTAGTTATAGCCTAATGTCATACTGAAATGTAGGCTATTGGTTGTCAGTAGCCTACATGTGAATGCCTCTGTACTGTGGTAGATTACTAAACTGAATCAAAGAGAAAACTGGAGTACATGACCTCAGAGTCCGCAGACAGGCCGTACTAGGAAGCTATTCTTTATGTTTTCTTCCTTATTTTTATGCAGCTGTTACATAAACAGGGAAGCAATTTCCAACTGCTGCTTATCTGTACGCAAATCAGTGGTGTTGTTTTTTATTTCCATGTACTATTCATGCTAATTGTAGGCTACAAATGGGATCCCTACACTGAAAAATATTCTTCCAATGCCACTAATTCACAAAGGTCTAAATAATTAGCCATCATGCTGCAGCAACAATGGTTGGACAGCTAAAGGGCTAAAAGTTATTTAGGCTACATGAGAGCCTAAAAATAGCCTAAGCCTAAAAAATAAACAAAGCTCATTGAACGCATGTCAGTGTTGTTGTTGTTGTTGTTGTTGTTCCCTCAATAAACAGTTCTGCTTTGAGGAAATGAAACAGAATTTGAAATAAGGTTATATGAGGCTCATTAAAGGTCCTGCTGTCAGGATGACTGCATTTCCCAAGATGCAGCTGTGGCAATGGGGCAGGGCTTTCCTAGGACAGGTAGGGCGGGTTTCTATTGTTACTACAGGTGCTGTGAGGCTGTAAGTCTGTCAGAACAGGAAAAACTGATGAGAGCAGGACAAAGAGGGGGAGAGAGAGAGAGGGAAGGAATCCAGTGCCGGTGGGGACACGTGAGAAAGGGCAGCAGGTGGATTGGACAGCAAATGAGAATACAGACCAGCATTTTTTAAAATCCTGCTTTATCAAAAAGGAAGTTCCCTTGTCGTCTTTGACTTATACTGCTAACCAGAGCCGGTGCAGGAGAACAAGAAGGATGGGATGTGTATTCATGCTTTCTTTGGCTGCAGGTTATAAAGTGGGTCAACACCTGAGAAGGAGCTGAAAGGAGCAGCAGGACTGAGACAGTTTTGTCCTTCTCAGCGAGCACTGGAGGAGGGGAGACACAGGCTGGACTGCCTGGGGACATGAGACACAGAGAATGTAGAGTTTTGAAGCAAAAGGTTTTAGTGGCTGAAAACTGAATATATTTTTTATTCTGTGGATAACCTGTGGACAACAGCAGTTTTACAAACTGACAAACACTTGAAGTGGTTTTACAGGCTACACAAGGACTGACCCTGCTGCTAGAAAATTAGTCCAGTGACTGACCATTGGTTTCACTGGGGGAAAAAAACGTGATGTTGATATAGTACATAGTACATAACCCAGCAAGTATAGGAAGGATCATTTGATCCACTTTCACACAAAACTGTAACTTCACCATGCAGACCCCAGGACCTGAGCACGATGACACTTTTGATTTCCTGTTTAAAATCATCCTGATCGGAGACTCGAACGTGGGAAAGACCTGTGTGGTTCAGAATTTCAAGTCAGGGGTTTTTGCAGAGAGACAACAGAACACAATAGGAGTGGACTTCACTGTACGAACCGTGGACATCGAGGGGAAGAAAGTGAAGGTCAGTGCATTGACGTGAAAACCACAAGTAGAGTCTTACTGAACATCTACGGCCCAACACAACACCCATATCCAGACCTTTCTGGACAAGCAGCATCATGATCATGTGGTGTTGATTTACAATTTCTTACGCAAATTGTAATGAATGTTGTAGTCACTGCAGCCATGGACAGTTTAAACATACCAGCATGTAACTACAGGTTACAGTAGCCTAAAGGTTTGGCTGTAGAGATAGTGATGGTTGGTGGTGCATCTTAAAAACACTAAAATCAGTTGGAGTCATTCAAGGTCTGTATGACAGTTATAAGGGCAATAAACTGTGTTTAATGTGGTCTTAAAAAGTCTTAAATTTAACGCTGCAGGAAACCTAATTAACCTCCAGTGATGTCTGCTTCATGCAGTAGATGCAGCTGGTTCTGACAATGACATGCAGGCTGCAGACATGTTGGTAAAATATTTAATGAGGAGTGGGAAAAATAAAGCTCAAGGTGTATCTAGAAGAAGGAGAATTATTCAATTACATATGAGGGACTTTTTTTTAGCTAGCTTGAGGAGTGAATGACACTATACTGAGGTGTCCTTGCTGACAGTGTCAGTTAAACTTGGTCCAAAACAAGTCAAACCAGCTGCTCTTGTGAAGAACTGGTCCGTCAGGTTTCTCTGCTCCAGTCTTACCGTAACTGACAGAAATAAACCTAATCACGTCTCTGCAGCATCATTGAGCCTGAAAAGGAACTGAATGGTTTGGATTAACTGTATTAAATGGGAACACACAGGCACTTTCACTAGCGGTTACTCATAATACCCTCACTTTATGTGAAGTAAGGAAGCCCAGAAAGGTCAAATGAGCTCACTTTCAGTTCTGATACATAGAAACCCTTCATTTTCTTCCTGTTTGTATCTGTCATAGCCTAAGGGGAGCAATGCAGTGTATCACATACACACACTCAAACACACACACTGACACACACATGTAAACACACCCAGAGCTACTGGATTGTTCTGTAGATAAGATGAATGCCAGATAAAAAATTCATGGTATGTGCTGTCATCTTAACAAATGATCATCAGCTGATATCAGCTGATATTAAATGCCTAAGGAAATACTCATTAAATCTGTATTATGAATTGTGTTAATCAAGACCCAAAGGTTTATCTTTGTTTTCTGTAAAAGCCTAATAGTTGAGTAAATTTGAAAAATATGTAAAGATTTAGTTTTGAAGCTTTTCTGTATTGCATTGAAAACAAATGGGTTGAGCTTTTGAGTTTGAACTGGTTGCTTTGACAGCTGTTGCCATGCAAATAGCCTAGATGTCCACAGGGGAATACTCTGCAGAGGGTGTATGTGTGTATGTGTGTGTTCATGTGTTTATGAACCCTTCAGTCAGTCATGTGTGTTTAATCCATATGTATGTGAATATATCAAAGCTGATTTGTGGCTTTCACATGAGACAGATGCAGGTGTGGGACACAGCAGGCCAGGAGAGGTTTCGTACCATCACCCAGAGCTACTACCGCAGCGCTCACGGTGCCATGATCGCCTATGACATCACACGACGCTCGACCTTTGACTCCGTGAACCACTGGATGAAGGAGGTGGAGCAGTTTGGGGCAACCAATGTGGTGCTGGTCCTCATAGGTGAGGATGTGACTGTCATGTTTACGTGTGAGAGCATGAAAACAATGTGTGAATATGAACAATGTTAACTGCAAACATCATTTAGTAAGTAGTTTAAAGTTTAATTTTACTGCCAAGGTTAAATGATGTGATGAGTAAAGTGACACTGTGATGTCTTCCTGGGACAAGATGTATTCTCTACATGCTAATTTCCCTGTAAATGTGCGATTGATTAAAAAATACTGACATTAGCTGTCTCTGTTTGTTCAGGTAATAAATGTGACCTGGAGGAGGAACGTCAGGTTCTGTTTGATGAAGCCTGCAAATTGGCGAAGGACAGGGGCGTACTAGCTGCCCTCGAAACTTCAGCAAAGGTGATGAACGTGCACACTTATAAAACACTGATGAGAAGTTTTGTGATTGTTTTGAATTCTTTTTCTTAACTTCTCCATCTCCTCATCCTGCGTGTAGGAAAGTCAGAATGTGGAGGAAGCCTTCATGATGATGGCCAGAGAGCTGCTGTCCCGTAATGGCCTGAACGTCCACCAGGGGGACGCAGACCCCGCACCTCGAGTTCTACTCAGGGCCAACTCCAGGCCTGTGAACGGCGTTGCAGCTGCCTACACACCCCCAGAGAAGAAGTCGTGTTGCTGAAGAAATAAAAAAAGAGGATAAAGACAGGGATGATAAATGGTGACAGCTTTTGGAATTAAGAGCTGTCAGCGGATGAGGAAGCAGGTGAAGGACATCTCTAATCATGAATGTTGAAGAAGAAGAACGGGAGGTTATAAAGACACAGATGTGGGTTGCAGCTGTCAAGGCCTCAATAAGCAATGGTGTTTGCATTGAGGAAATGTAAGCAATTATCGGATAGTATTGACGGATCGACTCTGTGTACTTTTCTGTGATTCATCTGACTTGAACATAATTAGAAAATAGTTCTTGCTGCTAAGGACAAGAAAGTCGATGCCATGACTAGACATGCTCACCACTGACAGAGCAAGAGCCAGTGGTGAGCAGTAATGGGTCTGATCACTGTTGTTAAGAGACACAGTATTGGTCTTGTTTCAGCTATATGCGGATGGCAAAAAAAACACTGTGGGACTCTTACTTGTTGTTTGAGTTTGTATTGACATAAATAGAAATGTGACTAGAAAGACTCAAGCACACCCCAGTCACTTCAATGAGAACACAGACAACTCTATACCTGGTGCGCTTTCACAATTGAATTGTTACACCTCAGCTTGCAATCTGTTTTGTCAAAATGCTCCAGTCTGCCAATGAGACTTTTGAATCTGATCTCTGTCACAATCTTCTGCTGCTGCTGCTGAGCTCTGGATGAAAACATCCTGGAAAACCTGCTACAAACCTGAAGGCTGTGGATTATGTTTGCTTCCTCCTGTGACAGCCCCGTATATAAGGGCGCCTTACAAAAAATGTTTGTGACAGACGCTGAATGTGTTCTCAACTGATTCTTTTGATATGTTATAAGTTCACATGATGATGCTGGATGAAGTCAGAGGCTTTTGTCAAGGGAGTTGCAAACAAAAAGGTGACAAATTAAAGGAGAAACCTGCCATAGAGAGTCTTAGAAGTTATAGGCTTATAAATTATAGGCCACCAACAACACCAATTCTTCTTGGATTAGTACCTGAACACTACTGAACAGGTCCTTCAAAGGGATATGTCCCCATTTGAGTGGGAAATGTAGACAATTTGTTTGGCATCTGGTGACTGTGAAGGCCACAGTATATGATTCACATGAAATTCATATCTATAGCAGCATTCAGTGACCTCTGGAGCATCTGTACCTGCTGAAACTGTCACCCATCTGAATGAAAACTGGCTTGAGGGCGTTTGAGCTATGAATAATTGATGTTAACACAAACAAGGTCATCTTTGAGCCATCCTGAGAACTGCCTTATTGTGAACACTAGAGGGCACTGTGCTCTCACACATGAATGTACAACTGGAGTTTGGATGCCCACTGCCATAGACAATAAAGATCAACCTAATTTAAAACATCTGTGACTGTTCTAAGTTTACATGCAACACAGTAAACAGGAAGAAGGTTAGACTTGATTGATTTGACTTTGTCAAGCTAAAATCCTGCAAACACCACAGCCGAACAGAAGTAATTAAGATGACAAGGCTCCACAATGTAAGTTTTCCTCCAAATGTGGTCAGTGTTTTATTTAAATCAGTGACAGCGTTCCAGTTTTAACATTGTGTCCAGGCCTAAAATGTGAGAGGGAACATAGCAGCAATTGTTGACTTGCCTCCAACACGCTGACTGGCACCAATCAATAATCAGTCAAGACGATTTCCAAAAATTAAGAAAAAAACATTGCTTTATCTGGATTCATACAATGTTTAAATCTCCTTTTGATTATTTGGATGCCAAACGAAGCAAAGGCTCGGCAGTGACAGACTCGAAGTTTCCATGGTCATTACTGCTCTGAGGTCTGATAACATCCAAATTTGGTATGTTTTACCTATGATTAGCTAACGTTCAAATCCTTCTTCAAACCAGTGAGTCACTGATGCCATACATCTGTTTCCCATCATATGGTGGCCAATCGTGGCCCTGTAGATCAACACGTTCACCTACCTGCCTTTTGTCTTCCACCACGTCTCATCACTTAGTGAAACACATTTTCAGAAAAAATAAACCAAATTTTATTTTCAAAGACAGGTAGACAATATCATACATCAATTAATACAAAAAGGATCAAAAATTATTTAAAAACAAAAAAAAACAAGAAAAAAGTTTATCCTGAACTCAAAATCAAATTGCTGAAGTAGAAAAAAACAGAGAGCACCTGTCGTTCACCATGTGGGTAACTGAGAGACGTTTTTGTTGGGATTATTAGATCTGATAGAGACTGGACTGAGATTGTTCTGCAAAAAGATAAAATAAGCTTCTCAGCATTTCCTAACTGCATTGTTTAAAGGTAAACTTAGCAATATGACATTAACTAAAGTAAATGGTCTGTCCACACAAAATAGAAAATGTTTAAAAAGACGACTTGAGCCCAAATACTGGTTCTGATCTGATCCCAAATTTGTACTACTACTTATCACATGTTTATTTGAACATTGAATCAATGAGTCCACCTTTAGTAATCCATTCATTAGCCTGTCAACAGACAACCTTTTGGCTTGTTGTATAAATTCCTCTCCCCACCAAACCACTCCAGTCCACTGATCCACCTACAATCTAACTCAGCCGGATGATCTCAAACTTGTTGGGCTTTTTCTCTTTCAGGGGCCGGGGCAGAGGCTCACCCTGCCCCTCACCCGTCTCCCCCACCTCCTGCGCATCATTGTCAGACCCTCCTTGTCCCCCCTGTCCCGTATCCATCCCTGTTTGTTTATCCTTGGGACATTCCCCGTTGTAGGTCTTGACGTAATCCTCAACACGCCAGCCCCTGAACTCCTGTGGCTCGGAGCAGGTCAGGCCAGTATAAGCGACGCCGGGGTGGTGCTTAAGCCAGTAGATCAGGTAGTGGATGTTGTAGTCGCAGATCCATGGGTTGTTGCCCAGCGAGAGCTTCCGTAGGAAGTAGAGGTCCTCCAGTACACCGTACTGGAAGTAATGGAGGCTATTGTTGGACAGGTCAAGCTCACGGAGGTACAGCAGGCCTGCGAATGCAGCTGCAAGGGGGAGAAAAGTACAAAATTAGGTGCCATCAGGTACATTTTTTTAGCCTTCCAAAGAAAGCACAACAAGCTGCGCTATTATCACCTAATAAAGTTGTCCTGTTTAACATACTAAACATCCCCTTACACACCCAGCAGACACAAGTAACATTAGCATTCATTTAGAGTTGTGTTACTGCCCCCTGATGAATGAAAGGGCACTCATCTGTTTCTTTGTTGTTTACTTTTTTTTCGGTCTCCATTGACTCCTCAAGGGGATAAATCTCTTTAACAGCTACATACTTTACTTTCTTTACAGGCTAGTTGCTAATTTTGAAAACATACAGTGGAATTAAACAGAAAAAGTGCCCTCATTCGTCATCATTTTGATAATCAGACACATTGTGTCATATAGAGCTCTCCTTATATGGATGTAAATTCAGCTGTGCCCTAAGATCATCAAAATTTAATTAACCTGACTTAACAAGGTGACTGTTGACATCCTTAATAGGTTCCAGACATTATAGGCAGTCTGCGTTTCTGTGTTTGTGTTTGCACATACATGCCTGTGTGTATGTGTGCAAGTACGTGTGTGTGTGTGTTTGAGTGGGAGTAATGGGACAGTGGAGACTGTTTCACGCTGTCCACTAGCCTTGGGCCCAGCTTTGATCTTTACAGAGCGGAAGAGAGGAGGGGAGGAGAATATGGGAGGAGGAAGAAAGAAAAGAAGTAGGAGGAGGAGATGGAGGAGGAGGAGGAGGAGGAGGAGGAAGATGAGAGCGTCCAGTTCACATAGAGGTAGACAACTGTGGTGAAAATAAGGACATTGCTGAGAGGGACACCAGGGACTAAGATGATGCTATTATTTCACCATTCAACCCAGAAGATGACACAGATTAGGCTGATTGTTGTTTATTGGCATTAGCATTGACCCACTATGACTAGGAATTTCAAAGTGGTTTTCTTGAATGGTATTTTCCTGAGCCTATAGAGCCAGCATGAGATACTGGCTGATCACAGTCTTGCCACCTTGTAAGCTGTTTCCCTTTCGTCAGCCTTCAGTCCTAAACTACCCCATGGTGAGGGTTATGGTTTTTGATCCAGACATTATAGAAAGCAAAGAAATGTTTTGGGCCATTACCCAAAATGCCAAACTATTACTTTAATGACCATGGTTCCCATAGTGAGTTGATGACACGTCAGTTCTTCCATGACTGTTCTTTCCATCTGTTCTTTCTTCAAACCATCCTTTGAGACCACTGTCAATGTTTTTGTCACGGAATGAATGCAAGCAAAGTGAGTAATCTCCAAGTATTTGAATCAGCACTCCCACCTCGATCGCAGATTCATACAATGCAGCGCCAACTGGGCAAACACTTTGAACCCTGTCATTAACTTCTCCTGCTTTTACTTATACTGTACATGTGTTAAATTTCTTGGAGCCGACAAAGAAACAGAGAGAATGACCTGAAAACATGAGCCCAGTTTTAGTTAATCTATCATCTGTGGGAGGTGACAAGTTAAGGTTTTGCCTCTCACCCCATAGGGCTTGTCCCAAGTCTCCAAAACAAATAAACACAATTTTAAAGTCTCAAGTCACCATGACTACAGATATGACTGTTGCATAAGTCACACTGTTACATGCTCCTTCGTTGTTTCTTCACTTACTAAAAGGAGAAATACTGAGAAAGTTTTTCTGCGGAGTTTGGAGTTCCAGATAGGTGGAGTCCCCATAATTCCTAAAATGTCAAGTTATTATAGTCACAGGAATGTGCACAAAATTACACCGTGCTTCCATGTAACTCTAAATTGAATTTCATTGTTGTCCTGTCGAGAAAAACCACAATAAACTGGCCAACACCGCCAAGACCAAGACTACTGCGAAGAAAAACAACTACATCTACAGTTTTAATAAGAATCCTGGTGTGCAAGAGACCTTGTGTTGCCTTTTCATTCATGTTTCTGTCTGGTCATCATCCACATAAAACTCCTAAATAAACAACCTCATGAAAATGATTATAATCCTTTTTTTTATTTTTACTGAATAAAATAAAATTAGAAATGATTGAAAGCATGTGTTGGCTATCAGAATCTCTCATAATAACTTTCAGTTTCTAAAATTCCCAGGAGCTTCAGACGCACTGGGACGAGCTACAGTACATTGCAACATGTGCTCTAGGGTAATGAATAAAACTACAAGCTTTTGTGAAGGATTTTCCTTCTGGGTGGGAAGACATGAGCCCAAACATCATTAGTCTGGAGAAAGTAATGAGTCTGCACTTTTTTTTTAGTGCTATACTTGTTCTGCTGTTGCTGAGGCATGATTGAAAAAACGAAAACTGATTGTTCAGATGTGAAATTCAGTTGTAAAATAACCCTAACCCTAACCCTAACCCAAGATAGGGGGAGAAAATGTACAAAACATGTATTTTTGTACTCATGTTATTATAATCAACTCAGATTTATCTTGGGTTTTTGACCTCGAGGTCAATCAGGCCCAAATGGAAAAATAGCAGAAGGTTAAATACTGTTAAAACAACAGTTTAACATTTTGATGATAATCTTGTTCCTGTTATGTGACTTTAACAAATACCAGCCAGCCAATCAGAAAGAAGTACCTCAAAGAGTCGAGGTGTGCTGAAGTGTATGTGAGGGTGGTGTTGTGGCTTTACCTGTGTCTATACGATGCAGGCTGTTGCCACTAAGGTTGAGCAGCTTGAGGTCTTTGGACAGCAGGAACTGTTTGGGCCTGAGATGTTTGATATTGTTGCTGGACAGATCCATCTTCACTATGTCAGATGGCAGGTCGGACGGGACGCGATTCAAATCTGTGGAGGAAGAAGCACAGACAAACATATGGTCTTCAACTGTCTTCAACAAGTGTTGAGAGGAGGGAAAGTGTGGGAGAGAAAATCCTTTAAACACAAAGATTGGATTTTATATAGACACACTGAATTAACTCCAGGTATTTAAACCTATCAGCAAATAGACATGAGTGTGTCTTTATTTGCTGCATTAAGAAGGGTTGAGGCAGATGTAGAAAGTGCACAGTCCCAGAATCAACAGGAAAGCTGCAAATCCAATCTGTCTGCATCTTTATACATTTTCAAGATGTTGTGTGGGTTGAGAGCAACCTTTTGGCATTTCCAAGATGGAGGTGAGTGTGACAGCATCGACTCTAATGTATGAAACAGTGATTCCCCACGTATTCCCCTCTCAACAGCAGATTCTCTCTGGAGTTTTGCATCAGCCCTACACTGAAGTACACTTCACAATTGAAATTGCAACTTCCCCCCAAAAGTTGGGACCGTTTTAATGAAGATTTATCACTGCAAACACATGTCGTCCTAAAGATAAAAACAAAAGAGCTGCAGCTTCACTGTCTTGATATGTGGAGGTTTCACAGACAATAAATAGATCCAGACTCATGTTGAGATCGTTATTGCTCAAATTCCTTTTTGGTGATTTTCAGTTGTCACATCAAAGTGTTTCCGAGTGAAAACATTTTTACGTTTTTTGAATGATGGTATAGTTCAGTGGGTGGTCTCTGCAACCTGTATCATCGAAATGCACATGATTTTTTTTTAAGAAGTAGTTTGCAAAATGGTTGCAGATGACAGGAAATGGAAGTGTGTCCTGGCAGCATTATAATGACTGAGACATAATCAAACAGTCTATACGTTGACGTCGAACTATGGCTTTAGGTAGTGTACAGAAAGTGTATGGTTGAGCGTTCATCCATACATGCATGTGTGCTAGTTTCCTGTATGTATTTATTTACACAGAAGAACGCTTATGGACATTTTTATAGTGCAGATGTTGCAGTCTTCATGCAGACACTTTACTGCGACAGATGTTGTAGCCAGTTATCATGCAGACATGTTGCAATAAATCACCAACTGAGAAAACATAATTACGCAGACAGACTCAGACACACGCTACATACATCGCCGATACATTTGGGAAATGTATTATTATTGTTCAGTGGTGGCTGATGAAGTGTGCTGCAGGCAGAGGCTGAAACCTAAACCCCGAACCAACGCAGGAACAGACTTTGGAGACTGTTGCGCTCCACATTACAAGCCTTGAGTCCTCTGCAGTGAGAACTTTCTCCTGTGGAGTCCAAAGGGAATCCCATCCTGCCTTAGGTGTACATGTGTCTACAACTTTGTCCAAGCAGATTTTCATTTGAGGCAAAGCTGGGGAAAAATGCTGGCTCAAACATCACACTCAAATTCCCAGGCTTCCTTTTGAGAAATCATGACAGGCTTCAACTTTTTTTTTTTTTTTTTGAGCCAAAAAACAACATCTCCGGCCAAGAGAGATACATCTGTGGTCTGTGGTGTGTTTTACAGGCGAATGTGGATAATATCTTCTGTCTTCAACAGAGACAGTGGGACTATTAAAACAGGATAAGTGTCTATAGTATGTGTCCTCTGGGTAAATAAGGAAGATGCAGTTATCTTGTTCATTAGCTTGATTTGCAATGTGCTCAGTTGCTTCCTTGGGCTAAATGTTTCAACTCAGATGTTTTATCAGGGTTATCTTGTTATTTTTAATAGAGTAAGTCTTCTAGATAAAGTGTTAAGCTCTTTCCTACTTCAACATCTGCTGTGTGTCCCTACAGAGTGCACTGCTGAATGAAGAAGAAGCGTGCAGAGAGAGCAAGAGAGAGAGAGAGTGAGAGTGAACATGTCAGGAAAAGTGAGAGTCATTCAGTCATCACTGGTCTTCTTGGACTGGGTTTTTTTTTATCTGAATCTGCTGGAGTCATTAGTTTGGAGCGTATTTGAACATCTGTCCCTCTTGGACTTTTCTGTCAAAACAACAAAAAAAAGTTGAAGAAAAAAAATGCTTTGTGCTTCATTACTACCTCAATTTAATCCGGACCATTACCTCTTACATTTTTGGTGGATTTCATCATTTTTTCTTCGCGGTCTAAAGCACCTGCTTCACCTCAAAATGCCAGGCTGGTCATATTTGCTGCAGTAACTGAGCCACTCAGTTGCTAAGCTTCCTATGGAGGTCCATTTATACTTAAAACACATGAAGGCGATGCATTAGCGTAACATATGGATGTCACAGTGCAGTAGCATTAACATAGTTTAAATAGAGTGATTTAGTACTGCAGCTGTGCGGGACATTCATGTGAATGTGTCTACAGTATATTTCCCACTCCTTAGGATATGGGTTTGCACTACCGTTGATGTATGTGGACACATAAGTTCATGAGTTAGGAAAAAAAGTCATTAGTCTGGTTGTTTTTCCTCCTTTCTCCTACCATTTATTTCATGAAATGTCTTCCAGTGCTGCTATCATTTATTCTGATTTTAGCAAAAGGCTGAAATATACACTCCATCTGCAAGTATGTTTCATTAGAGCCAGAATACTGAATCAGTCCGGACCAGGTGGAGTTGTGTGTTTTGTACTGTTTGGACAGTAGAGAAGGAAGCAGTTAATTCTGATTTTTACAGTGTTGACATGATTACTCTGGGGTCAGCTGCTGTGTACTGCAGTGAATTTTGTGGTTTGGAGTCAGACTCACTCCCCACACTTGACAGGAGGAGTCGTGTCAACCGATTTTGTAACCATTTTAGGCACTACATGAGCGGCATGGTGGCAAATAGGCAGCTGTGGCTTTGTTCATGGACCTGTATCAGTTTAACCATATTTCATGTGAGGTTACTTGCACTTCAGCTGCATGTAAGACGATAGATATAATGGTTTTCAAAGAAGGACGGAAGGGTGTACAGTATATTTATGGGTGAGAATATCCTATATACATATGTTGAAGGAAAAGCACATGTTTGGGATCTACAAGACAAGTTTAATAATCTGTCTAGTTCCTGTGAGTTTGCAGACTCTCGATTTTGCATGTGAGTTATGTTTGGGCTTTATGTAATATACATACAGTAAATCTCTGTCATCATTCCCGCAGAAGATATAGAGGCGGGGGTAAAGCCTTTTCTAAACATGCTGACATCTTTGTATATGTGATATCACTATTACAGTATTACAGCGACATGCACTCCCTCATGCTGATGGTCAACGGAGTATAACTTGTGCTACACTAAAAGTGTTGTAACTCATCGTGAAAGAGGATATAGAGGCTACTGTATGTACAGTACCTAACCTACCACCACCAGCAAATTAACAGCTCAGCTTTGACTGACAGGATTTGAAATACATCACAAATCCCAACCCCCTAACCCTAAGGATCGAGATAAATAATATAAGATTAGAAAAATAAACAGTGACCATTAAGTACACTTGATGACAGAGCCAGGTGTTTCCCCCCTTGCTTCCACTATCTGTACTCTGGGACGCATCGTCAGTGTTGTTTCCAGACCCCCTCGCTCAGGCGACCCAGCTGGGGTGATAAGGCCCCGACTTGCATCCCAGTAGCAGCCCACGGATCAGCCCTCTTAATCCACAGCCACCTTATGACTTTCTCTATGGTTTCACTAACAGACTGGATGGGCCTCTTCTTGGCCACCCCTGTATAGTCATCCAAGGACTTTGCAGAGTAAGCGTCCTGCAAAGCCTCTGTAGCCGACTTACAGGCTCGTAGAATATCCTCCAACCCCTGCCTCTGCACTCCTACACCAGTTCCTGGTACTTCTCCAGTTTCCTCTTGTTGGCTTCCGCGATCCACTCTTCCCAGGGCGCGAAGTTCCAACATGATCAGATGTTGTAAAGCCTCAGATGTTTTTATCATGTCTAGTCGGAGGGATGTTGATGCGATGTTCTGGGGGAACCTCAACTGTTTTCCCAGGTCAACCTGCAGCTGCCAATCGGGGGCTGTGTGGAGGAGGCCTGTTGTTGTCTATGGCTGTGCCCCAAGGTTTCTCTCCAATCTTGATGAAGGGGACCGCCTTTGGAGCATGATGGTGTTTGCTGGTGCTGATGGCTGAGGCTATATTCTCAGCAACTGCTTTTAGCACCTGGTCGTGGCGCCAGCAATAGCGGCCATCAGCCAGGGCCTTTGGACAGCTGCTGAGGAGGTTTTCTAAGGAAACTCTTCCAGAGCAAAGTGCCTTCCACTACTTCCACTACTAAGATAAACTGAGCTAATCTGTGCACTTGGCACATTGAAAATGAGGGGCTCCTTCAATGGGTCCTGAGTAATAAAGATTTAAATTAAAGTAAAGCAAAGTAAGCTAAGCTAATCAGCTGTTAGCCGTATTATCCCGCCTAACTCCTGCCAAGAAAGTGATTAAAGGTTTGATCTGTTCTTTACAAAGGTGTTTTCACATGCACCTTTATACTTGTTAATACAAACAAATATAAAAGTGCAAAAGAAAAAGGAAAAAAATGTTTTTTGCAGGCAAATTTTAGTGAGCCCACCCTGATGAATAAATTACAGAGCCACTAAAATGTATACATAATTAATGTTCTGTCATCCAACTTAAATAGCCTGCATCTAAATCCCAATCACTTGGCTTGACAGTAGAGGAAACCACCTAGCATAATAACTGGGTTCAGTGGAAATTCTCAGTAACTCACAGCTTGTTCCCAAGGTACTTCAGTGACCTCTTTGCCTCGGACTGAAAAATCTCTTTGGAAAAGTCTCAGTACAATTTCTAGAGAAGAAAAGATACAAACCACTGCAGGAAAACTTCTTGGCGTCTGCAGCCTAATCCCCCTGTTGTAGAGACTGATGTTTGATACTGTATTTTACTCTTTTTCATTCATGCTCTCTACTTCTGCCTCTTGCTCAAATGACATTAGGGCAGATAGATGTTTTCTGCTGACTAACTGCCCACCGTCTGTGCGCTGAGACGTCCAGGGAGAAAGCCTGACATAATATCATGGATGTGGGTGTGGGTGTGTGCCTGGGCAGCAGCCAACTCACCATATACAGAACATGAGTCACTTTTCAGCTGCCTGCTCAAATGGCCTGAAGTTTATATGGAGGATTTGTGGTACTTCTGAAACCTGTGATTTCTTGACCTTATGAGCACAGCCTTGAAAGCCAAGTCTTAAACTAGGCCATAACAAAACCACCCTGTAGATGGGTTTCTGGGCAACAATGTGGAGAAATTTTACACTAAAATATCTCATAGAATGAGGGGTCTTTATTTAGTAATTCTATAAACGTTAATATTACATTTTCTTTAAACCCGCTAATGATACCGTTTTAAAATAGTAAGATTGTCCTTTCTTCTTGAGCCAATGTTATTTCCTTTCATGACACCTTTATTATGCTCACATATGGCACTGCACTGAGCAATGGTGAAAGTACCATCACTCACTCAGTCAGTCAGTGAGAGAAATTCTCAATTATAACGTAGCGTTGGCACTGCTGTTGCTGTCCAGCCTTCACTATGAGAACTAATCCAGGATAAATACAATTCAAGGGTTCAACGATGTCTCTGTTGGACATAGGAGACTTACACAGAAGTAATTTGAAGGCATAATTTGATACCACCACAAACTCTTAATTCCACATTCCATCCTTGAGAAACAGAGCCTCAAGACCTCCCTATTAACTCTGACCACTCTGTATCACACTGATCTCCAGTGAGCATGATGTGGAGCCTGAAATCTGCTGTGGTTCACCTCAGAGTAGCAGTCCTTAAACCAGAAGAAGGGAGACATGGAGACTGGGGAGAAAAACAAGAGGGAAGAGATCAACAAGAAGAAAGTATAGGCTTCATGGACCGAGACAGTATGTTTCCATTCTGCTTTGGTTTTTCTCTTCCTTGCTGCCTGTTTGCTTTTCAGTCCCAAAGAAAACCATGTTCTACATTTGTTCCACTTCCTGACACTTCACCCTCTCCCAGTCAGTTAAGCCTTGTGTTGTATAAACTTGTCAGTCTGACATTTAATTAGAATAGCTGTACAGTATCTGAAAATTAAAATTGAAAGCTGCCACGACTGCAGCTGCATGTTCCTGCAAACCTTGAGCACCTGCACTGAGACCCAGCTTGATAGAGGCCCTGAAGATCTAGGTTCAACAGCAAGTCACTTGGTTTTGGTCATTTCATTCTGTCCCGATTTGTTTGCCGGGTATTCGCTCTACTCCATTTTCTTCCTCACAGCTTTGCCATGTGTCATTTAAACATTGCTTCATTGTGTAAATTCTCCACAGATTCCTTCAAAAACGATATTAGTCATGTTAAACTGTAGCCCTGTGTCAAAACATAGTTTTATGAGCTTTATTATTTTAGTTTAAATTGTGTTCACATTATTAAATTCCCCAATAAAATTGTGCAAATTCAAATCATTGCCACAACATCACAAACTACTAGACTTTTTCCAACAGGAGTATACAGTTCGGACTGAATTTAATGAGAACTTGGAAGCAACACGGTACAGACATATTGCACAGGGGGCTTAAGGTGCGTGTCAGTAACGGGCAGACAGAAAATAAATGTTTTGTGAGACCCTAATCAGTTGCTTTCTCTTGTGGGATGGAAAGGTAATTTATTTTGGAGCATGGTAAGAACAATAACGCACTCATTCTTGTGATGTCAGAGAGGCAGGGGGTCTTGAGAAATATCTAGCAACAAGAGTCAACCTAAAGATGTTTTTGATTATATAATCATTAGTTGGCTAAGAGTTCTTTAGGACATGTCATACCACAGGATACAGAACTCTGCTCGCATCTGTAAGTGTTTTAGATCATTGCACTGACAGAGGGAGCTGGAGAAAGCATAAAGTGAAATTATTATCATAATCCACCTATGATCAGATTTCACTGTGATTGACAGCTAACACAACCAATGCAACTAAGGAAAACAGTAAAGCTAGAAATTCATCGCAGTAAAAACAACGAAATTAAAAGACACGAATCTTCAACTGGTATCGCTTTACAGTAGAACTACATGGGTGTTCTCGTAAATGAAAAGTGCAGATTGCCATGCTCAGCAGCTGTAATAAATTAAGCAACAATCACACGTCAACACACCACACAATTGCTTTCATGGTGAGGCATGGTTTCGTATAGGCAGCAGGATGGAGAGAGTTATTATCGGATGACGTGGAGAGATGGATGAGAGAACCAGCCTGTGAGCAAAACAGAGAAACCTTACAGTGCTTCAGATAAAGAATCGATTCAAAAGTCCTACAGTAGAAAAAAAATAATTAGGAAAATATGCGAAAAGCTTCCTCGAGCATTTGCACAACACAGATGCTGCCTTGTGTGGCTTTGGCTTGTCGATTCTCTGTGAAAGATGGCTTTCTCTGAAGAGCGTTTAGCTCTTCCATTTATAGATGCATTTGAGTTCCTCATGTAAATCTGGGAGCTCATTTTTTGATCATGCACACAGGCAATCTTTCAGTGTAGGGTGATGAGAGCAGATGCATTTCAGAGGAATTGTGTTTTAGTTCTTTTGAAGACTACAAAGGGATAAAGAGGGGGATGAGAGGGAGGAGATGAGAGAGCAATGGAAGTAGAAAGAGCCCACATAAAAGTAAGGACGCGTGAACTCAGCACAATTTAGGAATTGTCATCTCTCCCTCTTTTGAATTACAGCAGCGAAACAAAAGAGACCGAATGTTTATGGAGCCCCGGAGATCTTACACTATGGTAGCAGCCTGGAAGTGGCATTTTACACAGAGAAAACCAGATGTGAAAACTGGAAGAGCTGAAAAACAGTTGGAGAATTCTTTGCCCCCCCTTCATCTTCTCCCTTTCCTCTGACTAGTGCCTGTTTTCTGCAGAATTCTATGCTGAGTCAGTGATGAAACAAAACTAAAAGCACAACCAGATTGAGATGCTGGTGGTTATACTTGTCTCCTAAGATCTGTTGGAGAACACAAATCTGCAAAACATAATTCAACGTATGATTCAAATTAGAATAAAACACAATAGAAGTCGGAGGAGTGTGCAACAGACCACACAGGATCGCAAACCCACCAAACAAACGCTGCTGAACAAAAGTGCCTGTGTGAGGAGAAAGTTGTCCTCACATATGGGTCTATATTTCACCTTGGAACCACTTTGAAAGGAGAAAACAGAAGACCGCAAAGCCTGCTCCTACGTGGTTTAGACGCTCCATGTGGCAAACTTAATGAAGAAACATAAATCTGCTTACTCAGCTTGGTCGTAACCATGAGAAATTCTCATGGCCAATTTCACTGTATAGCCTAAGTCACAACCGGTGAGCGCTGTGCAAACCTAACAATTGCACCTTTTATACAAGACGTTCCACTGCCAGGGCAGTCAGTTTGTTACTTCTGTCAAACATTGTGGTCGTCAAATAAATAGCACACTGTGAGCCAATCCCTGTGGACATAATAGCTACTGGACTAAAGACTAAAAACAATTTCTGCACCAGATTCCACAGCAGTTCATCCAATAGTTCAGATACTGCTTGAGCTATTCCACTAAAGCCAAAAATGTCAGTAAAGTCAGAGGGGTCCCACCTCTGGTAACCATGAATGTCTGTAGAAAATTTCACAGCAATCCATCAAATATCATATTTCAGAAAGCATGGCCTACTGCATTAACAGTGTACTACTAGAAGTTGAGATTCTCTTACCTTTACTGCTGCAGTCCAGCAGAGGTTTAGGGAACATGTAGGTGTGGCACATAGATGTGGCCTCTGGTTTCACTTGGATTGGTGGAGGTCTTGGTTGTCCGCCCGCTCCCGGCCTGCCGCCCACCTGGTTGTCATCCACGCACAGCGAGTCCACGTTCAGCTTCTTCAGCTTCTGGCCCGTCAGTGAATGAGGCTCTGCGCACTTGGCGAAGTTGCCCAAGTTGCGACTGCTGGGTACCTGCAACTTCCTGACCAGGCTGTCCAGTGAGCACTGGCAGCTCCAGGGGTTGTCGTAGAGACGGAGGTAGGTGAGGCGGGGCAGAGGGAGCAGGATTTCCTCAGAGGCCGTTCTCAGTCCGTTGTGCTGGAGGAGCAGGGTGGTGAGCTGGGAGAGGCCGTTGAACGCTCCGTCCTCCACCATGGAGATGTCGTTCTGCTGGAGGTCCAGGCTCTTCAGCTGGGTGAACTGGGAGAACATGTTGTCCCTCAAAACCTAAACAGAGAGACGTGGACTGTTGGTTTTTGTGGTTTTGTTGCAATTTTGTGTTTTGTCTTTGCTGTAATAACAGGAAAAGTACGGTTAACATAAATACTTGTCCTCCAAAACTAACACTGAATTGATCCCACCAATAGCTCTCTGCACCCAAAACCTCACACAGCCTGCTCCTCTGAGTCACAGAGCTCCATCGCTGTCCAACAACTGTCACTGAGCTACAATGTTGCACTGGCAAACATACTGCTTTTTTATGATGAATATGGGGACTATATTTTGAATTAACTACTGTCCTGTTTGAAAACACTGTGCATCAAATGTGCATTAGTCCACAGCTTAAAACATCTTCAATCACTAACTCTTGCTGAAACGACAGGGTCTGGCTGGTCTATAAGATTTTTTAATCACTTTTTAACCCATAGAGAAACATAATGGATGACATTATGTTCCTTCTCATATACAGTATATCGACACAATGATGTGTATCTTTACATGTCATATTGATTGATGAATTGAATATGCATATTACATCTGTGTTAGTGTGTTTTTCAGTTTTGTTTTACTTTGTGTATCAAAGTCAGCACACTAACAAGTAAAAACATTCTGGTTGTGTGAGTAGTCCATTCTTTGAGTCAATGGTTCTTTCAGTATTCAGCTAATGAAGTGAACTAAATAGTGGCTTCCAGTGATGAAAGGCTACCTTAACTACTGAGTGGATTTCTGAAGTAATTACCGTGCAATCAGCATGATATCTGGCCAGCATGAATAGCTTTTAGTGAAAACAAACATTGTTGTAACAATTCTAATATTTAGCTCTTTAGCTCATAAGTACGCCACTCTGTTCTCCAGCTGGTGGCTATAACTTTGTCTGCCAGCTGTTTGCTGTCCTGCAAGTCGTCTGAGCTGAATTCTCTTTTCTTTTTTAATGCTTTGTGAAACTGAGATGAACTGATGTTTCTCTATACATCTGTCACAACAAGCTATCACATTACACGCTCATTTTACCCATTGGTTCTGTACAGGTATGCATATATTGCAGCTTTTTACAAATAGTCTCAAAACATATTGCCAAGCTGAAAACAGAACCAAACCCTCTTTGTTCATTCTTTCCCTCACTACTCATTTATTCGGACTGAGAGTAAAATTTAATTAAGCTAATTTTTTATGGGTTTGATCAGTGTTTAGAACTCATTCGTCCTCATTCGCTGGCAAAGCATTTGGCTTCGTTCCTGTCGACACCTGTGACACACATCCTGTGTGTGCACTCAGACATGCCGAGACCCACATACACACACACAAGTGGTGGAAAAGTGTGTCTTTGATCTCAGGACCAAATGAATGGTGCACAGATGCTCGTGGTATCAACAACCTGGCTGGGTTTATGTGCAGAGTAAGAAGCCTGAGACACTAACTGTTATATAAAACGCCACTCGACATTCTCAGAATCTGTTAAACCGTTAGCGGCGACTTATATCCAACTGAGGCAGGTGGCCTGTGTCTCATCTCTTCTTATTTACACTATGCAAGTGCAAACTGTTTGTTTGTACCTGAATCTTATTTCTTGCCAGCAACAGGTGGTGAATGTCTTTAGGCCAGTCCTGCAGAACGTTGGTGAGCTGCCGGTCCTGACAGTCCAGGTACTTCTCACCTGCCTCCATGTATTCCTTACACTCATGAGTTTGGCGCCTCATGACCCCCGCCCTGCCTCTGCCTCGCACGTGGCCCCTGGCGCCCCTCTCCATGGCCCCTGACCGAGGGCCTCTCCGGGGCTCGGCTGACCGGAGGAGCAGGAAGAGGAGAAGGGCGGCGAGGAGACGCATGATGGGAGACAAGAGAGGAAGGGAGGCCTCTTGGTAATCAGGTCGACCTTGGGAGGTTGTTGTGGGATGATTTTGGTGTGACAGGACACGGGGAGCCGGTCACAGCTGTGTGTGAAAAGAAAAACAGAAAGGAAAAACAGAGACGGCCATGAGCAAAGCATAAAGTCTAGCATACCTTGAGGTTCATCCCTGTTAAGTCTAATAAGGACATTTACACCATAAAAACAACATTCGGAAAAGAAGGAGTGTCAGCGATTCAGCGAATCAGCATCACTTTAACCACCTATACAACTGAAACTTGTTTACATGTGGAGATGTGCTGACAACTGAAATGGAAACACTGCACATGTTGAAAGAGTTAGTGGAGAGGTAGAGCGAGAGGAAAGAGGCGAGCAGAGGGAGGAGGAAACAGGAAAAGGAGGCTTTGAGGGAAAGAAAAGCAGACATTTGTTACATGTTAACATCTTAGGGGTTAAAACGTGGATGTAGTAAAGTGCTGTTTTCTTTCTGGGTTTTTTTCTACTGTCAACGAACCAGACACAGACGTTTCTCTCTGCCTGTGTCCTGGCCATCTTTCTAAACACGTCTTATACCTTTCTTTATCCTGACCTTATTACTGTACACGTTCCATCCCTCTTTGTCTCTTCTTCCTCTCTTCACATGTTGCCAATTCTCTTTTGCGCTCTCCTTGTTAAATGGCAGCATTGATTACTTCTTCTCAAACATGCATCTTTCTGCAGGTTGTTTACATTTGGGTGTGTATGTTTGCAGAAAAAAAACACACATCTGAAACGTGAAGTACTGTATTTAACATTCAGGGTTGTCTTCATCCACATGTGTTTTGGTTTTGATTTAAACTCATCCTGACCTCACCCATAGCCTGATATCACTTTGGTTGAGACACAGTCAAAGTTTGGGTATGTGATCTCACCTAGAAACAATGCTGCTCATAACCTCCTAGTTGTTATCTTTTTGTGCTAAAATAACGACTCACTGGTTGAATACATCCTCTGGCTATATGAAAACATAATTTAAGCCATATATGTTTACAATATATTAAATCAATTATATATTTAATGTAAGTATGCTGAGATGGATATGTTCATGTAACATTTGTCTACAATACAAGCAAACATAAATCTGTATAAACATAAACATATGTACAGTATTTGCATGGGCTAGTCATATTTATCAATATATGGAATATTCCTAATAGGTTCCCTTATGATTTTTAGAAATGTATTTTTTTATTGTATACAAACTCAATGCATATTTAATTGAATTGAATTGAATTTATCTAAGTGTCATAATATATTGCATAATTGTGTGGGAGTCACTACCTGGCTATGCTATCCTGATTTACTACGCTTGTCTTGCCAGTTGAACGGCCAAACTGTGAAACTATCATTTGCCACAAATATGAAAAGTTCAACACTGGAAATATTAAAATTTATAACATGATAATGATGGGGATTGACTTTTTGTGCTGCACAGCCACTTGTTCTGGACTCCCTGCTCCTGCTTCTTTGAATATGTGTGTGTGCGTGGGTGTGTGTGCGCGCGACGTTGTATGGTAAAATAAGTGAGTCAAGGGTCCCTTGTGTGATCAGAGGCAAAAAGGCAAGGCCCACAGCTCTGCCAAGAAACAGTGCACACTCACATAGACACACACATGTGCACGCAGATTCATTCCAACTGTACCAAACCGCAGCCCCCTTACAGTCTCCCAGTCTCTCACACAGTGGAACAAGCCTGTCAATGCAGATGGTGCTGTTCCATTGTGAATAACAGACTGGGCATGTTAGCGAGCTACAGACAGAAACAGCTGAGAATGTATCTTTTCCAGCCCATTGAGTGCTCCTCGACTGTCCAGACTATCAATCTGCACCAACGAAGCAAACACAAAACTTTGATTCCCTCCACTGCAGTAATATACTTTTCTTGAGCTGTTCACCAAAACCTAGAGACTGAATGTACAGGTCCTTTCATCCTCCATCTGTCAGTGTGTGCACTACTGTGTCTGTCTTTCCTCTCTATATTTTCATGTGTTTGTCTGTTCATATGCTTGAGTTCTGAACATCAACTGCTAACACATGTTCTCATGTCTGGGTTTCATGATTACACAGATGATGAGAGACACGTTCTGACTCATGCCAGGCCAAACGGCCAGACTAGACTAGACTGAGGTGGAAACCATGGAGAGGTGTCTTGAGTAGACCCAGACCTATCCTCTCAGGTTATGTCACTTGGTCTGGCACAGGTGATTGATCACTGTGATCCAGCTCTACCAAGTCCTGTTCACATCAGCGGGCAAAGCATTAATATGACTAGAATTATAGATTCAGTTCAGAGAAAACACACTCTCTAGAGAAGAGCAGCCACATCCTCCAAAAATACGCATAATGTAGAAAATATTAGTACTGGTGACAAATTAAAGGAAAAACCAACTGCCTCCACATAGTCTTTTGGCATAGACTCCCCAAGTTTCTGGAGCTACACTGAAGGATGAACATCATTCTTCCAAAAGACATTCCCCCGTGTGGTGGTTTAATTATTGTCTTTGGGAGCGCTGCTCTGAACTCTCTCACAGGTGCTTCTAGGCTGAGATTTGGTCACAGTGAAGGATGTAGCACACTCTATGACCTCTTTCATTACAATCAAAGATTGAATAAATTAAGGGGGATAGTCACTGTTGTATTTAAGGCCTATTTGAGGTTTTAGGTAACTGCTAAAACAAGTCAATGACTCCACTTCCCCTGATGATTGATGAAATCAGTAGGGCCAGTGCTGGTTCTTCTCAGATCTTTTCCACATCACTGAGCAGGAAAGGTTCAGCTCCTATTAAAAAGCTACAGCCACGGTCAGCCTGTAGTATCCAAACACACATTCCAGCTGAGACCATAACATACCCTGCTCCGGCCAAAACCCATCCCTGTGGTTCACCTCATGCCGTACCAGCCTGAATTAGCCCCTCCAGTCTAGTATTATTTCCCAACCCAGCTACCTCTGTTCAGTCCAACTCAAAGCAGTCTTGAAGAAAAAACTGTCTCTCTCTATAAACATCCAGCATGTTTGAGACTGATATTTCCTCGGGGGCACTGCTCTAAATACTTTTGGTATTGCTGCCCCTGTCTGTCATCTGCTCTGGACCAAGTTTGGTCTGGACATGATGTGGCAGCAGCATCATGTCTCATTTTGGACACTGGAAAAACAAGGCTGTTCGAAGAATGGCTTTTTTTGTTGTAGGCTAGGTGAGTTACAGATGATGAATAGCCTACATGTCCAAGATAAATGTTAGAAAACCACAGCAAGTGTTGTGGTTGTTATTCTTAACTTTATAAGTCCTCTTGGGCCAGTTTGTTTTTTTCTTTTTGGCCCAATGGCTTTGGGGATCGGCTGTCAGTTCACTAGTCTAGCCTACTATTTTGGTCCAGACTGAAATATCTCAGCAAGTATGTCTTTCCATAAAATCCACCCATGCCCCGATTGGGGACCTTCATTTTTCATCTTACACCCATCCAAACTTATCACAACATGCTCCAGTAAGATGGAGACCACACCAAACATAGTAGAGGCTACCTGCATACAGTAACTATGATTTTTGCATTGCAATTGTGAGCCTGGAACATTAGCATTTAGCTAAAAGTACTGTGAAATCTACAGTAGCCTTAAGCTTCACAGTGCAGCCAGTTCTCGGTTTAAAACTGTAATTTATCTTTGTATAAACACCATGAAGTTTCTGTTAGCTGTCATACATCTGGTTAGCCAGCGCCATCATTTCAAAGTCAGAGATTAGCTCATTGCTTACAAGACATAGGATATTATTACTTTTTTTTTGAATGAACACCAAGTGAAACAGACTCTAAAACAGTTAAACAGATCATCCCATGAATCATAGCCTTTATGTGGTGCCACGTGAGGCTGACATTAGCTCCTGCATGCTAACAAGACCATAGCTTAACCTCCCGTTAACAGAAATGTTATTGGGTGTTAGACCTAATTATTAGACATTTTATTTTTTCGTTTCCATGCCCAGCTCAATTTTCAATACTTTTCACATTTCAACCACATGAGGTGTTTACAGGGTGACCGCAATCAGTCAGCACTGCCCACAAAGCCAGGAGAATAGTTCCAACACCGTGTGAGTGCAATTGTGTCATCAATTGTGATAAACCCTAGTTACCAAACACACGCTTTACTGTATTGTGCTTGAAACTTGCTGAGCAAATGGAAAAGTTATTTGGTACCTTGCCTGAAATCTTTCAAATGGTTTTTCAAACCAAAACAATTTAGTGAGTCAGTCTTTTCGACAAGGAAGGGACAGCAAGTACTCAACACCAACGTGCTCTCAATCAAAACAAACCACTGACTAAATGCTTTAGTCTGTGTGGAATTTGTTTTGGTAATAAGTGTAGACTTAAAACTCAGACTTCAACTGAATATCGTGTTTCTTTTTGCTACAACAGCTTTTTTATGCGTTAAACAGCTTTTTCTTTGATCCTCGCACTTGGTGCACAATATGTTGTAACCTGATGTGAGACAGTCAGAGATCAACCAAAGTGACTGACTTACAGGGGCACACCACATACACATTAGCTATAACTCAAACCAAAGAACCGCAGGTCAAAGGGCAAATGTGTGAATGAAATGCATACAAAATAGTACGCACAAAACAGTATATTCCTGCAGGTAAACAAATGGGAGGAACACATACTGCAGGCACCGATGCAGGGACATTGAATGGAGATACAGACACAGAAGACACACACACTGAGCCAGTATGTGTCTGTGTATGTTTTCTCCACTGTCTGTCGGTTCAAATGGGCCATTTGGCCTCAGCAGACCGGAGGAAACACAGCTTCGAACATCATCCCGTACCACCTACGTCAGGAAGAGGGGGTGAGAGAAGAAGAAGAAGACGAAGAAGAAGAAGACTGACTGAGATTAAGAGAAATCCAGATGCAGGCAACCTGCAAATTTGAAAACCATTCCCAAATAATGTTTCAGCAAAAGGAAATCGCAGGGGAGGGAAAGAAAGTGAAACACAGAATGGAGAAGAAAACCAGGCTCAGGACAAGATTAATGTCAGAAGTTGAAGTTGCATGGGAGAGAAAGAATCATGATGTCAGCTAAAGGGAAATTCCTCCTGGCAAAGAAGGGAGACAGATTTGTTTGGTTTCAGGTGACACAGCTCTGTTTCTGTTAATCGAAGAACATATTAGCTATGAGGAACAAAGGCAACAGTAAAGTGGACCAATACAGTAGAGTCTGTCAGGAGAAAATTTGCATGCGAATTGTTCTCTGTTTCATCCAGTCATGAAAATTACACATCTTTTACGTAAAGTTTTGGCTCCGATTGGTCCAAGGCTCAATCCAGTGGCAAGACATGAATCCCCAATTTTTTCCCACCACTACAGGGACATTACATAATCAGGCTAAAACATACAATATGTTTTCCTGGCTTACAATGTACAGTACACATCAAACACTTGAAAGGCACCACATACTTGACTTGCAGAACGAGTTATAACCCAGATCTACCTATTAAATTTTCTCCACACCTATCCATGTCAACGCCACTCTCACCCACAAAGCCCCGAAGCTGTACAGTCTCTTCCTGCACTACCAGCCCACAGAGGCTCTTCACGCTCCAATAACACTGGACGGGCCGCTGGGGATGGAAAGAGTTCAGACCTCCAGAGGAAACACAGTGCAGAAACACAAGGGCCACTGTGTTACAGAGAGAAAAGTGAGAACAAGCAGGGGAGGCTGCAAAAACAAGAACAAGCCCCTTTCTCCCGAGCTGCTAATAGAAGAATGTTAAACATTCAGCTCCAAGTTGCATGCATAGAGATGTGTAGGGAAGAAGGCAGTAAGTCAGTCAGTCAGTCAGTCAGTCAGTCAGTCAGTCAGTTGTTGCAGAAAAACCAGACGACAAAGTTGAAACAAGGAGCTTATAGGTGAGTTTCTCTGGCAACTGGCCTCCTAAGCTGACCTTACTTTGTTTCCCTTGGGCTGAGTTTCCTTTGTGTGTTAGTGTGTCTGTGTGAGTATGTGTGTATCCAAAGGTAACAACGCCACCATGAAGCTAGGAGACTAAAAAGGATGTAAGGAAAAAATGATGGCACAGACCTACGAGAAAGAGGAGGAAAAAAAGTCAAACTGTAAACCTTTAATCTGACACCAGAGGATGAGACAGTGACGGACGTAGAGAGCAAGCACTAGAGAGAGAGAGCCCTTACACATCCCTGAGAGCCTAATTGAAACCAGAGCAGTTCATTCCTGCAGGAGAGGAGAGGCGAGAAGGAACAGGAAAAGAAAAAGTGTAGAAACTGAAAATGACAGTTTGTGTGGGTTTTTTATGGGCAGTATGAGAGGTGATGAACTCACGAAAAACAAACATCTGAAAGGAGGTGTTCAATGGAAACTGTAGCGTACTGTAACTGTGTGCCTTTGTGGTTGCTCCTTCGTAGTGGGCTTATTCCCATGAGAATCCGTTTTCACCTTCTCCCCAGAGGCCAAACAAACCACAGGAATAACAGCTGCACGCCCTGAAAGAGGTCAGTGTCTCATGTGTACGCATCTGTGCGTTCGTGCAACTCCTCTGTCTGCTCAGCTGATCTTATCAGGCGTGGTGTGGTCTCTCCCCACGGTTTCTGGGCTGCATCCAATCATGTTCTATGAAATGATAAGCTCCATCATAAAGCCCTGGAAAAACGGGGTTACTGCACGGCTGAAATGTGTCAGTTGTATAGAAAAATGAAGAGCTGGAGGAACTGTTTGTTTTAATGTTATGCAATATAGTGCATTTAATTATCCATTCTCGCCTGTACTGTAACTATCCATCTTCAGTGTCTGATTCATTAGATTCAGGGAGTTAAAAAACCGTCATGGGATGTTTAACACACAATGCCTTCCCCTGGCAACCAGTACCAATCACATCTGCACACACATAATTCTTCCACCTCTTACTACAAAGTGTTCCACTTAACTTAACTGGGGCTGCAGCTGAAACAGCAGAAATCTTAATAAGAGGGTCTCTCTCAGTTTGTAATCAGGGTAAACCTGCAAGACAAGCTTTTTTCTCTCTCTCTTTTTTCTTATTTTTTTGGTTGGAACAAGATTCCAGAGTAAAGCCACACATTGCCCCCTCTCCCCGCTGCATGAGGCTGGAATTTTACCGAAACTTACACAGAGGCATGTAAGTCCCCACGCGGATGTACACACAGCTGTAGACACACATGCATATGGACTCCAGAAAGTTTATTGTGGGAACAGTTGTGCGATAAAAGTCACAGCTTAATCCCACCCTCACTCTCCAAATTTTGAAAATCATATCCATCTGACAAAATCACATAAGTCACACCTAAGTCTCTCAATCCTTTTTTAACAACACATAAGAGGCTATGTATTCAGTGAGCATGGGTCATGTAGTGGGCACAGCTATCCAGAGTTTCTTACTGTCCAAAGAGGGTCCAAGTGGGTAAATTAACCCCTCACTCTGTCAGAAGTGCTGTTCTTGACTCTCACTACTGAGGTACACAGACTCCCTCATCATGGCAGTGCTCAGTGCTTTTAAATTATAGTGCACCGGACCTCCAGTCAGTTACATGACACAAGCATTAAAGCAGCATCTAAAAATAGAAACAAGCCCAATTCAGAGGGGAAATCAAGATTAATGAGGGGTTGCACTGACCCTCTGTAAACTTGGCACAAGTTGAGCAACTGAGTTTCATAATAGAAAGAAAGAGTTGACTTCAGCAATTCCTCCCCATTATGCGGCTCAAATGTAATGAATACAGCAATGCATTGTTTATCACTACCATAAAGTAGAATCCAACTGAGATATTGCATGTTGTGAAAACATGCTTCCTCCACTCTGAGAAACTCAGCTTTATCCATTCATATCTCCTCTTCTTTGTGAGTCTTTGTGTTTGTGCAGACACTTCATTGAATGTTTCATAATGGACACATGTTCAGCTTTTCTGTTGCCAGCAGCCTAGCTGACTTCACAAAATCAGAAAATGCATCGTAAGTGTTCAGCATGGCCACATTGCATTCATTCTTTGTCTATGAATTCAGTATCATTGCATGTGTCTGAGGAACAAAGGAAAAGCCTGAGAGAAAAGGAAAGTCACACTTCTGGGGGAAATCTTTAAAAAAAAAAGATGAATTAAAGAGGCAGAGATCATCCTTGAGTTGGTTTTATTATGCATTATGCAACAATGTAAGAATTTCAGATCGAGATTAAAATAATATGCTGAGTTTTTCTCCCTACCCTTCATGGAATCAGTTTTTATCACTAAGAGCTAAACTCTGGTGCCAAACTGTAGTTGCCAAAAAAAAGTCTTTCTGACTACGAAATGTTGTATCAGTAGAATTGGGGGTTTGCTGTTGCCTTCAGATGCAGAATCTTTTGCAGATAGACAGACACATTTGGTGGTACAATGTGAAGGTTTCAGTCCTTACCTGTGCAGGGAGAGAATCTGGCTCAGGCTCGTCCACTAGGACCTGCAGATCTCCGGTTGGTCCCGCGTCCCCGGCTCCTAATCCTGTCATGAGAGCTGCGTCCAAGCCAAGAAAATCCTGCCTGGCTGCCTGTAAACTTAGAGCCTGGAGTGAGGGACGAACGACTGGCTGCTTCTCCACTCTCTCTCTCTTTCTCTCTCTCTCTCTCTCTTACTCACTCTCACTCACTCTCTTACTTTTCTCCCACTCAGCTGGATCGCACTGAGAGTGTGAAGAGAGAGACAGAGAGAGAGAGAGCCTGTGAGAAAAAAAACTCAAAGGAGCTACAAAGCTGTGTCTGGTTTAGCATTACACACACACATACACACACACACACATGTGGGAGGGCTGCAACCTTGCACTGGTCCCCCTCTGCTGAACCAATGGACTTCCTTGCGGAGATTCCTGCTAATTGGCCTGATGGACTCAAACAGTATTTGGGTGGCATAGAGGTAAAAAAAAAAAACAACCTTCACCCACTACAGAACAATGCTCATGTGGGTTTTCTCTGTTGTGTCATACTCCCAGGAAAAAGGGGAGAGCCTCGAGGAGGTTAATTGGAGCAAGTTTGTTCCAAAGTAGCCTGGGTCCACTTCCAACATCTGCCTTTGATCGTTGTTTTGTTATTAGGCCTTGGATTGCCTTTTATTTCTGTCCTGCTACTTTTCAACAATGCTTGCAGTGTGGTGTTTCACTGTCAGCCAGTTCACTAAAATATCTCAACTGTTATATAAATCACCCTTAACTTCTGAGATTCACAATCCATTTCACAATGAGTGGAAATGTTCACCATCCTTGTTTTATCCTGATTTTATCCTGATCCTGACAAAATCATGATTCAGGGAGCTGCTAACCAATTGTTTTTCAGACACTGATGTGTCATTCTTTGGCTTTTCTATGGTAGATTGGATCAGGAGGCCTCTTTTGAGGTAAATCCTGTGTAATTACTTTGCACTGCAGCATATATATTCACTTAAGATTCCCACACTGGCTGGACATTCCTTACCACTTGTTACTAACATGAACCAGTTGTCCACTCTGACACAAAACAGCTCCCACAGGAATAGTTTTGTCGACTACTAAAGGGCATTCTGTGTAATTTTATGTTGCCAGAGGACAGTGATCGTGATAATCAACATACTGCTGCCTGGTCTCTCTTCCCTCTCCTCTCTCCGCTTCTTTCCTCTGCATCAACACTGAGAGAAACAGCTCCATATTAGGACCACCTTTCTGCGCCGTCTTAAATGGATTGTTTACTGCCAAACACTTGAGGGCACTTACACCAGAACAAGTGTTTTCAGTAGGCAGGAGGAGCTGAGATGGAGATCTAGGGAGTTTTTCTGTAAAGGCTATTAAACAGTCAGCCCGTCTGTTTAGCAGCAGACAGTAGACATACACCGATTTCACACCACCCACTCACAAACATGCAAACACCTAGGCTACCGTATGCACATGTCAATACTCAAACCTGCATCAGTGTTCCTGCATGTGTGAGTGTTACCTTGTTAAAATGCTTCAAGCACATTCTTTAAAGAATCAGATTGACCTTTGAACTCCTTGGCGTTATTAGACACTTTTACAGCCTCCGTGTATCGTTTAAATGTCTAAATAAGTCTTTGGAAGCAAAATGTGTCAACCACTTATTCAGGCCAGGCAGATTCATTACGGTCACATTCATACTTTCTTGTTCTATTCTTCCTCTAAAAACCCCAAATATTTACAAAATAACAAAGACAAACAGTCTCTAAAAGCTGCTGTGCTGAAGTGAATGAAATCCAGTGGCTTCCTGTGAAGTAGGAAATCCAACTAAATGCCATTATAAGGTATTCTAATTGTATGTTTTGGAGAATAGTTGGTAGTTATGTAATGTAAACACAAAAAACTGCCCTCTAATTAGGCCAAAGATGCATTTCCTCCGACTCCAGCCTTCGCCACAGGGAAAACATGCTGTGAATGGGGGCTTCCATTGCGCTTCCATGCCCCAGGAGTATAGAGGACAACTCCCTAAATCCTGTTAGACAGACTGCAGACGTTTTCATTCCTTCAGTATCTCTGCCTGAAAGAAGAAGGGTATGTGCAGACCAAGCATGAAACACACAATAATATGTACGTGGAAACAGATGCTCAATGGGAGAGAATATTCACCCAACACCACAGTTTCTTTCCACAGAGCGTTTTAGTATCTCCCATCTCCATGTTTTGGTTTTCTGGCCTATAACTGGTTAAATTTTTTTTACAAATCAAGTTTCCAGCAGCTATACATTTAATTTAAAAGCTCTAATGAATTCACTGTACAACACTTACACATCACTAAGTGGCAGAATAGTGTATATCTTCTTTTTAATAGACATACTGCACCCCCAGTGCTGCCAATCATGAGTTGTCTACGTGAACAATCTGCTATCATGATGTGGTACATGAAACCAGTGCATGCATGATATTATATACAATCAAAGACTGTTATCTACTGTAGGTCTGCCTTCGAGTTGCAGCTGCAAAATGAGTCAAAAAAGGAATAAATTATCAGGCGCACAAGACAGGAAGTGCCAATTAAACATCTCGGCTATTAAAGATCTTGCCAAGAGCAGCAATATTGCCCTGTGTTTAGTAACTAGAGCAACAGATATTTCTTTCAGGAGCTGGCAGAGCAACAAAAAACTGTGGATATTGGACCAGAAATCTCTTAGTCCCGGTATTATATTTGATTGATAATTAGAAGAAACAATAAATATTTTTGCACTGAGCAGAGTCTGAAGGCTGCAGAGCTATAATAGTCTGTTAAGGCCAGCCAGTATATAGCCTGAGAGACAAAACCATTTTTTTTATCAATTAAGAGCTTCTCTCATTTGTTTTAAAAGGAAAGACAGCGAGCACACCCTGTGGTGAGATATTCAGAAATGTAAAGTAGAATTTGGGAAAATCAGCCTTTTATTTCTTAAAGGGAGAGACAGAGGCAGGGCTGAGCTACCATTAAAGAGCTGTTTGGGGAACATGGTTTGCATTGTCTTCTCTCTCTCTCTGTTTGATTTTGTACATGTTCAGTCAGCTAACTCTCTGTCTGCTGTCTGGCCGTCTTCCTTGAAGTCTGTGTCTCTTTCTCTCAGTCAGTGTCCCATGTCTCTCTACCTGGCCACAGTCCAGGACAGACTGGAAATGCATTCGAACAACACATGTACACACAAACATGGGCTATTTAGACAAACCAGATGACCCCGTATCTCCATCTGTTAAGGCTATAAACTTAAATCCTATTTAATCAAAGGAACTATACACTGAATCCCATGCAATGACTCAGTCCACGCTCTACAGGTAATTGCTCACTTCAAGGACAACAATTATTAATCACTCATAAGTTCAGGAAATCATGTCATCCTCTTTTTCCCCTTCTCAGTTTTCTAAGTCTCTTTTCTCTCTCTTCAAACACTGAGTTACTCTTTATTTATCTCACTCTATTTTGCTGTGTGTGTGTGTCCTTCTCCCCCACTTTCCACTTCTTTTGCTGATTTATTTGCTTTGCATGATTTCTTCCTCTCCCTTTGTTATTTTCTCCTCTGCTTCACTGAGCCAGAAGACGGACCAATGGAGGACACAAGAAGGGGATAAAACAAATCCTAACCCCAAGCGTCATGTCACACTGTGTGCAGCTAAAACAAATAATCATGCATTTGCGTATTACACCAAACAGTGAAGAAACACAATCAATGAATCTTTGTCTTTGCAATCTGCAGGATTGCAAAGACAAAGATGAGAGGTTTGTTATTTGGTAAACTGGGTGTTCATTGCAAGGGGTCATAAGATGTCACAACAATGAGGGTTGATTGGAGACAGAATAAATGGAAAGAGACATTTAAACACATTTAAATAGGTGTCAAAGAGGAGAAATCATACATCTGCCAGTAGTTCAGTCTGCTGTAATGGTTTGAAAACGACTTAAGTGAACTCTGTGTTTAGAGTAATAACAGCCATTAATCCAGTCTTCCAGGAGGGCTGGACGGGAGATTGTTTGGACACATTTTTATCATCTACTGCTGTCTCAATTTGTCATCCTGAGCGCCGCAAAAGATAAATGAGTTTCATCACATCTTTTCTGTTGTGAAACACGCTGGAATGTGTTGTTTTACTTAATCAGACAACGACAAGGGATTACAAAGAGTTTGGAGAAATGGGATGTTTCAATTATTAGTACAATATTAAATAAACTGGAAGAGAGGCAATAAAAACTGTTCCGTGGAAAATAAGATTTAGCTGAAAAGTGAGCTGGTCTAACATAACTCAGAGCTGCTCTGATCAAGGTTTTTTGGTATAAATCAAACAGCTTTGTTGTTTGTAGGGTCAAAGCCACTTTTGGTTATCTCCCAAGTAGCTTTTCTCTTCTAGCGACTTTCAGATCATTGTTTTGTTTTTTTGACCTGCAACTTTAGCATTTTGGATCACTCCCAATGCTCTCATCAGCATTGCTTCCAGAGTGTCTTATCACTGAGTTCATGAATAGGTACATGTTTTGCAGCTACTGTGGATACTATGTCATGGGAGAGTTGAGACGAAATCAGTGACAGGACCCTTGTATCAGTCCTTGTATCAGGTAGACACAGTTCAATTCACACTTAACTAGATTTGTAATGCTTACATTGTTCAAGTCTTGACTCTGATAGCAGCTGTATTGAAAATCATTTTATCATCATTCTCTCTTGGCCCTAATCACCATCTCCTGTGTCAGAGTTATCACCAGAGCTCCTCTGCATATCTCCCTAATATGATGACATAACAGGCCATAGGGAATGTCTTATCTGTCTCTCTGAGCGGAAAAGATTCTTCTCCCTCAGGAACCAAAGTGATAAAAAATAAAATGAAATGAAAAAGCTCATGTGGTACAACTGAACGTTTTAGGGAGTAGAGAGGATTTAATGCTTATGCAGCTTTGTTGCACAACAGTTGCTGACAATGCCAGTGCCAGATTTTCAAAATTGAGTTGAACCAGCAACCTTCAGGTCAAAAGCCCTGTTTTCTGCATGACCCTGGGAGCAGAAAAAAGCTCTTATTAAAGTAACTTCAGCCCAGAGGCTGCGTATCTGTTGTCCCGGTGAGCAGTGAACTGCTGGGTCACCAGGGCAGGTTATCCAGCACAGGAAATGTCCCTTCGCCAAGCAAACATTAGTCCAAGGAAGTGCAGTGTTTTCGGTGGCTGGATGAAAATAAAGATATATTCATGTAAAACTCATTTGAATAAAAAGTCTGGCTGCTCAAGTGATTTTGTGTCCAGCTGCCAAGCCTGTAGGAGCTTTCTTTACACAAAGAAATCCAAAAACTTCACTGCGTAGTAAGATGTGGAACTGTTTAAGGCATGAAAAGACCAGTGATAGAAAGTTGCAAAACAAAAAACCATCAACAAAATGTGTGATTTGTGTCTTTTTTTCTTCTTCTTCTTTTTGTCACTGTGTGTAACAAGTTCCAGAGTCTTTTGTTACTGAAGCTTTACCCCATCAGAGATGAAAGCTGATCGACTAGGAACACAGGGTTCAAATCATATTTCAGTACAATCCTAATCAACAGCAACTGTGTGTCCAATTGGAAACAGTTGGTATATTTTTATCACTTTTCTATATTTGCTTGTATTGGCTGTGTCTGATCATTTAATATTCCATATAAAGATAAATTGGGGGTTTTAGTTAATCCAATTTAGTGATAATGAATGGTTTTGTCTTTGAGATTTAGTGTTTTGTCAATCCATCAGTCGGCACTGACCTCCTCCTAATGCACAGACTATATTGTGTGTCACTTTATAACAAAAGGGCAGTGTCAATTAAAGCCACATGAAAGCATGCTGGGAACAGACAATGTGAAAAGTAACATCTTGGAATATTTGACTGACGAATCATTACCTCCTCTGCTCAGCAAAGGATGATGTGTTTTTTTAGACATTGGAGTCTGTATGGAGAAAAAGCAGCTGACTGGATTCAATTTGATCTGAAAGACTTTCCAGTAACTCTTTTTTCTCCTTAAAACTCATACAGTCAGTTTCAAATTACCACAAATATAACTAACTAGTTTAATTCCTGGACGTGTAAAGAATGGTATCTGTCGCCTACTAGCTGAACTTGTATGTTACTAAGAAATTCATTGTCCAGGGAATTAAGCAGGATTTGGCAGTTATTAACTGTGGCCACAGGCTGCAGGATACAGAGAGTATTCAGTGTGTACAGATGTGTTGTCTGGCTTTGAATAGTCTTACGTTTGAGTTGAAATTGTTTCAATCACCTTCAGGATCCTAAACTTGCAGCAGACCCATAATAAATACTTCCGTGTGTTCCAGTGTCACTGGTTCCAGTATTTCCACCCTTTTTCTGATGTAATGGCCTAGTCCAAAACAGGAATCAGTCATGACATGAAAAATCCTCAACTTGGCCCCACCAAGGAGTAAATTGAATTTAGAAAATGAAAAAATATTAGTTGTGTCACATCCTATGATGTGAACATCCAGTATGAAAAAAACTTGTGACCCACTAAGAGACACAAACTTAAACCTTTTGCCTGACTGAGTGGCACAGCGGATGGAAAACTCTGTCAGTGCTCTTTTTAAAATGGAAACTGAATGATGCACAAAGACAAAATATTGAGATGAACGTTAAATGCCAGAAAGAATACACCAAAGAAATTGCAGTCATGCAAAACTAGTAAAAGTAAATAAGCCTGTGTTGAAAGAAAAAAACAACAAGACAAAAAACATTATATTTTGATAACGGTTAAACATCCAAAGTTTGCTGGAGTCTTGATGAGTGGGAAGCCAGAGAGGGATCATGTCTCATACACCATATAGGCTACATCTGGTATTAAAAATACATTTTGGGTGACCTGATTGTAGTCTTATTATGATTGACTTCATAAATGCAAATGTAAATGTTGCAGGACATAGCAGGGCCTGAGTGCGGTTTGAACCCTAGTCTATATCTTTGTGGGTCACTGGGTCCTTCACTCCTCACATTGCTTATGATCCAATCAGCCAAACCACATGGCAATGTGACTGCACAGAACACGAGTGTAAATGCATCAGACCATATACAGCTCTGCAGAGAGCAGCTACATGTATGAAGCCAGGAAGCTAGCAGCCATCAGCCAGCTGTTTTCTTGGATGGCTACCATTTTCTTCCTCTATTCCTATTTGTCTATCTTTTATAGCCTTCTTTTGTTCTTTTTTTTTCTCGCTCACGTGACAAATATTGATACCATGTGTAAATATTTTCAGAGGTCTGGAGAACAGTTATGGGATAGATAATGTAGACCTCCTGTTAATTTCTGACTTTTATTAACTTCTATCAATCCAACAAAAGTGCCAGATGAGAGAGAATAAGCGGTAAATGGCCTAATCTACCACACTCGCGGAGATATACTGTAGGTTACTGTAAATCATGATGATAATAACTCCAGGCTGACTGACAATAAAATATCATGTCATTTTCAGATGGGGTAAGAGCGTGAAGACCTAAATCAGCTGGTCTTGTCTTCCAGGCTCAAGAAGACCACAGTGAAATGTGAATATTGTCCAAGGCTGCTGTTCTGACACCAGTGCATAAAACAGCTGCTCATCTGCACTTCACATCGCTGACAGACAGGGGAAAATATATCATAGTGAGTCTTTGATGAGTTGTCATTTTACCTCAGGGACTGATATGAGATCTGTTGTTTATGTTTCCTTTTTTCTTTTCTCATCTCTTTTGCATGTTGTTCCTGGGGTCTCACTCTACTTCTGATATAATTTTGGTGGCATTTTACTGTAGAAATTTGGAGAAAAATCATTTAAAAATCACCCCTATAACACAACCCAGTTACAGTATGCTGACCTTTGACCTTAGGTCACATCAATTCCTTCATAGGTGTGTTTCTCATTCCTTTTGCATATTGTTCCTGACATCTCACTCTACCTCTGGTATCATTTTGGTGGCATTTTACTGTAGAAATCTGGAGAAAAATCATTTTTAAAATCACCCCTATAACACAACCCAGTTACAGTATGCTGACCTTTGACCTTAGGTCAGATCAATTCCTTCATAGGTGTGTTTCTCATTCCTTTTGCATACTGTTCCTGACATCTCACTCTACCTCTGGTATCAAAGCACATTTTGTTGTATTTAGTAGATTTTGTGAAGACTTATGTATTTTTAAACAAATCAGTTAACTGTAAAGTATTGTTAAAGTAATCTTAAAAAGCAGTACATACCGTAGTATATTTTCAATTACAATACTAAACAGTTTTCAGTAATATTGAAAATGTTTAACTTTACAGTAGCATAATGGCAACCCAGCTGCCAGTTGTTTACTGTTTTTGTAATAAAATAAACAGTCCCATGCTGTATTCTTCATTAACAGTTCAAAGCTGTAAATGTTCTTGACGTTAAAAAAATGTAAATTTTACAGTAACATAATGGCAACCTAGCTGCCAGTTGTTTAATTTTACAGGAAAAGTATTTACAGTGCATGCTGACCTATGACCTTAACGCACATCAACGAAAGAGACAGGTGCATGCACTTTTCGGCAGCTCACTGTTAAAGCTCTGCCGAATAATGCATCAACCCTGTAACTTTATGGCTGGATATCTTTGAATCACATGGTTTGACCAGCTCATATGTTGGGCTGTTTTGGCTTAACAATGTGAATTTCATACATGTGCTACTCTTCTAGCCTGGAAAAACAGGTGCATGCACTTTTCGGCAGCTCACTGTACAGCTCTGCCGGAAAATGCATCCACCCTGTAACTTTATGGCTGGATATCTTTGAATCACATGGTTTGACCAGCTCATATGTTGGGCTGTTTTGGCTTAACAGTGTGAATTTCATACATGTGCTACTCTTCTAGCCTGGAAAAACAGGTGCATGCACTTTTCGGCAGCTCACTGTACAGCTCTGCCGAATAATGCATCCACCCTGTAACTTTATGGCTGGATATCTTTGAATCACATGGTTTGACCAGCTCATATGTTGGGCTGTTTTGGCTTAACAGTGTGAATTTCATACATGTGCTACTCTTCTAGCCTGGAAAAACAGGTGCATGCACTTTTCGGCAGCTCACTGTACAGCTCTGCCGAAAAATGCATCCACCCTGTAACTTTATGGCTGGATATCTTTGAATCACATGGTTTGACCAGCTCATATGTTGGGCTGTTTTGGCTTAACAGTGTGAATTTCATACATGTGCTACTCTTCTAGCCTGGAAAAACAGGTGCATGCACTTTTCGGCAGCTCGCTGTACAGCTCTGCCGAATAATGCATCCACCCTGTAACTTTATGGCTGGATATCTTTGAATCACATGGTTTGACCAGCTCATATGTTGGGCTGTTTTGGCTTAACAGTGTGAATTTCATACATGTGCTACTCTTCTAGCCTGGAAAAACAGGTGCATGCACTTTTCGCCAGCTCACTGTACAGCTCTGCCGAATAATGCATCCACCCTGTAACTTTATGGCTGGATATCTTTGAATCACATGGTTTGACCAGCTCATATGTTGGGCTGTTTTGGCTTAACAGTGTGAATTTCATACATGTGCTACTCTTCTAGCCTGGAAAAACAGGTGCATGCACTTTTCGGCAGCTCACTGTACAGCTCTGCCGAAAAATGCATCCACCCTGTAACTTTATGGCTGGATATCTTTGAATCACATGGTTTGACCAGCTCATATGTTGGGCTGTTTTGGCTTAACAGTGTGAATTTCATACATGTGCTACTCTTCTAGCCTGGAAAAACAGGTGCATGCACTTTTCGGCAGCTCACTGTACAGCTCTGCCGAAAAATGCATCCACCCTGTAACTTTATGGCTGGATATCTTTGAATCACATGGTTTGACCAGCTCATATGTTGGGCTGTTTTGGCTTAACAGTGTGAATTTCATACATGTGCTACTCTTCTAGCCTGGAAAAACAGGTGCATGCACTTTTCGGCAGATCACTGTACAGCTCTGCCGAAAAATGCATCCACCATGTAACTTTATGGCTGGATGTCTTTGAATCACATGGTTTGACCAGCTCATATGTTGGGCTGTTTTGGCTTAACAGTGTGAATTTCATACATGTGCTACTCTTCTAGCCTGGAAAAACAGGTGCATGCACTTTTCGGCAGCTCACTGTACAGCTCTGCCGAAAAATGCATCCACCATGTAACTTTATGGCTGGATGTCTTTGAATCACATGGTTTGACCAGCTCATATGTTGGGCTGTTTTGGCTTAACAGTGTGAATTTCATACATGTGCTACTCTTCTAGCCTGGAAAAACAGGTGCATGCACTTTTCGGCAGCTCACTAAATGCATCCACCCTGTAACTTTATGGCTGGATATCTTTGAATCACATGGTTTACCAGCTCATATGTTGGGCTGTTTTGGCTTAACAGTGTGAATTTCATACATGTGCTACTCTTCTAGCCTGGAAAAACAGGTGCATGCACTTTTCGGCAGCTCACTGTACAGCTCTGCCGAAAAATGCATCCACCCTGTAACTTTATGGCTGGATATCTTTGAATCACATGGTTTGACCAGCTCATATGTTGGGCTGTTTTGGCTTAACAGTGTGAATTTCATACATGTGCTACTCTTCTAGTCTGGAAAAACAGGTGCATGCACTTTTCGGCAGCTCACTGTACAGCTCTGCCGAATAATGCATCCACCCTGTAACTTTATGGCTGGATATCTTTGAATCACATGGTTTGACCAGCTCATATGTTGGGCTGTTTTGGCTTAACAGTGTGAATTTCATACATGTGCTACTCTTCTAGCCTGGAAAAACAGGTGCATGCACTTTTCGGCAGCTCACTGTACAGCTCTGCCGAAAAATGCATCCACCCTGTTACTTTATGGCTGGATATCTTTGAATCACATGGTTTGACCAGCTCATATGTTGGGCTGTTTTGGCTTAACAGTGTGAATTTCATACATGTGCTACTCTTCTAGCCTGGAAAAACAGGTGCATGCACTTTTCGGCAGCTCACTAAATGCATCCACCCTGTAACTTTATGGCTGGATATCTTTGAATCACATGGTTTGACCAGCTCATATGTTGGGCTGTTTTGGCTTAACAGTGTGAATTTCATACATGTGCTACTCTTCTAGCCTGGAAAAACAGGTGCATGCACTTTTCGGCAGCTCACTGTACAGCTCTGCCGAAAAATGCATCCAATGTAAATTTTACAGTAACATAATGGCAACCTAGCTGCCAGTTGTTTAATTTTACAGGAAAAGTATTTACAGTGCATGCTGACCTATGACCTTAACGCACATCAACGAAAGAGACAGGTGCATGCACTTTTCGGCAGCTCACTGTACAGCTCTGCCGAATAATGCATCCACCCTGTAACTTTATGGCTGGATATCTTTGAATCACATGGTTTGACCAGCTCATATGTTGGGCTGTTTTGGCTTAACAGTGTGAATTTCATACATGTGCTACTCTTCTAGCCTGGAAAAACAGGTGCATGCACTTTTCGGCAGCTCACTGTACAGCTCTGCCGAATAATGCATCCACCCTGTAACTTTATGGCTGGATATCTTTGAATCACATGGTTTGACCAGCTCATATGTTGGGCTGTTTTGGCTTAACAGTGTGAATTTCATACATGTGCTACTCTTCTAGCCTGGAAAAACAGGTGCATGCACTTTTCGGCAGCTCACTGTACAGCTCTGCCGAAAAATGCATCCACCCTGTAACTTTATGGCTGGATATCTTTGAATCACATGGTTTGACCAGCTCATATGTTGGGCTGTTTTGGCTTAACAGTGTGAATTTCATACATGTGCTACTCTTCTAGCCTGGAAAAACAGGTGCATGCACTTTTCGGCAGCTCGCTGTACAGCTCTGCCGAATAATGCATCCACCCTGTAACTTTATGGCTGGATATCTTTGAATCACATGGTTTGACCAGCTCATATGTTGGGCTGTTTTGGCTTAACAGTGTGAATTTCATACATGTGCTACTCTTCTAGCCTGGAAAAACAGGTGCATGCACTTTTCGCCAGCTCACTGTACAGCTCTGCCGAATAATGCATCCACCCTGTAACTTTATGGCTGGATATCTTTGAATCACATGGTTTGACCAGCTCATATGTTGGGCTGTTTTGGCTTAACAGTGTGAATTTCATACATGTGCTACTCTTCTAGCCTGGAAAAACAGGTGCATGCACTTTTCGGCAGATCACTGTACAGCTCTGCCGAAAAATGCATCCACCATGTAACTTTATGGCTGGATGTCTTTGAATCACATGGTTTGACCAGCTCATATGTTGGGCTGTTTTGGCTTAACAGTGTGAATTTCATACATGTGCTACTCTTCTAGCCTGGAAAAACAGGTGCATGCACTTTTCGGCAGCTCACTGTACAGCTCTGCCGAAAAATGCATCCACCATGTAACTTTATGGCTGGATGTCTTTGAATCACATGGTTTGACCAGCTCATATGTTGGGCTGTTTTGGCTTAACAGTGTGAATTTCATACATGTGCTACTCTTCTAGCCTGGAAAAACAGGTGCATGCACTTTTCGGCAGCTCACTAAATGCATCCACCCTGTAACTTTATGGCTGGATATCTTTGAATCACATGGTTTACCAGCTCATATGTTGGGCTGTTTTGGCTTAACAGTGTGAATTTCATACATGTGCTACTCTTCTAGCCTGGAAAAACAGGTGCATGCACTTTTCGGCAGCTCACTGTACAGCTCTGCCGAAAAATGCATCCACCCTGTAACTTTATGGCTGGATATCTTTGAATCACATGGTTTGACCAGCTCATATGTTGGGCTGTTTTGGCTTAACAGTGTGAATTTCATACATGTGCTACTCTTCTAGTCTGGAAAAACAGGTGCATGCACTTTTCGGCAGCTCACTGTACAGCTCTGCCGAATAATGCATCCACCCTGTAACTTTATGGCTGGATATCTTTGAATCACATGGTTTGACCAGCTCATATGTTGGGCTGTTTTGGCTTAACAGTGTGAATTTCATACATGTGCTACTCTTCTAGCCTGGAAAAACAGGTGCATGCACTTTTCGGCAGCTCACTGTACAGCTCTGCCGAAAAATGCATCCACCCTGTTACTTTATGGCTGGATATCTTTGAATCACATGGTTTGACCAGCTCATATGTTGGGCTGTTTTGGCTTAACAGTGTGAATTTCATACATGTGCTACTCTTCTAGCCTGGAAAAACAGGTGCATGCACTTTTCGGCAGCTCACTAAATGCATCCACCCTGTAACTTTATGGCTGGATATCTTTGAATCACATGGTTTGACCAGCTCATATGTTGGGCTGTTTTGGCTTAACAGTGTGAATTTCATACATGTGCTACTCTTCTAGCCTGGAAAAACAGGTGCATGCACTTTTCGGCAGCTCACTGTACAGCTCTGCCGAAAAATGCATCCACCCTGTAACTTTATGGCTGGATATCTTTGAATCACATGGTTTGACCAGCTCATATGTTGGGCTGTTTTGGCTTAACAGTGTGAATTTCATACATGTGCTACTCTTCTAGCCTGGAATAACAGGTGCATGCACTTTTCGGCAGCTCACTGTACAGCTCTGCCGAATAATGCATCCACCCTGTAACTTTATGGCTGGATATCTTTGAATCACATGGTTTGACCAGCTCATATGTTGGGCTGTTTTGGCTTAACAGTGTGAATTTCATACATGTGCTACTCTTCTAGCCTGGAAAAACAGGTGCATGCACTTTTCGGCAGATCACTGTACAGCTCTGCCGAAAAATGCATCCACCCTGTAACTTTATGGCTGGATATCTTTGAATCACATGGTTTGACCAGCTCATATGTTGGGCTGTTTTGGCTTAACGGTGTGAATTTCATACATGTGCTACTCTTCTAGCCTGGAAAAACAGGTGCATGCACTTTTCGGCAGCTCACTGTACAGCTCTGCCGAATAATGCATCCACCCTGTAACTTTATGGCTGGATATCTTTGAATCACATGGTTTGACCAGCTCATATGTTGGGCTGTTTTGGCTTAACAGTGTGAATTTCATACATGTGCTACTCTTCTAGCCTGGAAAAACAGGTGCATGCACTTTTCGGCAGCTCACTGTACAGCTCTGCCGAAAAATGCATCCACCATGTAACTTTATGGCTGGATGTCTTTGAATCACATGGTTTGACCAGCTCATATGTTGGGCTGTTTTGGCTTAACAGTGTGAATTTCATACATGTGCTACTCTTCTAGCCTGGAAAAACAGGTGCATGCACTTTTCGGCAGCTCACTAAATGCATCCACCCTGTAACTTTATGGCTGGATATCTTTGAATCACATGGTTTACCAGCTCATATGTTGGGCTGTTTTGGCTTAACAGTGTGAATTTCATACATGTGCTACTCTTCTAGCCTGGAAAAACAGGTGCATGCACTTTTCGGCAGCTCACTGTACAGCTCTGCCGAAAAATGCATCCACCCTGTAACTTTATGGCTGGATATCTTTGAATCACATGGTTTGACCAGCTCATATGTTGGGCTGTTTTGGCTTAACAGTGTGAATTTCATACATGTGCTACTCTTCTAGTCTGGAAAAACAGGTGCATGCACTTTTCGGCAGCTCACTGTACAGCTCTGCCGAATAATGCATCCACCCTGTAACTTTATGGCTGGATATCTTTGAATCACATGGTTTGACCAGCTCATATGTTGGGCTGTTTTGGCTTAACAGTGTGAATTTCATACATGTGCTACTCTTCTAGCCTGGAAAAACAGGTGCATGCACTTTTCGGCAGCTCACTGTACAGCTCTGCCGAAAAATGCATCCACCCTGTTACTTTATGGCTGGATATCTTTGAATCACATGGTTTGACCAGCTCATATGTTGGGCTGTTTTGGCTTAACAGTGTGAATTTCATACATGTGCTACTCTTCTAGCCTGGAAAAACAGGTGCATGCACTTTTCGGCAGCTCACTAAATGCATCCACCCTGTAACTTTATGGCTGGATATCTTTGAATCACATGGTTTGACCAGCTCATATGTTGGGCTGTTTTGGCTTAACAGTGTGAATTTCATACATGTGCTACTCTTCTAGCCTGGAAAAACAGGTGCATGCACTTTTCGGCAGCTCACTGTACAGCTCTGCCGAAAAATGCATCCACCCTGTAACTTTATGGCTGGATATCTTTGAATCACATGGTTTGACCAGCTCATATGTTGGGCTGTTTTGGCTTAACAGTGTGAATTTCATACATGTGCTACTCTTCTAGCCTGGAATAACAGGTGCATGCACTTTTCGGCAGCTCACTGTACAGCTCTGCCGAATAATGCATCCACCCTGTAACTTTATGGCTGGATATCTTTGAATCACATGGTTTGACCAGCTCATATGTTGGGCTGTTTTGGCTTAACAGTGTGAATTTCATACATGTGCTACTCTTCTAGCCTGGAAAAACAGGTGCATGCACTTTTCGGCAGATCACTGTACAGCTCTGCCGAAAAATGCATCCACCCTGTAACTTTATGGCTGGATATCTTTGAATCACATGGTTTGACCAGCTCATATGTTGGGCTGTTTTGGCTTAACGGTGTGAATTTCATACATGTGCTACTCTTCTAGCCTGGAAAAACAGGTGCATGCACTTTTCGGCAGCTCACTGTACAGCTCTGCCGAATAATGCATCCACCCTGTAACTTTATGGCTGGATATCTTTGAATCACATGGTTTGACCAGCTCATATGTTGGGCTGTTTTGGCTTAACAGTGTGAATTTCATACATGTGCTACTCTTCTAGCCTGGAAAAACAGGTGCATGCACTTTTCGGCAGCTCACTGTACAGCTCTGCCGAAAAATGCATCCACCCTGTAACTTTATGGCTGGATATCTTTGAATCACATGGTTTGACCAGCTCATATGTTGGGCTGTTTTGGCTTAACAGTGTGAATTTCATACATGTGCTACTCTTCTAACCTGGAAAAACAGGTGCATGCACTTTTCGGCAGCTCACTGTACAGCTCTGCCGAAAAATGCATCCACCCTGTAACTTTATGGCTGGATATCTTTGAATCACATGGTTTGACCAGCTCATATGTTGGGCTGTTTTGGCTTAACAGTGTGAATTTCATACATGTGCTACTCTTCTAGCCTGGAAAAACAGGTGCATGCACTTTTCGGCAGCTCACTAAATGCATCCACCCTGTAACTTTATGGCTGGATATCTTTGAATCACATGGTTTACCAGCTCATATGTTGGGCTGTTTTGGCTTAACAGTGTGAATTTCATACATGTGCTACTCTTCTAGCCTGGAAAAACAGGTGCATGCACTTTTCGGCAGCTCACTGTACAGCTCTGCCGAAAAATGCATCCACCCTGTAACTTTATGGCTGGATATCTTTGAATCACATGGTTTGACCAGCTCATATGTTGGGCTGTTTTGGCTTAACAGTGTGAATTTCATACATGTGCTACTCTTCTAGTCTGGAAAAACAGGTGCATGCACTTTTCGGCAGCTCACTGTACAGCTCTGCCGAAAAATGCATCCACCCTGTAACTTTATGGCTGGATATCTTTGAATCACATGGTTTGACCAGCTCATATGTTGGGCTGTTTTGGCTTAACAGTGTGAATTTCATACATGTGCTACTCTTCTAGCCTGGAAAAACAGGTGCATGCACTTTTCGGCAGCTCACTGTACAGCTCTGCCGAAAAATGCATCCACCCTGTTACTTTATGGCTGGATATCTTTGAATCACATGGTTTGACCAGCTCATATGTTGGGCTGTTTTGGCTTAACAGTGTGAATTTCATACATGTGCTACTCTTCTAGCCTGGAAAAACAGGTGCATGCACTTTTCGGCAGCTCACTAAATGCATCCACCCTGTAACTTTATGGCTGGATATCTTTGAATCACATGGTTTGACCAGCTCATATGTTGGGCTGTTTTGGCTTAACAGTGTGAATTTCATACATGTGCTACTCTTCTAGCCTGGAAAAACAGGTGCATGCACTTTTCGGCAGCTCACTGTACAGCTCTGCCGAAAAATGCATCCACCCTGTAACTTTATGGCTGGATATCTTTGAATCACATGGTTTGACCAGCTCATATGTTGGGCTGTTTTGGCTTAACAGTGTGAATTTCATACATGTGCTACTCTTCTAGCCTGGAATAACAGGTGCATGCACTTTTCGGCAGCTCACTGTACAGCTCTGCCGAATAATGCATCCACCCTTTAACTTTATGGCTGGATATCTTTGAATCACATGGTTTGACCAGCTCATATGTTGGGCTGTTTTGGCTTAACAGTGTGAATTTCATACATGTGCTACTCTTCTAGCCTGGAAAAACAGGTGCATGCACTTTTCGGCAGATCACTGTACAGCTCTGCCGAAAAATGCATCCACCCTGTAACTTTATGGCTGGATATCTTTGAATCACATGGTTTGACCAGCTCATATGTTGGGCTGTTTTGGCTTAACGGTGTGAATTTCATACATGTGCTACTCTTCTAGCCTGGAAAAACAGGTGCATGCACTTTTCGGCAGCTCACTGTACAGCTCTGCCGAATAATGCATCCACCCTGTAACTTTATGGCTGGATATCTTTGAATCACATGGTTTGACCAGCTCATATGTTGGGCTGTTTTGGCTTAACAGTGTGAATTTCATACATGTGCTACTCTTCTAGCCTGGAAAAACAGGTGCATGCACTTTTCGGCAGCTCACTAAATGCATCCACCCTGTAACTTTATGGCTGGATATCTTTGAATCACATGGTTTGACCAGCTCATATGTTGGGCTGTTTTGGCTTAACAGTGTGAATTTCATACATGTGCTACTCTTCTAGCCTGGAAAAACAGGTGCATGCACTTTTCGGCAGCTCACTGTACAGCTCTGCCGAAAAATGCATCCACCCTGTAACTTTATGGCTGGATATCTTTGAATCACATGGTTTGACCAGCTCATATGTTGGGCTGTTTTGGCTTAACAGTGTGAATTTCATACATGTGCTACTCTTCTAACCTGGAAAAACAGGTGCATGCACTTTTCGGCAGCTCACTGTACAGCTCTGCCGAAAAATGCATCCCCCCTGTAACTTTATGGCTGGATATCTTTGAATCACATGGTTTGACCAGCTCATATGTTGGGCTGTTTTGGCTTAACAGTGTGAATTTCATACATGTGCTACTCTTCTAGCCTGGAAAAACAGGTGCATGCACTTTTCGGCAGCTCACTGTACAGCTCTGCCGAAAAATGCATCCACCCTGTAACTTTATGGCTGGATATCTTTGAATCACATGGTTTGACCAGCTCATATGTTGGGCTGTTTTGGCTTAACAGTGTGAATTTCATACATGTGCTACTCTTCTAGCCTGGAAAAACAGGTGCATGCACTTTTCGGCCTTCTCACTGTACAGCTCTGCCGAATAATGCATCCACCCTGTAACTTTATGGCTGGATATCTTTGAATCACATGGTTTGACCAGCTCATATGTTGGGCTGTTTTGGCTTAACTGTGTGAATTTCATACATGTGCTACTCTTCTAGCCTGGAAAAACAGGTGCATGCACTTTTCGGCAGCTCACTGTACAGCTCTGCCGAATAATGCATCCACCCTGTAACTTTATGGCTGGATATCTTTGAATCACATGGTTTGACCAGCTCATATGTTGGGCTGTTTTGGCTTAACAGTGTGAATTTCATACATGTGCTACTCTTCTAGCCTGGAAAAACAGGTGCATGCACTTTTCGGCAGCTCACTGTACAGCTCTGCCGAATAATGCATCCACCCTGTAACTTTATGGCTGGATATCTTTGAATCACATGGTTTGACCAGCTCATATGTTGGGCTGTTTTGACTTAACAGTGTGAATTTCATACATGTGCTACTCTTCTAACCTGGAAAAACAGGTGCATGCACTTTTCGGCAGCTCACTGTACAGCTCTGCCGAAAAATGCATCCACCCTGTAACTTTATGGCTGGATATCTTTGAATCACATGGTTTGACCAGCTCATATGTTGGGCTGTTTTGGCTTAACAGTGTGAATTTCATACATGTGCTACTCTTCTAGCCTGGAAAAACAATGCATGCACGTTTCGGCAGCTCACTGTACAGCTCTGCCGAAAAATGCATCCACCCTGTAACTTTATGGCTGGATATCTTTGAATCACATGGTTTGACCAGCTCATATGTTGGGCTGTTTTGGCTTAACAGTGTGAATTTCATACATGTGCTACTCTTCTAACCTGGAAAAACAGGTGCATGCACTTTTCGGCAGCTCACTGTACAGCTCTGCCGAAAAATGCATCCACCCTGTAACTTTATGGCTGGATATCTTTGAATCACATGGTTTGACCAGCTCATATGTTGGGCTGTTTTGGCTTAACAGTGTGAATTTCATACATGTGCTACTCTTCTAACCTGGAAAAACAGGTGCATGCACTTTTCGGCAGCTCACTGTACAGCTCTGCCGAAAAATGCATCCACCCTGTAACTTTATGGCTGGATATCTTTGAATCACATGGTTTGACCAGCTCATATGTTGGGCTGTTTTGGCTTAACAGTGTGAATTTCATACATGTGCTACTCTTCTAGCCTGGAAAAACAGGTGCATGCACTTTTCGGCCTTCTCACTGTACAGCTCTGCCGAATAATGCATCCACCCTGTAACTTTATGGCTGGATATCTTTGAATCACATGGTTTGACCAGCTCATATGTTGGGCTGTTTTGGCTTAACAGTGTGAATTTCATACATGTGCTACTCTTCTAGCCTGGAAAAACAGGTGCATGCACTTTTCGGCAGCTCACTGTACAGCTCTGCCGAAAAATGCATCCACCCTGTAACTTTATGGCTGGATATCTTTGAATCACATGGTTTGACCAGCTCATATGTTGGGCTGTTTTGGCTTAACAGTGTGAATTTCATACATGTGCTACTCTTCTAGCCTGGAAAAACAGGTGCATGCACTTTTCGGCAGCTCACTGTACAGCTCTGCCGAAAAATGCATCCACCCTGTAACTTTATGGCTGGATATCTTTGAATCACATGGTTTGACCAGCTCATATGTTGGGCTGTTTTGGCTTAACAGTGTGAATTTTATACATGTGCTACTCTTCTAGCCTGGAAAAACAGGTGCATGCACTTTTCGGCAGCTCACTGTACAGCTCTGCCGAAAAATGCATCCACCCTGTAACTTTATGGCTGGATATCTTTGAATCACATGGTTTGACCAGCTCATATGTTGGGCTGTTTTGGCTTAACAGTGTGAATTTCATACATGTGCTACTCTTCTAACCTGGAAAAACAGGTGCATGCACTTTTCGGCAGCTCACTGTACAGCTCTGCCGAAAAATGCATCCACCCTGTAACTTTATGGCTGGATATCTTTGAATCACATGGTTTGACCAGCTCATATGTTGGGCTGTTTTGGCTTAACAGTGTGAATTTCATACATGTGCTACTCTTCTAACCTGGAAAAACAGGTGCATGCACTTTTCGGCAGCTCACTGTACAGCTCTGCCGAAAAATGCATCCACCCTGTAACTTTATGGCTGGATATCTTTGAATCACATGGTTTGACCAGCTCATATGTTGGGCTGTTTTGGCTTAACAGTGTGAATTTCATACATGTGCTACTCTTCTAGCCTGGAAAAACAGGTGCATGCACTTTTCGGCAGCTCACTGTACAGCTCTGCCGAATAATGCATCCACCCTGTAACTTTATGGCTGGATATCTTTGAATCACATGGTTTGACCAGCTCATATGTTGGGCTGTTTTGGCTTAACAGTGTGAATTTCATACATGTGTTACTCTTCTAACCTGGAAAAACAGGTGCATGCACTTTTCGGCAGCTCACTGTACAGCTCTGCCGAAAAATGCATCCACCCTGTAACTTTATGGCTGGATATCTTTGAATCACATGGTTTGACCAGCTCATATGTTGGGCTGTTTTGGCTTAACAGTGTGAATTTCATACATGTGCTACTCTTCTAACCTGGAAAAACAGGTGCATGCACTTTTCGGCAGCTCACTGTACAGCTCTGCCGAAAAATGCATCCACCCTGTAACTTTATGGCTGGATATCTTTGAATCACATGGTTTGACCAGCTCATATGTTGGGCTGTTTTGGCTTAACAGTGTGAATTTCATACATGTGCTAGTTTTAGGCCTGTTAAGGTGATCAAATGAATGGTTGTCATTTTCTTTAGCTGTGGAAAGTATTTTATTTTGAAAAATATCCAATAACTCCATACATTTTTTTTTCATATCAATGCGAAGGTGTGCAAAACTCCCATGTGTTTTTCTTTCTCCAGTATAGCTGCCATTTGCAAGAGAGTAATAAGAGGTTTTCTCGCATCTGTTACCAGTACTTTTCCATTGAAACCACTATCTGCTTTGGTTCGCCCCATTTTTCCAACCCAACATGTCCTTTCAAAGTTATGCTCCTCAGGCTTTTCTGCATTCTTGTTGCCTCTGAACTTGGTTGTGATTCATCTGTGCTGACTTGGGGAGGAAGAGAGCTCATGAAATCAGACTGACCAGGTGCCACCATAATCATAAATCATATACAAACCACACACATTCACCAGCCAGCTAACAGGCCCAACTGAATCATCTCTTTCTTGATACTTCCCAGGACAACTGAAATCATTTGTTATCTCATGTCGATGCAAAGTAGTTACCAGAATTGTATAGGCTATAGCTGCAGTATTTCAGAGAACCGTCATAATTATTTGCAAATGTATCAAGTTCCTGTGTAATTTTACAAATATAACAAAAACTGTGGATTTTGGACCAAAATCTTCATTTGATTTTATGCGCAAAGCCTCATTACAGGCAAAGCATGACTAACCCTGGACGCTGTTTCTGCAGAATCCACTACTGTTTACACAAATGGTAATGGAATAGAGAGAACCACTCATGGAAAACTTCATGATGTGTTTATGTTTATCTTATCAAGTGAGCATTTTAATTTCAATATTTATACTTTCACTCTTGGGTTGAAAAATATATATATTCCATTTGAAGACGGTCTTGTTGATACCAAAGTGCAACACGAAGACACTAGAGAGATGCTATTTCCGCAAAAAGATAACCGTCTTCACTCTCCACCCTGGGGTTGCCAAAGGGATTAGATGTTCTTCTTTGTCGCAGCCCCAGTTTATTTTTTTCTACTGATAAGGTTTTGCCCATTAGCTGAGGATAATATAGTGGGGTTGTGGTAATTCAAGGAAGTATTCAACTCGAAGGTCAGTGTCATCTGTCCAGTAACAGAGTGCATGTTCTCAAGGCAGTGAATGGGGGGCATTATATCAGTGAAAATTATTATCACAAGACGACATCTATCTTTAACCTGTTTTGCTGTAAAGTGTGAATTTCAGACTGACTGTGTCCTAATTTTTTAGCAGCCTGTTAAGGTGATCAAATGACTGTTGTCATTTTCTTTAGCTGTGGAAAATTTTGTTTAAAAATGTTTCTTTAATTGGATCTTTTTTTTTTATCTCAAAGGCTGCAAAATCTGTGTTTTTCTTAGGACAACAGCTGCCATAAACATCAACCACTAATAGAGGCTGTGGTCTGTCCAGTACTTTTCCATTGAAACCACTATCTGCTTTTTGTCACCAGCTTTTTAACAACATGTCCTTTCAAAGCATCAGCATGTGCACTCAGGCTTTTCTGCATTCTTGTTTCTCTCAACTATGTTGTGATTCATCTTATAACTTAGGGACCTCAAATTCTGTGGTTGAAATCATGGATATCTTTTCAAATAATTAAATCTACAAACCACTGGCAATTGATCATTTAAAATAGTCACTAAACAAAATCTTCCAATATCAATAATCTGTTTTTGGGCACTTTTTATCTCACTGTGGGCCCTGCAAAGTAGTTAAGAATTGTATAGGCTATAGGAGCTGTTTCATGTGAGACAGTCTATAAATCATTCATTGCAAATGTAAATCAGAGTTCCTGTGAACAACTTTTACAAATATAACAAAAACTTGGATTTTAACTCAAAATGACTGATCATTTTTTCTATGAGCATGTCATTACATCAAAGCATAAACCTGGATATGGTCCATGGCAGAAATTACTGTTTACAACAAATGGTAATGGAATAGAGAGAACCACTCTGAAAACTTCCTATGATTTTTTATCTTATCAATGAGCATTTTAATTTCAATATTTAACTTTCACTCTTGTCATTGAAAAATATATATATTCCATTTGCGGTCTATCCTTCATCCAAAGTCCTGTTTGGAAGACACTAGAGAGATGATACTGAAAGATAACCGTCTTCTTTTTCTCCATCCTCCTCATCAAAGTCATTAGATGTTCTTTCTTTGTCTACAGCTGGCCCCAGTTTACTTTTTGATTACTGATAAGGTTTTGCCCATTAGCTGTAAGGATAATGCTCTGTTAGTGACAGGATTTGTGGTAATCAGTTGGAAGTATTCAACTCGAAGGTCAGTGTCATCTGTCCAGTAACAGAGTGCATGTTCTCAAGGCAGTGAATGGGGGGCATTATATCAGTGAAAATTATTATCACAAGACGACATCTATCTTTAACCTGTGCTGTAAATAGAAAGCAGACTGACTGTGTCCTAATTTCTTTTGCAGCCTTGCGATGACCACTGGCAAGATTCTGAAAGAAAAAAATCTGTTTAACTACATGTTTCTTTAATTGGATCTTTTATGGAGTCGTTTCTCTCAAAGGCTGCAATCTGTGATTTTAATAGGACAACAGCACCATAAACATCAACCACTAATAGAGGCTGTGGTGTGTCACAGTACTCTGATCATACGCCACTCCATGGGCCTTTTTTTTTTGTCACCAGCTGTTTATAACAGCTGTCACACAATAGTGCATCAGCATGTGCACACAGCTTGCGTATATCTTAGTATTCTCTCAACTATGGTGACTGTCTTATAACCTTAGCAATACCTCAAATTCACTGTGGTTGAATACATGGATATCTTTTCAAATAATTAATCTGAAAGCACTGGCAATGATCATTTAAAATAGTCACTAAACAAAATCTTCCAATATCAATATTCTGTTTGGCTGGTGGGCACTTTTTAGGGCACTGTGGGCCCTGGAAAAAAGGAACACTGCAGGGCCCGTAAAAGGAGGCTGTTTATGTGATTTTACAGTCTATAAATCATTCATTGCCATCGTAAATTTTGGCTACTGGGAAACAACCATTTTTGATAATATGTCACGTTTCATCTATAAAATAAGAGTCCTGTTCTGATCAATTTAAATCAGCATTGTCAATTCAAGCTAATTTTGTTATGGTCCATGGGACTAAAATTAATTAGTGCAACTAATAGTGTCCTCCAATTCTGGCTTCCTATGATTATTTTCCTTTTATCATCCAAACCGTCACCATAACCCTTGTCATTCAACCCACATCCCCTCTCTCCAGCTATTCCTCTGCTCCTATCCTTCATCCAAATCTCCTGTTTGGAGGTCCATAAGAGATGATACTGAACCCTTCAAAATATGCTGTAACTAGATTTCCTTTTCACAGTCATTTTGCAGCTTTCATGTCTACAGCTGGTCTCGGTCTCGGCTGAACTGGTCTTGATTCTTGACTTGGTCTGTCTTGGTCTTGGTCTTGATACTCTCTGGTCTTGGTAGTGTCTTGGTCTCGGATGAGGCGGTCTTGACTACAAGTCTACAGGAGTATGGCACGACCCTGAGACGAAAATCCATCAACATCTGCCCTTGAAAGCACATTTAGGACGCATTTACATTTGCTTTTATCTTTTTTTTTGTTTTGCTTGTTTGTTTGTCTGAAGCCTGTGGCAACGTTCATCAACCGACTGTAAACACGTTCTTAGAAATACAGTAATTTAAGGGTTTATATTTAGATCACAGGAGAAAAAGTGAGAGAAAATGAGTATAAAGAGAAGGGGAAATGAGAAGCTCATCAACAACATGATAGCGACTCTTTGTACTTGAACACCATACCGTAGCTGCCTCCAATGTAAATAGCTAACAGAATAAACAAGTCAATCAAACATAGTCCATCATGTCTTCTTTCTGTCATCATCTCTTTATAATTTACCCGTTTGACCCTCTACACAGTGTAAAGTTCAGTATAAACAGACTCATGCCTGTTCACACATACGTAAATATACACCCATTCCAGAGAGTCATGGTAGTTGTTGATCTTTCAATAAATGTATAGTGCAATGTCTTGGTCCAACTCTTGGTGATTTAAGGTCCTCGGGACAGTGTAAGTGTTGTGCCTGAGTGTTTGTGTGTTGTAAATGCGTCATCCAGTGGTGTGTCTACAGATGATTTACCATGAAGGGCAGGCTCTTATTGGAACATCTGCTTTCTAGCACTGAGTAGCACTGACAGAGCGAAAACGACATGTACGCACACACAGAATTGTGTGCGTTGTCAGCGCTAAAGAGGCGCCAGCTTCACACTGTCTGATTTGTCTTTAAAGGAATATTCCACCTTTTACTAACACCGTGACTTCTCTTGGTTATGTGCTTTTACTGCGAAAAGCCTTACAGTAAAGCTGAAATGTGGACCAAAAGAACATTAATGTGACATTTTACAGTACTTTATTTTAAGTGAATATCTGTAATATTTTTTGGCACTTCCTGTCCTGTTTTCTGTGACTAACCAAAGTCTCACCACACCTAATTCACTTTGGCCACGGCTCTGTTCTCAGCAAATCGTGGAAATCCAAAACAGCAGGAAGACAGGAAAGAGGTCACTGCATGGGTCACATCAACCTCACAATCCTTTATATAATAATACATATGCTTCCATAATTCCAGTCACACAAGGGAGCAGGTGATTGGTCAGTGGTTGCAATGATGTCAGGGTGCAATTTTCCAGGCATAGTAAGAGAAACGAAGAGAGACAGTGGGGGACTGAAGTGAAGGTTTTTGTTGTGTAAGCAACAAGAATCTTTTTTTTTCCATTGTGGTTTAACAAAGAAGCCATTGTCCTATCATTTGGTGTGCAGGCCCATCACTAAACTAAGAAATATGAATGAACCTCAAACAAAAACTGAGCATAAAGGCTTGTTTTGTTGAATAATCTGTTGCAGGATTAGTTAAATAAGGAAAGAAAAGTGCAGCGGTAGTGAAACAAACTCATAAAGGAAATAAGTCAGGGTATACGAGTGACATTATAGACATGACCACTGTTCAGTTTTGTAAGGCTGCAACCCAAAAACATCTGTAAACTAAACCATTTCCATAAAGTCCAGAATTTGAAAATACAGGCCAAAAAATAATAAAGAGAAACCTCAGTAAAAGTTCTTCAAAGGGTTCATGTATTTTAACACAGTGCATTTACACAATAAAGAAAAAATGCTTTATGCAGATCGCAGAAATTGGTCCCACGGTCTCAAGACTCAGTTGTTCCAAAAACTCACATCCTTTTAAAGTCTTTTCAGGTCCTACATGTAATTGAGTTTGTGAAAATGCAGACACACACATAAACACACACACACACGTGCATGCAGAAAATTTTATAACCGCTGGAATTTATTTATTTTATGCTGCACAAACTGCCGACATCTGCAATAAAAGAGTGAGAAGAGGATTGTGTTCATGATGTGTAATGCAATTTTAAAACTTTGAGATTTCAATTTCAGAAATAATAAGATTATACTTTATGCCCCCGAGAAACATTTTTACAAGGTGCTCTACTGTACATTAAACAGGCCTCACGTATATTTCGGTGTTACACTGGGAAAGCAGTAGGACTAGATGTATTGTGTGCTATGTTGTGTACTTATTGTGTATTCACAGGAAATGCTTTATACATGTGCATGCATGTGTATTGCATGTGAGCACTGGCTGACATACCACACAGCTGAGTGACAGTTCAAAGGTCATGGGGGTCAATCTCTAGCTGACCCTGGAGCTGCATCTTTTCACTGTGATCTCAGCATCTGCTCCACTTCACTCACCTTGACTGAGCACATGTGATAACTTGTACCTGACTCACAAGATGAACACTGTGTTTTTAAACATGTTGCATGTCTGTCTCTTTCACTGTCTCAACTCATCTGGCCCGCTCCAGTGGCAAGTCTGTGTTTCTGTTTCCCTTTTCAACACGACTTGAAGAGGTTTTAAGACCAACTGGCCACTAAATAGTGGACTCTGGAGGATTTGGGAATTCATCCAACTGCATCAGGACTGGGTCACGGTGGGGGGTCGGGTCGGTTTCCAGCTCCAGACTGAAATGGCTTCTCTGAGACCCGCCAGACAGAGAAGGAGTGAGTCATGACCTCTTCCTGCAAAGTGGCCTCTAAACAGACACACAGACAGTCACACACAGATTTGTTTTGTTTGTTCTTCTGTTAAAGCTTTCTCTCACATAACTAGACGGGGGCCTGTTTCTGGGAGAGTTGGGTTGTGTGTGTCTTTCATAAATCTGAAATCTTTAAAGGAGCTTAATTGTACTTTTTGAAAGACAGACGTTTACGTTCCCTCCCTCCGCCCCAGTCAGAGTTCTCTCCTCTGTAATTTTGGTTTTGGGGTGTAGGCCATACTCCCTGAGGACCAAACAGAAAACTCTCCGTACTACAGAGAAGCATTTCCAGTTGTTTCTGACCACAGACAGGAAAGAAAAACACACACGCACATAAACACACACACACATATATGCACGATAAGTTGTGGCTATAGCATATCGTTCAGTGAAAATGAAATGTGCCTGCTTCAAGATGGCACCACCACAAGCCATGGAAAACATTTAGCGGGTTTTTACAACAATTGACGTAAACAGAGACCAGATGACTGGAGACGTCTGAGCGTTTATTTTTAGCCACACGTGATTGTATTTGATGTGATCCCCCCCAAAAAAGAAAATGACGATGCCATTTTTCCTTGAAAACTATGTCATACATTTATAATGATCATATGCAGGTATCATTTTTGATGAATATACGTTTAAATGTTAAGGACTTTGTTTACATGCAATTGAAGTTGCTATTAAAAATGAATGTTATTCCACGATAAAGCTAAAATAAACCAGGTGTACCCCAGACGACCACAGTTAGTAATTACCTGGGTGGATATAATTGAGCATTTTAGCAGCTGAAGTGCTATATCATCTGTGAATAGCCACTTTTGCTAACACAATCCTCACATCAATCTCATTAGGTAATAATATCAAACTCTGTGCTAACAGCTTCTTTCCCGGCCCCAAAGTGGCTAAAAATCAGTTATTACTGGTTTAAATTTAGAGTTTAAATTTAGAGAACATCAATGACTGTTTGAGATCAGCCCTTGATGTTCTTGGCCCAGTAAAAATCAAGGGGTAATTAATGCTGCTCTACCGAAAAACCTCATATTGAACCGTATGATTTGATTTAATAGGAGCTATTAGAGTATCACTGTGCGACCACTGCGCTCAATCACACATACAGTACAGATTTTTCCATAACATCGAACATAGGTTTTCCAATAGGAAAAATCAGACAACATGGGTTTTAAATGAGCCCATAGCCACTCCAGAAATATGAAATGCTGTTTTTTTTTTACCCCAGAGATTTAGCTATTATCATTTATTAGTGGTGACGAGTGGCAATGTTTACCAGATGTGGCATTTGTGTGTGTGTGCATGTGTGAAACGAGAGAAACAGACAGAGAGAGAAAGAGTGATTTATGATGAGAAAAAAAGTGATGCTCAAGGACAGAAAATAAGAAAAATGTGAGAATGAATAAAAAAAGACAAAAAGATGTGGTTGAAACAGAATGGTCGAGAAGTGCAAGAAGAAAATGACACAGTGAAAGTGGGAGATGGTTTGTTTCCTGGATGCTCTGCAGCCCTGACCATCGAAACCAGGGAGTGCAGCGTGTGCATGAATGTGGCTGTCTGTGGATAACTGTGGCCGGGATGAAAGGGGAGGAAGCCGTGCTGGCCGTGGGGGATTTCTCCCTGGGTCTGTGGGAAACACACATACACACACGAGCACACACAAGTGACCATGTATGTAAATGAGAGGCTATCCTCTAGATCTGGTGAACAGATGAGGTTAATTGTTTCCATCTTTCTCAACAGGCGATGTGCAACGCTCAGAGAAATCTAATTACACTACACAAATACACTATGGGGACATCGTTCTCTTTCTTTCTTTCTTTCTTTCTTTCTTTCTTTCTTTCTTTCTTTCTTTCTTTCTTTCTTTCTTTCTTTCTTTCTTTCTTTCTTTCTTTCTTTCTTTCTTTCTTTCTTTCTTTCTTTCTCTCACTTGACATTCCATTGTTACCCATAAAAAGGTGAATTCTGTGGAGGATGGGCCAGCTACAGATGTTTTAGGTGGTTAAATCTCCCCCTGACGTGATGAAACATGCACGCATGCCTCTCCCCTCTGTTGTGTTGTCTTTGTTTTCCTGTTTTGTACTTGATGTAAATTTATAAAACGTCATGGTGGAATTATTCGATTCTCTATTTAAGTGGTTCTGATAATGAAGCTCTCTGGCCCCACAACAGGAGCTGGCCCCCTTGCAAACGGTCACACAGTAAATCTGAGAGGTTATGAAATGTTTAATGGAACTTTGTCCTTGCTTTACAAAGGGACATTAGATTTAATGTTCTGGTAGTGTAGGATAGCAGTTTGTATCCTTGTGTGAACAAATTGTGACAGAAGTAAATCTTTTGAAAGTAAAGTGCCCATCCTGGCACCTCTAAACCAGCCTGAAAGATGTTTATGTAACTCGAGTCTGTGTCCATGAGAATCAAAGTCATGCTGACTCATCACACGTGACAGATAAGAAAACCTGACCCCTTGTGTGTGTATTCAGCCTCAACATATAAACACTGAGCTAATGCGACCTGTGTGACCTCTTTGTGCTGTTCTAATTTCCCCCAAATCCTTGACCATGAAATCCATACACGTTTATGGAAAGCAGTAAAATAGATACAGGGCTATCTCTCCTCTCCTCAGTGGAAACAGGAAGGTGGTGGTTATTTCACTCTAATCCCCCTGGACATTTGCAGGGTGTCCTTGGACAAATTCCACCTCAGAGGTCACAGAGGGTCACATACCTGCAATCAATTAACTTGCTACCCCACCAGCTCTCGAGCAAGGATTTATAAATGTTCTGTTCTAGTAGCAAGTTTTTGCTACAGTATTATCCTCAATAAAGACTTTTGGGATGAAATCCACTTTCTTTGCCACTCATGGCTCTACTTTGTTTTACTGGTTATGATCCAAAACCACACATGTGAACAAAGACAGTGATTCAGTAGGTTCCAGTAAACTATAATTAGACTGGGCATTTAAGGTGAAAAGCATTAAGACGTTTTGGCATTTCGAGTCAGACAGTTTTTTCCCCCTCAAATGATTCGTAATTATCTTTTTTAAAGATCTTTTTTTTCTACATTTATATGAACAGACTATAAACAGTTATTGTTTCAAGTGTCAAAACTTGATTGTCCCCAGGAGACATTTATTTGGCAGGAGAATCATCTATTTTGGAGACAGTGTAAAAATCCAAAACACTAAATTGTGGATGTTAAAGATAATAGAAACAATCAGGGGACTTCAGGCTGGAAAGTAATTAAAGGGGGAGGGGGGTTGTATTTGAAAAAGCTGAAGTAAGCATCCACTTTTTTTCAGGTTATAGGCCTACCTGTCTACGTATACATACTATGATTGGCAACTTGTTTCATTTTATTGGACATCAGCTGGTGCAGAGCCTTGCCACAGATTAGTTGCTTGTTATATGAGCAGCACCACATGTATTTTCCTCAGAAGTGTACAAAGCCTGAGGAGGAACAAGCTGCAGCTCTGTAGAATAACAACAGAGACCACATCAAAGTTCAATGGAGGAGAGGAGGCTCCATATTTGAAATATTTATATTCATATTATGTATTTTATCTGTTCCTTCTGTGCCCATGTGGTGAAAAAGTTGTTTAATGCAACATCATCAATACTGCCTCTTTAGGACACGACTACAGACTGTGAGAATTGGATAAAAATGAAAATTAGTTTTGTCTCCTTGCTCATAAGATTTCCTCAGTGGGGGGAGGTATGAAAACATAACTTCACTTCAAAGGCCTGAACTGGCAAAAATCAGGCTTCCAATATGCAAGATCAGCCAAAGAATGTGCCCCTAAAAAGCACATTACACACACATGCACACACATTTAAACCAGGTGTTGTTTTCATAGTGCTTACAAAAAATAAATTAAACAGTCAAGCATATTGAAAGTTCACTCACATCCTTTGACATCCAAACAAGTCCAAGTCAAATCATGTAGCCTACTTTGTGTCCATGTTGTACAATTGTGCTATGTCTGATATAAAGCAAGCATCATACATAATACAATATACAAAATTTTATACAAAAACCAATGAGACATTACAATTTAGTGAGTATAATGTGACCTTCTATCCACGTCTGAATCGTTTCTCACATCCTGATACTGAATACAAACAACTTCTGTTCAGGTCTTGATGAGTTAGATGCTCTTTAGATATTACTGTAACACTTGTTCCATATGAGTCAGGATATCCTGCAGAGTGTGTTTCCGCTTTCACTGGCTCACACATATGGCTTCAGTTGATGTTTCTTGGAGACGTGGATACATTTTTGTCTAGGAGAGCCGTGTATGGTGGTGAGTTCAAGCCAGAGGGGGTCTTATATTCTGCTTTACAGTCAAAGAGCCCCAGTGGAACAATACCTCGGGTTCCCCACAGAGACGCTGTAGAGGCTCTGAGAAATGACATCAGACTCAGAGTTTGCCAAGGCTCCTTCTCAGTTTCTCTGTGATTTATATTTTAGGTAGTCCACTAAAGTCTTGCACAATTTGAACTCAGTAGTCTGATCAAACCAGCAAGGACAATGAGGAGTTTGATTAGGTTAAGTTTCATGTTTCTTTCCATAGTGAAACAAATAAACAGTAATCAAATACCACACACTGTTTCATCTATTAACCCATCGTGTCTTTGAATATAAGGAAAAGAGACACACACGTTTATTTTATTGTAGAAGTGCACAGATGATTCAGTTTGAGTGTCCATAAAAGCTGGTTTCAGGGTTTTAAGAGACTTTAAACATCTGTTTATAAACTGTCTCCAGACACTTTGTCTGAAGGACAAGGTCTTTGATGAGAGAAACTGTAAGAGCAGATTACGTGTATGGAAAAATAACACTGTGTGTATGTGTATGTGTTAATTAGGACATTTAAATTGGCCTCCCAACACCTAACCCAACATGAAAGGCAGGAGGTGGAGGGGGTTGTAAAGAATTACCCCCAGTCTTCAAGTTGCTGTTGTGACTACAATACAACAGTATAACAGAGATCTGGACGCTGCACCCTTGGAGTCCAGTAACTTTTTCCAAAGGTCTGGTTTATGCAGGAGCAATCAAACACATGCAGGACATGCATATATATGCACACACACAATGTAAAACCTGTGGTTGCTGCGATACTCAACCTGAGCTCATACAACAACAGTAGCAGCAAATGTCTGCCTGAGAATCCTCATGCTGATTTATAATTGCAACAACATGATATGTCAGCTATAATGGTGGCTGTGGCTTAGGAGGTAGCACGTATCATCCACTAACCGGAAGGTCGGTGGTTCGATTCCAGGCTCTTCCAGTCAACACGTCGAAGTGTCCTTGGGCAAGACACTGAACCCGCGCTTGTGTGGCTAGCGCTGTATGAAAGGGTGAATGTGACCAATATTGTAAAGCGCTTTGAGTGGTTCAAGAGACTAGAAAAGCGCTATATAAGTGCAAGTCCATTTACCATTTTACCATAATCCATTTTCTGTTGTTGTTAGTCATCATTTTGTTTGAATAATTGCTGTTTCACCACAGACGTCCAACACATCTGCACTGTTTTATGTGGGGTTAAATAAAATAAAATAAATCATATGAATCAGATTTGTTGTGATTCCTTTTAAGCATCACCAATATAGCTCCATCAGATGACAATGGCATGAATGATGGAGGAAAACATCTCTTGTAGTATTCAGTGCTGCTAACTGCCCTGCTGACTGATTCAATTTCCATCATCAGTGTTTGTTCTGGATTAAAATAGATGTTAAATCTCACAGCAGGTACACTGTGAGCTTTAAAAACATAAGCACACATGATTTTATCACTTTGACTGGGATGGAAGGTTAAGCACCATAAAGTGGTACAGCCAGTGTGTGTTATGCCAATGACTGACTCAGCGACAAATAGTAACAAGACAGCATCCTTCAACACGCTCCTGCAAGTCTAAGTTGCGGTACGAAAATAGCTATAAAAATGGGGCTTATGTTTTATTTAGCCAAAAATGGTAATAGTAGGGGCACATAAGGGACAGATCTTCAGCAGAAAATAAATATGATTCAGAAGTTCACATATCCAGACTGCTGGAGAAGTTTCAAGATTAATTTGGAAACCTGGCTTCCACCACAAACACTGATGCCAAAGTGCAGGGTGATTTGTTTGAATTTAACAAGGGGTGGTAAAATTAGGTCTACATAATGAACAGGTTTAATTAGAGAGGCAGTTTAAGAAGTCAGATTTTGTTCTCTCATTCCTCGTCATCTCCACCCTCTTTAATCCGTTTTGGCAATCAACGGAAAAACAGCATGGAATTTGGATCTCAAAGGTTTACCATCATTGTACCGCTGATGCCATCTAGCCTACCACTTTTTAAATCTACTTTCTAATGAGAGTAAAACCAAACTGAAATCACTGGAAAATCTGTCATTTCAGCTGTTGACTTTGTGCACAAAAATAGTATTTCTCCTTTGCCAAAGCACCAAGGGAGTGTACAGTCTGTTGGTTAAACTGAAACAAAATAGACAAAGCCATTACAGAGGGTTGATGCAGCTGTTGCAGGGGGTGAAGTATGCTATTGGCACTGCCAGCTCTCAGACTAGTTACACTGTGGGAAAAAAGCTGTAAGGGGAACAGCAGTGTTGCATCACCACCATAGTTTTCACCTTGGATCCAGGTCAGTTGATTATACTTTTATTTCAGTGCTCAGTCATCTGATGCACTCAGCCAGCTGGCATTTGATGCTGTTTAGTGTTGCCAATGCAGGACATGTGTTGAGAGTGTGCTGGAAGCAGTCACAAGTAAATTAGCCTACTATTTAGCGCCATCTGCTGGGAAAGCACTGCAAGTGTTTTTTTTTGTTTTTTTTATTTTACTTCTTTGAATATTATCTGCTACAACCTTAAAGAACAAAATCTAAATATAGAAGTAAAACTGTAAACAAACAATGTGAAGACAAGTAAAAAAGAATTCACCTGACTTAACTAGGTAGGTATCAAACAAAAACGGTGAAATCTGCCTTTATTGCATTTTCACAAATAAAATAAACGTTTCACAAATACAATAGTGGGTGTCAGGCAAAATTAATGTCTTACCTAACATGTCTCAAAAATTGTTACAACAAGAATTGTCACAAAAACCAAACAATCATTGTACAAACAGTCGCACTGCACATTACGTTAATTTCCTCTTAACTTTCCCCTTAAGTGCCGAATCGTCGAGAGGGACCCAACTGCAGTCAATGTGGCGGCCACGGGCGGCGCCATACATGCAATGCATACCTGAAGTCCCAACCGGAAGTTTCTTCTGTTTTGTTTATCAGTTAGCGGTTAGGAGCATTAGCAGCAGAGCAGCTAACGGTCCGCTGTTGGGCCGCTAATACGTTACTTTATTCGTTTCTAATGTGTTTCATGCTAGAAAGTCACAGTTTAGATCAGTCTGTGTTCAGTTTACATGACGGCTGTTTGGAAGTTTGCTCCGATGTTTTGGGAGGTGCACAACCGGACACAGCCGCTTAGCACCAGAGCTTGCTGCTAATCACAGAGCAAGCAGCCCCCGGTGGCGATTGTACCGGATCATGTGCCAGGCTTGCGCTCTGCAGCGATTTGTGTTTCTTCATTTTAACAGAGATGCTGACCAGAGGGATTAATACACACATTCACACAGGCTGCGCACACACCAGCTCCCCACAGACACACAGCTGAGGGGCCGAGGCGCGGCACGGAGAAAACCTCTGGCTGATGATGAATCCCTGCAACGCCAGGCTTTGTCCTTTCATCCCCAGCCTGAAATCAAACTGTACCAGACTATCTCTGTCCATTGTGTGACAGCAACTGTTCCTGTTTGAGAAGGTGCTCCATTTGCTCGTCCAGCTGTCCAACAACAATATAGCCTATGTTTTATTATTTCGTGCACGTTACACCTATTTAGTGGCCACAAATGACTATTTCGTGGGAACAAATTGCTTTTTCGTGGCCACAACTTCTTCTTTTTTGCATGTCATATCTGGGGCTCCGTAGGTTTCTGTGATTTAAAACTAACCTGGTGTAATTCTGTGATTTGACCAGCAGGCGGACCTCAATGTTTCTGGAGAAAACACAATGTAAGTGTGATTTGTAGCTTAACTGTTGCAGGACAAACATTTGTAAATGCCAGGATGAGTGTGACTAAATGTGTTGTGTATGTGTTGTCCCAGGTGGAGAGTCAGAGGTGTTTGAAGATGAAGCAGGAGGAGCTGACTGACTGCACAGCAGTAAGAGCATTTCTTTATTTCTCATTAATGTTAGTTGGTTTTTCTGGCTTCACCTCAGTATATATAGGTTTGTATATTAGTCCAGTAGGAAGAGGGGGGGTCATGCACTTCTAACCAGTGTTTCTAGATTGGAAAACATGTGTAGAAAATGATGAGCTATGTTAAAAAGTTGTCAGAATGTCCCATGTATCATTTTTATGCAAATTAGTGCCGCAGGTGAAACAGGAAGTGTGTGTGTGATACTAAAAGGCTCAGTTTTCATGTGAAGAATATGCTTTTATTTATAAACTTTTTAGATCAGTGTCCAATGAGAAATAGTTGACTTTATTAGAAACATGTCATGTATGGAAACAAAACACAGGTCTGGATATTCATTCATGTACAGTATGCATACATGTAAATGAACGTATAGATACAGGTATGTGTGATGATGTTATGAAGCTTAAGTCACGTTTGTCCCTAAGAAACCCACAATAGTCCACCACAGAGTCCAGGTCACTGACAAAAGTTTGCAAAGGTTTATTTGACAAAAATGTAGAAAAGAAGCAGGAGAGTAAATCAAGACAGACAGAGACACAGCAGCAGCAGCCTCCATGTTCATCATCTCTGTCTCTTCTGACACAGACAGTCAATTCAATTCAATTGGCTTTATTGGCATGACATACAATGTACAGTATATATTGCCAAAGCAAGCGTGTGGAATTAAAGAAAATAAAAAAAATGATAATCATGACAATTTAAGAAAAACAACTCTTGTCAACAAAATAACAAAATACAGTCAACAAAATAACAAATAACAACATTTGTGTCAGCTGACAATTGTCATTCCCTGTCCCTCAGTTTATGGCAGGCAGAAACATAGACTGCTGCTAGTTTATTAGTCTTTGGCTCTTCCCCCAGCAGGATGGGAAGTTTTTCTTCATCTGATAGTTTTAAGAAACCTTTTGTTATACATTCAAATTTTACAAAAAATGTTTCTCTAATATTTATATATTTTTCGCATTTGGTGAGGAAGTGTAGCTCGGTTTCTGGTTGGCTGAGGCTGCAGTGACAGCACAGCCGCTGCTCTGCAGGGAGCCAGGTTTTCCTGTGCCTCCCTGTTTCAATAGCCAGGCTGTGTTCACTCAGTCTGTATTTTGTCAGGGTTCGTTTTTGTTGCAGATCAGCCACCGTGCTCAAATAATCTGCTGTGGTGTACTGTCGATTTAGGGCCAAATAACACTGCATTTTGCTCTGTGTTTTTGTCTGTGTTTGCCAATAGGTGATGTAGTCTTGTTTTAGTTGTTTAGTCCCCGTGAGGACAAGAGGATCCGATGGAGTCTTCAGGACCTGGACGGTGCTGCAGGGGAAAGAGAGGTGAGGACCGGACCAGACTTTCTGCTCTAACAGTATGTGGACATGTATGTTATATTAGTGTGTTCATGAAGATGGGCTGGATTGTTTACTCTGTACTTTTTTACCAACCAGAACTGGGTCATGTGTTTTTTTTCCACGTTGTAGTAAAAGCTACAGCCACTTTATGTAAAACTCTTTATTGTTAACACAACATTTGCAGCAGTATTTTTTTCCTGCAGTGTAAGTGTGAGAATTAGAAATGATTGTTTATCAACTTTATTGTTGTTTATTAATATTAACGTGATTAATCTTTATTCATTTTCTGTCATTTAAAACTAACCTAATGTAATTATGTGTTCAGATGACCAGATGCTGCCCAATCACCAGCAGCTGGAGCCAGGAGTGACCCACCTCAATGTTTCTTAACATCACACAGACGAAGATGAAGAGGAGCTGTCTGTCTGTACAGCAGTAAGAGGATTTCTTTCTTTGTCATTAATGGTAATTTGCTTTTCTGGGGTTCCCTTTGAGACCTTGTTGATGTGTATCCATGTGTACATTTGGTAGGTTTATATATGACCAGCTAATTGCAACTGTACATGCTATAAAGCTATGGTCAATGTATTGGTGTAGTAGGTATGCATATATCTGATATTTATGTGTGAAGCATTTGCTGCTTTTGTTTCAGATTTGTCTTAATTACAACTTGTGTCTGTCTATTGCAACTTTGAATGTATTTGACTGTCACATGCACTAATTTACTCCAATTTGGTGCTTAACGAGGTGCCGCCCTCCAGGAAGGCAGAGCTGCTTCTCCATTGGCCAAACACAGGTGTCTGCACTCCCACCCTGATTGGCAGCTGCAGCAACAGTGTCCTACAAATAGCCATTCAGTTCTCGGAGCGGCAGCGACGGAGCGGCTGCACGGAGGGGCTACACGGAGATGCGACTTAGCCAACGCGACTTTGCCAAACGTGACGGCGCCAAGGCGCAAAACTCAGATCTTTGACTTCAGCAGGTTTGGTTTTATTTTTTATTTTACTTCATTTCATTTTCAAACAACTTTACACTGTGTTTAACCTTGATCCATTTCTGGTTTGTGTTGCAATGGAGTCCAGTCCACCATGTGCTTCACTGAGCAAGTCGGCCATTTTGACACATGGCCACACTCAGGTGAGTTCAGAAAATTCTTTAATTGCCTCACTGGATTGGCAAAAGAAACACAGACCGGTTTCACTACGTCTGACACACTGATGAAGACGTAGTCGAAACCGGTCTGTGTTTCTTTTGCCAATCCAGTGAGGCAATTAAAGAATTTTCTGAACTCACCTGAGTGTGGCCATGTGTGAAAATGGCCGACTTGCTCAGTGAAGCACATGGTGGTGGACTCCATTGCAACACAAACCAGAAATGGATCAAGACTGACAGACATTTCCACATGATTAACATTGTTGAGTCTTCAATGTCTTTCTCTTGTCATCTTTGAACCAGGTGGTGAAGTTCTTCTGGAATCAATGTGGACAGCAGCTCCTGAAAGAAAGAACATGGACAAGCAGTGTTAGACAGGACGGTGGAGATGGAGGCAACAGAGTCGGCCATCTTGTAGATTAGGCCGCATGGCAGACTCCATTGCAACACAAAAGAGAAATGGATCAAAGTTTAAATGGTGTAAAGTTGTTTGAAAATGAAATAAAGTAAAATAAATAATAAAACCAAACCTGCTGAAGTCAAAGATCTGAGTTTTGCGCCTTGGCGCCGTCACGTTTGGCAAAGTCGCGTTGGCTAAGTCGCATCTCCTTGTAGCCCCTCCGTGCAGCCGCTCCGTCGCTGCCGCTCCGAGAACTGAATGGCTATTTGTAGGACACTGTTGCTGCAGCTGCCAATCAGGGTGGGAGTGCAGACACCTGTGTTTGGCCAATGGAGAAGCAGCTCTGCCTTCCTGGAGGGCGGCACCTTGTTAAGAACCAAATTGGAGTAAATGAGACAGTCAAATACATTCAAAGACACAAGTTGTAATTAAGACAAATCTGAAACAAAAGCAGCATCTGCTTCACACATAAATATCAGATATATGCATACCTACAATACATTGACCATAGCGTTATAGTTTGTGCTACAGAAAAGAGCAGTGAGAGTCATTCACAGGGTAGGCATCAGAGAACCATCAAACAGATTATTTATTTTGGCAGGTTTGTTGAAAATGGCAGATAGAGTTGAACTTCAAACTTTAAAAATAATGTTTAAAGCAAAAAATAGATCGTTACCAGAACAGTTACAAAATTTGTTCAGATTGGAGGATGAGGACAACAGACTTAAACTTGATTTCAAACATACTTTTGCAAGGCTAAACATAAAACAAATGTGTATTTCTGTTACAGGTGTAAAATTATGGCATGGACAAAGCAAGGAACTGAAAAGTTGCACAAGTTTGTATCAGCTTAAGAAAATGTTTAAAAAAGAAAAGATAAGTGCCTATAAAAAAGAAGAAGGAGAAAGAGAAAAAAATAGAAGAGTGGTATTTTTGTTTGTTTTCTTGTTATAAATATGTGTATAGATAGATTGGTGTTCAGCAAGTCAATGTAATTGTATTAACAGAGAGGGGCAGGTATCATAAGTTTTCTTCTTCCTGCTCCTTTTCTTTCATGGTAATAATGTGTACTTGTGGAATTTTGTACAACATTATTAAGAATATATACCATGAATGGAATAAATTAAATTAAATGAAAAAAAAAATAAATAGTATTACAGTTACGATTAGCTGGTCAAATGTAGCTACACATGGCTGCATATAAGTAACTAAACTGTTAATCATTTTAGCTGAATAACTGAAGATTGGAACACATCTTACCTGATTGTTCTGTGAACTTCATTCACTTGGGCATCAAACAAAAAGGTCTCCTTCAGCAGCAAAGAACCATGGGAGATGAGAGAAAGCCTGAAGAACAACAATAACTTAGCACAGAGATTTAGGGTGCCCACACATTTCCCCCCTTAATTCGGTATCATTTAGCTAGCATACCATGCTTGAGTATAGTACTTTTGGTCACACATAACAATGATACATTTAATTTGTAAACCACTTTTCATAAAGTAATCTCAAAGTGCTACAGAAACCAGAAACAAAATAAACAAAAGACTAAGAGAAAAATCAGACACGTTAAAATCAGCAGTAGATAAAACAGATAAAGGAAGAGATTAAAGTGCAGAGAGAGAATAAAAACATCTAGGGGCGACCTAGGAAATCCTGTCTGAACAAAAAAGAGCTAAGCCCTTTTTTAAAGGTGACCACAGCCTGGGGCTGTCAGGGACAGAGTTCCAGATGTGGGGGGCAGCGGAGCATGGAAGTGAGCCATGATTTAGTGTTTGTTCTCTATCGTACTGCTGCAAGCTCATGTAAATAACAGTCACTTATGATGAACATGATGATGTTTCTAGTAGAGTTTGGTCCTCACCTCCTCTTTTCCCAGGAGCTCCATCCAGGTCCTGAAGACTCCATCGGATCCGCTCGTCCTCACCGCGACTGCCTGTGTCAGAGGAGACAGAGACATCGTTAACGTGCATCTCTGCCTGTCTTTCATTACCGTCCTGCTTGTTTCGAGTATTTATCACAAATAAACATTTACAAACTTTACACTTGTCTTTTTTGAGTGGCAAGGGCACTGTGAATTTTTCTAGGGCAGTTTTATATCTATAATATTCATTTTAGGTGAAATAAATGACATTTTAATCTGTGTCCTGGATATAGAGAATTGACAATAAAACATATAGAAAATGTCAACATATACTGGAATGCATATACCGGTACAGTGGCTATATTATTTTCTGGAGCATTTAGGCTAACTTTTATAATATTTATTTTAGGTGAGACAGAAACAACTTTTTGATCTGGATGTAGAAAATTGACAACAAAGATTTTTGATTCTAGCAGCACGACTGTTATGTTTGTTTGTTTTGTTGTTTTTAATTGTCATTGATGAAGCTAAATCACTACCTGGTTAGTTCTCAGTGCATTGCCACATGTTACAAAATGAAATCAATAACTTTAAATTTAAAAAGTCAATAAAATCATATTCTTGACATGGAAACACCAAGTGAAGTTTGCAAGACAAGACCCAAAGTCATGATTCAGTAGCCTACACATTTTAGATTAGTAACACACTTCCTGTTTAGCCTAATTGGAACAGTTAGCTGTTAGCCGCTGAGCTAGCCGCTGAGCTAGCTGCTGTCAGCTGTGATCGTGGACACACGGAGCAGATTCAAACGTCTCTTTCTCCGTCATCACGTCTCCACAGCTTCAACAACTTTTCCCAGTTCATACAAACTCAAGTTTGATCGCACTTACGGTGACTTTGAGCGAAGTTCACGTCAGGTTGGCTGTTTATCTCGCTCACATACAACACAGGTAGATCCGGAAGTGAAGAAGCGGCTGAACTCGGTGGCTGCAGATCCTATAGCGCCGCCTAGCAGTGAGGAGGAGGGAGAGCTCATCACAGCTGTGTGGATCAGGACCATTCATGTGAAGAAAAACAGGAACTGAAACAGAAACACATAGCCTACTATGGCACACTGTATAACAGTGGAGCTATTGATCAATATTGGAGGTTTTTAATGATTAATTCACAATAAAAAATCACCAAAATTATAAAAATGCACATTTTTCCAAAACAGCTGTTGTAGTATGACCATGGGGAGTCCCTTAGTGTGTGTGGTGATTTTGGAGTCTCTGTACTGTATAACAGTGGAACTATTGATTAATATCGCAAGATATTAATGAATAATTCCAATAAAAGATCAGCAAAATTATAAAAATGCACATTTTTCCAAAACAGCTGTTGTAGTATGACCACGAGGAGTCCCTTGGTGTCTGTGGTGATTTTGGAGTCTCTGTATTGTATAACAGTGGAGCTATTGATCAATATTGCAAGATATTAATGATTAATTCCAATAAAAAATCACCAAAATTATTAAAAGGCACATTTTTCCAAAAAAACAGTTGTAGTATGACCACGAGGAGTCCCTTAGTGTGTGTGGTGATTTTGGAGTCTCTGTATTGTATAACAGTGGAGCTATTGATCAATATTGCAAGATATTAATGATTAATTCCAATAAAAAATCACCAAAATTATAAAAATGCACATTTTTCCAAAACAGCTGTTGTAGTATGACCACGAGGAGTCCCTTAGTGTGTGTGGTGATTTTGGAGTCTCTGTACTGTATAACAGTGGAGCTATTGATCAATATTGGAGGTTTTTAATGATTAATTCCAATAAAAAATCACCAAAATTATTAAAAGGCACATTTTTCCAAAAAACCTGTTGTAGTATGACCACGAGGAGTCCCTTAGTGTGTGCGGTGATTTTTTGTGTGTTCTCTTTATTTTCCATATTGTTCAGTGGAGCTATTGATCAATATTGCAAGATATTAATGATTAATTCTACTGTAGAAAAATGGACCAAAATTATAAAAATGCACATAGAACAAAACAGCTGTTGTAGTATGACCTGACCTTTGACCTTAAGTCACATCAATTCCTGTATAGGTGTGTTCCTCATTTCTTTTCCATATTGTTCCTGGGGTCTCACTCTACGTCTGGTATCATTTTGGTGGCATTCTACTGTAGAAATTTGGAGAAAAATAACCTTAAAGTCAGCCGTAGAACAAAACCAAGTTACAGTATGCTGACCTTTGACCTTAAGTCACATCAATTACTTTATAGGTGTGTTCCTCATTTCTTTTGCATATTGTTCCTGGGGTCTCACTCTACGTCTGGTATCATTTTACTGTAGAAATTTGGAGAAAAATAACCTTAAAGTCAGCTGTAGAACAAAACCAAGTTACAGTATGCTGACCTTTGACCTTAAGTCACATCAATTCCTGTATAGGTGTGTTCCTCATTTCTTTTGCATGTTGTTCCTGACTTCTCACTCTATGTCTGGTATCATTTTGGTGGCATTTTACTGTTTTTTTTTTTCATATTGGTTGGATGTTTCTTTCATGGTCTCCCCTGTTGGTCAAAGGATCAGCGTACTGTAACTGAGTTTTGTTATAGGGATGACTTTAAGGTTATTTTTCTCCAATTTTCCACAGTAAAATGCCACCAAAATGATACCAGCAGTAGAGTGAGACCACAGGAACAACATGCAAAAGAATTGAGAAACACACCTATGAAGTAATTGATGTGACATAAGGTCAAAGGTCAGCATACTGTAACTGGGTTGTGTTATATGGGTGACTTTAAGGTTATTTTTCTCCAAATTTCTACAGTAAAATGCCACCAAAATGATACCAGAGGTAGAGTGAGATGTCAGGAACAGCATGCAAAAGAAATAAGGAATACACCTATAAAGGAATGTATGTGACGTAAGGTCAAATGTCAGCACACTGTGAATGTATTTTATTACAGGGGTTATTTTTAATACATTTTTCTCAAAATTTCTAAAGTAAAATAAATAAATAAAATGTCGATGAAAGGTGATTTATCTCCCCCTTATGTCAGTGAAATATAACTAAAACGTTGATTCATCTTGGAAGTTATTCTCCAGTAAAAGCACATAGGCTTTATGTATCTTTCAGGACCTCCACTTTGCTCGAGATGGGTGCCTACCGTTATTTTTCTAGCGCGATTTCAACAGTAAAATCAAACAGCGGCTCACTTTACCACTAGCAAAGAGTGAGATGTCAGGAACAGTTGGCAAAAGGAATAGGAACACATGCAACTATGAAAAGGCTGCTGAATGTAAATTCAGGTCTAAAGGTCAGCATACCCAACACTGTCAATTTATACTAGTAGTGAGGTGAATGCATGGGAGTGTGATTGCAGTTAAACATAAAATTAATATCATTGAGGCTGTGAAAAGATGGGTGAAGTTTATGATATGAGGACATTCTGGACTGCTGTCTCAAACATGGGAAATGTTCTGATTTGCTAATTTATTTTTAAATCACTGACTGATTAAAATATGTTCTCAATCATACTAAACATTTTACAAACTATTGGTCATATTATTTGATACACCTGTTCAACATCATGCAGTGTGGAGTGTATGTATGCAATGCAGCTGTGTCATAAATTCTGCTTTCATACATTTTTATATAGCCTATGTTCAGTTTTTGTTAACATTAGAAAGGTGTTCATTGTACTTTATTTTACTTGTTGAGATCATTGTGTGTTGAACTGCATTATCTCAACAATTGTTACTCATATTTGCCTGCAAGTATTTTAATGGAGGGGAACACTGTTGAATGTAATGCAGCACAGCAGCATCCACTGTGACTCCTGTAATAAACACCAACTAGAGTGATCACCTTTTTTCCGTAACTAGTAAATATATGTAATTTTTTATAGATAAAGAATGTATGGCAGAGCAATTTATAGTTAATGAATAATCCAAATAATCATAGACATTGATGCTGTACATCAGAAAAACTGATGTCAAGGATGTAACATGTCTCTTGTTGTGTGTTAACTGTTTCACCAGATTGGGACAAAGCCATGAAAATTAGATATCTGTCTGGTGTTGCTGGGATGTCACCAATATTTTACTGTGGTCATTCTGGAAGGATTTCTCAAACATGGGAAATGTTCTGCTTAGGGCTAATGTCGGTTTTGAAATATTACATGATTAGCCCAATGGATTCTCAATCATACTAAACATTTTACAAACTGATTCTGTGATTTTTTTGATGTTTTTCCTGTTCTTCAACATCAAAAAATGTGGAGTAACTTTGCAATGCAGCTGTGTCATTTGAAATTCAAATGCATTGTTTGAATTTTATTAGCCTATGTTTTTTTTTGTTGAAATTTGAAAGGTGTTTAAATTGCACCTTTATTAGCCACATGTGAGATCTTTCTCCAAGTGACTGGAACTGCAAAATCATCACAGACAATTGGGACTCATATTTGTCATACTATAACAGCTATTTTAAAAATGGGAACACTTTTAATAATTTTGGTGATTTTTTATTGGAATTAATCATTAAAAACCTCCAATATTGATCAATTTTCCACTGTTATACAGTAAATATAAAATCACCACATAGATAAGGGACTGTATGGTCAGAGCAATTTACAGTTAATGAAAATCCAAATAATTTTGGTGATTTTTTGATTGGAATTAATCATTAAAATCTTGTCAATATTGATCAATAGTCTCCTTGTTGTGTGTTAACTCAAAAATTTCACCAGATGTGGGACAACAGCCATGTCATACTACAAGAGCTGTTTTGGAAAAATGTTGCATTTTTATAATGATTTTTTATTATGAATTAATCATTAAAAATTTCCAATATTGATCAATAGCTCCACTGTTATACAGTACAGTGACATAAAATCACCACACCCAATGGATTCTGGTCATACTACAACAGCTGTTTTGGAAAAATGTGATTTTAATTTTTTTGCAATGATTTTTTGTTTGGAATTAATTTAAAAAAAATCTTAAATATTGATCAATAGCTCCATTTAAAGTGAAAGAGCAAAAATGCATTGTTTGAATATGGTTACTACAACAGCTATTTTTTGGGAAAATTGCATTTTGAAATCTTTGTAGGTTTTTTATTGGAATTAATCATTAAAAACCTCCAATATTGATCAATAGCTCCACTTTCTCCAAGTGACTGGAGACTCCAAAATCACCACAGACACTAAGGGACTCCTCGTGGTCATACTACAACAGCTGTTTTGGAAAAATGTGCCTTTTAATAATTTTGGTGATTTTTTATTGGAATTAATCATTAAAAACCTCCAATATTGATCAATAGCTCCACTGTTATACAGTACAGAGACTCCAAAATCACCACACACACTAAGGGACTCGTCGTGGTCATACTACAACAGCTGTTTTGGGAAAATGTGCATTTTTATAATTTTGGTGATTTTTTTATTGGAATTAATCATTAATATCTTGCAATATTGATCAATAGCTCCACTGTTATACAGTGCAGAGACTCAAAAATCACCACACACACTAAGGGACTCCCCATGGTCATACTACAACAGCTGTTTTGGAAAAATGTGCATTTTTATAATTTTGGTGATTTTTTATTATGAATTAATCATTAAAAACCTCCAATATTGATCAATAGCTCCACTGTTATACAGTACAGAGACTCCAAAATCACCACACACACTAAGGGACTCCTCGTGGTCATACTACAACAGCTGTTTTGGAAAAATGTGCCTTTTAATAATTTTTGTGATTTTTTATTGGAATTAATCATTAAAAACCTCCAATATTGATCAATAGCTCCACTGTTATACAGTACAGAGACTCCAAAATCACTGCACACACTAAGGGACTCCCCATGGTCATACTACAACAGCTGTTTTGGGAAAATGTGCATTTTTATAATTTTGGTGATTTTTTATTGGAATTAATCATTAAAAACCTCCAATATTGATCAATAGCTCCACTGTTATACAGTACAGAGGCTCCAAAATCACCACAGACACCAAGGGACTCCTCGTGGTCATACTACAACAGCTGTTTTGGAGAAATGTGCATTTTTATAATTTTGCTGATTTTTTATTGGAATTAATCATTAAAAACCTCCAATATTGATCAATAGCTCCACTGTTATACAGTACAGAGACTCCAAAATCACCACACACACTAAGGGACTCCTCATGGTCATACTACAACAGCTGTTTTGGGAAAATGTGAATTTTTATAATTTTGCTGATTTTTTATTGGAATTATTCATTAATATCTTGCGATATTAATCAATAGCTCCACTGTTATACAGTACAGAGACTCCAAAATCACCACACACACTACATACAATCAGGTCATATAGTCTAGTAGGAAGAGGGGGGGTCATGCCCCCCTGGAAATAAACTTCTAACCAGTGTTTCTAGATTTGATGAGCTGTTAAAAGTGGTTAGAATGTCCCATGTATCATTTTTATGCAAATTAGTGCCGCCATTATTGAAAAATTAATGTTGGTGGCATGCTAGTGAGCAAACCTAACCCTTTGACCAATTACAAGATACCAATATTGGAGATACCAAATAAGGAGTCTAGACAGAGGTTGTTGTATTTGGATCAAACATCATAATAGAACTCTTGTTGATGTGACCACTCTTCTCTTTCCCGCCAGATAAACAGTCAACAGTCAACAGCCAATGGTTCTCCACTATGCATCACTCATCGTTTAGTTTTATTATGATCTCTGACCCTCAGAACATGGCTCTAGAAGCCTTATTGCAATATTGGCTGAGATACAGTCAAATTAGGTTTTTCTGATAGTGGCGGCACTAATTTGCATAAAAATGATACATGGGACATTCTGACAACTTTTTAACAGCTCATCATTTTCTACACATGTTTTCCAATCTAGAAACACTGGTTAGAAGTGCATGACCCCCCCTCTTCCTACTGGACTAATATACAAACCTATATGGTGAAGCCAGAAAAACCAACTAACATTAATGAGAAATAAAGAAATGCTCTTACTGCTGTGCAGTCAGTCAGCTCCTCCTGCTTCATCTTCAAACACCTCTGACTCTCCACCTGGGACAACACATACACAACACATTTAGTCACACTCATCCTGACATTTACAAATGTTTGTCCTGCAACAGTTAAGCTACAAATCACCCTTACATTGTGTTTTCTCCAGAAACATTGAGGTGGCTCACTCCTGGCTCCAGCTGCTGGTTTGGCGCCGCCTGCTGGTCAAATCACAGAATTACACCAGGTTAGTTTTAAATCACAGAAACCTACGGAGCCCCAGATATGACATGCAAAAAAGAAGAAGTTGTGGCCACGAAATAGCAATTTGTTCCCACGAAATAGTCATTTGTGGCCACTAAATAGGTGTAACGTGCGCACGAAATAATAAAACATAGGCTATATTGTTGTTGGACAGCTGGACGTCAAAATAAAATAAAAAGTCCCGTGAATCCCTCCGGTGGCACCGATGATAAATAACGAACAGTCCCTTACACACGAAATTGATCCACAACGGGCTGATTTCAGAGGAGTGCAGTGTTTTATTGGAGAGAGTAGCGATATAAAAAAAAAAAGCATGATCGCAGCCTGAAGCAACGTGTTGCTGCAAATATGACAAGAAGGCTGCTTTTAATTTCTGACAGCTCTTTGGCTACTTTTAAATGCGAAGCTTTATCCATCAGAACTAGATAAACTAGAATAAATAAACTAGAATGAATAAATAAATAAATAAACCAAATAGTTTAATAAATAAACTAGAGAAACATCAACTGTGATTTTAAATTGTGTTTTATATTGTTACATATTTCACGAGTGTGTGTTTTATTGGACGAGAGCTGGTGTGTGTATGGAAATAGGTTACAGTGGGGTTTTCTGGTGCTGTGGCTACAAGCAATTTTCATCGTTTCTGTACAAAGACAACAAAGACCTTTTAATATGAAAACAGTGGAGACTTATGGCAACACTGAAATACGGTAGCCTATAACAGGAATTAATTTTTTCATGGCCACATTAGGCTATATGTGAGTATTAGCCTAACTGAAAGTATTACTGATTATCTATCTGATTGTCTGTCCTGCTGCGAGCGCACTACTTCTTTCAGTGGTGACTGCCTGTATATAAAATAAAATATAGGTAGGCTAATGAGCTCCTGACGCTCAGCTCAACGGGTGAGGAGAACATCTGTAGGCGGAGACAACTCAGCAGAGACGCTCAGAGAAAGTAAACAGCAGCGGATCAGCTGATCTCTCCCTCGTACAAACGCTCTGTTCTGATCCAGATCAACTGGACTTACAAAGTAAAGCTGACACAGCTAAAATGAGTTAAATGGTAAAACAGCGGCGCTTTTATGATTAAAGTCTGAACATAACCTGGTTGGGACCAGGTTATGAGCTCAGCGTAAGTTACCATGGTGATCTAGCCGAGTTAAAAGAGAGCTACTTTTGTAGTACAGGAGAGCCTGGCTTTAGACTCAACGTACCTCGCTAACGCACTAAACTGGCTTGGGAGTACAGTAGGCAACAGGCCTCTGAGAGAGGTAGCTACAGCAGCTAGGGAGCACAAGGAGCAGCACAAAGCAGTGTAACCCTCCTGCCTACAAGTAACATTAGTTTATGTGTGTCTGTGGACTGTGTGAAAGTAGCAGCTGTGAACCTGCTCCGTGTTGTTGTTGTTGTTGTTGTCAACGTCGTCACTCACGTTTCTGCTCGGTGCAGCTGCTCCCTGTGCTCCGTAGCTGCTGTAGCCATAGCTACCTCGCCTAGCAACTCCAGTGTTACTGTTGACTTCAGTGCTTCTGTTTCCCGTAGAAGTGAATGGCGCTGCATCCTGCTCGCTCCCGTTCGCGTCGTCATTTATTGTCCCCGTATTTTTATTCATTTATTTATTTAGGGATGATACTAAACACCACAGCCAAAGACGGTTCTTTGCCACAGCTAACCAGCAACTGCGACCATGAACATCATGGTCATGACCCGCCCCCACCACCTGTAATTGGCCAGCACGTTGCCTTCGTTGGTTGGATTGGTTGAATTGTATGATCGACAAACCGAGATAGGAATAATAGAAAGTTGGCCACTCCGATGTAAAAAAAAAAAAACAATACCCAAATAAAACAAACAGCTTCCAGCCTAGGGCGGGCACGGCTGACTCTGTGGGCGGACAATGCCCGCCCATGACGCCGGGACGCGATATTTTTTTCCCCAGGATGGTAGGGGAAGGTCCCGCCTACTTCGTCTCTGATTGGCTAGATGGGTTCCATTTCTGATTGGCTAGAAGGGCTTTATTCGCCTGATTGGTTGTTTGTTTTGGTTGTGAAACGCAGGCTGTCTGCAAATGTCTTGATCTAACTGGACTCTCTCTACTTATCTGGCCTGTTTACACCATACTCTACCTGTCTTTTTTACTAAACCTAACCGACTCCTTGATCATTGCCTGCTTTCGCCTGATTGGTTGTTTGTTTTGGTTGTGAAACGGCTGTGAAACGCAGGCTGTCTGCAAATGTCTTGATCTAACTGGACTCTCTCTATGTACGTAATGTTGCGTCGTTGCTATAGTAACCACAACCACTCAACCAACTCCAGGGGAATCAGTGATTTGGTTTTGCTAACAGGAGCAGTGGTTGTAATTAAACGTCCAACACTTGTAGTCTTCTAGCGTCACAGCTCACGGTCTCGTAGCTTTAGCGGACTAAAGGACAGAGGACGGAGTCTTGAAGACGTGGGTGAAACCTAGTGTCAAGAAGTACGACTTTTTTTTTTCTTCCCAGAAATGTTTGTTTATCTGTTTAGCAAACACACAACACAAGTGCAGAGCGAGCTAACGTTACATTTAGCTACGAACTAGCTGTTAATGTAGGTTTGAAGTGGCTAAAGCGTCGTGGTTTAGGGGACGAAAGTATAAATCAGCCTGTAGGGAAAATGTGTTTGTTTTGTTTTGACACGAAGAGGGCTCTGTCCGTATTTAATGTGGGTTTATGAACTATACCGTTACTGTATACGGCCTATTAAAGTGTGAGTTGCAGGAACTATTCATTGTTTATCTTCATTGTTATTATTATTGACCTCTCAGTGCTTTTAGAAAAGACTATAGTTCCTCAACTCCTGAATTGAAATGTCATTGTTTTGGCTTCAAACTAAAACCACACACCGTTTATAATTGAATTGTTTCTCAAACAACTCGTGTGCTCCAGGCTCTGAGTACTAGCAATACTTTTTTTTTTGCACCAAACCACCCTGTGACCTTTCTACTGAATTACATTTTTGGAGTAACTTTCCTCTGGGGAAATTACAGACACCATGTACTGGATAGCCTATCTTAAGATATGGAGCCCACATAGCCAGTTGCTGATGTCTGTAAACTTAAGCATCATTTAACCATGCATTCTGTCTCATGACTGTATTGCTCTTTCTCCCTTCTCTTCCAACATTAATCTACCTGTCATCAATAAATTGATGGGTCATTAGTGAGTCTGTCTGAGCAGCAGTATAGCAGGCCTCCCACTGGAGGAGAAGAGGACATGGAGCAACAAGAGGAGGGGAAGAGAACAAAGAGTAGAGAGGATGCCCCACGGTTTGCCCTTGCACCTGATGCTTCACTCCCAGAGGAGCAGCCCTCTGCTAGCACTGATGTTTCTGCTACTCCTGCTTTCCAGTGCCTAGATAAGGTACAGTAAGACTCATAAATGTTTAATAGTGATGGCATTTTAGAGCTTTCATTGGGAAGACAAATCTTACTTTTGTTGGAGTTGCAGTGACAGTATTTACTACTTAAATCATGTAGCCTAAAATATTATGAATGCTTTCAAAAGATCGTGTACAGTGTTTGAGAAATCCAGGGGATTTACAAACAGCCCATATAAGTGCATTATGGACACAAAAAAAACAATTTATTTTCCATCTAAACTGATGTTTAGAGTAGACCTTGACACTGTAAATGGATTTATGTGCCTTGCAAGGTTCAAAAGCTTTAAATGCTTTTTTTTATGTTTAAACAAAAGTGAATACTTGGAACTTGAAATCATAACGTGGATGAGCACAATACTTTTTTATTAACTTGTTCGTCACATACAGTAAACAGACATTAAAGTCACAGACCCACAATTTGATCATTTATCTTCTGTGAAGCTGATATGAACTCATTCTTTTATTGAGTTGCTTTATTGAATGAATATCTCATTAACCCATTTATGATGGGCATGCAGCGCCTCATACCTCCATTTTTACAGGCTCCAGATAGCCCTAGGTAGTAGAGGTTTTACTCGTGGATACTCATGCTTACTGAAAGGTGATTCCAGTACAAAAGATGCTTTGAAAGTAGCCAACCATATGGTTTAATTCTGCCAAACACTGCAATGTACACAGCCATGTAGTTAGAACTTTATTAATTTTTTGATATAAAAACTGCATATCTCTTGGCATGACAGTTGAATATGAATGATAGAAAAGATCAATATTGTACACACACAAAGCTCCAAATACACACATATTTACTATGAATGGTCACAATAATGCACAGTCTTTATCACTGTTCATATACCAACAATCATTAGACTTTGTACTGTATGACCTATGTATTATATAAAAGCTATCATAACCTCACAAAATAAAATAAATACTGTACACATCCTTAAAGTGAAACATTTCTTTTCTCATCCTCCCAATTCACAGTGTGTATAAAATGGATATAATGATGCTATACAGTTTTCTAACATTAGGCGGCAGTATTGTACAAGTGATGAGTCAGGAAGGGTTTTTTCTTTCTTTTTTTTCACATGGAAACTGGTGTATGGCATCAGCATCAAGAGATGCACAGTAGTTCAATGCACACAGAGCTATGGGTGGGAAAACAATTTGAACTGTTTTTTTTTAAATTATTGTTTGTTTTGTTTTTTTCTTGCAGCAGTGACCTGCTCTGTGGCTCATGTCAAGTAGAATTTATGAAAACATCCATAATGCAGTTCTTCTGAATGACCCAATAGAAATTTAACTCGGGCTCCAAATTTATATTTGGGTCTTTTATAACATATAGAACGATGATACATCCTGCAGAGTGTCCTAATAGGGTTTTTTTTATGAAGACAAAGTCTTTATCAAAGAATTTTTGACCCACTCAAAAGTGTATCATCAGCTCTCACATAACTCACTTGAGTGGCTACTGTTAATTGTGAAATCATTTGGAGTGGAGAGAAATGATAGCTCATTAGTTTTTACTACTACTATGTACTGTGCTGTGTCCTGGCTGGGTTTATAGTGGGAGGGCAACAGGACAGAAAGTGGAGAAATATCAGAAAAAAAGTGAAGAATTTCTCATGGCAACCCTCCATATAATATTATGGCCGCTGTATGGGTGCCCTTTACACTGCATGTGTGGTGTTTTTTATTAGTCCATCATCGTTCACAGTCCATCGTTTTTTATTATTATCATTTTAATAAAACGTTTTGAAGGCCACACTCACTACAGTCGGAGAAACAAGTAATAGCACAGTTAAATGTTTTCACAATTGTTTTTGTTATTACTGCATTGAAACTTCTATAGGGCTACAGGGCTTGTCATCGTTTTCAGTGTACATGTATGCCTGTGTAAATGTGTGCAAATGCATGACTATGTGCATGTTTATGAGTGTCTGAGTCTACTTGTTCGTCCATTTTCTTTGTCTTTAGTCATGTCTATCTGTCTAGCTATACTCTGTCTAGCTGTCCTAAGGAGCATAGTTCTTGGGCCGTATCATCATCTTGACAGTTTTGAAGGCCTGCCTGTAGTTTGTGGGGTAGTACTCTGTTGACATGTTGTGCCATGTTCCCCAGAAGATCCCGTTCCTGACTCCTTTGTACCTCTTGTGATAGTACTTCCCGTTGAGGTTGGCAGACATGCAGGCATCGAACCACCAGCCAGAACTGTAGTAGGCACCGCAGTTTCCAGAGGGGTACATGTCGTTATCACGGTCGGGCGTGGAGAAGAACTTCTGATCGTGGTTGAAGTGCTTGTTGAAACTGATGGCGTTCCCAGCGGTCCCACTACAGTGACACATCGATATACATTAGATGTTGGCGTCCTTGATGAATATTTGATGACACACGCATGCACAGAAGATATATATATACTGTACCTGTATCCGCTGATGGACAGGCGGTAGCGTAGATATTCATTAGCCACGTAGAACTGGTCGTACTTCGCATACTCCCGTACACCCTCAAAGTCCTCCAGCTCGATACGCAGGATCATATCTTTAGCTTTTGTCAGCAAGTGGATATGGTCATTGCCCAACCAGAACTCACCTCTGCAGGAGAGAACAAGAGAGAAGAAGGGGGGAGGATAGTACAGAACAAATGAGGGGTAGATTACAAACAAGCTCATTCTCTTGTACACTTGATTAGACGGTTGATATGGTTAAAATGAATTTACTTATCGCCACAGGGGAGGAAAGGAATGGAAGCAAGGGGAGTGTAGTGTGACAGTAAAATAAAGCCGAAAATAGACATTACTCTTTCAGTGGGAGGTAATACTAAATCTGTAGTCATGGTTATTTCCTATAGAGAATGTGAAGCTGACGTCACGCCGCTTTGCCGTTGTGGGACGTCGGCGCCATCTTTGGAGGAACGCAAACGTAAACAGAGTGGGGAAAACGGAGGAAAATGAGCAAAAAGTAAAAGAGAAAGAAAAAGAGATGAGGAAGACAGACAAAAAAAGAAAACAAAAAAGAAACGGAGAAGAGGAAGGGAAAGGAAGGAGGAATGTATCATGATAAATTCAAATTTAATGAGAAACAAAGGTAAACAGAAACACTACAACTTATTAAGACCCAGATTTACTCCCTCCACTGACTTATCCAGACATTGTGAACTGGGTATTAGTTCAATACTGCTGTGGCATTTTTTATGCAGCAGTACTGTCCCACCATCATTACTTTTAAGCGACTTTGGGAACTTTTTTCAGGGGGGGCGAGCAAGTGTTTACATCCGCGATCCTCCAAAGATGGCGGCCAACGTCCAACGGCGTGACGTAACTTCACATTCTCTATATAAAGCTGAGCAGAGAGGATGGCTGAGAAAATTAGCTGTTAGAAACCCTGGGTTAAACTAAAAATCATCATGAGAAGCCTGCCTCCCTGTGTGTACTCCTGTTCCCAAATTTGAATATTCTTTTTGTTTCTTTTTCATCATTAATTTTGGCTCACAGGTTTATGATCTGTTAAATGAGGTCAAACCTAATGTAGTGATGTATGTTTGTTTTGCTGTTTTACACGTGATGATCCATCAGTGATAGTGAAAACAGGTGGTGAACGATCAGCGGTGGTGAGAACAGGTGTGCGTCATTAGGCCCTCTCTAGAGTGATTGTCCGGGTGCTCGCATGTTGTGGGAGGAGGCATACAACGGAATTTCTGTTGAAGCTGAAGGTGCACTGGCATCATTTTCAGCTTTCACAGAGGAATTAATTAATGGTTGATTTGATGGTTTTATTTGTTATTCTTTATTGGTTGGTTAATATCAGTGTCGCTCTCAACCTTGTTTTCCTGAAATGGTATATTCTAACTGGTATAAGGCCAGTCAGTAGTGAGGTATTTGCCAGTTTGCTGTACTGTACGGTCTCAGTGCTGTCTTTTTTTCTCTTCTTTCTGCCAACATCCCCTTTAATGTTCTCCAGAACATCAACTGTCCTTTTTTATGGGCCAGAGACACTAAAATCACCATTTCTAGTCTAGATTTGTGGTGATAATTAATTTCCACCCTCTTTTACCCGTGTGCTATGTCAGCCCTGTATACAGATGGCACCACTTTTGACTTGTAAATCAAATCAACCAACTCTTTTTTAGTTAAACACTACATAAATGTGATCTTTATTACATTACCACCAACTGTAGTAATGTCCCAGAGGTTATAGATCTGTGGGGTGGAGGGTGTCTTAAGAAATTTATGAAAAATGAGTTTTGATTTGGACTCTATAAATTAAATTGACTTGATTACAGGCTTTGGTTCCAATAGATCTTTTCCTCCCATGCTAAACATGACTAAAGACCTATCACAACAGAGTAACCTTGGAAAGATTGAAATCCAATACCTGAGGTTGCCAAAGCCCTTCTTATACTCGGTCCAGGTGCGGTTGAAGCTAACAGAGCCGTTGAGCCGCTGCTGTATCACAGTCCAGCCGCCCCCAAAGGACTCCATGTCACAGAAGACCTCAAACGTCCCGTTGCGTGCATCAGGAGTCACGCGATACACACCGTTCTTCCTCGTCTCCAGCACATTGTAGTCTGAACAGTCCCGCGGGGCTAAGATGACTGTTCGGTGACAGGGAGAAAGAGAAAAGAAGAGAGGACAATTTTAAGGCGATGTTACAGACATTTGATAATCTTTTCACTTTGCTCTGGCATTTTTTTCCAACTCAACCAAGGGACTGTAATAGAAACAGCCCCTGAGGCTGGGGAAGGCAGAAGAAAGGAAGAGAGAATGAGATGTCTTTTGTTACAATGCTGTTCCCCATGATTTAACATAACAATCCCGTGTGTGAATCACACTAAATTTCAGATTTTCGTGAAGCGTAAAACATTTGTATCGCTAAATACTGTCTGTAATCATTTCAGAACATCCCAGTCAATTCCTTTGTTTCTCAGCATGAGGTCCGTTCCCTGAAAGTCAATCAGAGGACTCCAACACGAAAAAAGGGAGTGGAAGGACAAAGTCCACTGTCGGTAGATAAAAGTCAGTGACCTTCCCTTGTGCTGCACCACTGCCACAGTTCATTCCCTTCCAACTTATTCCTCTACCTCTCACTACTGTCCCCTGTGCCGCGCTGCAGGCCACTGACCCAACCCAAAACCAAGGTCCAAAAGCCCTTGTCAGTTAGCATTTGGGAACTGAAAGGAACAGACCTGTCAAAACGTGGGAAAGTGTAAAACTGGATTAGAGGGGCGTACCCCCTCCCTGCACATTCAGCACCTGGGGCCTAAATCATCCTGACATTGGGCAGGCAGCATGTGGACCCCTCCTGCGTTTGACGCTCTGATACAGTTTTGTCATACTGTTAAATCTGTTTAGTGGTTTAGTAGATTATAATAGAGTGGGGAGAGGGTGGTGCATTCGGAGCACAGGGGACCAAACACCATGTTTCTTGAGGTGCAGGGAGGAGAAGTCGAGAGCAAATAGTGTGCAGTGAGTGCAGTCATGGTAACATTACTACAAGGTTAGAGCTGAATTTTCTTCTCTCCTGCATGGTTAAAACAGGAGATGCTACTGTAAATGGCACACAAAATAAAAACCCCACATGAATTTGGTCATTTCGAGTCGATAACCATCCATTTTCCTTTCACTTTACACAAAAATACCTCAGGTGCAAAATGGCTGCAGATGATAGATCATTCCATATGGAAAGAGACGAGTGTGAGGCTGAAATAGATCCTTGTCACGTTAACAGCTCTGTCTGTACTTGGCATTCAAAGTATTGACCTGTGAATTCTTTCAGTGTCTCCTTCACTTAAAGTGTCGGTCTGTGTGAAATCCCCGCTTCACATCTCCCTCTCTCCATTTGTCCCCATCTGTCTGACCGGTCCACTGGTGTCCCTAGACAAACAAAAGCCACCTCATCTCCCTACCTCTGGCACCGTGCCTGACCTAAATAACTCTAATATCAGCCACTTACCAACTGTTAGCTGATTGGCTGTCTTGTTGTTGAGGTGACTGCACACTAGTTTGACTGACATATTTTTATAGATGATTATTTGACGAACTGACTCTTTAAATATCACGCTGCTTGTTTGACCTTAAACAAATAAATGACTGACATAAAAGGAAGACAGCTGTGTTATCAAGGAAGTACGCCTTGTAAAAACAGTACTCATGTAAGATTAGTAATGGAAGGAAACGTGTATCAGAGTGATAGTTTAATCTTTACCCACAAAAACAGCTGAAACCCAACACCACTGGCAGGTTGAATGTGATGACACTATCATCAGAAAGCAACACTCCTTCCTTTAGGAACTTGTGTCAACACATCGCAAAGAAGCAGTTCCTGACAATGCAGCGTAGCGGGCATTTATTCTCGTTTGTCAATAATTGACTTAACGTAGCTGAACAGCAACATGAATTGCTGTCCATTCACCTGAAGGTACCAATATATCTTGCAGGAGCGAAAGTGAAGATTAGCTCCTGCAGCAGGGATGGGAATTGGCAAAGAGGAGGAAATAAATGTGTGAGCTGTGAGTGATAAAAGCATCTTGACAAACGTATTAGTCCTGCTTAATGGTGGAATTGCAATCCCACGCTGGCCTGAAATGTTTGGGTATAAAATGCCAGTGTTTTATTAGCTGCATGTTTCCTCATCAGTTTTTGTTTTGTTTGTTTGGAACAAAAGGAGTTTGAATGGAAGAAAAAAAAAAGTTTGTGTTTTTTTTTTTTTTTAAATGAGTGTCCTTAGATGTCTTTTCCTAAACCCGTGGAGTGTAAATGTTTGAACTGTAGTGTGGCTTAATGAGCTGTACCACTGCGGCTGGTTTTCTAAATCCCCTGCGCATGTGTGAATACTTCACATTTACTTGCAAATGATCCATCACCACAGCTCCCGCCTCTCTTCTAGATAGAAACACATCTGTCTCATATGACATCTCTTTAAAGTGTTATGTCCGCTTGCCTGCCTGGCTTAGGATGAAAACAGAATCTAAATTTTGGTTTGTTCAAATCTCTGTTTAACAGTTCTTTAATGATTTCAGCTACAATTTGGCAGCTGGATAGTTTATTGAGAATTCAAGAGAACCATTTAGGCATGAATTGCTTCACTAAGCACTTTTGACAGTGATAAACAACCAGAAAACAACATTTTTCCCTCTCAAGGCCTTTTTCACTGTGTAGTATTAATGGCAAGTCAAGAGGGGCATATTAATTCAGCTTCTGGTATTAGTTTTTAAGATGAAGAATTAAGACAATTAACACTGTGTGTAAAAAATGGAATAGTCAACTGCGCTGGTATACAAGAAAAAGGTTTTCAGTTTATCACCGATTCTAATGTTGTTTTTCATTAAGAGGAATCACTAGAGTAAAACAACAATTACTGCATTGTTTATACCCATATTGTGAAACTATGGAGGTCTCATCATTAGGGTTTGGTACATTTCCATGGTAACAGCTGTCTCTTGTCTACTGCCTTCAGATTCACTTCAAACGCCATCGGACATCATTTCCTAACTTGCAGAATAATTTGTCGGTCCTTGAACTTAACATGACAGACTGATGTACAAAGACAAGTGTTACTGACCCTGTGTGCCCTCCGTGACTAATGTTGGGAAAGCTGCCTACATTACTGCTTGTGTTGTTAGGACGAGATAATGAGAGTTAGTTGTTTTATGCAGGAATGAGCACTCAAGAGCATGACCTCCAGTGCAAAAGAGAGGGATGTGTGGTGGTGGGTGTGGGGGGGGAGCACCAGGAAAGAGGATTAAAGAGAGGGAGACAGAGAAAGTTAGGGCAAGAGACGATAAATGAAAAATGGCATTCAGCAAGGGAGAAAAGAAACAGAAAGGAGAGACGCTGTAGAGATGTGCTTAGGATACATGTATGAGGGAGACGGACCAGGAACTGAAGGAGAGTTTGAAGGAGAAAAAGAGGCAAGAAAAGACGCAGACGTGGAAAAAAAAACTCGTATTCCCTTCACACCACTGTCCCAGCTAATCTACTTAGAAGTAAGCTCACATCTGTTTTCCACATAAAAGCCCCAATATAGTGTCACATCCACTCATGCAGAATCAGGATATTATTCAGCTTCAGTCTGAAAAGTGGCTCGCATTTCAACTGTGCCCTCATCCAAATAAGCTTTTACACCGAATGTAAAGTGGAATGTCTGTTATGCTTAGCTAGCTCCCAGTCCCCGCTGATAAGTCTCCATCATGAGATCCCACTCCCTTAGGCTTATTTTCTAAATGTTCGCATCATGTGGTACCATAGGCGCCAAGTATCTGTCTCTCTGCCTCTCTTTTTTTTTCCCCCTCCCCTTTTCTTTTTGAGTTTCTGCGTATGGACCATCATGGAGGAATGTCGGGGCACTTGATTTTGTTATATAAGAGGTAATGTGAATTCTCACTTTGAGTGGTCATATTGCTTCACTTATGTATCGCATGACCTCAGCTTTAAGTTATGTTATGGTTGTTTTTTTTTGCTATGGCTACAGTGGGTAGACAGGTTCTACTATAGTTAAGTTGTTGGCATGGGATGTTTTTGTTGATACTCACTGCAGTATCATCTTTTAAAAGTGATGGGAAATTTCCTCTCATTATTATACACCATCTCCCCAAAATTTGTAATGTTATTCTTTCCTCTGTTTGTAATGGAGAAGGGATGTTGCAACAGATCACTATGTGCTGCTGAGGAGGTCATTGTCAGCCTGAAAGATTTTATTTCCCATTTCCCAGAAAGACAGGCCTCATTGGGTGAAGGTGACCACCCAGAGTTGGGTTGTTTGTAGTGATTACAAGTCGCCATGTCCACTTAGCCATGATTGGATAGATCCTATGCCAAAAAAACTCACCTCGTAGCAACCCAAACTGCTGGATTTGTTTGGAGTGTGCCAGAATTTCATTACCATAATAACATCTGTGGTGAATTTGTGGGAATAGAAAAGAGTAGAGACCAGGCTCCTTGATCATACCCAGAGGGATTACAAAAAATGCATGAGCAGAGGATAGGAGAGGCGAGACAACTTTGAAATAGCAAAGATAGAATAGAATAAAACAATAGAAAATGCAGAGAAAGGACTTTTGAGTTGCAAGAGAATATGGTAAATAGCTGAAAAGATGGAGAGGGCTTTCAGAGCACAAAGTAGGGAAGAAAGGGCTGGAGCATTCAAGAGACAAAATAAAGACTGCAACTAGATGAATCTTACAAAAAGTGTAGGCTTACACTGAGGGGCATTCTGTACTGGGCAATGGGTGGTGCAGGTGGAGCTGAGCTTGTTGACCACTCCAGTGATGTTCTCCACCCGTCTGTCTACCATAGCCTGCACGTTGTCCATGTTTAGCAGGTTGAGCCCCTCCAGACGACCCTGCAGAGCCGAGATCTGGCTCCTGGCGTTGCGCAGACTGGTTGACATCCTATTGAGCTTCACCTGGGAAGGGCCAGAGCAAGAGGGGAGTGCGGAGGGGAGGGAAGGGGAGGGGGATTATTGCTGTGCACCGAATACAAAGCAGGTGGATTACTGAAGTCACCGGGTCTCCTGCATTGTTTTACCAGCCAATTTGAATTTTAGAATAGAAACAGGTCTGCGTGATGGTTGGCCGTCTGCCAGAGTGGCTGTGAGAGTCAACAAGCTTACCAGACAGAGCAAAATTTACTGCCATTTGGCTGGTGTCTAAGGCTGACTCCCCACCCTGTTTACAGTACCAGGAATTTTCCCTGGTGGATTCCTGCCAGGTAGGACTTTACAGGTCTGTTAACATTTGGTCAGTTTACATTCCAGATGCATGGGTACATTTGCCCGGGCATATTTAAGTGACTTTATATCTCGAATGTTTATAAAGCACATTTCAGTTTAGTTTGTTGAGATTAGACTTCAAAAGGCTGATGAATGATCCTGGCTCACAGTGAATTTACATGGTTTTGATGGAGATGGAGAAACTGGTGCAGTACCACCATATGACTTTGTGTGTAGACCTTGAAATTATGCTCACTGTGGGTTGATGATAAGGATTTTACAGTTGATTGATTCCGTGGGAATTCTTGTTGATTTTTATTCTATAGCTATATGACATCAGATAAAGTATTGTCCACCCTAACTTGGATTAGGCTGACCAAGTATTTAAATAATTCTCTAGGAGAAGTCTTTTTTACTTTGTCCAAAGTGTTAAATGTCTTACCTGCATCTCCTGCATATTGTTGGGGCTTGGTGTAATTCTCCCAAACAGAGAGCCTTGTCCCAGTCCAGTACCGTCCACTGTAGCTCCAGGGATCATCCCATCTCCCCGCTCCTCTTGGCTGGACCCAGCTTGCAGATCCTGTCCTGTCAGTTCCAGTCTCAATTCTTCCCCACCATCCCTCTGTCCTTGATCTGCTTGCTGATGCCCAAAAGCTCCACTGCCTCGTGCCCCGCGGCACTCCTGGCACCCGCTCTTCAGCTTGTTCACCACCTCCTTTAGGCTCTGCAACTCCTTCATTGTCTTCTCCAGCAGCCTGAACTGCTTGGGCAGCTGGATGGTGAGAGGAGGTAAGGTGATCTGGTACGGGCAGTCCCCCTCCTCCTCTGCCCCGCACTGGCCCGAGGGTCTCAGTTTAACGGGGCAGGAGGTGGGGGTGTTCGATTCAGATCCTGAAGTGTGAGCTCCTCTCGCATCCCACCTCTGGTGTGAGTTTCCAGTGAAGTCCGCTGCCCGGCTGGTGCGCGGCACCAGGGTGGCTGTGAGCAGGAGACTGGCACCGATGCAAAGCAAAATTGTCCTCATTTTTCTGCTTGAGATTTGTAAAGAAGAAATAAGTCGCTGTGAAGTGAAAGTGTCAGCAACTGCCTCTGATATAAACTTAAAGTGTGTGCAAGTGTGTATAGTAGTGTGTGCATGTGTGTGTGTGCAGCTGCAGATTTCCTGTAGGTGTAGCGTCTGTGAATGAGTGTCCAGTATCCTATTGGTTTAAGAGTGTGTGTGTGTATGAGCGCAGCCTGCAGGAGGGAGAGAGCGCAGGGGAACTGCCGCTGCCTCAGATAGCTGTGTCATTAATATCAGGACGAGTGAGGGAGGGAGTGAAGGAGGGAGGGAGAGGGGCAGAGAGAGAGAGTGTGCCGAGTTAGAGAGGATGGGAGGGGCAGGACTATTGCGTAATGCAAAACACCATATCAGCAGCATTGTGAAAAAACAGAGATGCGGACAGAGATTATGGGAGTGGGGGGTGAGGGATGGGGGGTGGGGGGGTGAAGAGAAAAGGTAGGTCCTATGCCTGCAGTCAGGGCATGCTGCCGTCCTGCCTTCCTCTGAAGCCGGCTCATTTCCCTGAAGAGCGAAATGACTCACAGTCACACGTTCAATTCACTTTCTTTCTACACTGACATGTTTTGCTTTGGTGGTTTCAGACATTCACAACATTTAAAGGCCACATCCTCACACACTACAGATTCTGAAACCTCTCGCTCACCGCGCCACTCACTCTCCACGTCCTTATAAGGGTCAGATGGGCGCAGTCCTTGGTTAACCAGCACAACAATCGAGAGGGGTTTGTTTTAATTTCTAGCAACAGCTTTTTTTCCGGATTTAGACGGCATGCTGAGGATGTTGCAAATTAAGCATTAGAGACTAATAAATTCAGTTTTCCCTGAATACCAATAGACACCCATGAATACTGAGCGCCTGCCAATACTCTGTCCTGATCTGATTTAAACTTTCGGGCACAATACACCTGCAGAGCGCACACTTCACACTACATTAAAATGAATAAAGCCAATCCAATTTAGAGAAGATATGCTCCGATGGCTAAGTAGTACTTTATTAGTGAAATGTAGCAAACAGCACACCACAGCTTATACTTAATGGTCTTATTTATTCTGCTACCGTGTCTTGTTTTGGAGGGACGTGTGTCATCCTGGTTTCCTGGGAGCCTCTTTTCATCTGTAGCGTGAACAAACTGTGGAAATTCAAAAGCAATTTTAAACCAACCACGCTATGATTGTCACCGCTGATTTATAAAGTGGTCTGCACCGTTTGTTTAAAAGAGATAATCAAGTCTTTATTAATCACCGGTAAACAATACACTTGTTTTCACAGATATTAATGAATCGGAGATGTGGTTATTTGTAGTGTTTTTTTAGATTGACATAGATAAAATTGCACTTGTTCTTTCCCACAGGCATTATTCACACATGAGGTAAATTCATGGAGCATCTTTATATTAAGGAATGAAAGTGATTAAAATGAGTTGTTTATTCTAGATAACAGCAAAGCTTCACTCACTCCGGGTGTTACCCTACATGGAGTCCTGTTAAAAAGTTCTTGTGGTTTCATTAACTTGGCACTGATTGTGTGTTTGTGGGCCACAGCTATTGTTTTAGTACATTCTGTAATTCATAACCATGGGTACTGTAATTGGATTTTTTTTTTTCTAAGGCGTTAGTCATGCATTTGTCATATTTCTACAGAACTGACACAGTTTCAGTAATTGATTTCACTTCCAGAAGTGGCTCTCAGCCCTGATGGAGGAACACTCCAGAAAGGAAAATATTACAGCACAAAAAAACTTCTAACAAAGTGTTTCAATCTGGCTGTAGGCTCAACTCCAACTCAAACAGTCAAAATGAGGACATGAAGGTAGAGATACAAACAGAGAGAGATGGTTCTCTCCATCACCCAGTGGAATACAGTGTTGTGCCTCGTGGTGCTGGTGGTCATTATTTTTCTCCCCGAGGGTGCGGCGTATTAAAGCCCACAGCTTCTTTTTGTTACACACTCCACATACCTGCTGCATCACACTCTCGTTTTACTGGAAGGTTTAAACGTGCTCTGCGGCGCAGATCACATGCTTGCATCGCCAAAGATATGCACACATGTGTCTGTATGTGTGCGGATGGATGAGGGTCATAAATAGTCAGGTATGCATGTCCATGTGCCTGCTTGAATATCTTGCAGTGATTGTCTCTATCTCACTTCAAAGATGCTCAGCCACATGTGAGCCTCATGCAGCCACCCTGTAAAAGCCTCCAATACTCTATTCTGCTCAAGATAAGTCTTGGCACCAGAATTTAGAGGGGCTGCCTGAAACCGCTTCAGGCTGCTTCTCTCAGATAAATGCCCAGTGTTATGGCTTGGATGTCTGTCGCATCACTGGGATGCTGTATATGCTGCTGAAAACACAGAACTGACCTCTTTTTCCAAATTGTCACTCAGCCTCAAAATCTGTTTCAAATTGCTATTTTTGTTTGAGGGCAATGATGGGATGATTTCAGTTCCTGTAATCTGCTTCTCTTTGTATTAGATTACTTGATTAAATTTGCAGTTAGACATCAATTAGGACCAGATGACTGGCTCAATATTTCTATCTGTAAGGGCGACAGATTTAGCTGTACCTAATGTTTTAAACACAGGTCATGTAATACTAGTCAGGTGTTTTCCGTGTAGTGAGGTGACCTTGGGTGACCGCTAACACAAACTGACTGAAAAACACCAAAATAAATCATATTGACAAAAGCCCTAATCTACATCATTCACAACGTTTATATCTCTGTCCTTTCAGCCCTTGAAACGTGGTCTTGCACTTGTGAGCGCATTTGACAATAGCCAGATAAACAAAATAATGGAATGAATCTAAAAATATAATCGGTTATCCTTAATGTTTGAACTTGGGGGGAGTTATCAGCATGCGTGTGTGTGCCTAATCAGACCATTTGTGTGTGTTCATTGCCATTAGATTACCTGCTGCGCAGTCCGACCTGAGATATCCTCAGTCCTGCAGCTCTTTGATACAGACAAGGCTATCCCTCATTACACCCCACTCTACCAACCTGGCTCTGAAGATAAGAGGGAAACAACACCTGTCCTCTGTTTCTATCACCATGGCACACACACAACTACCTCACCCCAGAGAGAAATAACTTCACAACAGCCTGTATAGATAATTTTCTCATGTTTGCAAAATTTCTGACCTGATATATTTTTCCTTGCCTTCTCTCTTGTTTTGTTTTCGCAAAAGTTCTCATGGCTTTTTTTTTAATCAACTTTTTAAAAATCATTCATACCTGATGGTACCTTTCTTAATCTTGACAAATGCTGTTACAGTACTTATCATTATATATGGGCTATTTTCTATCATTACTCTACTCCCTCTGGGACTGCAGATAGTTGGAGGTTTGTTTTTTCTGCTCATCATGATAAGGTGTTCTGATAATATGATGATAAAGGTTTATTCAGAGTTGGGAGTTGGTGAATCCACACAGATTTCTTCTTCTTTTTTTTTTACAGTAACTAAAATTTATGCATGTTACAGAAGAAGAAGCAAAAAGTTTTGACTGTCATAAAATCCCAAACCCTTCTTTGGGTCACTCGTGATCTAGTTTTCAACTTCTGGAATTAAATTTGATCACTAAACAATATTACACACAATTGCTTACAGGACAGAAATATATCTGTTTCCTGGCAATAATGGCCTATTGCATATTCTATCCGGAAAAAACACCAACAAGAGATTTCCACTGAATGTGATATTCTATTAAAGTCATAAACTCTGACACTGAAATAGTGAAACCTGAGATGGCACACCCATGCAGGGAAATCTGTAGCTGGCTTAGCTGAATGAAGCCAGACAGTTTAGGGCTGCCGAAAAGTCTGGCTAGAGCTGGACTGCTCAGATGTGGATGATTCACACCAGAGGAATGTTTTTATCATCATTTATATTGGAGCATATCCTTCTTTACAGAATGTTTTTCATGCCCATATTATTGTTAATGTTCCTGCTTTCTATTCCTCAGCTGTTGTCACAGGGCAAGATGAGCCAGAGCAAAGTGGCCAAACTGAAAGCCAGCTACAAGCTACTGCAGGAGACTCTGAAGTGGTATGTTTCCCTGTTTCCCCTTTGAAGCAATGCTTGACAACAGAGTTGAAAGGGCAGCACATTAGAGAAGTACGTGCAAAGACATCAGACCTGTGCTGAAGTTAGAATGCGTCCAACTGGGATGCCCTTGAAAAAGTCTTGAACTGCTTATCTGATGTAGGTGTGCCGCTGTTATACAATGTTGTAAAAACACAGTGGTGGCATTTGTGACACCAGCCCCTGGCTTTAGAAGACACATAGGTTTATTACTTCTAACTCATTTAGTGGAGTCAAAAATGAGTTAAGGACCTGAGCAAAGAGGTGGAAGCAAATGTTTCGCTGAGGCAGAAAGAAGCAGGTACAACCAATTCGACTGACTGTTACAGGCTGAGATACTGTTGCTGTCAAAGACGTGTCCCAAAGCATAATTCTTTTCAAGCGTTATTAAATCCATGGTTGAACAATTATTCTCAAAATCACCATCCAAGGCTTATAATGGGGGGAGTGAAATTAACTTTTGAGGCCGCAATTTCTTGTGAAAATGAGGGGGAGAAATCTGAATGTGCACATAAAATTTAACCAGCTCAGTAGTCAGAACTCTATCATGTAAATCAGCATCTAAAGAACAATTTACAAGGTTATTGTACCACAAGTTTTAGGGGGGGAAATGTGTTCAAGGTTGTTTAGATCAATACGCCTTTAGGAAGTACGTTTTTGTGGATTTATCCTACTGTTATTGATCAGTTTCCTTAAGAGAAGAATCATGAAATTCATTTGATTGTCAATTAATTATAACATCAAAAACTATACTGCACTGCTGTGCTGAAACAAGTGAATTTATTCAACTACTTTGTCTGGAAAGGAGGTAGAAAAGGATTCTCTATATCTTCTTAACCTTACTTAAACAGTGAAATACTAAGAAAAGAAGGATTCAGACTACTGCCTATAGCCTATCTGGTTTTGGTCTACTTCTTTATGTAAATGTAAGATCACATCACTTAAATCATTGTTTCATCTGAAAGTGCCCAGGACTCGGAGATCCAGCGTCTGGAAGAGGCGAAGAGGTGTCATGCTGAGCTGCGGAGGCTGCGGGCGAAGGTGGAGAGAACAGAGGAGCAGAGCACATCTGAGGAGCCTCAGAGTGAGGTCACTGAACTGAGGCAACAGCTCCTCCAGTTGTACAACGAACTGAGAGCTGCCGAGGACAGAGAGTACAAGACCCAACACCAACTCAAGTGGTGAGCTTTGTGGCCATAGATACACACATTATTATTGCAGTCACTCATGCTTCAAGCATCAGTTTCAATCAGATACTGAATCGCATGCCAAATAAATCAAACAGGTTTGACATATCAAACTTGATACAAACTCCTCTCCAATTTGGCCGGAGCTTTGTCATCTCTCTCACAACACACACACATACATCACTGACAGGAGCCTGAGTGACAGAGGCCAGCAAGGGCAATACACAGAAGTGAAACTAGAGTGGTGAAGAGAGAAGTTGTGTATATTAGGCGAGCATACAGTATGCGTGTATGGACACACACACACACACAGTCACAGTTAAATAACCAGGGACCAAACACTCAGCTACTGTACATGAGGCAGCGTCTTCGCTTATTGACTTTAGAGGAAGGTGAAGGTGACTGTGTAAGGCACGCACACGGGCCAAGTGCGTACACACATTTTATTTCTGCACCACTTACTGTAACAGTTTACACCAAAAACTGCTTAAATAGTTTCCGTTTCAGTCACCACCATTCCTCTGAGGTTTATCACATGGGGTGAAGAGTTGATGTACATAATAAATTAGATATATATACGCATTTCAAGTAGATTTTTATGTTTGCTGTAGATGTGGGAATGTGTTTACTTGTCTGAGCTCCGTACCAGCCAGCGTTTTGACGTCAGTCCTGTGGTCCTTTCTGCGCCTCTCCTCTAATTCTTTCCTTTCACTCCCATGAGGCTCCTTTTCTCATCACAGATTTTCCTCTTTTCTGCTGCAGGTTTCTCTTTTCCTTCCCCTGACTCACTCAGCACCACTGTCAGTGTGTCCAAAGGGTCAAACACGCCCACGGTACTGAAAAATAACATACTCAGCCGTCGAGCACCTCGCTCTTCTTTATACACAAACTCTGCTGCACTAAAGTGAGCTTATTGGAACATTGCTAAGCAACATGGTCACACACACTGGTGGTTCCCGAAATCTTTGTGAGCCACCTCACATCAAATGGGATTTTCAGAAACAAAACACTTTGAGCAATCAGTTCAGCTTTTACAGGGGAAAGGAGATGAACTGCAACAGAAATTTGTCTTTACAGTAAGTTGAAACACCAGAAATAGGTGAAGTGCCTGCGCTGTAAGTTGATGTAAGTGAGTTCATCCCCACGTTCAATGTGATAATTTGACAGGATGTGAGGAGACCACATAGCGTTGACTGAAAAAGCTATGAACTAGTGTGAACTGTGACTGATGTTTTGGGGGTGAAAACATGAATGAGGGCTTCTAAAGCTTCCAATTAAAGCAAAGTCCCTAAAATAATCTTGAAATTTGTTTTCACTGGTAATCGGCTTACAGATAAATCCGAAAAGGTCAGATGAAGAATATTAAAGCACTCATCAGATAAATGCACCACTGTATTGCAAAGATATGATCCATAGCATAAAGTGATTTTCAGTCCAGAGCACACACTGAGGCAGAGAGCTGTAGGCTCAGGCGGTAATTGAAATATTAAATGAAAACACTTACAGGGTGTTCTCTGAGGATGCAGTAATAGACAGTATTAGCCACTGAGCGAGCATATTATGTGTGACAGCTTTTGGTAGTGAACTCTCTTGTCCTGTCATCGTCTCATTTTCGTCTCTACTTTTCTAGCTATTCTTTCTTTCACCCTCTCTAGCCTGATCTCCTCCCCTCTGCCTGACCTTATTTTCTCATTTGGTTTTTCTTTCTCCGTCTCCTGTCCACATGGCTCACGGTCCGCATATGACAAACAGATGCTCACCATGCAAATATGCCTTTTTACAATCTTTGCGTCCTTTATCTGGAGCCAAACAGATACATAGGAATTCAGCACTTTTTCCAGTCACATATTTTAGCATTCATGCAGTTTCTTTTTCTATATATCAGTTAATATCCAATACATCAACTTGTCAGGAAGATTAATATCATTTACTTGGTGAAACGTGTAGCTGTGCACTATGTGCTGTTGTAAGGATTTTCACAATGACAGAGCTGAATTATTTCATGCAAACTTTAATCAGCTGCTCAAAAAGCTTTCGCCACAGGGAAATTGAGAATTTTTCAAATTATGTTTTCATATGCACATCTGAACTGTGGGTTCTTTCTGTATGAGAAAGCTTGTCAGTGTACGTCGTGTATATGGGCATTTACTGTACATATAGACTACTAGCTCTTTTTGTAAACGACATGTCATAATGTTTTTAACCACTCATTAATAATAAAACGGATTCATAGAACTAATTAAAAACATGTGAAACTTTGCTCTTCAGGTAGGACAGATTTAGCATGAGTTCAGTTAACTTGAAACTGTTGGTGTATTTGTACTGTGCAGTATGTAAGTTCCTCTCAACGCATTCCTCTTTCCATTGAACCAGGAACTGAAAATTGTCATTTCTATATCTTTATAATGCCTTGGTTCTATTTAATTTTTTACATTTCTTCCACTTTTTCCCCCAATCTCATCACTTCACATCCTCTTACCTCATCTCAACTCAATGCAGTCTCCTGGAAGAGAAGCAGTATCTGGTGAAAGAGAATGAGATTCAGTCGAAACCTGCTGTAAGTTCATCATTGCACCATCCTCATCTAGTTTCAGAAATGTGGATTACTATGGTAACAACGGTCTTCAGAGGGGATAAATATGAGTTTTACATTAAGCCTCCATCCAGGCTTAATCCTCTCATGTGACGACTTGCCATTGGCTCTTTGTTGGGCCATTTAAGTAATGTGAAGCAGAAGCTTTTTACATTCCAGTCTCACATTCAGACAAAAGGATGGCACACACATATTGAATAAGGTTTAATCTTTGTTACAGATGGAGAGCAGTTTTTACTTTTTTCACTTAAAGCAGGCATATCAAGTTAGTAGTGGCTGGCAATCGTATACGAAATGCAATGTAATTCTTACTATATAGTAATATACAGCATTCATAATGCTTGTAAAAAAAAAAAAAAAGAATTATTCATTCACACTTCCTAAGAATCCCAGTATCTGCTTGATGCTGTGTGCTTTCAACACTACAGGACTATATATCAAGCTCTATATAACTACTGTATTACTCTCATTAGTCAGTCTGTCAGAGGCCTACCACAATGTGGTGCACTGTGGGCATTTCCAACAGTTGGATGGGCATGAAAATCCACAGCAGCTGTTGAATCATCAGCACGAACAATCAGGAATTGTGTTGCAGAAAATCACTCAGAAGTTCAAGAATAGGAACATAAGACCTGGACGGCAAGTCTCAGGGAGAACTGCATTCAAAACTCTACAATCGTTAAACTTCATCAAAATTCTGTTCTTGATTCCAATTACTTTTACTTATCGCAACAAAAAGACATTAGAAATCTGCTAGAACTTTGTTAACATGCATCTGACTGGAATCATTTTCACACCATTCAATAGCTACCGTGTCCATGAGGCAAAGACTGCTATGGGTAATATTTAATGGTCCAAATAAGGACATTTACACTCAGCACCATAAATAGGCTTATCACTGGACAGATGCTAGTTTGAGAGCTGTAAAAGTCTCTACTGCCTCAGAAATGAGTGTGATATTGAAGAAATTAAGTTGAATAATAATTAACATGACAGAATTTTTCAGTGTATCCCTTTCTGCCTTTGTTTTGGGCGACCTGATGTAGAACTTATCATTAGAAGTGAATCTACACGAGAAAATTCCTTTCAGAGCCAGTGACACAGTTTCAGCACCGTGACTGCCCAACACAAATTATCATACTGAGCTGTTCACTGCCACTGTGAACACACAGCACCATAACATAACCATAACACGAAGAATTCTTAAAATGTACAACATCAAAATCGTGTTCAAAAAGCATCCTTTCTTCAAAAAGAAAAGGGACTTGTTTGTCTGAATAACAACAAGCTGCTTTTACCAGAACAGCTCAGGCAATTAACTTTTAATGTAAGGCAGTCTGTATGTGAAAGGGCCATTTGAATCCCTTCCCCATTGTTAATGAAGGAAAATGTGCCGTATTAGACTAACAGCATCAAGTGTGATATTAACTCTAATGAAATGCTCAATTGCACCTGGGGGAGTCACCAACAAACGCACTACGTGATAAATAAACAGCGTTCTCTCACTGAGGACTGACGTGCATTTCTAATTGTACGTCTGTGTGCTATACGTGTGTAACAGAGAAAGAGTGAATATAAAAAGTGAGTAATGTTAATCTAGCTGAATTATTAGTAGCTGCTTAAGTCATGTGATTACTGTAATAGTCAAGCTGTCAACAGTCAGTGCAATTCAACATTTTCAGCAATGTTAAAAATCAAACATACTGTATTTCAGTGCATAAAATGATGAAAACCAAAATTTTGCCATCAAAGTAGAATTGTTGTCACCACCAGATCATTTCTTACCTCAGAAAAAGAAACTTGACCTTGGCTTTTTAATATTAAGATAACATCTCAATTGGAAATGACCTCACTTTGACAAAAGCAATGCAAGCGGAAGAAGCCTCTCTAAGTTAAGAAAAAAGGTCTGTTGGAACTGACTCTGAGAGCAGGGATTAGACACTGTGAAATGAGGAAAAACACAATAGTCTTTTGGCTGCACAACCAGAACTCAATTAAATTCTCATCATTAACATGAAAATCTTGATTTGTGATCTAAAGTTCATACTGTTGTTGGGTCCTCCAGGAGCTGGAGAGCAGAAGAAAGGCACTGCAAGACAAATGTGAGGAACTGAGGAAAGAAGTGGCCCAGAGACAAGTGGAAGTCAGGTCTGTCATTACTAAACTTTTAATGCCTATTCATCTAACTGGTGTGACAGTTTCCATCTCTTCATTATACTGTCTTTATTCATGCTTCATCATATATTTCAGTTTTTCATGTGCTCTTACATCGTGAGTTGAATATAGTAAGAAGCACTGCAGCTGAATCTTTTTAAGTCTGTTAATCACCTTTTTTTCCTTTAATATAAATGAGCTTTTGTGTTTATCTTTCTCTCACTCCCTGCACAGAAGTCTGATGGAAGATGTGGAAACCAATGAAACTCTGATAATGAAAGAACAGAGAGAGCTGGAGGACCAGATGGAGATCATAGAGCTCAGAGAGGTCTGTGTGTGTGTTAGCACATCATCCCAAAAAAAAAAAATCACATGACTTCTTACATTGTGTGTGCATGTTTCTCTGTGTGTGTTGGAAGGCTGAGAGAGCCCAGCTCATCAGCGTACCTGACCAGATTTTAGAGAAGATTGAAAGGAAACGTTTGAAGAGAGAGTAAGTACATTTAACCCCTGTAATGTTCTTTATCAGGGTAGAGCAGGAAAGTTGAGTCACTGGGAATTAAAAACGAGCAAATTCTGTGAGACAAGACTAAGAAGAAAATACAGAAGAAACACCTTTTGAAAACTACTCCCTGTATTGCACAATCCTTGAGTCACTGGCTTTAAATCATTCTGATATGTGTCTCCATCCCTTCATCTTACAAGGAAGACATGAGCATCTGCTGCTAATTGTTTTCCCAATTTGCCAATTTGTTTTTTGTTTTTTTCTCAGTTTAGATTTTTGATTGGAGCTGATATGAAACAGAAAAGCAACGACAGAATCTGTGCAAAACTGAAGCAAAATGTAACTTTCTTTACTCTGCTTCTCCTGCTCATTTTCCGGTTTCATTTGTTGTTCAGTTTCCTCCCTGCAACGTATCTTTCCAGCCACGCTCCTTTTGATGTACTGTAGACTTTGCAGTTCTGTGGAACAGCATATTTTAGTCCAAATAATGAAGTGAAAAATAAGATACTATTTGTAGCTGCAGTCAAATTATTTCACAATTTTTGAAGGTGGCAATCCTCATTTAATAAAAAATGACAGCCATATGCATCAGCAGACATCATTAATTTCATATTTAAGAGAAGCAGTCAAAAGCTCCTTAATCACCAGAGAATAGTTCCACTTGCAGCCTCACTACAGTTTCTTTTTATGTTTATTTCAAATTAATATTTGGCTCACAAGTGATGCAGTGGAGCCGTCTCTATGAGCCATGTGAGCTATTTGAAATGCACCAAGCTGAGTGGGACTTGGGGGTGTGTGTAAAAGATGGATGCACATGCTGTTATTTCATGAGATATTCACTCTTACAGGGCAAGCATGGGGCGATAAAGGGATGCTCTTATGGTTGTGGTTTATATGTTATGTATGTTTTGTGTTATATTTCTGTCTATGTATATTTCTTTCTGTCCTTTCCACATAAACACATTAGTGCTGCAAAGGAGCAGATAGAAGCACTGAACACAGAGATTTCAGAAACGGAGCAGAAAGTGAAGGAGGTGGACGAGCATAACCACTCCCTCAGGGTGAAGAAGACGAAGGTGGTGATGCAGGAGCTGGAGGCTCTCCAAGCCCAAGTAGAGGCCAGTCAGGCAGAGTACAGACAGCTGCTGAAAGAACAGGAGGTCAACAGGGAGGAGGAGGCTGAATTTATTGGGAGCAGGTACAAAACTCTAACTACAGTCAAAAACAGACACTGTCCAGCATTTAAATACCAAATGTGATTCAATTAAAAGAACCCTTTTAGACATACACTATAAACAACAGATAAAATACCATGATTGATCAGATGTTTAGAATACAGAGAGAGAAGCTGTCATTCTGTGTTTTCATACATGTCCATGTGTGTTTTTCATCACCAGAGGTATCCTGGAAATGAAGCTGCAGAACATCATGAGTGACAGAAAGCACCTGTATGAGAGCCAGTCTGTGCAGCTCAGGGAGAAAAATAGGTATAATGATGTCAAACTGAGCTCTATCACAGATGTAAATGAGTCTCCACACATCCATAAAGTAGCTACACACTGTGGGCACTTCAAACTGTTGAGCTTGTTGGTTTGATTGCGCGCAAATGTTGTCATATGTATCCTTTTGTGAGTTTTTTTAGTTGAACAAAAGGCCATAAGGTTCAAAGGATTTCTGTAGATGCATTCCAAACACAGTTAAACTATTTGACGAGGATTGATATATTATATTATATAATGAGGCAAATTTAAGATAATGAATTCCAGCTGAAGGAGCCATAGCCTTATGATGTTGATGAATGTTTAAAGGGTGCCTGTGCTTTCCCTTCAGGCAGATGCAAGCCCTCAAGAGGATGGAGTATGCATTGACCATGGCCACTGAGCAGCTAGAACACGTGCGGTCCATTTACAATGACTTACAGGCACAGGTGACCAATGGATTCTTACAGTTTTGGGGGAATATAGTTTATGTTGTGGAAAACTACTGTTGTTCATTTAACACCTCCTTGCTGCTTGGAAAAATACTCAGGCTTTCACTGGTGTTGGCTGTGGGTTTGGCAGATTTTCTGGCTTTAACATAGGTGTGGCAGCATTTTGAGTGCACATGTCACGGTGCCAATGATAAACGCATTAAGCCGTTAATCTGCATTACACCAGAAGCATTTTGTTATTCTCGAGCTTCCTGTAATTTTACTGATGTTCCTGGTTTTTAAAGAGAAAGTGGAGAGAGGAAGAACAGAGCGAGAGCGAGTCGTGGGAAATGCATCAGCACATCTCACGAGCACATAACCGTATGAAAGGAAATCATTATGACACATCAGGGAATTCACAAATGTAAAAAAGATCAAAAACAAAACAGCCGTACAATAGGATCCATTCATACACTAATCTGCCTATCAACTGTGATAAATATAAACAAACATAAATTTTACTTTGAAGACTGATTAGACAAAGATTTGTCAGTCTGTGGTTTCACCACAAAAATGTATTACACTTAAATCAAACTGGTTGATTGATGGGTCTCATATTTTCACAGTATTGTGGTCTAAGCTTTACACTACATGAAGGCTAATAATGATTAGTATGAAATGCTTCATGTAGCTCACATAAGATTTTATTGCATTGTCTTTTGAAAACCCTTGAAACGATTAATGTAATTTTATTCTCCTGCCAGGGAAGAAGACAATTAACATTTTTTAAATAAGGAGCAACGTAGCTCATACCACTGAACACAGGGCCTGGCAACCCTGCAGAGAGGGGCAATCCCGACGCCTGAGGGCATTCATCTTTCATAAGTTTCACTGAACACTCACAGTGTCGCTTGATCCAAGCGCTATCAGAGAGGCCTCAGGGAAACTCTGATATATAGTATTAATTATTTTTGCAGTCAATGTTTAATGTGAGATTGAATATGCACTGAGTGAATTTGATATGAAGTTTGCTAATCTTTGTTCTGGATCCTCACGGTCCTTCTATCCTTGGCATGTGAAATCTAAAGGACTATAATCAGGGAAGCAATTGATAAAAATGTATTTTACAGCTTTTTTTTCGAAGATTGTGGAGGGATGACAGCAGATGTAAGATCTCCTTTAACATTGAAAATCTGAGCAGACTTTTGATATTGACCTTACTCGCTGTCTTGACTCAAATTTCCAGTTAGATGCTGTTCCCAAAAGGGAGGCCAGTATTCAGCAGAGGATGGAGCTTCAGAAAGAGGTGGACGCTCTCAAAGTCAGCTTTGAAAAACAGGTGGGGACAAAACATGTGGGTGGACACAATAACTCGCTAATGTCATGTAAATGTATGTATTTTTTGTTGAATCTGTGATTGCAAAGCATTGAATCTATTATTCTAGTTTTAATATATCTCGTTTTTTCACTTCTCTCACTTTCATCTGAAATGTTATGTTTAAGTCCTTTTTGATATTTTTTTTATACCATTTTCATCTTTCCACTACCAATCTACAGCACATCACATAGTTGTATAAGACTTACATTAGAATAACTACACCATCCTGCATCCATCATCCTCTTATTAAGGGATTTTTAGTCCACTTTATGGTCCCATTCTGCTGTCAGTACCCCTTAAATTTCCTCTAAATAGAGTCATGAGATTTTTCAATGAGAACATCCGTAAATTTGTTCCCAACCAGCGCTTAGTGGCTGAGGAGGAGAGCCAGAAGAATCGGCAGAGTGGGATGATTCAGGAGCTGCTGAGGGAGTCAAACAGCCTCAGAGAAGAACTCCACAACCTCAGATGTCTGACCCAGATCAAAGCTGAGGAGAGGGGCCAGAAGCACCGTGAACTGCTCAGGGCTGAGGTGCAACAAAAACAACACGCAAGCTACACACATGCTACAAACACAATCACGTAGATGCAAACAAGTGGGAAGGTGCACACACACGGAAAGGTCTATTAGCGTCCCGTTCTGATGTCTTCATTAGTGCATTATATAACATACGCCGACACTGACTTGTATTTCACACAGAAACATCAAAGAGAGACTAAAGTTGGATTAATTTGATATTAGTGTGACAGGAGAGCAACCAAAAATGAGGCAAATTCAAAGGGTGCAAATGTCACCACAGTGTGATTGGTTCAGAGTGATTTGGAAAAATACAGATTTTAAAACTTTCCCTGCACGAAATTGCAGTTTGACTTGAACAAGGGTTCAGGAGATTCGTCCTCTAAGCTAAAATCAAATGTGGTATCATTCTTTCTTGTATCAAACATTATAATATACAAGTTCCTACCTGATTTAATTAAGTACTGAAGTAAATGCAGCAAATGAAAAGCTTTGAAATGAATCGTTGATTTCCATAAAAAAAAAGCTTGTCAAAAATAACACACTAAAATGACGATCACTAGATCAACTAATGTGTTGTTTGTTTGCGCACACACTACATTTCACACACCACATACACACACAGAGGTGATGAAACTTCTGGCTTTACCTGAGTAATTCTGTGCACAGCAACTGAACCAGCACATCCGTCACGAGCTGCGAGAAAAAGAGCTGATTATCATGGACCAAAACAAGCTCAACACGATGCTACAGCGCAGGTATCACTGATGTTTCCCGTTTTCTCCATCTGCCACTTTTTATCATATGCAAAAGGAAAAGCTCTTACTTTCTCTTTTTTTTATTCCCCATAATGTGAAGATAAATGTTCATATTTCATTGTACAATTCAAGATACTCTATCTTTGATCTTTGCATTAGATTAAGTGGCAGGAATTGTGTCTGTGCATCCAGGGTCAACCAGTACCTGTATATTTTGTCCATGGTCTTAGCAATCAATGTGGGCATCAATTTCTGATACACAGTATATTGATGTGAAAAGTTGATAACTGATTTCCTACTTGTTGTTTTGGCTCCTCTGATCTGTGTAACAGCTGGGATCACAATTAATTCAGACATCTGCACATGTTGTCTGGGTGGAAAACCATAACTTACTAATTGGTCATACTTCAGTGTTCAGACTCAGACTAAATGCATCTTGCACCTCCCAGTACAACAGCAGACTCTCAGTAAAGTACACAGCCACATACCCTCAAAACTGCTCCCAGTCAAGCAAAAGGTTCATCATTGCAGGTCCTCTTTGTTCTACTTACATCATGAGATTTAATGAAATATTTCATTGCTCCAATGTAGCTCCCTCATAACAGACTTTTTAAACCAATGTTATCACCCCACAGCTCATATTTTAAGACCAATACTGTAATGCATTAACATTAATATACTAAGTATGACCACTTTATCAGTTGAGTCAGCCTTTGACAAACTTTATTAGCTGATGCCATTAGCCTGCAGTATATAAATACTACAGTACTTAGCTAAACAAGGAGTGTTGGTAATAGTCAGTCTTTGTAATGCAGGCAAAGAATGGGTTCATTTGTTATCAGTGTTTTTCCGCCTCAGAATATCACAGTATTCTAAACTGTGCAACACAATTATGGAAGAGAAGATGAAGTACGTCAAGCTGAAGCAGATCACCTCACAGACTATCACAGAGCTGACGGAGCAGGTTAGGGTTCTGGAAAACGAGATGGAGATCCAACGAACCATTGTCATCAACAAGGACAGGTGTGTGTGCGTGTGAGTGTGTGTGTGTGTAGAGGAGGGGTTTAAGGTTTCCTCTGTATATGATGTGCTAATACAGAAAAATAGTGCATATTTATGCAGAAAAGAGGCCATGCACATCATCGTCATTTTGTGAAGATATAATTACACAGTGTAGCTTTTTCATGACCTTTGCATTTGTTGATGATTACCACAACCAAAGCTACTTCCATTCTGTATCATGTCCTTGATGTTTTTCTTTTTGTGTTTCTCTATTCCAGATTGTGTACAAAGGCTCGTATGAAGCTCTCTAACAGCTCCGGAATCAGGGACAAACTGCGCAATGACATCTCCAAGGTCCAGACAGACACACACAAACACAGAGATGAGATCAGTTAAAAGACACAGTGCTCACACTGTGTTTTTTTCTTGCTATGAGCAAGTATCACAAACTGATAAACAGATTCACTATGTAACAGAGTGTGCTTTGATTCAGGAGTTCGAGAGTTTAATACCCCCCCCCCCTCACCACTGTATTTATCTTTGTGTGTTTCATAAGACACTTCAGAGTAAGATGCAAACAATTCAGGGATTACAACATTTTTGAACCTTTGCTACTGTACCGTCCTTGCCTTGCATTGCCAAGGTGAAGTACTTCATTCTGTTTAAAGCAGAAACATGCCTTTTTATAGTCTTTTTATTTAAGAGTCACAAAACATTTGTCCCCATACATCATAGTATAGTGTCACACCATTCTAGGTGGAGTGCATACAGTACATAATCCATTTTTTCCCAGTGTGCAGTACACTTCTCAGTTTTGAGTCTTAAAACAAAAGTGAGTCCTCCATACACTCCATACTCTCTTTCACAATCCCACACCACTAGTCCAATGTCCAATGACTTGCAACCATCTTCGAGTAATAGCTTTCCTGCTACTTGTCATAAACATGCTTTTGAATAGAAATTATTCTTTTTTTCTATCCAACATCTTCCAGGTTGCATGGAAACACCGTCAGGTTAGTCAACAGGGTGAGGACAACAAACGGGAGCTGGCAAACCTCACACAGATGATCAACCTCCAGGAGCAGGCACTTCTCGAGATTAACAAGAATCATGAGACAACTGTTCAGCAACGCAATTTCCTGTAGGGTACTAATTATTACTAATGTTGAAGTTAACATGAATTTTACCTGAATTCAAGTAGAGAGGATAAATAGTTTTTGTGTGTGTGTGTGTGTGTGTGTGTCACCAACAGGGGTATTCACCTCCTGGAGCACGAGGAGGTGTTGTTCAGCCACTATGAGAAGGTGAACATCCAGGAAGCTGCCGTCACTAAGGGCAACATGGCGCTGGAGACAATGGAGAAAGAGATGAGAGACTTGCAGTTAGCCATTAACGAGGAGAAGAGACAGATAGAGCTGAAGAAGAAGGAGGTGCCCGTCACAAAAAAGCTGGAGGAAGAGATCACAATGTTGCAGATAGAGGTAGGAAAAATATCGCCCACAAACTCGTGTTCGTCTTCACAAAGACATCATCGGCGGTCATTTGACAGTCTGTAGCACTACAGTAATCCCACCTAATTTTTGGAACTGCAAACTAATTAGTGGAGAAATGTGGGTGGGAAGGTGTATTTACTTAAGAGATTATTTAACAGAGTTTTTTTCATTAAAATCAGTTCCTATGTGTACACAGTGATGACGGTGTCCTGGCGACAGTCTCCCAAAACCCACTTCTCCTTTCTCAGTATGGCCTCTCATTTCTTGGAAACAAGAGATGAAAACACTTTTTTTAAAAAGTGTTTTTGATGAACTAGCATCTGCTGTGAGTCCAGCCAGTTCCCAAAAGTTACAGCACAAAGGTGCACCAAACAGCTTTGCTGTTTATTTCTTTTTGCAGTGGTTTGTGTTATTGCTGGCACCAGGTATATTACTGTCTTTAATGAGCATTGCACACAGGTGCTTGTGCGGTTGTTTTCCGTGGCGCCCCTGCAGTTTCCCCTGAGTGGTTTTGCTAATGTAACCACTAATTTGCTCAGATTGAACCCATGGTACGGTGCCGTCCCCTTTTCCCCAATGTCCAATCTCAGCATGACCACCTCAGGATGTGACTTTGCTCGTTGGCTTCGAAATCCTGTCTGCAAGCAGTTAGACGTGTCAATTAGAGTTTCCCGGTGTGATTGGGTGATAAGATCTGCACTGAAAAGACAGATTGAAAGAGTGCGCATCTGCAAAATTTTCCTTGGAACATTCTGGTAAATTCTTTGCTTGTGTGTTTCTGTGTTCATATCCGTTTCAGTGTCTGCAAGCCAGAGACTTTATCCAAAATGGCCTCAGGTCATTGTCCAGCTAAGGGTGTGTGTTCTCAGCATTCAATTTTAACATGGGATACGTATGACATCAGTGGGGAATCCTTATAAAATCTTGGGAAGATGATAAGTCAGACCTTTGAGTTTCATGTGTCCTATGAGTATCACAGACTATTGTTTAGCCCTATTTGTATCTTTGTCTACTTATGGGAATTCCAATGAAAACAGTTAAGTACAAGCTCCAGAACACAACACATGACTTATGACACCACTAATAGGAAAATCTGTTTTACATTATCTCCAAAGCCTCACCTTATAATGAGACCGTTGAATATTCACTGTGAAGGAAAGCTGTATTTTCAACCTAATGAACAGACTCAATGTTGATATTCTATTTTGCTTATTATGTTTTCATTGACTTTAAGCTGACTTTGATCACTCATCAAAGGCGGTCAGTTTACAGCCTCGGTTTCAGAGCCGCTCCCCTCTCTCTGTGTTGTCGCGGTGCCGTGACTGTAGTCGAACATCTTCAGAAGTATCAACAGCAACAGAAACCTTATTTTTGCTCCCTGAACTCTGCAGACAGACGAGCAGAGAGAAGATGAAGATCTAAACCTGGAGGGACGGACCCAAACAACCACACACACTGCACAAGCTTCTCAGTAACAGACTGAGACACACACATGAATAAATAACAGAAAAATACAAACATATTCAAGCAATTCTGCAATGCATAAGGAGTGACAGACACATAGAAAGAGAGATTTGAGAGAAGCATACAGATACATTCACGCACATGCACATACACACACACACACACACTGAGTTTCCCTGCCAGGGGCTGCATCGTGGGATTGGGTGTGTTGCAGCTCTGGATCAGAGCGACTGGTTTTGACTTGCTGCTGGACCAGACTTCTCTCGTCTGAGTCTTGTGCTCTTTTGGATGAACGCAGTGTTGGAACAGGCTTCACCATGTGCTGCTCTTTTGAAAAACGCCCCCTTCCCTTTTCTCCATCTGTTTACTCCTTCTGCTGTTTATCATTTGCTACAACGGGTCCTGTTGGTGCCATATTTTTTCTGTCAGTCATATTTTCTTTTGTTTCACTCAACATTACTTTGTATTCCCTCTCAGTCTCCGCCCTTGTTTGACCACGTCTCATTTCGATGTTCCCTTGAGGCATTCTTAATGTTTTTGTTTCACTTGGAGAAACTTTATCTTCACATCCTTCCTATCCATCACTCATTTTCTTCAAACTATCTCCCTCCTTCTCTCCCTCTCTCACTGACCTTGGCAGTGTATATGGTAGATCCCTTACTTGTTTGTTTTGGTCAGTCCACCACTTTGTTGAAATATCTCAGCAACTATTACCATGAAATTCTGGAGAAACGTTTGTGGTCACATTTGTGGATGAAGCCAGTTGATCAATTACTTGACATAGTTTCCATTCACCTCAACAGTCAGGTCAAAATTCCCACTTCAGACTTCAGCCACATTTGTGGCTCTCAGAGGATCTATCTTCACAGATTTGATTGCCTACATTTCAGCGTATGACACTACGGTGTCTACATTTATGTGATAAATATCTGAACAAGTATAGTTTGAATGATCATAATTCTGCTCCCTCAGGATGAAATGTATAAGGTATTAACTAAACTATAGCCAACTTTTGTGTGGCACCATCGTCAAGTTTAACATTTTCATACAATATGTACAGAACACAACACGACATTGTTTTCATCAACCTCGTCTGTGCTTCTTGTTGAGTGTAAATTAGCACTAAACAGTAATCATGGCAAACATTATACCTGTTAAACGTTAGTATGTTAGCATTGCTAACTTGCTGGAGTTAGCATTTAGCCAAAAGCATGTGCTTTGATACAGTCTTCTGGTGTACAGTAAATGTAAACTTGCTATCTTGTTTGGTCTCACACGCCACAGCTTGAGCTTTCTAATAATTAACACAAACACCCATAATTAGTGTGTTAGTGTGTCTTTCTTTTCATCCATCTAGTCATTCTGTATCACCTCCTCTCCTCTGTGTGTAAATAGCAAATCATTTTCTAAATCGCTGTTTTCCTTTTACACAGCCATCTCTCCTGGGTACAAAAAGTGAATCATAGGTGCTCCCCTACTGCAGGAGGCTTGCCTGCTCAATTCATTCTCCCTGCAAATTCATTCTCTATGCGAATTCAATCTCCATGCAACTGCCTTGCTGTCGATTTATCATATATATTGTGTATTTGTATTCATCTGTGACCAGTTTATCTGTTCATTGCAGACAGATCCCCCCTCCCATTGATGGAAAATTTTGACAAAGATAGATCGGGCCATCTGTGAGACTATTGAGGTTCAATATACTCTGAGGCTTTCATTTGCTCTGAGGAATTTTAATTGCTTCAAAATAAACAGAGGTTGGTGTTGGATTCTAAATTTACTACTTGTTTATGAGTTGCTGGCACGTCGACATCTCACACACATCCAGGTACGCGAGTCTGCACACACACTGAGATCAGTGAAGTTGCGATAATACCCTTGCAGCAGCATCTGAATATTTCTGAACAATCCGCTAATGACTAGCTAGACTTCTGTTATATGTAGCCATGCACAATATAACAAGGATACTGACGGAGAGATATTTATAGAGCACACACAGCCTGTCATGGAGTGAGATTTATAACAGGGCGGGCGGGGCTGATGACATACTGCACCGTCCCCACAGTGGTGTCATATTGTTTGCTTGTCCATCTCTTAAATCTTGGTCCAACACGTCTGGAAGTCATTACCATGGGGAACTCCACCATAGATCGTGTCTGGATAGACAAGAGGATGTGTGCAGAAATGTGGAGTGTATATGCTGTGCAAGTGAGAAATCAGGCAGGTAGAGAGCAAGCAAGAAAAAGCAGACACGCAGAGACAAAACGGTTGATAATGCTGCAACTTGTAATTGCTTTTGTGCAGTACATGAAACTGTTGAATGTCATTTGATAGCTCACCTCATAAATCTGACCTTTCTTTAACACCTCCTGCATAACTTTCTCTCACGTCTTCAAAGTTGGGACACAACTCCGTTCTGTCATTTTGGTGTCTACATAAAAGCCACACACACACACACACACACACACTGCAGTACGACAAAAGAAAACACTACAGTACTTAACAGCTTAGTCACTCCAGCTCAGTTTAATCATGCTCATCCCAGATGTCCCCCTCCTCCACAGTCCCTAATTACAAAGCTGCAAATCGTTGCCTTAATTAGAAGCGGCAGCCACCTGCACAGGTGTGCTGATGACAGGTGGACCCACATTTTCTGTGTTACTTACTGAATTATTGAAACAGTGGTAAGTAGTCAGGATCAATTGAAGTTTGAACTTAAAAAGTGTATCTCTGTTGACAGGTTGTATTCGTTTCGCATGAAAACTAGCACTGGACTTGCATGTTGTGAGAAAAAGGTGATAATTGATTGATAGACTGGGGCCAGTCTAGAGGGTGGGGCTTAGCAGACATAAGCCTGTGTGCAACAAGCCTCTCGAGTTGTCTGAGGTTGGCTGTGAACCAGACTTGTGGTTTTTTTTCTTATCTTGTTTTTGCTGTGAACATCCAAGTTTTTTTCCCCCCCACTGATTGCGAATAAAAGCACGTCAGTAACGGCAGCCAACTTGTTATTTTTCGTAGACATTTGACCCACAGTGTTTGTGACAGACCCTCAGTGAGTTAGCACTCTTCAAGGTTCCCACAGCAAAGTTACAGTAGAATCCTTGAAATGAAGAAAACTCACTTTTTATGCCATGACATTTTCAAAATAAAAAATCTAATATAGCTTTTTACACTCCAAGCTGTCACCCAACAGACATATTTTTTGTCTTTTTCATTTTTTATATTTGATTTTAGGAGTTGTCTGATTACTTTTCCTCCATCTTTTATTGGAGTTTTGAGTATTACCTGTTAAAATACAACTGAGTCAGAGGTTTTTCACTGGATTATGGGATTGATGGAAGTCCAACCCAAAGAGGTCCACAGAATCCCTGACTAATTTCCATATTCTGATGAGTGGAATTAGTGTGTGGACCCAGTTTGTCTAAATACAGTGTACACACCATCTCCTTAAAAGTCAGCTTGTGAACTGTTTGCATATTAGAGTTACAGAGGAAGGTTTTTCTAGTCAGAGGCTTCAAGGCTGCAGAGAGATTTTGCCTGAGGAATCCAGGTCAGCAGAGTCTGTATTTCTGGTCAAATCTCTCCTAAAAGATATATATGCAATACTTGAGGTTAACGGTCTTAACAGCCTTTCTTCCCCTTAACTTTGAATCGTTTAGGCATCACTGGTATAAATCTGTTAACCAGTGTCTTGTTTTTTTTTAACATCCTTGTACAGAGTCCATGTTATGTTTTCATATCTAATTATAATGTATTCCTAATACTGGTCTCAGGAAATCTTCAGTCCAGCTCCTCTGCTCATATGTTCTCCTAATTAACCTCACATAACCTTATTAAGATTATGATTTTACTACAGTTACTGACCTTTTTGCCTCACTGATCTGTCCCTTTTTGTCTTTTTATGTCTTTTTAATGTGAAGCACTTTGTAACCAATTTTTGGGAAGTGTTTTATAAATAAGGTCATTATTTGTCTTTATCATTGCACTGTTAAATATTCAGTTTGCCATCCATTATGTGGCTTTTTAAGCCATCATGTTAACTGCTAACTGGGCTGAAATTATGGAAATTATATGCAAATTGTATTCTGCGTGGATGCTTTCATATGTACAATGGTTTACAACATTCATGGGCCAAGAAAGCTGCTATTCTTTTTGACTGTCAGATGAAGAAAACAGAGATGCAGGCAGGCAGAACAGGGACACTGACACAAAGACAGATGAATACAAAGAGAAAGACAAACAAAGAGAGGAAGACGGGTATAAAAATGTTAAGAGTGAGGGCAACACAGAGGGGAAAAAAAGAGTGATTGAAGAGCGGAGCAAGGAGAAGGAGAGTGACAGACGCGCTGTATGCCCATCCATCATGTTGTGTTTAAATAGCTAACGGTGGTTACGTATGAGGGAGGAACACGGATCAATCAGACTTAAAAGTTAGAACTGGGCACACACTCATCACATGAGTGTTTGCAGATTCTGAAAAGTTCCTCTTCATTTAAAGCTTTGAGGTGCATTAAAACAGCTTTGATGCTTTGAGGTTTCTTTCTGCTGACAATCCATTATTCAATTATCATAGAGACTGGGATTTCTGAATTCTCTCCTTTTCAACCCAGACACACACATGAATCAACCATTTGTGTGATTGTTCTGGCAATAGCTGTTAATTTAGAAAGTATGCAACAACAATGTGCCCTACATTATGTTGTCTGGAGAGGGAGCTTGAGTTTTTGGTCCCGGTTACCAATGTCAATACTGATCATTTGTTGTGGGCAGGCACTTAAAATTGTTATGTCATTTTATCTCCAAAAGCCTTACAGTCATTTACTCCAGGGGCATGAGTGCTAGCCATTAGCTTAGTGTCTGCATGAGTTGAGAAATCCCTATGTTGCTCTGTGACTCTGTATGCATGAAGTCCTGAGGACCCAGGGCAAGTCAATGCTGTGCTTTTGATAGTCTAATTATTTGCCATCAACACAACCCTAGAGATGGCTAGAGAGAGCACTGTTTGATGGGAATCATAGCCTCTATTGGCTGGCTAGCATAACTAGCTTCCACTTGGCTTGCTACTGTACCTTTTACAGTCACAGTAACACTTAACAGCGTAGCAGGTGTTTCTGTAAGCTGTATGTGCTATACAGTACATTAGTAGAAATGTTCTGACATCTTTCTTTACTTACCAATTCCAATACCTGAACTTTGAACATCAATCAACACTGTGTACCGATCAGATACCAGTGCATTTAAAGAAATTCATAACTTTTAATAAGTTTTCTGCTGGCTGCTTGTTACTCCCTGCCATATTTACTAAAGCAGTTATAACTTTGAAGAATGAGAGGATCCGAGAGGATTTGACGCACTCGTCAGTGACTCAAAACATTCCCAAAATAACGTCTGGTGTTGTCCTGCTTCTAGTTAGCAGGGCGGATCATTAGTAGGTTTGTCATACTGATGAGCATGTCAGTTTTATCTGGCAGCGACGGAGTGCTGCCAGTAGGAAACCATGCCTTTTGTAGACGAGGTACAGTATTGACAGTATCAGATGGTGGTGTCTGTACTGGAACATCTCTATACACAGTACATTACCATAGCGATGTGGGCAAAAAAGTCAAATGTCAGACTCAGTCACTCTTATTACGGGAAATGTGATGTCCACCCAGAAAAGAAATCTATTGAAACATGTTACAGTTTGCACAGTAGCTGCTGTATCATTTCACCACCATTTCAGAATCCAGCTCAACTTTCTTATTTCGTGGTGTCACTATCTTATTTAACAGTTTGGTAACTTCCATTTGTACATTCAGCATGAAATGGGAACATCTAGCCTGCTTTGTTGCCTAATTTTGTGTTTTGAAATTACTTCATCGCGCATTCAGCTCGAGGCACCATGAACAAGGTTTTGTTGTCAAAGTTATGTTCTGTGAAAACTGCAGATAACCCTGGTCCCTGATGGTCAGCCCCAATTTCTGTTTCTCAGCATCTCTTGTCTTTCTAATTCTGTCTTTCTTTTCTGCTCTCACATCCAATCTCGTGTTCCTTTTCTCACTCTAGGCTTCATGCTGTCTTTCCTTTTGCTCCTCTTCACTTTATCTCCAACTGTCGAGTCTTTTATCAGCGTCTCCGAGTACATCTGCTCCACTCTCATCTGTATCTCTGCTTTTCCGCCTATCAGTTGCTTACTGTCAGTGTTTCTTCCTCTCAACTTTATTCCCTGCTGAGCATCTGCAACTTTAACCTCACAAAACACCTCGATTAATCACATGGCAGCCATACTATGAAGATGAAACCAGAGTCATATGACGTTGAGGGGGAAGCATCTTTTTATCAGGGTGAACACCTCAGTCTGTTTTAATCAGACTTGCTGTCTGTTTGAATGAGTGAGGCTTCATTAATCTCATCCCATGAAGGGAGAGAAAATGGGAATCATCACTTTGTTCCACGCTGTCTTTCAAGTCTGTAACACACACACACACACACTCTCACATTAGATACAGGCACGTACACATGCATCTGTATGGTCGAATGGAGGAGAAGTTGCTGTTTCATAAGCCGGGTCATGTCAGGTCAGAACGCCTGTGCACAACATTTTTCCACACCCAGTTGTTCCTCCCTCACTCCACCCTCTCTTTGTTTACTGCAGTCGATCCAATCGCTTCTTCTTCTCTTATATTTGTCTCCCTCACCGATCTCCCCATGCATCTATTAATATTATCTCATGTATTCTGTGTTTTTTGTCTCTTTCTGTCATCCGATGTGTGTTTTTTTTTTCTCGACTTCTTTCTATTTTCTGCTTATGTCCCCTCTGTGGTCCCTGTCAAGGCTCCTTGATCATCTTACCTGCATATACAGTATTTTTATATATAGACCACCTTCATTTTGCTGTAATGGGGCCACTGTGTATTTGCATGAACTTCCCTATTGAGACACTGTAGCTGCTTTAAAATTGCTCATTTCCATGTAAAAATCCAGAGTCTGACTTTTTATTGATCTTTGTCGCCCTAACCTACATAAAATGGTGAATATTGGAACGACCTTTTCTGCATCTAATGGACTGATTCCACTTACAGTTATAACCCAATATCCTCCAGTGGACATACTTCCCTTTCAACTAACATGTTAATTAAGTGGTGCTTCAAGGATTAATCATTAAGTCTTTTAAAACGTTCAAAAATCTACCCAGCGTTTAAAGCTATTCCAAGGCTTCAAATCTTTCCTTCCTTTAGACTGCTTCATTTGACCGACAAGCCAAAACTCCATGAGGACACTCAGTTCATCAAACTGTAAAATGCAAAGACTAATGTATACATTCATCAGTGAGTTACAGACTCAATCATCATTGTGTTACCTCATTCTGCAATAGATAGAGACTTGAAAGACACTTTCTGAAATGAAAATCTTCTAGATTACCATTTAACCATCAAGTTTCTCTTGATTTCCCTTCAATGTAATTACTTTGATCACACTGTCTGACAGTTTCACATATATATGATATATATTCTATGTCCCCAACTCTTCATTGAAGTTGAATGAGCTTTTTATATAATGTTTGCTGCACACATCTATTTAATTTCTCACGTCTTGTCTCATTTTATCCACATTTTCCCAAAATACAGTCTGAAATATTTGCCGTCTTTCAAAACTCTTGGATCTCCACTAGAATTTTAACTGAACTTCTCTCTGTTTGAACAAAGCCTGGGCAAACAACAGAAGTTTGTACTGACTGTTCTTCTGGGCTGACAATGATATAAAGGAAAGAAATCGGTGGTAAAGCATTTGAAGCTGGAACTGTTGTGAAGTTTGACATGTTTGCTTGATGGATTAGATTACAGGCAATTTATAGATCTGTTTACAGAAAGCGTGGCACACGAACGTGAATTGTGTTTTACAAATCTATTGAATGCATGTCTTTGCTCAAAAAACTTTCACCAAAGCTCATTTCTTTTGATTCTTTTGTCAAAACTTGTATTGTTTTCACCAATGTTTGCTAGTTTTCAGTTTTCTTCTGCCCTGCCTTTGCAAGCAGCACATCGTCACTTTTTTGTGCCTCCACTGCCTGAAGATAAGTGGCAAAATGTGTACAGTACTGTATGTGTCCTCATACTGGACCAGACAAACAAAACTCTGCACCATCTAAAGAGTGGGTGCATAGCGCTACTGGAGGTCACTCCACAGGGTTCCTGGTGATGAATGTTTGAGGTGTTAATTTTCTGTTGTTTATCTAAACTCCTCCTCACTGAATCATGTCAGTGTCAGCTGAAGGCATGAAGCTAAAATGCCAGTGCTGTCCCCTCACATCATTTTTAATGTCTTCTCTTGTGTTAGTGTGCCCTCACTGTCTACTTTCAACTCGTCTTCTCGTGCTCTCTTTTGTATCCTCACCTCCCCTTCTTTCTGCTGTCTAACGGGATGTCAGAAAAACAGTACCTTAGAGGGATCCCGTGGCATTTTAAAATTTTGTTTCTCTTATCACACTTTGCCAGTGACTTGTTACCTTGAGGGGAGTAATTCTCATATAGGCACTGCATTTAGCTGAATGTGAAATGCCATAAGAGTTTTTTTTTTTTTTTTTTAAATCCCGTTGAAACGAGTATCTTAAATGCCTGGAGGACATGAAAGGCACTTGAAACACAGACAGCAGTATTCATGTGAGTGAAGTCTAGTGTCCTGTGGGAAGTTACTGTATTATTTTCATTACTAGACAGAAATGACAGCAACTTTAAGAGAACTGTTTGGCCTATGTGAATATTATAACCTCTTTTGTGTTTCAGTCCACTGTATTTTCAGTGTGTTGACTCACAGTCAAAAGCTTATTTTCTCCATCTCAGCTTTCAGAAGCCAGGGACAAAACACATGAAGATCTGAATCGAACGGTTGATTACAAAGAGCTGAAAGGCAAAGACCCGTCAGCTGTAGATCTGGTTCAGAAAATTGAGCAGGTACTCCACAACATTATGACAAAACTGCAGCTGATTTTGTCGTTTTGAAAACTGCACTGCAAGACCATAATCCTTGTATCTGTTTGTGCATATGTAGCTGGAGGTGAATCTAGCGGAACACGAGAGACAGTTGTTGGAAAAGGAACTCCTCGTGGACCAGGTGACCCGGCTCTCGAAGCCCCTCAGCCAGCAGGTTGAGAACTGCCAACAGGACAAGCTCTCTCTGGCAAAGAAGGTACACGACAAGATAAAGCTCGGCTCAAATACACACTATCAGATAACACAAATACAAAAGCTCCAACGCAAAAGACTACACACTCGGATTAACACGCACACAGATCCTCATTATATCACTCACCTGTTCATTTATAGTCCAGTGATTGTCCTCCCTTTGTGTCTCTCTCATGAACGCACTCGCACATTGTTTGATGAGCATGTGCAGCCCATGTGAGGAGCATGCAGAGTGGGCAGAGTTCACAGAGCATTACATTTAACAAAAGCAAGTGGAGCAAGGTTCATTACGCTTGATAGCTTGTGGAAGCATTTCTTAATAACATGAATGGAGAGAAATTAGATTTGAAGTGCAAAGCTACAAGTGTAGTGTATGTAATAAAAAAAAAAATCTAAGATCAAAGGTCCATTTTAAGGATTTTAATTGATTTAATATTGAATCAATGTCAAATTCACCTAATCTCTGTGTGCATGTGTGTGTATATGTTGTCTACCTCCAGCTGAACAGCATCCGGTCACATATGATCAGCACCAACCAGCGGCTGATGGCCCTTGCTGCAGAACTTTCCATGAAGCAGGCCCTTGCTTTGTCTCAACAACAAGAGATCAAAGAGAAAGAGCTCCAGGTCAGAGGTGGTCTCGCTCACTTACAGCGCATACCATGCACCCACAACTCAAATCAAAATCAAATCAACTTTATTTATATGGCACTTTTCCTACATTGCAGTAACACAAAGTGCCTTACAGGGGATAAAAACAAAACAAAGACAAAATAATACAAACCCAAGAGAAACCCAAACCTCCCACCCCACACAAATATACATACAGAGACACAGTTACATATACACACACACATACATACCCACATACACACAAGCATACACATGTCCACATGCATACACACACACGCCTACAGAGCTACATATCTGTCACTGAGGAGACATGGCTGGGCACCGAAATCTGAGGTGAGGAAGAAGCTACCTTTGGGGGCCACACACACTGAGAGGAATCACGGTCCATGACTGCATGGGCACTGACACAGAGACTACCCCGGCCCAGGCAGACAGGAGGCTCCACACAGGTGTAGAGCGCTCTAGCCACCCGGACCAGGGCCATCCACAGGACAGCACCCCCGTCGGTGGACCAGAATCAGCTCCCGGTGTTGTGGGCCCCCAGGAGGAAACACTGGAAAATCGAGGGGCTAAAAACAGTAAAAGTATGGAAGCTAAAACTGAATGAATAAAACAATAGAATGTGCAAAGTAGACCATAAATAATGACTTAAGTATAAAACATTGAAATAAATGAAACAATAAAATAACTATAAAACTATATAAATAAAACAGGATGAACTAAGCTAAAAATTAATATAAAATGGGATAATAAAAATGTAAGGATAGAGGTCATCTTAAAATCAGTTAAAAGCCTGATTAAAAAGATGGGTCTTAAGCCTCTTTTTAAAAACATCAACATTCTCTGCGGCCCTGAGGTTCTCTGGGAGGCTGTTCCACAGTCGGGGGCCATAATAACTGAAAGCCGCCTCCCGTGTGTTTTGGTTCTAACTTGTGGTATTGTTAAAAGGCCGGCACCGGAGGACCTCAGGGTCCGCGAGGGCTGATATGGTAAAAGTACTGCTGATAGATAAGAGGGCCCAAGACCATTAAGACACTTAAAAACTAGTAAAAGGACCTTAAAATCAATCCTGAAACGCACGGGGAGCCAATGCAGCGTTTTTAAAACTGGTGTAATGTGCTCCCGCCCTCTGGTCCTCGTCAGCACTCGTGCGGCTGAGTTTTGTAATAATTGTAGGTTATGCATGCTCTTTTTGGGAAGACCAGAGAGCAGGGCATTACAATAATCTAAACGACAAGAGATAAAAGCATGCATCAGCACCTCCGTACTGGCCTGAGAGAGAAACGGGCGGACTCTGGCTATGTTCTTAAGATGGTAAAAACCTATCTTAGTTATGTTTTTGATGTGTGGAATAAAAGTGAGCTCAGAGTCAAAAATCACGCCCAGATTTTTTACTGAATTTGAGGGTTTAAGATTCTGTAACTTTGGTAAAAGTTTCTCTCTCTGCCTTCAGGACCAATCACTAAAACCTCTGTTTTGTCCTGGTTGAGCTGTAGGAAATTTGCTGCCATCCAGGACTTGATGTCTAAAATACAGTTAAAAAGGGCATCGATTGGCCCTGTGTCATCAGGAGACACGGCGATGTACAGTTGCGTATCGTCAGCGTAACTATGGAAGCTGATGCCGTGCCTCCTGATGACGTCCCCAAGGGGCAGCATGTACAGATTAAAAAGAGTTGGACCTAAAATTGACCCTTGGGGAACCCCACACTTTATCTTATGGGTTCCTGAGGAACATGTATCCATACTTACAAAGAAACTTCGATCAGTGAGGTAGGACGTGAACCAGTTAAAAACAGTACCGGAGAGGCCAACCAGGTTTCTCAGTCTGTTTAATAAAATGTGATGGTCTACTGTATCGAAGGCGGCGGTTAGATCCAGTAGAACCAACACTGTGAGTTTATGATTATCTAAATTACACCTGATGTCGTTTAAAATCTTTAAAAGTGCTGTCTCTGTACTGTGGTTCATCCTAAAACCAGACTGATGAGTCTCTAAAATATGATTTGAGTTTAAAAAATCATTAACTTGATTAAAAACAAGTTTTTCTAAAATTTTGCTTAAAAATGGTAGGTTGGATACAGGCCGGTAGTTATTTAAAACATTGGGGTCTAAATCACTCTTCTTCAGAAGGGGCTTCACCACCGCCGTTTTAAAGGCGGTGGGGAAGACACCCGTCTGAAGAGAGCAATTGACCAAATACAACAGCTGTTCCTCAAAGAATTCATAGAGTGTTTTAAAAAACGGTGTGGGAATTGGGTCTAAAAGGCAGGTTGTGGGCTTTACCTGAGAGAAAACTCGACCAAGTGTCCTAGCATCAACCAGGGCAAAACTCTCCAGTGTTTCCTCAGGTACACGCAATGATCCAGGTGTTAAAAGCTGTTGGGATAAAAGACTGGATCTGATGTCATTGATTTTTCTTCTGAAGTGGTCTGCAAAATCCTCACAAAGGGCGTTATCTGGTGTCTTGGAGGATTTTTTAAAATTTCTGTTTGTTAAAAGATCAATTGTGGAGAATAAGAATTTGGGATTATTTTTATGGTCATGGATTAGGTTTTGGAAGTGGGAAATTCTTGCTTGTTTGACTGTGTTATTGTAGATTTTGAGGTGTTGACGTAATATTTCGTAGTGAACTGTCAACTTTGATTTCCTCCATCTCCATCTCCTGTGTGATTCTGGAGTCCAAACTGTGTGATCTTAGTAGCGCATTCTCCCTCTCAGTCTCCCACTGTCTTTCCAATTTATTCCTGTCACTCTCCACTGACCGCGATCGAAAGCAGCAAAGTGTCTCAAAAATAAACCCTCACTGTGTCCCATCTTTCACCTCAAACCCACTTATCTTGCTCATCTGCACTGTAAAGATAAATCAAGAAGTAAACACAGACAAAATAATATTCATAAATGACTTTTAAAAAAAACCTCCAGTGGGTTCATAAAAATGAAGAAATGTCAACTAGAATTACTGTCTGGCTCTTGTCTGCCTCCGCCAGCCAGTCAAGTCACAGGAAATAAGGTCCCGATCTCTCCTTTTGCTTCTGAGTTAGTGTTGAATCATGGCCAGGGGTGGTTTCTGAGGACATTATAATATCACAGTGAATTTGACCTTTGGATATGAAATGTCATCACTTCATCATTTTATCCTGTGTGAAATTGTGTCATAATTAGTGCATTCATCCTTGAGTTATGGCCAGAAGCGTGATCTGTATGGTGACAGGATGGACACACAAACAACCCATAAACATAATGGCCTGGAGGTTTCATAAAACCAAGACAATAAAACTGACAATACAAGGACAAATAAATGAATAGGTAGTACGACAGTAAATATAAATAAACAGTAAATAAAAACAACAGGATGTTTAGAACACACAGGCAATATTGAGCCTGCAAGACTAGCAAACCTTTATTGTTGGTGTACTGGACTGGTCACCTGATGAAGAATTAATTGGGGCTGATCACTAAAAAAATGACCAGGGGTAGCTGGTAACTGGTTGCAGTTATGGTGCGTTCCAGGCAACTCATAACTCGTATTTTTCCGACCTGTTCCTATGGTTACCCGTTAGAATGTTCAGTCAAACTCGTAACTTCCCACCTGTGAACTCGTACTAGATCGATCTACTCCCAGTTCCCAGTTAGTGCCCTGGAACGATACAAACTCGTAACTGGTGACTTGAAGTTGTGACTTACAGGTTCAGAAGCCTGCCTGGAACGCACCATTATTACCCTCATTAGCAGCCTCTGTTGCTATAGCAGCCAAAACAAGTCTTACTGTTGACATTTGAGTCATAAGTTCTAAAATACAAAATCACTACTGACCCTTTTCTTACTAATGCCTGTGTTTGAAAAAGCAAAGACAACACTATCAGTAAGTTAAACTCTGTAAGTGTTGTTTTAGTGTATAAATCAGAATATTTCTTTTTAGCTAAGTGTGTAACATTTAGTTTATACGTATCAAGCTACGGTCTGTACTATATTCCTCTAGTTGTTAGCAAACAGCTGCATATTCAGTGGCATTAGCTTACATTGCATGGAAGTTATGTAAGTGCTGTTATCACAACACTTCTAGCTTTGTTTTGGTCTCCTGCTACCTCCAGAGAGAAATGCCACTCATCAGTTATTTCATGACTGCCAGCTAATTGCTAATGTAAACAGGTTTTGAAGAGTTAGTGTCAGCTGCTGATTACGCCACGAAATGATTGCAGCACTGAGACCAAGTTAGAAGAGTGAAGTTATCTGCCTAAAACCAAAACAATGAGTTGAAGGATGCTAAGTTACATTTCACAGTGCATGACATGAATATTAAATCATTGATTTGTGCAGCTTTAAGATTAACATATTAATAAATGCGTTGCTCATTGACTCTTAGTTTTATGCTTCCATCATAAACTCAAATACCAAGTGTGTCTCACTTGTACACGTTGTGTTTTATACTTTTCGGTAATCAATTTCAACATCTGTCTGGTGCTTTGAGGACTGGAGTTCAACTGGCAGAACAGAACTGGTAACATCTGCTTTGCCAAAAGCTGAGGTAGCATGTCCCAACATACAATGGTTTTATTTGAGCTCCATTTTCCTTCAGAAGTGGAGAAATCATTTTACCCCAGGTTTGAGTGACACCTGCCATAAGCAACAAAATGCCAGTGGCTAAGCTGGCAACCTACAGTATTTTGAAATTGAGCAGAGAATCGTTCCTGCTTTCTGCCTTAATAAAAAATTGAACCAATAAATATAAGAGGATTTCCCATATGTCTTGTAAATGTTGCAAGAGATGTGTTATTAACCTGAGGAGCCCCTGCAGCTGATGTATGCCTGCGGCGCACCACAGACACAACTGGAAGGTAGAAAATGCAGAAACATAACTATGCCCTAATTCTGACACTAATACGGCCATCTGTTTTCGAGCACAGTTAAAATTCAATGCTAACTGGAGCCAGGAGAGCAAAGAGTGGTCGCAGTGATACTGTAGGAATACAAAATGAATGTTTTCTTGCGCTGGCCCCTGTGTTTCCAGATGGACAGGTGCCAGCGGCGGCTGGAGCAGGGCCTGCCACCCTGCCCTGAGATAGAAGAGGAGTGGAGGAGGATGCTCCGCGACAAGAAGAGGAGGCAGAGGGACAAAGAGGAGAGAGAGAGGGTAAAGAAACACAGGCACGCACAAAGATCACTGGTCAAGAGATGATTAAAGCAGCAAGGGGCAAGAAAAGAAGATAGAGCGACCAAGAAAACAGAAGTGAAGTGGGGACACGACATGGGGTACGAATCAATTAAGGTGCTGAGGGACAAAAGGGGCTGCAGTACACCTGAACACACCGACTGAGGGAAGGGAACAGAGACTGTCCTCTACACTCGCACACAGCTGAGACAGGAACTGAAGTGTTTTCACCACATGCACAAAGATGGGACAAGAAGGGCAGACAGGCTGACAAACAGAAGTAAGGGCTGTCTACACAAGAAAAGGCGCACACGGATCAGCAGTGTCTGAAACCAGTCCAGCTGTCTGCCGCCTGTCTGCTGTGAAACCCGTCTGCATTTCCTCAATACACTGCATGTAATAAAAACAGGACGGCACAAGCAGAAACCGAACTTAGGCTTATTTCCTCTTCTCAGAGCCTCAGCCTGAGTGTTATTACTCATACGCTGTTAGCTAGGTCTTTAAATAAAACTGTTTGTGAACCCAAGAAAAGGAATATGTTGTTTCCTGTTTATTTATTGGCAGTGTTCCTATGTTTTTTTTTTCTTTTTTGCATTCAAAGCCATTATTCCTGTTTTTGTGTGAACTCCCTCAGATCACATGCCAGCGGATAAACTGTGCATACGCACAAGAAAATCGCCATCTCTTTGAAGTCTCTGTGAGATTTAGGCACAGTTCATTTACATGCTGTGGTCGGGCGCAAGTCAAAGCGAGGACCTAGTGTCATGACGACATGTGCACGTATTTTTTTCCCCCCTCTTCTCAGCAGGAGGCAGCAATGGTTACAAATTGATTCATCAGCCATGTTGGGTTCAAATCAATTTTGCCAGCCACTGTCAGTTTTCCACCAGTTGTCATATTTTAGTTTTATTGGAAAGAAAATTTCTAGCCTGCAATGAGTAATTCCATTTCTTTATACCGTATATGAAGTGAGTTTGGGGTGTATATATTTTTACAACCTCGGTCCTTTGACAAAATCATCCATGAATCATTCTGTTGTTAAAGTTGAAGTCATCAGTGCATCATAATCTGTTAGTCATAGAGATGAAGAAATGCAGCTACCTGTGTATTCATTTATTTTTACTCCAAACAAACGAAATCCCATATCATTGAGCGTCTCTAATCACTAATGTCTTACATGAATATTCATTTATTGAAGTTTATAGAAACAAACCTTTAGCTCAACTGTTCATTGGCACCCCAGCTTTTGTCATGATGTTAAAAAAGTAAAAATAAATAGTGGAATTAATTATTTCATGATTAAAATTCAGGAAAACTGAATTTTTTAACAGTTTAATTCAAGGTTTCAAGGTCATGTTGTCTTGCATCAAATATTAAAACTGCCTCTGATGTGCGTTTTTGTTTGTGTGTGTTCAGCGGGCCAAAGAGGACGTGTGGAACCAGATGCCTAGTGGAGAGTACACCACAGCTGAAGTCCGTCCCACCGCATACATCCCTGAGAGCGCCCCGCTCCCTCTGCCCAAACCCTACGGAGCCCAGGCCCCCTTCAAACCCTCCCAGCCCGCAGCCCACATGAGACACTTCCGCAAACCGACACTCAAACCCTTAGAGATAGACGACACAACACACTGATTGGGTTTGATTTTTAATCAGAATCCACAGTCATGTCAGTGTCCCTCTGAGACGTTTAATCTCCACTTGAGGAATCAGCAGACATTCAAAAATAAATGAGAATTTTGAATTTGAATTTTCAATATATTTTCTCAGGCATTTTTCATTCCTATCACACATTTATTGATCTATCTGCTCTTCCGCTCATTCCTGCTGCACCTCTCAGCTTCTTGTGTATATTTTCGTCCCTACTGTCCAGCATACCAGTGCTGTTTTGTCATTTGTGTGTGTACTTGTTGTGGACGGCATCTGGTTGTAATTGTGTTTCCTTTTTTTGCATTTACTGGCAAGAGCTTGTTTACGCTCTGCTTGCAGAAACACTAAGTACTGTAGGAGAATGGAAGGGGAGACAGAGGACATGAGGGGGAAATGAAATTTGTGTTTATTGTTGTATCAGTCACTAACAGGAAATGTTGTGTTCTCGACACATCATGTTTTCTCACCACCTTTCTCCTGGAGATAAATTGATTTCACATATTTTTACATATTCTTCATCTCGTTACTGTTTCATTCCTCGCAGTTGTAATCATGCAGCTAATGAATAAATTGCAATGGATTTAAGCTCTAAGCTGAGCTAAGAGTGGCTGCTTAATGTCTGAAATGATAAATATAAATATGGAGAGGAAGATCAGGCAATGAAAGAGCACAGAGGGTGACAAAGATGAGAATTTAAATGAAGAGGAACAAGATGGCAGACAGAAAGAGCAGAAGAGGGGAGTCATGGGAAACTATAAAAATGGAGTTATACTGTAGTATAAGTGGGGTGGTGACTTCAGAGCTGGTTGCAGAGACGAAAAACAAAGTGCCTTGTTCTGCCTAGTCTCTGAAGTTCCTAAAACCTACTGGAAACCCTTCTCTCTGCTGATCTCATGAGAGTGTTTTGCAGCTTGTAAGCATGTGTGAGCTTGAATACCAAGTTCATGTGCGGGCCAACACTGTGTATGTGTGTATAGTTAGTTACATACGTTTATGTTTAGGCAAAAAAGAAACAGTGGTATGATTTTATGTGTAGTGAAATTATTGCCACAGATACCAGTGAGTTTACTCACTCATATGAATCTGTTGTAACATATTTCTGAGTGCATGAGCACTGGCTAGAAAACGATACAGTTAGCTAAATATAATGGTTAATTACATTGTGTTACATAAAAGATGTGCGATGTGCTAATCCACTTGTCAAGTGGTCATTGACCTCTTGGCAAAACGGTACGCATCGTCGCCCACGGTGTGGAAGACTTGACAGGCCAAAGCAACATCGGTCACTTATGTTTAACTAAAGGTTGAAAATGCCTAAATGTAATAAAAACTTTTAATAATTATCAATACCTGAATGTTAGTGCAATATAATCCAACTGTGTAAAGAGTTAAAGGTAACTGGAAGTAATAGATAAACAGTTTAACACTTGTGTGGAAGTGATGGATAAACAGTTGACACATGAAGAAGTGCTTGCGCTAACACAGGCTGCTGAGCAGACAGAAATGTTTGGAAACCTCTGGTGTTTGCCGCGTTGAGCTATCCTTGCGATACAAGCTGTGTGAGTCAACTTCTTAAGAAGTTCAAGAGGGCAGAAGGTTGAGTTTATCTGACTCGGAGCCAGACCCTGTCCAGCCAGTGGTGTGCTGTGTGTATGTGTGTGATGATCCATTGCGGGCTGATGCTGAGATCTGTCAGATTAATTTAGCCCCCCATCTGTTTGTGCTTATTAGTCAGCTACATAACACCGACTGCATAACAAAACGTGTGTGGAAGGGGGGGGGCAATGGAGTGGGGAACGAGCAATTTGTTCACGTTTACAAGAGGAATTCCCCAGAGGAGAAATGATTTAAAGCAAACTCCAACGCCGTGGTGTTGTAATGCGTGTACAAAAGCGTGATGGGTGTGTTCCTCACTTAGTGTGTGTGACTCAGCGTGTGATGACTGACGCTGAGATTATTTCCTGATTTCACTGGAGCTCTGCTGAGTCTGTCCAAAACACTCAGATATTCTCAGGAATATGAGCGCTCACTTCCTGTTCTGCAGAGCTTTTCACGCTACACAATGATCTGACTGAGTTCAGATTGTTTCCCAATTCATCTCAAGGCTCCTCAGTGCAATTAGCACTATTTTTCTTTTTCTTTTCTTTTTTTTTTACCAAGGTTCAAAGGAAATTAAATAGAAACAAAGTGAGCCAAGGCCTAACTCACCACAAAGCCTCTGTGCACCACATTCTTCAAACGTACAGCCAGTAAAAGCACAAAAACAAAAAAGAAAAAATCTCTTTATTCATATTTCATCTTACAAAACTCTTCTTCTGTAAACATATGAATCACAAGTGGAAAGAAATCCCTTTTTCTTCATCAGAGGAACGTTATGTCATTTCTCAAATCAAAGCAGGACGTGAGATGTAAATCCCTGGTATTTAGTCTCGGGTGGGTGCGCAGGGTGCCAATACTCTGACACTATCAAAAACTCATTATGAACAAACACACACGCATACACTCAAAACACAGATGCACAACCACCACTACCACAGAGCCTCTCCATTTACAGAAAAAGCTCACGTTACTCAAAACAGACGTTTAAGCATTTGTGTGCGTGTTTGTGTGGACTGAAAGAGCCTTGTTTTTTTTTTGTTTTTTTTGTTGTTTTCATTTCAGATCTTATTTCTGTATTTATCTTGTATCTTGTTTGTTGTTATGGTTGGCAAAGCATTTTTCGACTTATTTTGCAAGAAAGTTACTGAACCGCTGTTTCCCCCTCATTTATTATGCATCATGTATAATGTATTAATTATTAAGTATAGAGCTGGGAATCTTTAAATATATCTATACTGACTGTAGCGCCGAATATCAAACATTGACGTTATGCAACAATTACGAGATGATAGTGAATGCTGAAACATATACAGTATATATATATATATATATATGTATAGGCTATATCCCCAGACAAAACAGTTCTTGTTGTTGTATATCAAGTTAGCATTAGCATTAGCCACCACGAGCTAAGTCACAATTAAGGTTGCAACCTTCAATTTGAATAAGGTTTTTATTTCATCTTCTAAAGTTGTATTCTTATGAAAACTTAAGCAGAGGCTTTTGTTGACAAATCTAACAAAATGCTAAACTTTCACGATAATATTTTTTAAATGCCCCCTCAACAAGGCAAAAATGGTGAATTCCCAAACATCTTTGTTTAGTTTCAGTCACTTTGTGGTTAATCTACATCCATCGTCTAAAATCCGAAAGCATCCTTCTCGCCTGACACTTTTCATTTTGATAAAGAATCCACATTAATTTGTACATTTACTTAACACCTTCACTGATTTGCACCCTGGGGCACTTTTCTACTGCAGCCCCTCTGTACAGCTCAGTGTTGAGCTCAGATTAAATGCACAGCTGCCACTGCTCGCACATATCCAGCCCTTGTGTGTCTGTGAAGCTTTTGTCAGCGTGTAATCAAGTTGATGGGGGAGCGGCGACATTACAGGAAACACAGGAGGATAAACAACGCTGTTTGATTTATAAATACTGTTTGCAGGATTTGACATCCGTGATCATAAATTGTTTGAAAGACAGCAGAGAAGTTGAATAAGGAGGCACTGGAGGGAACGGCTGCTGCTACAACAGATATTGAGTTAATATAAATAGCTGCCTGCAGTTATTGATTATCAATAAATATTTGAAAAGCATATTTCCTGAAAGTGAAGTATACGATGAAGCCGTTGCGGTGAGAGTTTTGGTTGTTCGCTGTTTCTCTTTCTCACACACGTCAGGATTTATAATAAACAGTGAGGGTCGTTTCTTCGTCTGCTTTCCCCTCAGATCTGTCCTTTCTCCATCCATCCCTCCTTCTCCTTCTCTCTAATTTGTCATCATCCATTGAGGGGCTTGTGTGTATGAGCGCTCTGCCTTTCAATCTCTCCATTCATCTCACCCTCCCAGCCCTCCGTCATCCACCCATCCGTTACTTGTCCTCAAGGCGCAGTCAATGATGACTGTGCTCTCCAACGCATTTTCCCCCTCATCTATTTCCCCCTCGATCCATCCATCCATCCATCCGCACTCCCACACCTCCTCCCCCTTCACCCCACCTCTTTCTCCTTTCTCCACATTCCTCACTTTTTATCAAAGCCCAGCAGTATTAGCGTCTGTTTCAGAGCCGTCTCCTCCACGAACCGAGCGTCCACGTTCTCCTGCTCCTCGAACGGGTTCAAAGCTGGAACAGAGGGATGATGCAGCTTATTATAGAACAGTCAACACACACAAACACACACAAACAGACAGACACACTTCCTCCTTAACTTCATGAAGGATGCTACTGCATTTTTGACCAAGCGTGCACTGAATACACACATTCTGCCTTAATCCTCCAAAGGCCTCTGTATCTAAACCTGGCAGGAAATCAAAACAGACACACGTGCACGCACAAACATGCATGCACACACACACACATGCATGCACACACACAAACATACACTACCTTGTTCCTCTATATCAGTGAGTGTTGTTGTCAGATAGCTAAGAGGCAGAAACTCAGGTCTGAAGCCAGGTCTGTCTCTGCTGGTGGTTGCAAAACCCTGAGGAGGAAGAATGGAGGACAAAAAAAACACAACAATAGATCCATGTTATTTCCAGGAAACACACTCTCAATACAAATCAAGAAACTAGCCACCTAACACACTTGTTTACATTCATGGTCAGCAGCTGTTTTGAGACCTTGGGATTCTTTTTTTGACTTCACAACATGATACTGGTCTGCTGCAAGAGAAACTACCTGATTGCACCATTGGGTGGAGGACAGATGATGTTCACTGTGGTTATTTATTGGTGAATTTAATGAAACTGACCAAGGAGGAGGGGGGGGGTTGTTGTATTGATAAAACATATTTCAGGCTTTTTGTGACACAAGAGGCCACAGAACATCATGATTTTTCACTCACTTTTTCTGCCCTGGGGGATTTTCATGCCTGTCTGGAGGAATCTTCCCCATTGTTTGCTAGTCTGCAGTGCATTATGTGTGTGTGTGTGTTTGTGTTTGTACGAGAGCGAGATAGAGTGATACGCCGTGCTGCGTTACCTTGTTGTTGCTGCGTTTCTCCAGCAGAGTCCTCACGTAATCTCTGGAGATTGAGGCTGAACTGACAGGATGATCCCACATATGGTAGATCCTCTGCACCATAGGCTACACACACACACACACACACACACACACACACACATGCTAGAGTTTATATTTTAGGCATGTACTGTAGCTCATGATGTCATTTAAAAAAAAAAAAAAAACATCCCTGGAGCATGTGAACATCTGTGCCTCTATTTTGCCAACTGGAACTCAGACCCATTATGGTCGTGTTGACTGCTAATGAGTTTTCATAGAAATGCTATTTCTCCGTGTTGTGCAACCAACAGCTCGGTGATAAATAAAAGTTAAGCAAGCGGCGACCGTGTGGTGGTGTGACTGACAGGGAGAAAGAATGCAGCTTTTCCTCAAGGCTGCTTTTTCTGTCCAGCTTCAAACAGCGCTGCCAAGTTGATCCAGAGCTGCTGGAGGATTGTGTTTCCTTCAGAGCCGAGAAGAAACAAGCGGAGAGAAGAACAGCAAGATGCTGACAAGTTCCTCAGCTACGTAATTTATTTCATTTTTATTTTTTTTACAGTACATAATCAGGGCTAAACATGTATGTATTGTAATGGTTATTTTTAGTGTGTACTTGTTTATTCCTTCCTACTGTTTTGTGCTCTCTGTTTGATACAATACAGAGATACACGTTGTGCATGTTCTCACGTAACATCGCCTGATTCTTGTATTTGACGCCTGTTGCTGACCTTGGTGTACATTGTAATCTGTTTCAGCTTGATAAAGTTCACTTGTGGGGGGTGTGACAGATTCTACAAAACTCCTCTGCTCAATGTATTTTTTGTTCCATTCCTTGCAGACTGCGTTAGGGGATGTTACGTGAGAACATGCACAACGTGTATCTCTGTATTGTATCAAACAGAGAGCACAAAACAGTAGAAAGGAATGAACAAGTACACACTAAAAATTACCATTACAGTATCTACACAGATGACTGGACAGTATTGACCAGCATTGACCTAAAACACTGTGACATTTCAAAATAAAAGCCTTGATGTCACGAGCGCTGCTGGTTCCTTAGGACAACCAGGAAGTCAGGACAGACCTGGGGTCACAGTGTTCACTTCTCTTAAAGGATTTACTCTCAAATTTAGCTCATTTCCTTGTAAAATAATTTTTAATAAAAAAAAAACCTTTAATCTTAGATGGAGGATTCACTTTTTGATTGAACTTGTTGACGTATGCGACAGGTAGTGAGACCAGGGTGAGGGGTTGAGCAGTTGCAACAAGTATCCCCTAACTTGACCTTCACATAATAAAAATAAGTGACTTTATTCTTGGAAAGTATTTGTTCATATTTCAAACTAATTTGTGAAGTGAAAATAATGATCAAACAAGAGGTTTGTTTTATTAAGCCATAAAACTCAAATAAACTCAAAATAATTCATCCACTGAATTTTTAAAACAGCCCTAAAATCCTCAAGAGGAATTTCAATATTTCTGAAATTCATTCAGATGTAACGTTCAGCACCATAAAAGCTGCAATGATACATTTAATCTGTATGTTTCATTTCCATTCTACATCCTGGCTGAGCTGCAGCTTCTACTTATGAATCCTTTAAGTTGTGTGTGAAGTCTGTCCCAAGTTCAGCGACCAGCACCAGCTGTGTGACTAGTCCAGGTTGAACAGGTGAACCAACAAACGTCTGAGTTCATAAATAAAAAACAATAAGAAGCAGTCTGTTTTCATTTGTGGATGCCTGAAGCGCCACTTAGTAAACATTAGCATTATTGTATGAGTGCTATAGAAGGATTAAAGCTATGAAGAAGCTGAGGCTCCTGATCCACACAGCTCTGAAATATAATATGAAGCTTCAGTGGAAATCCTCGTAACACATTAATCACCAGAATTATGGAGATGATGGGTTTTGTTCAGGTACAGTGGGCAAACATTTCCTGTTTTCTACCTCTATCAGTGTGTGTGTGTGTCTCCTGCCTGCCAAACTCACCCAACAAAAAGTCTTGACAAGCAGGAAACAGAACAGAGACACTAAACACTCAACATTCCTCTGATCACAGTGCGGACGTAACACACACACACACACACACAAACACACTAACACAGAAATCTGAAATATACTGTACCCACACGGGAACACGTGGAAGTTACACAACAGTTGAGACACAAACACACACTAAGCACTAAGCCGACAAACGACCTACACACACCCCTCCCCAGCTTCTCGCTCACACACACTCACACACAAGCTGGTTACACAAGTGCTTTGTGATTGGCTCGAGGGGGGCTGGAGGGAGATGAGAACTAAAATAACATCAAACTCTTAATTGGAGTTTGGGGAGAGAAGCATGGGAGAAAAGATCAGAACTTCCCACTCACTCACTCACTCACTCACTCACTCACTCACTCACTCACTCACACACTCGCTCACTCACTCACTCACTCACTCACACACTCGCTCACACACTCGCCAAACCACTGTCTATGTGTCGTCATGTCACAGCTGTTTGTGTTGTGGCCACACATTCAAACACGCGCACACACAGATAACGCCAGTACCTCAGGGAGTCTTTTAAGTATGCTGAACTTAAGTCTCTCGTTGGCGTCGCTGTTGTCCAAATCTAAACACAAAGCAGAAGGAAATGAGAGACACTAATTACTCTTCTGGACAGCAGTGTGAGACAGAACCGAGTGTGACACATTCTCTCCGCGTGTGCATCAAAACATTCAAATAAAGGCTAATTAGAGAGGAGCACAATCTGCAAAAAAACATCATATTGCAGTTGGACGGGCAGATATTGTCATTGCTGTTGGAAGGGATGTTTCTGCAGAAATTGATCAGATTTCATTAATTTCATGGTGCTGTCAATGCAAAGCAATGTTGTGGCTTAACCTAATAAAGTGCAGCTCCTGTGATTTGAATATTGCACTATTGCAATTTTGATTGAATTGCGATCAACTGTGCAGCTCAACACAATCATCAAAATCACAGATTTGTGCTCAGCCATCAAGAGGGAGGATTTTTACTGCTCCTCCCATGTGTCCAGCAAGTATCCATGGTTACCACATGTAGGCAGTGTATCAAAGGTCTGCACCCAGGGTTGAGGGCGACGACTGCTTTGGACTGAGAGAAAACTACATGTGAAAATGTTTGTGTGTGTGTTTGTAATGAGGCGGGGAGCGTGCACCAGTTGAATGTAGAGTGGGTATATAGATATTTGATTACTCCCTGGGGAGAAGTGACGCGTGAACCCTCTTACTTCAAAGTCATGAAACGGCCTTTTCTCTCACTTTTAAGTTCTGGACTCAGCCCTTTCAAATCAGTCTTTTCATCTCTGGAGATCTTTTGTTGTGTGCGTGAGAAAGCGAAAGTACAACGGCATCGAGAGCGACGAGGAAGGTCGGATATTTTGGTCCTGTTGATTTAGGCGCCAAGTCGCAGTGTTTGTCCTTTGAATGATACACTCTCCCTACTGCGAAATACACACAAAAATACACACTGGGGAGGATTTCTGAGTGAGGTGGTGAATCCTCATGGTGTCTGTTGCTGCTTCATGTCAAACTGGGTCAAACTGATGTCACAGCTACTACAGTTGTATGTGCGCTGTGACCCGTTTTTATGGCTTCAGTGATCAAGACTTATTTATTCTTCAGCTACAGTACAGCTATGACCAAAAACACATCACTTGTGAACTTGTTACTATAAAAAGTTAAATCATGCATTAAGCCAGTATGAAATAAAACATTTTACAAATTACAAAAGAAATAATCTTTGCAATTTTATGTCCTATTTATCTGTTTTTATATTGAAATTCCACATCAGACCTGTTTCCATCCAGATGTCACAGTTGTGGGTTGTGGGTTTTTTTTCACGTGTATTTCACTAAGTAGTTCACAACAAGTGATGAACACCTGGACATCATGTGCCTAACTAGGTGCCCACAGCCACATTAGCCACATTAGCAGCTCTGTGTGAGGCTCTAATTAAGACACAGCACTAAGTTCCTCAAGGGTAAATCACTTAGAGACTCCACAAGATGTGAGTGGGATTGGGATGAAGCTGTGCAGTGTGCGTGGAGTGTGTCACAACCCTCTGCTACTTTACTTTCACTTTGTTCAGTTCAGTAGTTTCATCCATAAAGAGCCAGGAGTAGAGAACCTGAGTTGATGTGAGCAGCGCTGAGACCACAGAGCACTGGGGTGTGGTCGTACATATGTTGTTGTACGACACAGACAACAACCAGGTCGCACAGCCTGAGCTCGACACAACTCATCTCTTCAGTCTCATCACTTTTCTATCCACGATGAGTTCTAACGAGAGCTCCTCCAACGGCTCCAGCTCCATGCCCCCCTCCCCAGACTCCGTGCCCGGCTCCTGGTACGGCATTGTTGGCGTGATTGCGGTCATCTGCCTGCTGGGTATCCCCGCCAACATCAGGGTGATAATAAAACTCGGCAGGCATCTCCACGGCTCCACCATCACTCAGCGGCTCTTCTTCAACCTGGCGGTGTCGGACCTCCTCTGCCTGCTCTGCTTGCCCTTCGGCGTGGCGGTTTTCTACGGCGGCGCTCGTCCGGCCTACACCGTCTGTCAGATTCTCTTCTACTTCTTCTTCTTCTGCATCAGCTCCGACTTAAACATCCTGGTGCTGATAGGCATTCAGAGATACTACCAGGTATGAATCTACCGTTCCCAATTAGAAATTTGGGACATTTTGTATTAGGTTAAAGGGATAGTTCAACATTTTTGACATAGCGCCACTCTGAGCAGCTCACAACTCTGCTCTGCTGTTCTAAAAATAGCTTGCTCCAACAATTAAAGGCAACAAACCTACTCCTGAGACTATAGCGATTATGGCAATGGGCCAATTTGCCAAATGATGAACTATCCATTTAAAATTGATTTGGGTTGAGATTTAAAAAAAAAAACAGACCACTGCTAGATTGATCTGATGATTTATGTTATGCAAAACTAAAAACTTCCATTTCATTTGGCAGATTCTTCATCCCAAGAAGTGGAACAAACTGGCCCGGAATTGGCAGCGGCTCTTACTCTCCTCTGTGTGGATGCTCGCTACCCTGGAGGCTCTTCCTGTCGTGTTTTCACTCGCAGACATGAAGACCCAGAGGGAATGGAATGGCGGCCAGTCCTGCGGTGATCACTCCATCATGCCATTGTTCGAGGTGGTCTACATCAGCTTCATGATCCTCAGCCACCTGACTTTGCTCATCTGCTACGTGCTTCTTGTCCGAGGGGTCAGCCGAACCCAAATGGCCAAAGTGAGACAGCCCAGAGCTACGAAGCTTTTCATTCGTATCATCGCGTTCTCCCTGGCCGTGGCCTTCTTCCCCATCATTCTCCGCATGCTGTACGTGGTCGCTCTCTTCACAGAAAGAAAAGACCTGCTCCACATTAGCCAGATGCTGACGTTTGTGGAGTGTTTTTATTTTTTCAATCACTGTCTGAATCCGTTCCTGTACTTCTTTTCATCTCATTATCACAAAGAAGTCAAACAAGAGAAACACAATCCTAGTCCTAATAACTAATGATGGCAGATGAGATCCCAGCGTCATAACTTCATGCTTTAAACTCATGTTGTTAAACTCAATATCTCACTTACTGTATGGTCAACCTAAACGCAAAACTCTAAAGTACTGCTTCAGTTTTTTCCTCTATAACCACATCATGTTCAAAAGATTGTGCAGCGATTCTTAAACAATAAAGTCATACAGTAGGGGTTTATCCTAGTCAATAAATTCGAATTGAATTTAATCGCTGTGCATTAATTGGATTGTATATTTTTGTTTTGTTTTCTGCATGGTGCGCCTTTTAATAAAAGAATATCCCACAAAACAGACTGTGTGATTTACACTGGCTAAATATGCAGAGCTTTGAGCTAAGTGCTAAAATTAACACTCTCACAGAGACAATGATATGACTGTCTACCAGGGGTAAATCTGTTTTATAAGTTTCTCACAAACGCAAGGAGAGACTTCAGTGTGTGTGTGTGTGTGTGTGTGTGTACCTGTCATGATGCGAGACAGAAAGGTTTCTGTGAGCTGTAGGAAGCCGTGATCAATGTACTGTAGGAAGGTGTGATGAGGGAGGCACCGCACGGCAAACACAGCTAAGAGGGTGTGATAGCCTGGAGGAGAAAAACAAGAGGAAAAAGAAGAACAAGAACAAGAAGAGGAAAGTTAGCTTTTTATGTTTCTACAAATCACACAGGAGGAGAAAAAGTAAAATAACACCTAAGTGCAGCCACGGCAACAGTTACATGAAGTTTACAGCTCCATGGGTTGCACCTGCTGCTGCCTCGGCGTTAGGCGGGTGCTGCCTTGCTCGGGGGCGCATCTCGCGCGCTGTGTCGCTCCCAGTCATCCAGTGGGAGTCTAACGCACAGACTTTCACCCATGAGCGATTGTGTAACAGAGAGAGTTACGCCACAAACACCGGGAAATGAATTCAAATGATTGAAAATGTATTCACGCTCGGCCTTACCCGTGTCTGCACTATGCTAATGTTTAACATATTTTTGGTTACATTAGTGAAGGAGAGGAGGAAAGGAGGAGGAGGGGGGGGTCTGCTGTCTCTGTTGTCAACACACATTGTTATTCTGAGACTGGGAACAGGCTGGATTATAACAGCTAAAAGTGTGAGTGTGTGCATGCATGCATGTGTGTGAGGAGGGGGAGTGTACCTGGTGGGAGGGGCAGGCAGAGACCACGCGTGGCCTCCAGGATCCGAAACATGAAGTGAAACACAGACCATTCAGCTGGACTGCCCTGCTGCTTCCTGGAACACACACACACACAAACCGAAAATTTGGGATGGGGCTGTTATGTAACGTGAGGGTACGGGGTCATCAGCAGTTTGCACATGCAGACACGCACACAGTGGGGAATGATGGAGGGTCTGGAGCACACATGCATGAGGCCAAACACACACATTCTGCGAGTGTGTTACGCTTTACATGGCATTTGTTAGAAATATGACTTTAAATTAGATGCACACAGTGGCGATGGGGGGTGTGGGGGGTGGATGCAGTACTCACAGGCTCAAAACACGAGGGCCGAGCTTGTACTTCAGCCAGACCGACTCCAGCATGTGTCTGATGAGCTCCAGCTAAACACACACACACATACAAAGACACACACACACACAGCAGCACATGTTAGTGCTTAGGGAAGGAGATGCTCCATTAGATCCAAATGAAACATTTTTTTTTTCAACATGCGGCTGAGTCAGAGGCCTGGAAATTTTGCACTACACAAGCATCCTGTCAGAAAATATGCAATTTTCTCTTTTCTTTTCTTCTTTTTTTGCCATGACAACGTTTTCTTCATGGAAATGTTCTACACGCTTATTCTATGATCAGTTTCCTCACTTCCCTCTTTTTTTTTCCTACTTCCCATTTTCTGAAATGTTGAATTCCCATTTTCTGAAATGTTGAAGAAACGCATCTTTCAGCACGCACACACACGCATCATTTCACCGCTCGTCTGACAGCATCCAGGATCGTTCTGATGCACTCCACTTTTGAAGCGTGCCCGCTGCGTGCCAAAACGCGCAACCCGCCCTCTCCAGCTCTCTGGTGTCATGTAGAATAACAGGAAAACGATCTGCCTCGTTCACATCCTGTACACCAGTGGGAAACCCACTCTGCCAGCAACGTCCTCCACTGACCTCAGGGTGGGAATTTCAATTAGCGTCATTTATGTAACCGGCTTTCTCCCAAAAATTAGTGTTGAAGTTCTGAGGACAAATGGAATAATAAGCTCCTCTGGGGGTTTTTTTTCCACTTCTGCTTTTTTTCATATTTCACACACAAAAAGAACGTTATTTGAGGACTGTCTGTCAACCACATCAACACTGGTGGTCCCTCATCTCTTAAAGCCAGTGATTGAAGAGTTTCCTTCAAATCTGACACAAATGTTCAGTTGAAGGATGAAATAATCCAAATGTGGTCACCAAAGGTCAAAGATCAAGGCCACTTGTGTTGTTTTCCTGAGAGCTGAACAAAATGCATCAATATGCACTCAATATGCAGTCATATTACAATTTCAATATTTTGATTAATTGCTCAGCTCTTTATTTTTCTGTCTTTTGTCCTGTTTTTTCTTCTGTAATCATTTCATTTGTTCTATCTCCATGTAACATCTATTATTTATCCTAATTCTCATGGTGGCAGGCAGCTCTCTCCCATATGTTGCTTTTGAACCATTTCAAGAAAATACACAAATCTTAATGTCTTTAATGTGTTTTACGTTCCCCACTCTGGTTGTGAGAACTAAAGCTGGTGCACATGGGATTCATTTGTCTTTGTGTGACTGTTTGACACTGAAGAGACTAGTGTGCAATCAACACAGTATAGCCTCTAAATTTAACAAAGCAGTTTGTCTTGATCTTGATTCAACGCTTTTTTTTTGTCTCATGCATTTTAATTGGCTGTTTTGTAAATACGAATAATCAAAGCAATACTACAAAAATCCAAAACTAATGCTTGTAAGCAAACAGTTCTTCCACTGGTTTGTTAATGGTATAAAATAAATAATTCACAAATTTCCTGGTTGAACTCATACAGTATCTTGTGCTCAGTTGCTGATGTAATCCAGGCCCCTGACAATCAGTAAATAAGATTTTTTTTAAATAAAATAAAAACATGGCTGAGATGTTTCTGTGCTGAAAAAAAAAAAAGAGTCAAACAAAAGGCAGGCAAGTGGTTTAAAGCCACAGACTCGCACGCTGTAATCCCTGTGTGGTTTTCTATTAGAATAAAATCTAGAATCAGCGATTTGTCTTAATGAACCTCGATCCGACAAAGAGACTGGATTAACTCAGTGTGGGTCCTCTGCTGAGGAAAAGTTTAATAACCTTGGGTATAGAAATAACTTTTCTGCTGCATAATTAAAACTATTCCAGCCTATTTCAGTTCATTGCATTACTTTTAATATGCATTCCTGCTTTTAGTCATTCATATTCGGCTATTAGTGGCTCGTTCTTTGCTCTGACACTGGCTGGTGTGTTGAAAATTAAAAAAAAGCAATGCAACTCAAGTTGTCTGTAGCAACAGGGATGGGCGATAAATAAATAACTATGACAATAATGTACTGTGGAGCTGTAATCTATCACTTTTTATCGATCTAATGTGCAAATTGTTTGTTCCCCGAGCCTCTTCCAAGCTGTTTAACCAATAATCGTGACCGCACACAAAATCTCCACGGTAAACAGGACGGCCACTCCGCCTCAAATTTGAGAAACTAGTAAATGATTTCTCCCCATGTGATATTCAATATAAATGCAGCCATTAGTCTCAATAAGCACCGACAAGAAGGGGAGATGTTCTTTATTTTGTGGAGTTCATAGGGAAGTTGTTGCGGCTGAATTTGTCTTAATTTATGTTACTTTGTAAAAAAAAAAAAAAAAAGTCAAAAAAGTCATTTAGGCTAAGTTGTTAAATGTTGTTCATTTTTTCATTGCTATTATATTTCCCTGAGTGGTAAAAACAGAGGTTTTGAGTCAGCAAGCTTTTTCACCAAGTACTTTCTACTCTTACTCAAGTAAATATTTGAATGACTACTTTTTACTTTTACTTGAGTAATATTATTCTAAAGTAACTATACTCTTACTTGAGTACAATTTTTGGCTACTCTACCCACCTCTGATGCAGCCATTAGTCTCAATAAGCACCGACAAGAGGGGGAGATGTTGGCCGTCTTTGTTACCACCCTGAGTTCAGCAAGTGATCTGATGGCTGCTGTTTAACGGCTGCTGTTTAACTAAAAAACGTCCCTGGAGGCTCTGCCTTGTGGGTCTATCGTCTCAGCGTATGTTTTAATAAGTCCGACTCCCAGGATGAGAAACTTTTCCGCTCTCGCTGAGGGGAATGAATCCAGTCACTGCGCTTGTCTGTGTCAGAACCGATTACAGGCTCACCTATTTTTACTACTTTCATTTTGATATTGAAGGCACAGGTTAAAACTCATGAGCCTGTCACACCGAGAGCAGAGACGTCGACTGATCCAGCTGTGAGAACAGAAGATACCTTTCCTCTCGTTTTTTTTTCCTCGCTCTGTCATATGCAATTCCTTTAAGTCCCAAAACGCTGTGCACCCTGCTTTCCATTCAATTCCTGCCTTACCCTTGGCCTGATTTAATACTGTTGTGTTGATATATGCTGTATGTCTGCTTTCAGTGGCTCCTAGCTGTGAAAGGATTTACCTCCCAGGAATACTAAAGACTGACTTTACAGAACCGAGTGCTTCTATAGGGCACAGACACAGAGTGGTTACATCTTTCTGCTTGGTTATGCAGATCCCACCCGCCGCTCTGTGGGTGGATACCAAGGGCGTTTTGAAGTGTGAAGGGGCCACAGTGAAGTTATATTTATACTCATTCATATACATGTGCATTTAGATGCATTTACATTCTGAGATGTAATTTTTAAACCGTTTTTTTGTACTTCCAAAACAAAGAGAAAAAAGCACTTAAAGGTGATTAATTACCAAGTTGTACCAGGAAAAAGTATAAAAACTATCATTTATACACAGCTCCAAGACTTTTTCTTGGCTGGGATCATTATCTGACTCCTCCAGAGAGCAAATAAGTGTAGTTCCTCCTCTCCTCTGTGATGGTCTTTGACAGAGCACTGGCAACAATGTGCTAAGAGTTGTTTTGACCTCCAGTAGCACTACAGAGAAATGTTTTTATGTTTGGGGTTGTGCATTTGGATGGAAACAGACAATACAACACAATAAGCCTGCAAATGTTTTTCATGTTACCCAACGGTAAGAGCGCAATAATTACTACCATGTAAACAAAGCAGGTTTAGCAATGTATTTGTTTTATGTGGAGGGGATTGCTCCGCATTGTTTATACACCGGATTCCCACAATGCATTTTGTACATCCACCGTCTCACCAGCTCCTCCCTGTTCTCCCAGCTGGACACTCAGCAAAATAGAATATAGAAAGTGAGACTAAAAATACTGAGAATGGCAAAAATAGGCTTGTGAAAAGTGAAGTAGGGAATACCACCCTCCTACCCCCCACCCCTCACCCCCTCCACTGTCCACTATAGTTAACCCTTTAATGCATAAACAAAGCTAGAGCCTGCAGGTCGTTGAGGAGATGTATCTCATTTGTTTCCGAGGACTGAAACAGTGACCCCGAATCTTTGCGGTGATCTCTCTAAACCAAGAGTACACATCCATCTGTGAGCTCTGTCAAAGCATTTAGTGAGAGTGGAAAACCTGCTGCCTCTTCCAACTGAGCGAGCCGCACAGTGAGTGCCACTTAACCTTCCCAGAAAAAAGAGCAAGGGCAAATATTAAATAAATAATACTTTAAGAGCTATGCACCTTTTAAAAAAATTGGGTTCAGAGGGATATACAGAGCTCCTGAACTGCTCTTTATCTCCAAACACACACACACACACACACAGTCACACAGTGTACCAACCAGTTTGGCTCCATAGCAGACAACCAGCGAGTCAATCTTCTTCTTCCCCAGTCGAGGCAGGTGTCTGTTCAGGTGCTCTCGGAGCTTGTCGACCGTCTGCAACGTAAAGAACGTGCACCGATTATTTTTTTTGTGCACATACTGTGTGTGTGTGTGTCTGTGTGTGGCCGAGAGTTAAACTTTGTGTTTGTGCGTTTTAAGCAGACTTTGTTGTGCACTCAGCAAGGTCAAATTGAGTTCACCTCGAGTGTTCCCATGACTACAATGTCCCAAAAATTGATTTTACCAAGAGGAGAGGAAGACGAAGAGGGAGAGGAGAGGAGAAGAGAATAATGTTTGCAAAGATGGGGATGAGGAGGAAAAAATGTAAAGTAGGAAGGAAGTGAGCAATGAAAAGGAGCGAAGGTAAAGAAGCAGAAAGAGAGAGGAAGGGGTATAGAAAGATGCATGTGATGGATGGAGGGAAGGAAAGAAAGAAGAGAGAATGACAGGAGGAGAGGGTCGGTCTAAGAATAGCAGAGACTCCAGCATCTTGACTGAACTCCATTAAATTGCAGCTATCTGCTCTTTAAAAACTGTGCTGAGTACAGGGAAAACTGGGGGATATGAAATTGTCCATCAAACAGCACACAGTTAAAAAAAAAAAAAAAAAAGCAGGACAGGGACCTTAAGATGCCCTTTTTTTTAAGTGTCGAGTCATCTGAAGCGTAACAGGGAACTTCACCTTAAAAGATGACTATGGAGGGAAATAATCGGCTGTCAGCGTTTCACAGTGGATCTTTAGAGGAGTGTATATCAGGCCGCGATAAAGGGAGAATCCACCTCCACGAGCGTGCGCATGCTGTTATATATCAACAATATGCAGCACTCAGGTGAAGCCACTTCCTCTTTACTCTGCCTCATCCACAGTTAGTGACACACACACACACACACAGTAGAGGAAAAAAAGGAAAGAAGAGGAGGAAGGACATCAAAGCTGAGAACGTATCCCAGAATCTCCCTGATCAACCATCCAGGTTATGGCTGACGTGTTTGATTGTTTTCTATTCTGCTCCCGCTCTTTTGATTTTGAGTGTCAGGATGTTAACTACGATCCTCTTTTTTTTTCTTTTTTTTTTTGGAGTGCTGAAGGACTTTTCTGCTTTTTGATACATCGGCGTGTTGTGTCATGACTGACTCTGACTGATCCTTTAGCTGAATGATTCATTTGGCTGACAGCGTTTTACAAGTGATGCTTTTTTTTTTTTTTCCGGGGCTTTCAAGAGAATCCAAGTTCAAACTAAAAATCCCCTCCAAGATCTTCACAGCGAGCTGTGACGTGCTAATTAGTAAACTTTAGAGGGAGACGTAGGCACATTTTCTTGCCTCCAGACAGAGCCGGGCTAGCTGTTCCCACTTGTTTCTATAGTCTTTATGCTAAGCTAAGATAACCAGCTATTTATATCCCATTCAGCCACTGGAGCATTAGTGAGGTGGCACCATGGTGATGGGTAGAGTCGCTGTAATCAACAACCACGTCCTCATTATAACGGGAAGGTTTCTGATTCAACTAAAAGCTGGTGTGAAAATGTCTGAAAACTAAACAAGTGCAGTCTGTCACTCAAAATAATTAAACCCAACTTTAATTAATTTTATGCCACATTGTGAATTCAGAGTGTTTTTTGCTCGTCACACAGTAACACAACTGTCCTGAGTTGTTGTTGCCCAGCTCATACATAGATACATAAGCCTCAGCTCAGAGTCAGTGTTTCAGTTCAGTCCCGCAGGCGTCGGACGAGGTCGAGGTCAGGACTCAGGCGCTCTGTGCCGGCCAGTCAAGCTCCTCAGCACCAAACTGGGAAAACCCAATTTCTTTCTGGATCTCACTTTGTGCATCAGGTCACTGACATGAAAGCGCTCGGCACAAAGTTTTACCCCCGAAAGTTGGAAACTGGCTTGTCTAAAATGTCACCGCCTGCTGTAGCATTAAGATTACCCTACAGAAACAAGGCAGGGTCAAGACCTGGAGCATCAAAAACCTCCCTCTGACCACCCTCTCTGTGTGTGTGTGTGTGTGTGTGTGTGTGTGTCTCACCAGGCCTATGAGCAGCCTCTGTTGATGGTCCTCCTCCTGGAAGAGCGGCACCACCTTCTTATCTAAAGGAGAACGGGCAACAGAGAGATGAAAAGATTCACGCTGCATCTCTAAACTGAAGAGCACGGCTGTGTCAGAGCTGTGACATCATCAACTGGAGGGCACACTCAAACTTGTTTATGATGTTAATAAAAAAAAAAGAGAGAGAATCAAAGATATTAATAGATATTCTTCTGGGGGTCTGTTTTATTTCAAAAAATAAACCCTGAAGCTTGAGGGCTTTGGAGGCTGAGATCCTCCTCTGTGTGTGTGTTGCTGGAGTTGTTTTATGTCGGTCGCACAAAAGTGGACGGCGCTGCAGCTTGGCTACTTTTAGATGAATTATTACACACACACACGCACACACGCTCACACCATCTTTTGATGACTTCTTCACCCATGCGAGAGGCTGGCTTTTTGATGTTACACAGTAATATGTTACAGATATAAATAACGCTGGCAGGGCAGCGGCTAACTGACAGGCTGCGCTGCCAGATTTCCCTGTATGCCTGTTAGCGCTTCAAAGTTATCAACTGTTTTAAATTAGCATATTTTAGACATTTAGCTGATGGTTTTATTCACAGCGAGCAGGTTCAGCGCCTTTTGACTTCACACCAACGGGAGGCGCCGCTGCTCGTGTACTCACAAGCTCCCGGTTATGAAATGAACAGTTAACTGTTTTGATAATGATTCATTAATTTTGTAATTCACCTCATAAAAGTAGAAATGTTCCTTTTAGCCACTCAAAAGAGGATTTTTGCAGCTTTTCTCTTTTGAAATGGGTTTGCACCAATGGTCTGACAAACACATCACATCTGGATCTTGGAAATAGTTTTTTTTCTCCACCATTTTTCACATTAATAAAATGATATGAATGTAAAAAACGAAGAAAATAATCTTAAGCTGTATAGGCCTGATCCAGATCTGCACACGTTATGGAGGATTCAGCAGCATCATGTGTCACATAGCAACACCAGGCATCCTCACATGACATGAGTGTTGTCATGCGTGCGTAAGGTTCGGTGCAGGGAAAATGATGGTGAGTGCGTGTTACTGGAGAATCTGAGGGGAGGCTGCGGGTGCATGAGATCATCCGTGTATCGACTGAGGTGAAGGAAGGTCCTGTCTCGCTTCTGACACGAAGCAGCTGCAGCACAGCCATGAGAGAGGTGGACATACAAAGAGGGAGAGAGAAGGGAAGGAAGTACCTAAACTCCCCACTGTTATATAACAATACATTCTTCACTTTCCTTTTTTTCATACCCCTCCCTTCCCCACCCCACACCTCCTCCTCCTGCTTTCTCCTCCTCCTTCCCCTCCCCTCTCCTCTCCCTCACTTCTCTCTCAGCCTCTCCTTCCAAGATAAATTAGTGTGGTGGTTCGGTTCAGCTGAATTCTCTAGTGGGCATGAAGAATGCGACCTCAGAAGAACACACAAACCGAAACACTTTCACACTCAGTTTTGAGTTTCATTAAAAGCCAAGGTTTTGTTATTTATGACACTCACATCCCCTGTGTTTGTGTGTGTACCTGTGTGTGTTTGTGTGTGTTGCAGCTATGGATTTATGTTTGTCTGTGGATGTGCATGTTCAGTGTGCTTACCCAGACACCAGGTGTCCACCATTGATAGAACTCTACAAAATAAGAAGAAAAGCTTTGTGTGAGAACAATCCCTCAAGCCTGCATTATAATAAGAGTCTTACTCTTTATGCTGTAAGCCCAGACAGTATAATGCTACACTGCTGCGGTCGGCAGCAGAAATGTGTCAAAACTACAAAAGCAGAAAGTTTGTAAGCAGGTGCTGGAGTTTGGCCTGAAGGAGGAGAAGCTAATTATGAAGCGAGAAGCTGCTGGTTTGATACCTGGCATGAACCGGACAGAGTTGTTCTCAATTCACGGCAGGTTCACCTCAGTGATGGATACAGGTACGCACGCAGCCGTCTTCAAGTGGCTTTATTATAAACCGCTGAGGGGCTGGCAGTTATAATCTCATTTTCTTTAACATATTTTAATTCAGGGAGACACCAGGTAACCAGCTACAAAAGATTTCACACAGAACAATAAAAGAAGCGGGTGCAGGGTTTTATCTCATTTTAAACTTTTAAGTGTTTGCCTTTATTCACCTCCCTCTGTCTCTCTGTAGAGTGACAGTGGAGAAAAGCAGCAGAGGTAGAGTTGAAGTAACTAAGCTGTGACAGTTACACAGCCAGCAGACAGAGTGAAGACCGTTTCTTGCCTTTTCTCCACATTGGTTTTAGAAATTGAACTTGCACCATCAACAACCCTGTTCCATATTTATCAAGGCTCCCAACAGGTCGGGAAAATTATGGAGTGAAATTTCATTGAGCTGCAACGTAGCACAAATCAAATAATCTTACTTTTTTTTTTTTTTTGAAGAAATAGTAGAGTTTTAGTATTTTGTCTTTATAAAATATAGACTCACAGTACTTTTTAAACTTGCTTCACATATTTATTATATTAGATAATGTTTTATTCTTCAACTAACTGATTAAACTTCAGAATTGACCAGAGTAGCTTCATCATTTAAACACATTTTTGGGGTGAATATCTCCAGCACTCCAGCATGGTTAACGAAGATACTCTATTAATGAAAAGATAAGCTCCGACACTTATCTGATTCAACTAACAAGTATTGTCTGTGCCATCAAAGCCAGACACTGTTTATCCCTCTGCACTGCACTGACGGACATGTTCTTTCATTACGGACTCTGTGGTTTATTTACACTCAGTCCAACATACGCTGCTGGAAATGAGATGTTTATGACTGCACTTCTTTCTCCCATACAAGATAAGTTTGATTAAAAAAAAACTACAGTGCCCAGCTGTTGGGAATATAAGAAAAAACCTTTTTAAAAAACACAAACGGCATGCTTGAGAGCCATTTTTAAAGATTTAAATCTTCAGAAGAAACCAAAAGGCTTGGAGCTGAGGCTGGAAGTCTGAACGTGATGACAGGTGGAGTCAAGCATTGTTTGTTTTGCTCTTTTCAAACTGACATACTGACAATTATATAGGAGAAAATATAGAATAACACCACCTATGTGCTTTCAAGATCGGTAAAGCTCAACGCACTTCGCCCTGAGTTTCAGGAACCGCTGTCATTAGCGAAGATGAACTTCTGCAGCCTAAGTCAGTTTCACTGTCTTCACACTTTACGTGTTGCCAGACCTGATTTTGACGCCTAAATATAAGCTTATATTTTTGAAAACTGGAGCACCACGCTAATCTATGTCAACCCCTACGAAGATTGAACCGGTGGTGTCACAAACCTTTCCAGGTTTAAAATTATAGCGCTCATTAGAGCAGAGTGTGTTTTCCAAACAGAACGCAGTGCGGAGGTGCACGGCGCCCTCGCTCTCTCCCTCTCTTCCTCTCCAGTTTCAGGACTGTGGTACTTTTTCTTAACGAAGCTCCGGTGGGAGGCAGACCTACTTCTTTGTGTTCTCCTCCAGGTGATTCATGTAGCTGGATGGTCTCGTCTCGGACCTCTGAAACAAGAAAAGCTGTCATGGGAGGGCTGAAAATACGCTCCAGCTGTTTGACAAAAACCCTCAGGATTTCCAACAAGAACTCACACATACACATTTAACATCACTTCATCAACTTAAGACATAGAAATAATCATTTATGGTGATTTGTGTCAATACATATACATGCATTGTTGCGGCACACTCACCAGTTTGTCCCACTCGGCCTGTACGTGTGAGGTTCTGTATCTGGGGTTGGGAACAGCGTCCAGATATTTTGTCCTTTCTGTGTTCCACTGCAGTTCTGTCCAGAAACCCTAGAGACGCACGCAGGCACACACAATTCAAACACACGGCACAGCCGAAGTAACAAAGCAAGGACGCTGCTGCAAACATTTGCAGATAATTGCATCTGAGTTGCACCCAAGTGCGAATAATATTACAGTTTTTACATCTGAGCCGGCTCCAAGTCATCGTATTGTTTCACCTAGAGCATGTATGACAAGTTATGCAACACGCAGTGTTGTCTAAATTTAATCTCCGGTTTGAAGTTTTATGCTGTAACTACTTTTAGACATGCGTTTTAAAAATTGAAGAACATGTTTTTACCTTCCCTTTTAGCACAGATTCAATATGCAGCTCAGTGGTACACAGCACACCAGGGATCGTCAGCAGACACACCGGTACCTCCTGGAACACGCAAAGGCAGCAGACTAAACCGTGTGTGGGCGCGCGTGCGTGTGTACCACTTAAGAGTGAAATTGAACAAGTGTGCCCTCTTTGCATTCACAGCTATACATACAGGGTTTTATTTTCCATGCAAATGCAAATGTACATGTAGGTACCTTCTTGTCGAATACAGAGGAGTACGGCAGAACTTTATCCAGGCTGAGAGACTTCTCGTAGCTTATCCTGTACAAAGAGGCTGCAACACAGACATCACAGTCAGAGAGAGAACTCAAACTCTGCTTTTAAAAACATTTATGTTGAATTTTTTTAAACATAAATATGCCCAAATAAAACACCTCAACCCACGTCTTACCATGATTAATGAAATATTAATAAGCACAGGTCAAAAATGAGTCGTTAATTTCATGCACTCCACATTATCATCTGAATTAAAATAACCTCGGTATCTGAGAGCGAGTTAAAGAAGTTATTGCAGCTCCAATAAAATGCTAATTTATGCATCAAGGTGCTTGAGCATCTAATGTGATGGTCTAATCTCTGGGTGATGACTGTTTTCTTAAATGTGAAATGAATCATCAATATCATGTGCTGTTCTTGAGTTATTTCTTTAACAGAATACCAGACGGACGTGCTGGGGCATACAAATGTGCTGCAGAGCTTCTGTCTGGACTTAAACCATGTTCGCACCGTTTTCTGTGCAAGTCCCCAAGGCCGTAAAATAACCACGTGTATTTTATAACAACTCTTAAGGTCTGCGTGGGACGGATGGCAAAAAGAAGTCGGCGAGAACAAAAAATTTAAGAGTTGATGAAAGAATTGGGCTTTGTGCAGACAAGATGCAAGGCGGCTCTTGTAAAGCACAAAGAAGAGAGGACATAAAAAAAATAAAAAACAAGGCAAGAAAGGAGTCGGACTCTTGAAAAGGAAGTGGAAGTGATACTCAGGAGATTTGTGTCCCCTTCAGCTGCTTCGGCTGCCACCGACCTAGAATGAACTCCTGGATCTGATCAAAGGAGGCGAAGGCGTTCACGTTGTCACACAGCCATTCAATAATCTAGTGGCATGATAGAAACACACAGGAGACAGGTGTCACACAGGTGGGAGCTGAGCACTGGGCTACAGCTGTACTGCATTCTCATTAGTACATTTACATACAAGTTTAGACCAAACAGATAGAGAGTATATCGCTCCTGTTGCAGCTGTTGGGTGGTGCACAGGCTCCCTGGGTCCTTTAGAATTGATTTGTAAGTCCTTTTAATCACCTATAATCACTACATCACTTACATGTTTTAGATCTTATCATCTACAAAAAGCTCTGAGACCATTTTTGATTGTGTCCAAACCCTAACCCTCCACAAACAAGGAGGGGAAGCTGCTGTTGTACAATAAACAGGCCACCACCCGAGGACATTAAAAAAAACAACCTTATGACATACAGTAACTTGACGGGAAGGCTTTCAGTGAATCCATTTGTGTTTTATCCCTTGAACCTATTTTTTATTGAATTTTCTCTTTTCTCTTTTATTTCTTAATGTCTATTTTTATGTATGCTCTTACATTTATTTTCTCCTGCTCTATTTGTTTGTTTGCTCATTTTATTGCTTCAAGTGTAAAGCACTTTGAGCTGCATTTTGTGTGTCAGAGGTGCTATACAAATGAAGTTATTCTTATAAAGTGAACAATCTAACACAGCCTTAGTTGATTTTATATTCTTTAAAAAGTGAAGCTCAACATTTGAAAAAAAAAAAAAAAATAGCCCGTCAGATGAGGAGATGGATACGATTGCCTGGATGTAGACTGATATAATAAAAGTCTAAGTTCCTGATAAGACTTTTTTTTTTGATGATCTGGCTTTGATATTGTACTGTTTACATTACAGAAATGTGAAAAATTACTGATGTCCTCAAAGATAGACCCTGAAAATCCTACAGCCACAGAGCATCAGAGTGAAAACTCATTTTCTGCTGCCCATTTCCCATGCTGTTTGAAGAAGTACGTCTTTGCCACGAGTCACTTTGAGGCCAGAGACGTTAAACATAACAATAACCATTAAATAGACTGGGAAAAGAGAGAAGTAAAACCAGGAGTGGAAGGACTTAGTTTTGTTCTCTTAAAGTTGCAAACTACTGTGAACAAAGGGAGAAATGTTAACGAGCAATCACCTTTATTAAAGCCGCTACTTTTTTGTGCTGCTGGCCCCATTAACCAAGTCTACAAAGAATACTGAAGTTATGTGTGGTGTCCAATTTCCCAGTGCTGGCTGCACTAATGAAGCTGGTGACTCATTTAACCTCTACAGAAAGAATTTATTACAATCTATCAGAGCGGCAGGAACGTCTTAATTTAGGTGCACCACTAATAGAGTCTGAGTCATCGTTAGCGCTGTGCCCAAACAACATATCTGTCCCTTTCTCTCTGTCTTTGTTTGATCTCTGTCCACTTGTCTTCTCTATGCTGCTGTTTTATTTCACCCCCGTGCTTTTTCTTTTTCTCCATCTCCTCTCCTCCAACTCAAGGTTGACACCTACAGAATTTACATAGAAGTGCAGAGAATTTTTGCACTAAGGTGAACACCAATTTTTGAGAGGTAAACATCGACATTTATCTTCAATGAGATCTTACTGATCTTGTGACTTCATTTAAATCCTGAAAACTGAAAAGGTTTATACAAAGATAATGTGTTGTATAACAATAGAAAATAAAAGGTGTGCTTGCTCTGTGGGCCTAAAGGTTGTGTTATGCCTTTATTTGGGAAAATTTGGATGCAAACGTTTAACCCAGGGACTTTTTCCTGTGTCAGTACATTTGCTTGAAATGCCAATAATTTTGTCCTCCCAACTCCTTCCCTCCCCACCCATCTGTACCTTCAGCTCCAAGCTTGGGTCGTTTCCCATGTAAACCAGAAGGCAGTGGAGGGCGGCCAGGCGCTGAGGGTCGGTCCAGCCACTGGGACACCTTGGACGGAAGGTGATGTACAACAAATTTACCTTTTATACAGCATAAGCATATATAAACACAGAGGCACAGATGCAGATGCAGAGGCAGACAGCCAGCAGTCACCTACACAGTGATGTATGTGTGGTTTAAAACAAAAAAAGTGGTCTAGAGTTGAAATATGAATGAATTGAATAAAAAATGTCCATGGACGGGAAACAGAGCAAAGAGCCACTGCTGCATCTTTATTGAGCAGGATGCTTCGATCCAAATTTTCCACTGGCATAGAATCAAGTTAGAGCTATATACTATATATATATATATATATATATATATTTTTTTTTTTTTTTCCACAGAAAGGCTCAGCAGGTGCACTCACAGAAATAACCCTCACTTGTCTGCTTCCTACTTATACTCTCCCATTCTCTTCTCTAGGTACATAAATGCCACCTAGATATTTACCCTGAATATACAGTATACATCAACTTTATTTCCACCATAAGCGAATGAATCATGCTCACCTAGAAGATGAGCACAGGATCTGCAGCAGGTAGGCAGGGCTGAGCTCGGCTGCGTGGATCTTTCCAGTGGTCAGGTCCAGCAGGCGACCACAGGACTCCTCCTCTGTGTGCAGCACCGTGAAGTTAGCGACGCCGCGACACTGCAGGCCCAAGTCCACATCCTGACCTTAGAGGTGTTGAAACAGACAGAGGAGGAATATGAGGACTTTCTTTTCCGACAGGCAAATATCAGTGAAAGCTCCATGTTTGCACAGGTTCCATGTTTAAAACATCATATTAAAAAAAATCTAAATCACATATGTGTGCACTGCAGCTGAGAAAGAGGATGGACAAACTGCTTCCACTCATCTTACACATGATTTGTACAAAAACTTTGTCTTACCAGAGATGAAGAGGGAGTGACAGAGCATCTCCTGCTGCCTGGTGTTGACACAGTGGAGGAAACAATCCTTCAGATACACCAGGATGTAGTAACCTACATAGAAAAACACCATAACGTCACTGTTTAAGTATGCTAAAAGCACACTAGACCTTTATTAGGTTGCATGAGGACACACACACACTTATTTGTATTTGCGAGTCGGTGTTTCTGTTTATGCATGTTTGGCAGGCAAGCTAACCCACTCATACACACCCACGGAGTTGAATTTCTAAGCAGAATGAAGTGTGTGTGGTGCATTATATTCCTGTGTGCACACTGACCTATGGGGATGAAGAGTGGATGTAGTTGTGCAGCTTTGTGTTGCGACAGGTCGCTGCCCAGAGACACTCTGAAGGTTTTGCTGCAGTCTGCAGAAAGACAGAAATTGAGTCGCCACGTGCTGGAGGTAGAAACTTCAAACTTTTCTTTTGACTAGACGGCGCACACACCTTTGTGAACCAAAACCACGGTGTATATTAGTTCCCGTTTGTCCTTTAGAGGTTGGCTGTAGCACACACACATGCTGCCTGAAAACAAAACCACAGGGACGGAGCAGATGCGTATCAAACTGTAGGTGCTGTTATTTCGGGACCAAAGCAATGTGAATGTTCATGAAAATCAATGTGAGATCAAATCAGTGCCTTTTGGTTTGTTTTGATGGAGAATCTATTCACAGTTTAATATCTGATGTTGAAATTGCACCAGTCACTGAGACGAGGAGGTTTTTCATTTAGAAATAACAAATTTAATCAAGATTTCAATTAATAATCATTCTGCTTATCTAATCAGCTTGTTCATTGTTTGAGCATCCACTTTTAACCTGTTTATATTATCAGAGCATCTCTTATATGTAAGCCTAGCGAGAAAAGGTTACCTTGATGTTCATTAATCAGCATTTTCATTTTGTAATGGAACTCCTCCAATAATCATCATGCCAAAAATGAAAGTGAAAATTATGTTAAGTGCCTTGATTCATGTCCTGCATTGTGCTTTATTGTCTGATTCACTGTGCACTGAAGATGTTAACACAGACTTACGTTCTTGTTTTCACAAAGGGAAATAAAAAACGCACACGTAAACATATTAGTGATGATAATTAATGGAACTGGAGTAACACATCTGAGTGAGAGGGCACATGTGTAAAAGCACATTATTCACACAAGGCGAGTGAGACTTTGATACCTATTTGGTTTGTGAATACTCTCATCCGAACAAGCTCCCGTTCTGGTTTCTCCATGTGATAGTGGTCAAAACCAAGGTTAACAAACCTGCAGGTCATACACACAGGTACAGTACAAAATAAGATTCAAAGGAATGTAGATTCAGATCCATTTGCCAACTGAGGAAACATATTTCTAATTACTTGACCGAGGGGAAAGGATTAGCAGGTAACTCTATCGGCAGCTCCATCTGTTGTACGACAACATAAAACAAGAGAATTGCAGGTGTTTCATCAAACGAAAGAACAAACCATGTGCACACAAATAGCTGATGCATTAAAGCACAAGACATGAAGTGGGACTTACTGTAGTGTCACAGTTATGGTTGGAGTAAAACTGAACGCATCTCAGCAGGAACTTGTCCTGTGAACACATGACACGTGATTGTTGGTGAGGTCATTCCGCAGCTCGCTCTGCGTTTTGACCGTCGTGTGACACAGCCGCCTTTTGTATGGATGAATGCATCGTGTAGTCAATCATGTCCGCGCGCGTTACCTTGTGCATGAGACAGTAGAGTCTTTGCATGTGTCCGTCCCACTGGACCCAAATAAAATCCTCTACTATTCTCTCTACAGTTTTGGGCAAGCGCTCTGGATTCGCCATCACCTAGTTCACACACATACACACACACACACTATTCATATTCAACATATTCTGAATTCGTAATGCACATCTTTCCCCAGGCGAATTGGAGACACTGTAGTTTATCGCCTGAGAATGAGGTCAAAATAATATATTCTTTGCACCAGGTTATGTAAATACATTCCAACTGTTTTACTTATTAATTGCTCGATATGTAGACCCTGGGAAAGAATTTATACACAAAGCCACCAGCCAGAAAAATTCTCAGTGATACTTTTTAGCTTTACTGAGGCAACTGTCCACAAACGCATCCTTCAGGAAGAAAAAGACTGAGCAGCAGGCAATGTGGAAAATGCAAAGTACTAACCACTCTATAACCCTCCTGTTTGGTCAGCAGAACATGGTACAGATCCACATCTGAAACACACACGAGCATAATTACGCGTAAACACAACTAATAAATGTCAAGAATCATTTTTCTCCTGAGAGCTGAGGGTTTATTTTCGCTGAGAACACAAAAACTCACATCCGTCTTCTGTCAGCAGCAGTAGGTGGCTCTCCAGCACTGATCTCCTGTCAGTTTCTTGGTGGAGGAACTAGAGAAAGCCGCAGACAAACATGAGTCAGCATCTGAAGTATGAACAAGTAGTTTATGACACTTGTCACCAAACAAAGACATCACTTTGCAGATTTTTCTCTTTTTTTTATGTTTCAACACAGCCCTCAAATATTCTTGGCGTGTCTCTAAGCGCGTGGTTTAGCAACAAACAGTGAAGAATGCATATTTTATAGGCACAGTAGCTTAATTACATAATCATTTATAATATTCCCCTGTTAATGAGATGACATAATTTAGGAAGAGAAATAAACAAAGATTAAGTGATTAAAGAGAAAGTGATAGAAAAGCGACTACAGGCCAGTGCACTTTCAGCAAGCTTAATAACATAAATAGTCTACGGCACTTTTACACTGCAAGCTCCAACTCACTGTAACTGCAACGTCAGCTCCTGGCTGCAGTAAAACCTGTGTGACAGCAGCCAAGACAACACACACACACACACACACACATATACCTGCACTTTGACCCTGCAGTCAACTGCCTTGAGTACTTTAGTGTTGTTGATGGGATGGATCTCAATCAGGAGAGTCAGACACTTGGATACTGCAAAGATCAAACACAATTATGGCCAAGTTTGAAAATGCCAGGTATGGATTTAAGATACTTTTAGAAGCAGAAAAGGTTAATGTCACAGCCATTAAACAAAACTGAGAGAGGATGTTTACTTGGTCTGAGGTGTTGTACTTCTGTGGTATTTTGTGCCAAGCTGACAGCTGAGAGAGAGAGAGAGAGAGAGGAAGAAGTGCAGTGACATGACTTAATATTACAGATTTGGCCCCAATGGTGGAAGAAAATAATAATGCAGAACTACTCCTGAACTGCTCTCTAGACACTGAAGCTTAGACATAATTTTGAGCCAAGAGCACTCTATCGTTAATAATGTCTATTGCTGGTTAATTCATTGGTTGTACATCACAGGGGCTCACCCAACAACGTCTCCTCCTTGTTCAGAGAACAGCTGCTGACACACACCTGCTTGTCAAATGAGTACAGGAGCTGTTGCAGAGAACAAAAACACGGTCGCACGGGGATGAGAGTGCAGAGCTACAGCGGCGTACACAAAAGCAAAAACAGCACTGAAGGGGACATGGGACACACACAAAAAAAATAAAATACCTTGTTCTGTTTGGTGATGGAGTCATATTTACCAATCCTGGTGGTTCCTGTTGCTCCCTGTCAAAAGAGAGTAGTTCTAGTCAGGTCAGGTATCTTGAAAGCAATCAATCAATCAATCAATCAATCAATTAAACAAGTGCAGAGGTGGAATCCCAACCAGCTTTCCCACTGGGATCTTCCACCATAGTGACATGTTTGGAACGTCATGCTTGACCTCTTCATTACCCCGGCTGACCTCGCTGCCTATCCCAACTAGACCTGCCTCACTTCAAACCAGCGAATCGCCCCATTTTTGCGCTCAGCGGGTCTTCTTTGAAACCCCAAGCACAAAGCACATCCAGGCATGCATTAAATTGTAAACCTTGCACTAAAAAAGAGATTATTTTCTGTTTGCAGGCTGCACACTGTCTTTAACCTCCTAAACCCACAGAGTCTTTGGCGGGTCTATCATTAAAAATGTATGTTGTGCAGAGAAAGCACAGTTCAACATAGAGAACTATATTTCATATTCTAGTAAAGATCCGGAGCTTTCCAGAAATACCAAATATGTCAGACAGAACTAAAAAGAAATGCAGAGGAAAGAATATAGGATTTTTTATTTGATGGTGTCCATTTGAAGAGGGATGGCATCTGGGATTTGAATACTTCAGATAGAGTGGCTCTCAAGCCGAGTGCATATAAAGTCCGTATGATATTAAAAAGTACAGGAACTCTATGGAGAAATGTGGGAGCTTTAGGTTAGGTTAGGACATTGTTATAGTGGAATTAAAGGAATAAAGGGGTAAAAACATTGTTTTGTGCAGAAAGTGCAACTCTCAAATAGACAGTAAAATGAAGTGACGCTGAAATGCAGCTTGTAACACAACTGAATTTGAAAGAGCGCTGGATTAATATGGATTAGACTGATCACACTCACTTAATGAGCATATACCCAGTATGAGAAACGCATAATATGCAGTGCCTCCTCTCTGGACTTACCTTCCAGGAGTAAAGGATGCCCCCATCTCTCTCAGTGTTCAGGATACAAGTGTCCACTGTGCCAGTGTATTCTGCAGACATAGCATCATTATTAATACCCATAGCAAACATCATTATCCCTGCCACGGCTCATATTGAAGACACTGATGGTGATGAGGATTTATGCTTTTTTGATGTATAATAACTGTTTGATGCAAAAAAAAAAGCCCAGATTTGGCTATTTAGAATGTGTAGCCTATACAATAATGTTAAGCGTTTCTAGCATATTGGATCCTGCAAAAAAAAAAAAGTTTCTGAGACTGAAAAACTCATGCATTAAAATCAAATTATACTTCCACAGATGCTCAGCTAATGAACTGACAATTCTAAGGGCTTTGATTCAGGAAGTTGTGATTGAATTACTGTTTAAATTGCTCCATGTTCTGGAGATTTATGAGAGTTTTTAAGAAAAAAGTGAAAAGTGAACAGCTCCATCTAGTGCTCAACTTGTTAACACCTTTAAATCATTTAGAAGATATTTCTGATTTTGAGGCTGCAGCTAAATGGAAACTTACAGTTTTAACCAGGGAACATTTTCTTTTCAATAACTAGGCGATCATTCAGTCCACACCTCAAGTGAACACAAACATATACAGCATAGGTCGAAACTCACTCTAAACCCGGTGAGAATAGTAGAAAAAATACTTCTCAACGTTTCCACTTGACACTGGCTATCGCTGTTAGCTACTTTACAAATCAAAGCTGGCAACACCGCGTCAAACTGACCGAGGACACCTGAACGCCTCACCTTTCACCCGGCAGACAGACGCTTCCTTCCTGAGGATGTCAGACACCACATCTCTGTGCAGGTCAAACTTTTGCTGTAACTTCAACATGTGCACGGGTCACTGAGCTCCTTGGTTTTTCAGTAGCCTACAAAAGTCCTTCTTTATAAAGAGTCCGGAGTGAGTGTCGTGGAGAAGAGGCAGCAGCACCTTGCAGCTGGTGTCTGCCCTGGCGTGGCATCATGTGACCGAAAGTCTTGACGTGTTTGCTTTGTGACATGCAAAAATGAAAGGAGCACACGGGACATACACACGTTTCCTACATAAACTCGTTTCTTCCGTTTGATTTCCCAAACTTGTTATTGTTGACATGCGGAAATGTAACGTTGAACCCCAGAATTAGCTCCACCCTCCTGTGGGGATCACCCAGCCAGCCCGGGAAATCGCTGTCATAGGCCGAGGGAGGCATCAGTCCAGCGGCTTGGAATCTCTCACCGCCTCGCTGAATGATTAAACCACCAACACACAGTCGCTTCACAGTGGAGTGGCATTACACTGGAAGACGCTGTAGGGATTTCTCTACTCGTTATAAAAGCATTTCATGTACAGTTAATGGCTTAAGTTTATGATGGTGTGGCAGGTATAGTTTGTGTTGTTTTTATTACATTATATTGCGTGTGGCATGACAGTTGTTGTATTCCTTACAAGAAAAGGCAACTATAAAAGCTGCTTCTATTTTATTTTATTGTACTGTAGTAATAAAAAAAACAGGAAACAACTTTGAGAGATTGTACTGTATAACTGCATGGAAATAAGAAAAGGTCAGTGTCCCTGTTTACTCTGATGTATAGCCTCGAGAGATGCCAGTCTGTCATTGCATCATTCCTTTACATGACCCAGTTGACCCATGGGAAAATTGAATCTTCTTGTAAAAGTGAAAACCTTGAAGTCTCTGACAAGGGATCTATTGCTTCATTGTGGACTCCATTTTTGATCCTAGTTGCAAATTATGAAAGACAAATAAAAGTCAAATAGAAGCTGTCTGTGTGAAGGAGCATGAGACATTTGCAAAGATAAACACACCTGCAGTCTAAGCTCTATGGCTCCATGACCGGAGCTGCTTTCCTTGACCCTATCATTTGTCCAGTCACTAGGATATCTATAATGAAAGCTTCCTCCTCTCTACTCATATTATTACAGAAATAAACCCAATAATAACTCCTAATACGTTGATTATGCCATATGTCGTTTTCATCCTCACAGACACAGACACTCACCCACTTTCCTCTCTGATGTGTTGCACATGATTAAGTGAGAAAACTTTCATTTTCTTTTTCATTTATCTTAAATAGTGCATGGACTTAAGTGAGCCAACCAAGGCCCAGAGGTCTAATTAGAGATATGTTAAATGAAAGTACCTTCCTTGGGATATGTGAAGAACCTATAGTTAATTACTTAATTGTACACAATGTTCCTCTGACTCCCATCTTGCTGAATTAATAACATCTTGTTAATAAATGTATGCACAATGGCACTTAAGAGCCAAGTAACCTGTTTAGTTTCGTTTTATAAGTTGGAACTACAGCATCTAATGACCAACACTGCCCTCCTCTGCTGAGTTTTATGATTGCACATCATTTTTGTTCGTGCAGTGTGATCATGATATCCAAGAAAATGAAGGATGGAGTTTGCATTCTCATCCTGGGACTATACAAGCATTATTTAGATCTATTTCATTATTACACACTAAATAGTCTCTAATGGCAATCGTATTTCCTACGCTGTGGTAAGTGAAATGCAGTTAATTGTTTCTCAGCACAAATGTTTAGGTAGGATGCTAAATTGTATGTAGGCTACCTATTAATATTAATAGGCTACCTTTAGGTGTACACAAGTAGACAACAAGAAGATCATGTATAAATAACAGTAACAGGGTTTTTCAACAAGCTATTGATCCTTTCAAGTTTCAAGTTTTCAAGATCAATCTTTATTGTCCCCAAGGGGCAATTTGTGGTGCACGCAGCCAGCAGCAAAAACAAACAAACAATAGAAATACACGACTAGACACGAATACAGAATAACAATAAATAGTAAAAACAGGAAGAGGTAAAGTGACCACAGTGCGTGCAATCCACCTTAAAATGGCTATGAATCATTTATTATTCAAAAGGCCATGGTGAAAATAAATGAAAGCCCATGTGTTGTCCCTGTTGTGTCTCCTCTTCATTGTTGAGTGAACCATCCTCCGACCATGGACGATCTTTGGTCTCACCGGGCTCGCTGATTGGCTGGCTGTACAACAAGGCCGAGTAAACCCGAATGTAGTCGAGAGTAGGTGCGCCAGAATTTTGGTGACGACAAGTCCGCCCGCCCCCTCCCCCGCCCGGTCTTCTCCGCTCGTCCTTCCCCCCTGCCCAGCTCCACTACCAGGCAGGAGTCCCCAGCAGCACGGCGCGCAACACAACACACTGACAGCTGCGACTGACTCACAACCGAGGGGGGAAAGATGGAGCGCAGAGACGGAGACTTCAACATACTCCTCGCGACCGATTCATACAAGGTAACTATGCGGTGCGCTTGGCGGCTGCTGCAGACGGAGGGAGAGAGGGAGGGAGGCTTTGGGTGGAGGGGAGCGGCTGATGGATGAAAATTGATAAAGTCAAGGTGGTTTCATCATCAGTCCCAAGGCCATCACACTGCTCTCTGTGGCCGGTCTCCGTCGGTTAACAGCAGGCCGTTAGGCTGGAGGAAGAGGAGGAGAGAGGAGGGCTGGTACAGGGGAGATGGGGTGCCAGACTCAGAAAGCAGCCATCCCTCTTTGAGATAGCTAACACAGCCCCGGGACTGATGCTTATTAATACGGACTGGAGCCAGTTTTTCACCGGCTTTCACAGACTCTCTGTGGTATCCGGCTAGCTGAATTAGCTAGCTTGCTTGCCTGCTAGCTCATAGAGAGCGCTGTAGGAAGACGAAGGGGAATGATTGAAAAAAAGGAAGAAGAAGCAGAAGGAGCTAATATTAGCCACTAGCTAGCAAGTGCTGTGCGGGTAGCCCGGTGAGCTGCACATGGGGAAAGTCTCATTCAAGAGCCCCGGCCGGGTGAAGCGTTAGCCAGCGTGCAGCTAGCCACTGTCTGTAGCGATGTATCACTTTCGGGGAATCAAAACCGAAAGTTAAAGCAGGGAGCAAGCCGGATGCATGTACCCGGAGTGACATAGCTAGGTTAACTGACCCGCAGAGGATGTATTTACCCGCTCGGGGCCTTTAAATGCTATTTAACGTAACACTTGGCTGCAGGCTTGTGAGTGTTGTTGTTATAATGGAAAAATATAACAACCAGAGACGTTTAAGTGCCATAACCCCGGCCGCTAATGAACTATGCAAACAGAGGATAAATGCGCTTGCAGGTGCTGCGCTGCCGCACGTAGGAATTGGCTGTCGGTCTGTCGGGCGGTTGCCATGTACAGCAATCATGTTACAGCATTCAGTCATCGAGATGATGGGACAGAAAGGCAGTCATTATCATAGGAGGGATGGGGGCGGGAGGTAGATGTGGATACCGGTAAATTATTGTTAAGTTTGAAAGACAGCTAAAAATGAAACCGAAAACTGTAGACTGAGATCAAATAGCCTACCAAGTTGAAGTTTGAAATGTTAGTCTGATGAAACACAACTAAAGCATTTTGCTCACATAAACCCACCATTAGTTAGCCTACTACATCAATAACTGGTGTAATAATTAGCAATGCCTTAATGTGATATGTGGAAAAGACTTAGTTATGGAAACAGGTTACTTGAAGGCATCATGTGAATCTGTTTATTGTATTATAAATTCAAATAAGGTGCCATGAGGTATAGAGTAATGTTTTTTTCTATAACATATCCTTCAACAAATGAACCTTTGTCCACTAATTTACTCTTTGACTCCCAGCCAGGCTTTGAGAGTGTGAGCGTTTTGTTCTAAGACCAGTGAACCATCATACAGCTAAACTTGCCATTTAAAAAAAACCCTAGTTTTACAGTTCTTTACAGTTTCTTGTGAAGATTTAGTTTTGTTTCTGTATTCGAAGATGTAACTTTCAATTTCTCTTATCAAGGTATGGTAACTGTTCTGGTTTTCATTTCTTGGAATATGGGTGTGAAGGATCTAAAGTCCGTTCTATTTATAGCCTACTTTATTTCCAGTAGTTTAAGGATGGGTTCAAAATATAAGCTCTGGTGAAGACTTATTTAGACACTCCAGATCATAAATGGTCACATTAATGTTAATGTCACTACTGATTAGTGGCACTAGTGGAGGCAGGTTGTTAAGGAAGAGAACCTTCACTCCTTCAGGATGTGTCCTTGTTTTCTTTATTTTAAAAAAAGGCCTGTGGGTGAGAAGTGCTGTTTTTATAACTGAGCTGAACCCAACCTTGGTTATAATTTGTGCTCTGATACTGTATATTGTTGCCAAGGATCACTTAAGATATAATTGTGACAAGTGCTGAAAGTGCTGTCATTCAGTGGCACAAGAAAGGCCCGTCAATTATCCAGTTTGTGAGGCTTTTACTTTGAAATTAGGTACGTGGTTTTAAAGATATTATACCTGTTGCCTCCTGTAGAAATGACTCAATGAGTAAATCATTTTTGCATAGGCATTTTATTTATATTTGATTTAAATGAAAGTAATAAATGATAAGGTTAGTTGTGTGAGAAAGTGTTATGCTTTTCTTTATCCCTAAAACAAATGACTAATTAGAAAAACACTACCCCCTAAATGCTCCACACTGTGTCCAATATAAAGCAGAAGATCACTGAGTAAACGTGTTTCTAGTCAGGATATTTAAAGTCTCAAATTTCCTGTTGTGTCTGTGCACTATGCACCTGTGTTGCTATACCAGGCTGAAATTACTGGCATTGTGTCTTTAAACTGCCACTTGAGTTACACAAAAGATAAAACCTGACAATAAGCCAACTTGTCAGTTGTGCAAGATCTGTTGTCTCTACTCCAGAGCTCCGAAAAAAGTTTACCGAATTGACAAATGTCACTATTTACTGTGTATTTGGGTGTGCATCGTTGCTTCAGTGAAAGTCTGTGTGGTAACCTTTGTAAAGAGAGAGGGAGGGGGGGCGGTGGGGGGGCATTGAAAGCAAAGCAGTGTGGGAGGAGAAAGCTGAGTGACTCCCAGACCAACCAGAGGCATGCACTTTGTTGACAGGACATAAAAACAAACTGTACCTGAATGCCTTTTTTGTTTTGTCTGGTTGGATCGAAAAGAAAGACTCACCCAGAAAGCCAACCTCGCCTATTGTCTGGAAACACACATACACACACATGCACAGGGCCATTGTCGCTGTGTGGAATTGGATTTGAACATATTACAGGGTGGAGGCCGTACAGTATGTCATTGTTCCCACTGATCTTTTGTAAAAAAAAAAAAAAAAAAAAAAGCAATACCACAACACAAGGATGTCGCCATATAACCACTTTTATGTAACATGACATTTTTCTGACCTGTAATCCAGATAGAATTACGGCTACTAAATCGGCACGCCTCCAAGATTTTTGTGGGAAAAACATTTTCACAGTGCAAAGTAGCTACAGAGTGGGTCGAGACCTGTGACATTTAAGTAATAGGATGGTCTGATGAAGCATTTTGCCACATGCTGCTCCAGGCTTCAGATGTTGTCCTGCTTGGACTGAGGCCGCACCTGAAAGTGAAAGTGTCCTGTCTGGTGGCCAAATGAGTACTTCTGATGACCAAGCGTTTCATTTTTCACACGAGGGCGATCAGAGACACAAGGCAAACCATGTTATGCCCCTTTCCCACAAATATGATAGTTCTCAGATGTCTTAAAGTCAAAATACTCCAAGGATCAAACATCACATCTCTCTTTTCATCTGGTCACAACAGCCCTGTTCAGAACAGCTGGTTTAAATGCAAATGAGCCACTGCTTGCCCCGTCCCCTCTACCAGTACAGGTAGGGGTGGTATTATGCAAATTTGAAAACTAATGACATCATTGTATGTCACCTGAGGGAACAGCTCGTAAAACCAAATGAATATCGATCTTGAGAGCCTGAAAATGACCGATTTTTTTTTTGGTCAATTCTCACATTTTGGAGGCTGAAAGGAGAGACAAACACCCAAAAATATGTCAAAGAGCCTTCGAACCACTTTCACAAAAGTGGGATCAGAGACTGAACTGAATTTTAATAAATTAAAGTTGTGTATGACTGCTGCAAACAGTTATTTTCATTAATAGCTCACCTTTATGAAAACTTAGATGGACTGTTGATTTTAAAATTTGAGACTTTTGAACAAGCTGTCAGCAGCACAACATATTATCACCTCATAAAGCTGTATTGGGAACTGAAACAAAACAAAGAAAAAAATGGACATGGAATTAAAAAGCTCAATTTCTAATCACCTGATTAATTCAATACTCTGATTTTATCTCTGTTTTGGTCTCCACCAGCAGCACATGTTAAAATTGTGTTCACGCTTGACAATGGGAGCTGAATTACAATCGTAGCTGTCCATATCCTTAACTAATAGTCTAGGGTCGATAATGAATTATTAATCCGTGTAATAAGTGTGTTCTGTGGGAGGTCTCCCTTGACGGCTGGTTTGTGTGTTTACATGGACATGTGCACCAGTGAATGTGTACACACGTGGTCTGGCCTAGTGTCATGTTGTATGTCTTGACTCTATTTTGAGTCATCGAAAGCTCAGAGGAAAGGACAGAGACATAGGTCAGAGAAACTGAGTAGTTCATTGACATTTATCTCCTCTCTCGCCTCTTCCTCACAAACTCAGCTGGTTTTCTAGGTTGTGATTGTGCCTTCAGGCCATACAACCCTCGTTCCAACATAACCTCAATGTATTTATAAAGGTGTGAAGTCCTGTGCGTTACCAAGGTTGTAGTCGAAGGAAGGACGAGGCCTTGACCTATGTTTACCCTTGATTAATATTCTGTTGGTTCTGTCGTAAAATCCTTTCTTGACTCAGAGACAGAATTGCAAACATTTAAGATAACAGACAAACCAGTCAAACTCTGCCCTGTCCTCATGTCCTCAGGCTGTTAATTCAGTGCACACAAGTGGTGCTGTGATGAGGGTTAAATCCTCAAATGCCCCAGTGTACTCCCTGGAAATCCCTGAACTCATTTGGGGGTTTAATTGATGACTTGGCAGCGACGGCCGACTGCTGCATCTTGTCCTTTTTGTTAGTGTGCGTCTTAAAGGTAGCGTGTGTCCCTCACACAGTGTTTATCTTTGTGTATGAAACATGTCTGGGCATGTCTCCGAGGGGTTTGCTTGATCCGAAATGTCACTGCTCTCGGTATCATATCAGGCGGTTGACAGTAGATTAGAAGATCACTGGAAGCACGCACCAAACTGAGACTGGTATTTTCTGGATAATGACACAGTAGCAGAATAATAGAGGACGTGTCTGCGCGTAGAAAAGTCTAACATGCCTCACCCTGATTGTGACATGTATTCGATTTTAACACAATAGATGGATAGATCGTTCTTTTACTGGACTGGAATTTGGTTTGGTTCCTTGTAATTACAGATTACTGAGAACACTACGATGCCGTTGCCTCATATACCTTCTTGTGTTGTAAGTCTGAATAGCTCTCTGGGCTGCGTGTGTTTGCACCGAGTCGTTGAATCGGCTGACTCATTTGTTTCTGAGCATTGAGATTTTATTTGCTCTTTGAAAATGTTGTATTACCTTTGCATCCCAGAAACTGCTCCAACATCACACAACAGTATAACAACTGAGATGATTATCAAACTTTGCAATGTAAAAGATTGAAGGCATTTCAACATTTACACAAGTTGTGATTAGTTCCTCTGGACGACAATGTTATCTAATGGTGTATGGCGCCCTTTATTGTGAAATGTAGTAGGAGGAGTATATAGCATGTCCACTTGCTCCTGTTGTATCATGGTTATTATAACATAGAGTTGAGTATGAATAGTTGTGCACTCCAAAAAGTCCTTGTACAAGAAATAAACCTAACCTTTCACACGTCCATAACAAGACAAGAGTGTTGCTATTGATTTTTACCTTGTTAAGAATTCATGCATTGTTAAATCTCCTAACCAGCTTCTCAGCAAGAGCAAACACAGACTATGACTTTTCTCATGTATCTTGCTGCTTTAAGTTGTGAGGCGTAGCCACTGAAAAGAAGATCCATAGTATTACCTGTTATAATGCAACATTCTTCAACTGGTTATTTATTGTAGATACCCAGGATCCCGTTTCTAATCTCATCAATATGTGCTCTGTCTCTGTAGGTAACACATTACAAACAGTACCCTCCCAACACAAGTAAAGTGTACTCCTACTTCGAGTGCCGCGAGAAGAGGACAGATCCCAGCAAAAGCAGAAAAGTCAAATATGACAAAACTGTCTTCTACGGCCTACAGTACATCCTTCACAAATACCTAAAAGGTAAGTTCTGACTCAGATTTAAAGGTCCCATGTTGTAGAAAATGCAAGGTGCTATATAAAAATGTTTCAAGTTTAAAGTATCTCACACGCATTGTTATATAAGTTACACTTTTGATTTTTCACTTTCATTATGGCCAGGTGCAGACTACAAACTTGACTGATCAAGTATTTTAGCCTCGTCATCAGAATATGACTTTCTCTTTAGCTAATTTCAACACTAACTAACTGACTGACTGCCACTTGCATTTACTAGTACATTTTGTCAGGTTTTGCAATATGCTGCCTGCGGTTGGCCTGGCTCTGTGTCAGCCAATCAGGGGAGAGGCTCGAACACCAATGCAAGACACCTCGTTCTTGCTAGAGCTTCAGAAACTGTAAGGGAGGAGATGTGCAACTGGTATTAAAACAACTAGTTTATCCAGGAAAAACTGAAAAAAATGTGTATCTAGAATTAAAAGAGATGTTTTGTCCTGTGCAATTGGATGAATAAGTGTCCTGCAGAACACATGGAGGTCTGAACTCCAACCCAGTAGGAGCTCTGCCGGCTGCCAGGCTGAATGACTTTGCAGCTTGTAATGTTTGAAGCTACCAAGCCACATCCACTGCCGCTGACTCTTCAGGCCTTTTGTGTAAATAAAAAAATGTGTTTCCAGTCAACTTAACAAATTAAATAGGGTAACATTCCTATGCTTGGATTACATAACCCTAACATAGACTCTGTTTTCCTTAACTTTTTCATCAGTTTCACCCTCATGCTGTTGAAGCTGCACAGTACACACATTATTTATTCGACTTTTGTTCAGTTTATTTTTTTCAATTAGAGAAGACTGAGTATGGGTTAAAAACAAAATCACCACAAGCTTTATGGGTCCCTCTGTGATACTTTATTGGTCCCTGTGGGAGAAATGAATCTTTTTTTCTCTCCCATCTCCAGAGCAAGGTCAGAGCACAGGGTCAGCCTCTGAACAGTGTACGTGGAGCTACTCAAAATTCAGTCCATTGCTCAAGGACACTTCAGCAGGGCAGGTGTCTGCTATCGTGGCCCACGGCAACAGTGCTTTTACCCACTTTAAAAAACCAGCAAGGTTACAGTGTGCCTCACTTTGATTGGAGTGTACAGGGCGTAACACACACAGCCAGCAGGTTAGGAAGAAATAGGCAGAGAAAAGACTGAAAGTTGGATGTGTACAATACACTCTCTGCTCTAATTAACTCAACTTAGCGAAGGTGGATGTTTACGTTGGCTGATGTGATCCCGGGGGGCATGAGAGAGAGCAAGAGATATAGAAAGAGAAAAGGTTGAAAGAGAGAAAGAAAGAAAAAAAAGAATCTCCCTCCTCTTAAGAGGATTTCATGGTGTGGTAGCAGAGGTGCGGGGGAGACGGAGATCCAGGGATAACAGAGGGAGAGAAGACAAAAGCACAGCTGCTCTTTCACCGTCGGAGGGAGAAAGGCCAGCTGTCTGTGCGCAGCGTCCCTCCGAGCTCAGTGATTAGGCCGGTCATTAGAGATGCATCCTCGACCCTCGAACTCACCCAACCAAAAGTGTGGATCATGATTCTTGTGGAGTGAGTCAGGGAGTGAAGTTTCTAACTTCACTTTCTCAGAGGGAGGAGGCCTGCAGGAGACGTCAGGGAGAATCACGGTGAAAGCAGAACCTCTGTTTACCAAAAACCACACTACTGGAAGTGTGAACCCAATAGTTTTCCATTCACATGACATAGTCTCAGATAATCATGTCTTTTTGTATGAATTTAGTTTAGAAATACAGTATGTTCAAAAAAAAACTTTCCTAGTAATCTATTTGAGAAAAACAGTCAAAAGGAATAATTCAGCATTCTTAATAAAAATGAGATTTGCTGGCAAGAGTTAGAAAAAAAACATTGATACTCTCATGTTTGTACTGTAAATATGAAGCTGGTGCCAACAGGCGGTAAAAGCAAGGAAAGACTTGAAACAGTGGAAGCTGCTATCCATATTTAGAAACTACTGTATGTCAGCTCGCCAAAATCGTACCCAAAAAACTACTGAAAAGTCAAACAAAGTCAAACTTGAAATGGAACAAGGGCTCGATTGCCTAGTGTGTTTGGTGTGCGCGTCAATGCCTGACAAAGACGCCTTGTCTGCATGCACGGGATGCTTGTAATTTAATTACGCGTTTCTCAGACATCTCTCTCCGTACCTTCATGTCCCTCTGCTTTATTCTTCCTTCTTCCCTCATTCCCCACCTCTGTCTCCTCCTCCTTTTCCTCGTCCTCTGCAGGAAAGGTTGTGACTCAGGAGAAGATCCAGGAGGCCAGGGAAGTTTACAGAGAACACTTCCAGGATGACGTTTTCAACGAGCGGGGCTGGAATTACATCTTGGAGGTGAGAGACTGTTTCAAGTTGCCTGAAAATCATGGAAAGACTGAAACCAGGTGTTGAGGTGTACATATACACAGGTGCCAGCATGTGCTCATGTTTGCACATGAAACATGAAGAGGACGTATCCAGATGCTAGAGGACAGTCCCTCTCTCTCACACACACCTTAAGACGTACAGAGTGTTCCTAATAAACACACATAATGTACAGTGAGCAAGCCTGCAATCTGATTACTGTTAGATTGAATTTGTTTCCAGATTGGGTTTAAAGTGTTTGTAGCGTTTTTGATCATAAAACCTCACTGTCACACTGTGAGGGACAACTCTGCAGCGGGGCTAAAAATAAACCGTCTACATTTTCACAGGTAGCTCAGCGGTTACAAGCCATTTCTCAGAAATAAAGTAAATTCCTGATGGGTAATGAACGCACGCTAATATGAGAACAAATCTGAACCGCATGCGGCGCCGCAGAGGAGGGATTGAGAGCTCTTCTTGAGATGCAAGCCGGATACAGCGAAAAGAAAATGAGTCAATTTATGTATCTGAGAAAGTGTGAACACAATGTTTCTGATTATTGAGAGACACTGTTTCAGCACCTTGGAGAGAGCACGGCGCTCTGTACTGACAAAGGATCTGCTCAAGTGAGGAGAAGTGTTAATAAAGCCTTATTTACACTCTTCCCCTCGCCGTCTTTTACCACATTTCTTAACTCTCAATTTGTCAGACTGTGTATTTTTTCCACTAATCACCCAGCCTATGGCGTTGATGATCTTGTAAACCAGCAGCAAACACATGGCCCATACCAAGCATACAAACATGCAGGCGGCGTGTGAGATGTTATAAAGTCCTACTTGGAGATTCAGGGTCTTTCATCCAGTGCGCACTTTGTATTTCGGTGTGAAATGCAACATAAGATTTGAAAATTTAGCTTCAGGCCAGGTTTGAAATGCAGGAGCTGTGTGTGTGTGTGCGTGTCTCACTGTCTTTCCACACAGCACCAGGTGTGAAGCAGATGTCTGAAGGTTGCTTCTCACCAACTCTCCTTTCTCTAAGTCGTGTCACTAAAAATAAAAATAAAAACACCCTTTCCAAGCCACGGAGACGAAGCCGACAGTGAAAACCTGATCGTAATTCTGATGTCATCTTCTGTGTTTATCTGTGTGCCTCCAGAAATACAAAGGACACCTGCCCATTGAAATCAAGGCAGTGCCAGAGGGGAGTGTCATTCCTCGAGGCAATGTTTTGTTCACAGTGGAGAGCACGGACCCTGAATGCTACTGGCTGACCAACTGGGTGGAGGTAAGTTGATCTTGTTTGTCTTTCTCGGCCCAGAATGATAAGTGTATTATTCTGTTAGTCATCATCCTCTGAGCTGAGGAGGATGCTGGCATTGAACAGGCCAGCATCTGGTGTGATTGCATTGTGGGAAGTGTAGGAATCAGATCCAGTGTTTTTGGGGGGGATTTTGACCACACTGCAAACTAAGTCTGCATCTCAGTGTCTGCTCTTTCTAATTGGATGATTTTTATTTTTTATTCTTGCGACCCACCCCTCCAAGACGTAATTGAAATTCAGCACTGAATTGTTGCATTGTTCCTTTAACGGCTTCAGTCTCCAGTTTGATGATGGATGTAAATTTCCTCTCGCTCCTACAGTATATATAGTTGAAACTTAAATGTGCTCCTACTATTGCACCTGAAGCAACAATGCTGAGCTTATCAGTAGGAGTTGTGGTTAGTTTTGTTTGATTATCGATTAAAGACAAAAGACATTAGCGACATTTATGCTCTCTTTATTGCGTTGTTGAGTTAATAGTTTTATAAAAGCCATAAGATACGTGGCTTGGCAGCGGGCCCAGCGGCGCTTCTTATCTCATCTTCTTGGAGAAGCCCAGTGAAATACACTCCTGCCTCGGCTTATTGCTTAATCGTTTCCCTGAGATGCGTTGTCACTGCAGCGCCGTGATTCATACAGGTTGGCTGAAAAGCACAAGATCAAGAGAGCTGGATGTTGGAACATTTTTTGTGTGGTGTTTTTGTAGTCGACAAAATAATTTAGGTCCTAAATCAACCCCCCCCCCCCGCTCTCAGACCTGTGTTCTTCTCCTTGAGGCATCACATCTCTGAAATTATTCTAGACACCGTGAAGAATGGGTGTTGGCTTTTATTCGCTCAAGTTTATCAATCAATCAGTCGTGTTTGTTCGCTGCAATCTGGAAGGAGATCGTTGAACTTCTTTGGAAATATGCTTTCTGGCTTTTCCTGCTGAACCAGGTTGAGTTGGGTGAGCAGATTGATTCGTGAAGATCACCAAGTACAACTAAGCATTGTATTTTATTATGTTTTACCTTTTGTATTTTGCTACATTTTACTTGAAGCATCAATTTTTCATTTTTACTCGGGGTTATGTACCAAACTACATCTTAGCCAGGACCGGTAATTTACTCTCCGCTCTCCTTGTTGCCCAGCAACTGCTCAGAGAGGATTGTTGTCATTGCACTTTGGTTTTTGTTTGGATTAAATAAGATGTAGTGTGATAGTGAGCCGTAGAGGAGCTATTAGGAGGATATTGTGTTTGGACAATAAGAGATTGAATGTTTTCTTCTGTTTCGTTTTTTTTTTTTTTTTGATTTACAGTTTAATTTTACAATGAGCACAATTCTTGAATTACGCTGAACTAAACTGAGCTGAGCTAACAGGCTGAGCTTATTTCAACAAAGCCAAACTGTCTTAAATCCTCATCTTCCTGTATCAGGTGTCATCACAGAACACAAACGCTGTCAGCTTGATGCAGTCAGAAACAAAACTCACTAAAATAAAGGTTCAATCATCTGAAACAAGCATCAAACAGTTTGAACTTCATCCTCCGGTTTAGTATATTTAGGACTCTGAGCTAATGCACAGTGCGGCTCCTCCCTGAGATCAGAAACATCTCATGAACTTAATGCTGCATGAGCAGAGTGCATACTGCAGTGACTCGGCAGAACTAAATTCACTTAGCCCGTGCGGGGAAGTGCTCGGCCGCTCCATCTCTCACAGTGTCAGCTCTGTTCATAAACATCTTGTTTGACTTATTGCACAGATTAATCCGGCAGTGATTCTTTAGAATATGATTAAACAGAGACAATATGCTTCTTGTGTTTCAACCCATTTGTTCACAAAGAAAGGGTTTTACATGATGTACAATGGGACGGCTGTGAACGTCTCGCAGACACATTTTTAAGCAAATTAACCAGAAGTTTCTTTTTGTCTTCTTGACTCCCGTCTGCATTTGCATTTATGATCTGCACACAGTGATAATGACAAACACCACAGTAAAATGAAGGACTGTTTGACATGGGTCACCCATAGCCAAGAGCAATGTGACAGCACACACACATACACACACTTAGTCAGTCTTCACAGCTGATATAAATACATCCATGAACACACACACACACACACACACAGTCACCCTTCATGTCTGATGTAAAATTAGCTGTAGTGTTTAGCCTGGCGTCCTTGGGTTGCGTCATTAGGTCAAACTCTGTTTCTCTTTCTCTTTCACGCTCTCTCCCTCTCTCTCTATCCCTCTCTCTCTTTTTCTTCTTCTTTTTTATTTTCTGTTCCCTCCTTTTCACCATAATCTTTTGTTTATTTGCATCCTTGCCCCCTTTTCTCTCTCTATACCCCTACCTTCTTCATTTTCATCCCTCTTTGTCCTTCCTTATCACCCTCCATTTTGTTCTGGGACGTTGACCGAGAAGTTATGCAGGCACGCGAGTGAGTGTGTTTGTGTGTGTTAGTGTGTGCGAGTGTGTGTGCACACATTCCTCCTGAGTGTTGTTAGTTACTCTCCTTCCTGCTTCATTTTATCGTCTGAGACATTATCCTTCCTGGACCGTCATAAGTCAGTGTTAGTGTGAACAGAGAGGAGAGATAGCCGGATACACAGAGAGGTCATGACCTTTAAACTGACTGTGTGTGTGTTTGGCCCAGTCACATGAGTCCATATTATGGTTTAGATTATGATTCATCTAAAGAGGCATGTGACCTACTCAGGGTTACAGGGTGAAAACACACACTGCATAGTATTAGCAGACTATTTGTAATTGTGTGTCTTGTGTGTTCAGAGCTTTTGTTTTATTTAATCATTTTTCACACCCTCTCTGCGGTCAGTCCTGTTGTCATTCACAGCTTCATTTGAGTCACGGTATGTGGCAAAGACAGGTTGCCCTGGTTACATAATATCTGTTTCATGTGGTAGCAACACTCAGGGGTTAGCGTATTAGCTTTCTCTGCCCTGGAGCGGAAGTAAGTGATGACACTGTGGTTTATTTGCTACTAGACTCTCTGACTTGTTAGACTCCCATCTGTAATCTGTTCTACTTTGACAAGATGAATTTTGAAAATGCATCGGACCATCACAGATACACACACACACACACACAAACGTACTATATGCTGCAGATTGTAGGAAGTGTGTTTTCATGAAAATTCCCAGTTGGTGGCGGCGGCGAGCACAGATAAGCCACTTGTTTTCATATTGAAATCTATGATTCTGGTCCAGAGTTGACTTGCGGCATCGGGGAATGTTCTTTTCCCAGAGTTTGTCTTGTGTGAATGAGCGGCCTCCTTGATCCCCCTGAGCCTGTTAGTTTTGGATATTAGTACCAGCTGAATACTGGGAAGATGGGGCGGCGGGTGGACTAAACATTCACCGGTCTGTTCAGCGCTGTAAGAAGACTTGTTGTTTTTTGTCCAAGAGCGAAAAGATTTCTTCTTCTTTTTTGCGCCTTATTGTTTAAAATGGAAACTAGACAAAGACTGCAGGGTCAGGGAAGAAAGGGAGACATGTATCAAAGGCTCCAGGCTGGATTCGAACTCGTGTCGCTGCAGCAACGACTCAGCCGTAATGGTGCGCACGCTACCCGCTGAGCTAACGGGGCGATGGTGGGTTTGATTATATATGAAGAAGTGTATAGTCAGACTCTGTGAAATGAAAGTGGAGACGTGATGAACTGGGCTCTAACTTTTTTTTCTTGTGGCTCTCTCTATCAGACCATCCTGGTTCAGATCTGGTACCCCATCACTGTGGCCACCAACTCCAGAGAGCAGAAGAAGATCCTCGCCAAGTACCTCCTAGAGACTTCTGGGAACTTGCAGGGACTGGAGTACAAACTACATGACTTTGGCTACAGGGGAGTGTCATCACAAGAGGTACACTTACAGTATACATATTTAATAAAGTGGATATTGTGAAGGTAGAACTGGTATTCTCATACTTCAGACACGGGGAAGTTTGTATTATTGCATTATTGATGTGGGCATCATCAGTGAGTTACTAACAATTATAACGTATTATAATACCTAACCTTATAAGTCATGGTAAAATTCCTTATAGTGTGTTAAGATTATTGTTATAAAGCATTATGATCATTTATGAGTGTTTATAACTATAGTTATACAGTGCTATAACTGCATTATAACTCATAAGTATGGTTTTAATGCATTATTGAGATAGGCATCAAATAAAGTGTTACCGAGATTATTGCCAAATATTGGAAATATTTTAACCATAGCGCTTGACAAACGTTTATGTTGCTTGATGTTCCGTTTGACCTTTTATGCTGCTCTTCATACCTTTTAAATTGCCCTTCAAAGACAAATTAAGTGTTTTGAAATTAATTGAATTGAATGTAGATTATTTAAAAAATAGTAGTTGGGCAAAATAATACCAACTGCTTTCTCCAGAGCTTTCAACCGGATCACCTGGTGTGTTATGAGTTAAAAAAAAATGCTAAGAGGACCTTGACTGATGTCACAGGTGGTCTTTTAATATGATAATATAAATAAATAAAAAGGATGTAAATTGTATAAAGGTAAATATGTATGAGATTTATATCCCTCACGACCCCTCCCCCTCCTGTTTGCAGACTGCAGGCATCGGGGCCTCCGCCCATCTGGTCAACTTCAAGGGCACAGACACAGTCGCCGGCATCGGAGTCATTAAGAAGTACTACGGCACCAAGGACCCTGTGCCGGGCTTCTCAGTGCCTGCTGCAGAACACAGGTACACAGACACACAACTACACACTTGTCAATCAAGATTGTATTTATTCAGTGCATCATTGCAGCTTTGACCTAGCCATTTATTCAGCAAATTTAATTTGCCTCAACCATAGAGTCAGGTAATTGCCGGTTTGCTTTGACGGACCAATGAACTAGGCGGACGTTGAACCAGAGACGTTCTAACTCAAGCGCTCAAGCTAACCTGTGACCACCAAGCAGCAGCGATTAATTGAAGCAAATGTAAGCAACCGCCTCCCGGAAGCAAACGAATCCCTATGGCTCGTGTTCAGACGCTATATGAAATGTAATGAAATAAGCGGCTGATGCATCAGGCTAGCTTTGACCCTGCTAGGAAACAGATTATCTCCTGGCGTAGCAGTCAAGTGTCTCCAGGCTTTCACAGGAGATGTAGAGGCACCATTTTCGCGGTGATGTAGGGCAGTAGTTCACCGCCTTCTTTAATTATTACACTGGTGATGTGAGACGTCAGAGTAAAGATGGGTGTCTGCTAGAGTGCTCATCACTCCTCTTAAGGGATATACAAACTTTGCAGAAACCGTAAGTGTAACGTTTAGCCCCCGAGAGGCTGAATTCCTGTGCACAGCGGTAATTATGAGCACAGGCCCTGCATTCACATATTCCCAGAAAGCACCAGGGGTATGGTCGGCTCGGCTCGGCTCAACTCGTCTCCAGCGTTGCCTCCGGTCAGATGAACCCACATTGTGGCAAAGGGCCAAATCCGTAAGCAAACTTTTTCATCCACAAGACAAATTGATTTTCAAAGTAGAAAAAACTTGCTCCAGATAATGGCTGGTTATCTGCCAAATCCGTGGATGGAGGGGTTTTATCAGCCTGAGTGAAAGTGTAACCAGCATTTAGTCGAGCTCGGTGTTAATTCGCTGGTCTGATTAGAGCTCGGTGGCCCCGCACACTCATTATGTGCTCCATCTATCTCACTTTGTGAATGGGGCTGTGATTGGCTGAAGGTGAGGGTTTTGATTGGCTGCTGCCTTGATGCACATGCCCTCATATGTTCCTAGTGTTGTTTTATGGCAGTGATCCATTTATACTACACACACACACACACACACACACTCTCCCTTTCTGTTTCGTTCTCATGAACACAGTTACCTCCATCTCACCACCAGGGCAGTTGCTGCTGCTCCATTGCATCCTTCCTTCCCGCTCCATTGCATTATGGGATGGTGGCAGAGGTTGTCATAGTAACTGTTATGTAATACCCCCCTTGTAAAAATCTGTTTGGTTACCACCTCATAGGGAGGAGTCACAGTGAAATTCCACTTTGATTTTGATATAAAGAGACAGGAAAGGAAGGAGTGATTTTTTTATTTTTTTAAACATGGGTGTCACCTTCCTTTGGCCCCTTTTTTTTTTCATAACTTTGTCACTGCAAAGAAATAACTGAAATATTCATCAGGAATAATCCAAACTTGTACATAGAGAATACATGGAAAATCTTGTTTCTAAAATCTAGTTTTAATGTAGCAACCACCAGCTACAGAGTCCTACAGTTTGAGCCTCATATCCAATATTTCTGTGGAAGTTCCAGTGAAACCACAAGTTAAACTCCAGCTGCCTTGGTTTTATTAAGACGATGTCTCATGACCACAGCACATAAAATTGAAACTTTGCCTCGACATTTGAGCCTCAGGCACAGATGTCGAAATTATACCTGTTCCAGATGATCTGTGCTTTCTCATTAGCCACATGTGTCATCTCATGGCCCAAACACCGCCTGTAGGTAACAATTAGACAAATACAGTCAGATGGATAAAAACTATGACGCACTCTGCTATAAGATCAGCAAAACATGTCTTAAATATGTATCCTTGTCTCCATATTAGTGGATTAGATCCTGTCTTCAAATCCTTCAATTGTTATTTACATGTACTTACTTTCATCTCATGCCTTAGGTAGGAAGAACAGTTAAACACATCTTGTATCTTAAGTTAAAGAAATGCAGTTTGGCTCCTGTCTAAAACCTGGAGTGTGCTGCCCTCTTCTGGATGTTCTGTGGCATTATCATAATGACTGTCACTAATATAAGATAACATTTTACCTTGAATGCCCTGACTTGCTTGTCCTTTCTCCACTTAACTTTGCTGACCTCCTTATTGTGTTGTACTGTTGTTTCATCCACCTTCTCTGTTTCTTGCTTTTGAGACTCTGACTCATTCTCTTCATTTTGAATAAATGATGGCAAGGTTTTTTTTTGCTTTTTGAAACTAGTCACGGTTGTTATCTGTCTGTGATTATAGAGCAATGATTAATCATTTCCGTGCTGTCTTCTCCTCAGCACCATCACAGCGTGGGGCAAGGACCATGAAAAAGATGCCTTTGAGCACATCATCAAACAGTTCCCCAACGTGCCCGTGTCCATAGTCAGCGACAGCTACGACATCTACAATGCCTGTGAGAAGATCTGGGGAGAGGACCTACGGGGCCTGATAGAGAAGCGCAGTGCAGATGCTCCGCTGGTTGTGCGCCCAGACTCAGGAAACCCACTGGATACAGTTTTGAAGGTGAGGTCATTGGCTCACTTGCTTTTAAACAAACATCTTGAGACCTCTCCTGTGCACAACTTTCATATCCCTCTCTTCTTGTACCTGTGTCAGGTTCTGGAGATCCTGGGTAAGAAGTTTTCTCCAGAGGAGAACTCTAAAGGTTTTAAGGTTCTCCCTCCTTACATCAGAGTCATACAGGGAGATGGAGTCGACATCAACACGCTGCAAGAGGTACAGGCCAAGCAACAGTCAGTTGCATCAGTCACTAAATATGTCAGCAACAAGTTTTGACCGTTGATCTCTTCACAGATCGTGGAGGGTATGAAGGAACACAGGTGGTCCATTGAGAACATCGCCTTTGGCTCTGGAGGAGCTCTGCTGCAGAAACTGACCAGAGATCTGCTCAACTGTTCCTTTAAATGCAGCTATGTGGTCACTAACGGACTGGGGGTGAGCACCAACACACTTTAGAGAGCAAAATGCAATCTGTTGCATTGGCTGCACACTGTACTATAATGTAAATGATAAACTTGAACTACACAAAGTGCAACTCTAGACTACTGCCTATTGTTGATCATTTGTGTGTCCCATTTAAAAACCTCACTGTTACAAAATTGAAAAGCTGATTTTTTTTTTAAAAACCTCAGCTGATTTTCTCTAATAGCCCTGAATCAAATATTTTAAACATAGAAAAAATGGAGCATGGTTTGAAATTTCTTGTCTAATATATTTTCCTGTGCTGTTTTAAAAGGTGAATGTGTTCAAGGACCCAGTGGCAGACCCCAACAAGAGGTCAAAGAAAGGTCGTCTGTCTCTGCACCGGACACAGAGCGGAGACTTTGTCACCCTGGAGGAGGGCAAGGGCGACCTGGAGGAGTATGGCGAGGTGAGTACAAACACCAGATGAAAACATAAATGCATAAATTAAAAAAAACAATCTACTTCACCAATACTGACCTGTCTGTTCTTTCGCTTTCACCACCCCTCACATTAATTTCCTCCATTTTTATTTTATTTTTTACACCTTTTCCAACTTGTCTTTCTGTTCACCAACAGGACCTGCTACACACAGTCTTTCAGAACGGCAAGATTGTGAAGACATACACATTTGATGAAGTCAGAGACAATGCTAAGCTCAAAGAGAGTGAGCTTGAAGAGTTGCTGCACTGAGCGCGGCACTACTAAACCCCCCCACCTTGTCTCCCCAACCACCCCCTCCAAACGACCCCTGCCCCCTCCGACCCCCTTCACCTTTTTGGCCTCCGACGTTACCCCAGAAAGTGGAGGTAGCGTGCACTGCTAATAGACCCAACCCCCTTTGAAGCCCTGAGAAGCCCATGAAACGTTCCTATAAAACCCCCCCAAAAAAACTCCCTGAAAATTTTGCGGAACTTGACCCTCGGTTCCAAAACGCTGGCGGTTGGTTCTCCGATGAAGTGGGTGGGGAGGGGTTTGGAAAACTCGCACACCTCTGATCAACGGCAAACACCCCACGAGTGTGAGGAGGGATGAAAGAAAGAGATAGAGAGAGAAAAGAAAATGTGTGAGAGGTGCGTTAAGCGTCAGGAAGCGAGAGAGAGAGAGAAGTGTTTTTTTTTTCTTTCTTTTTTGATCACGTTGATGAACCGTGACTTCACATCCCCGTGCTGCTGCTGCCCCCAAATTGAACTTGAGTATGTTGCACTGATGAGGCTTGACGAACGGCGTCAAAGACGACGACGTCAAGATTACGAGCGCCTGCTGATCGGCCACGTGCCAGCGAAAAGCCAATGATATATGAGTGTAGTCCCCCCCCCCCCCCCCTCCCGCCCCCTCGAATGAGCTCCTTGGCGGCTGCATGAGGAGTGAACACATGGTGAATCAAAGTGAGAAAAGGTCACGACGGAAAGATGAACACGAAGCCACACTCACACCAACAGCCGTGCCCTGCGTATTGTGTACAGAACTGTTTGGAGAAAAAAAAAATTAATGTCTGAATCTACTTAGCTTTGTCCTTTTATGTGAAGGAAGCAAAGGATGATCATGGTATATATAGCATTGCACCTTTAACACTGATCGACAATAGCTAATGTCTTGCTTTGACTCAGCAACAGAGAAGACCGTGGACACTCTGCTGTCACTATGGATGATGAAGGAATTCATTTTTCCCACTTTTCTTCCTTTTAATCAGTAGCTATGGCCAAAGGTATAAAGGCCAACATCTATCAAGTACTATATGAGTATTCTGTACTCTTACTCTGCTAAATGAAAACGTTACTGGTGCATCTCTGAAGGTATATAAATGATCATCTACTGCCCACAGTGCATTCACATCATGAAGGCTCAATCTACAGTCAAATTATACCACAGATAAATCTCAAATTCTGCTCACGGAGTGAAACCTTTCCAATTCAAAAAGTGATGTTTTTAATGTGTTACGAAGTCCAGATTCAGATTGGGGTCGCACATGTGTAACCACTGGAATAGATTATCTAGATATTTTGGAAACAATGGAATAAGAGAATTAGGAAAAGATCATTGTCCATTATCTTTCAGAAGCCCTGAATCTCTACAAGATTAGATTTTCTTCATAGACTAGGAAGAGTAAAAAGTTTGGGATTGGATCTTCATGATAGTGAACACTCTTGAACCAGTCTTTGCTGTATAAGACCAAGAGCTGATGTAAAAAAAGAAAAAAAAAGAAAAAAAAAATACATCGCAGAAATCATCTTCACTGGAATGAAGACGATTTAACTATGTGTTTATGAAAGATTACTTATGTGGCTCCTGGGGTGAAATGTATGTTCAATGTTGGTTCTGATGTGTGTGTGTGTGTATGATTGGATCTACGTGTGTGCGTGTATGTATGTGTGTATGTACTTTCTTCCTTTAAAGGATTGTGTAGTATTCCTTTATGCAAAAGTACTTGTCGATCGAGGGGAATAGAGAACACTCTTCCTTTTACTTTTCCGGCCTTTTATTCTGAAAGGAAACGCAGCAATGTGACAAACAGGTGATGATGCACTTGGTGTGTGCTTTTGTTTTCCTTTGGGGCAATGTGAAAAACCAACCATGGGGGCAGTAAAAGTGAGGAGCAGGATCAGGAATATTTTCTGGCAGCAATATGTTACCAGCCATGCTATGGCAGCTGGTGGAGCACAGTTGCTGATGAGCAAAACGTTTCCCTTAATATCACTGCCTTAACTCACGAGGAGCAGAAACGGAGAGACACAGACGTCACTGTCTGTCTGGAATCATTGCCCAGGTAGAGACGGATTAATTATCTTCCCATTCAGAGCATCTCGGTCGAGTGTCACACCTGTTTTGAAAGGTGTGTTTTCGGTCACAATGCTGAGTCGGCCTTTTTCAGAGTGAAGGGGAATTTCCTGTTGTAGCGCTTGGAGGGTCTGAGGCAGGGAAAGGGGTGGTGACATCACAAGGAATTGGCTTTTTTTCTTAAGGCAAGTGGTAAAATATTGTGCTGGGCATTTTTTCAAGTTGTGCAGTGGGCACCATGTATGTGTATATAGGCTACTAACCCTACAAATCTCAACTACTACTGAATGAAATGCCACAAAATTTGATATTGAATCTCTTTAACTTTGGCAATTACACAACTCTTCATCTAATGGCATCATCAGGAAAAGGTTTGACTTCAGTGTCAGACCGAACACCTGCAAAACTAATCACATCCTCACCTCCCTTAATTCTACTGTACTTTTGTTTAGAGCTAATTAGCAAATGCAGTATGCTAACATGCTAAAGTAAGATGATGAACCTGCTGAACCTGAGTATGTTAGCATGCTGAGATTAGCCGTTATCTCACAAGTCCATCCTCGCAGAGCAGCTAGCACAGCCAGCCACTGTGTCCAAGTCTATTGTGTGTCTGGACTCGCTTCCTGTGTTGCTTTCCATTCACGGCTTCACACACACTCACCTGGGAGCTGCCCTCTGCTACAACAGCCCACTAAGTGTTTGCCGCTGTACAGCTATTAGAGCCTCGTGACCTTATTCACTTTCCCCCGTCAACGGACACTAAAAGCCACAGACAGCTTAGCGGGCTTTAGTCCAGACCTAGAAGAAAGATGTGATGTCACTGACTCCCGTCTCTCGCCGCCGGCTCACGCCAACCTGCTCAGTCTTTAGACAAGCTGCTGAACAGCACGGCTCGTCACCCGCTGAAACAACGTGACACTATCCTCTTTGTTTTGTTTTCTTTTCATTTTTGTTTCCGTCACCACTGTTATCTGTCAGATCATCTGTTGTCCAGTTGAGAAACAACACAGTTGTCCTCTTTTCTTTTTCCAATTGCGGGGTGCATTTTAGTAAAATTATGATTTTACTATTTTGATACTGTCTCAGTTCTTACCTCAGAGAAATTTTATTTTGTATGACAAAGGAGAAAAACATGCCAGAAATATTGCAGTAAATATCCTTATTTACAAACTATGCGGCCATACTGCCTTCTCACTTGTACATACAACAACTAGTTTGGCTGGAAGCAGAGAGGGCAGGTTAGGGAGACGACCACACCAGATAATAATATTATTATTATTTTTGTCAGAACGACCATTTTTGTACCAACAGAAGAATATCCAAAACTGCTTGACTGAACTGGCAGTGTGACTGTTTTTGTTCTGTTGTATTTTTTTTGTTTGTTTTTGTTTGTTCTTTTGACTATCAAGCTTTTAGCTTTGTGCGTGTGAGTGTGTGTGTGCGTGCAGTCCTGTGTGAATGCCTCGTGTGTATTGGATGAAAAAGTGTTTGTGAATACTATTTTTTTTTCTTTACGTTGTTGTTGTTTTACTTGTATGTATATGTTGGTTGTCCCAAATTCTCTCCCGACACAACTGATATTTTAACTAACATAACTTGCTATATTGTCATCAATACACTGATTAAAGATGCCACCCTGTCAGTTTGAAATGGTTGGTTTGTGATGTCTCTTTTTGTACAGGACTTGTTGAAAATATCTTGCTCAGGTTCAATCTTTCTAGTTAATTTAATAGTGGATTCAAGAAACCCATTGCAGTTTTACAGAGGACATGACAAACTAAATCAACAAATTAAATTTATTTATTGTAATGCCCTAATAATTTCCTTGGAGGTTCTCAACCATTGCATTCCACCAAATTATTTCTCCATGATTAAGAATTTTGTTTGTCATGTTCCATGAGTTTCATGCTTGTTCCAGACATATTTTTGCGTGAAGGCAACCTGCTGTGCACTGACACAGAATATTTAGATGAGATTTCTAGTGAACTGAAATGAAATAATTGCAAGTGCACTGATATGAATCTGATTAGTACCACATTGTGTGCAGCATCTTTCCAGGAAACTTATTTCGCAAACTGTTTGGAAATTATTCTAAAATGATGAACCCGTAAAGAACAAAATAGTGCAGCCAGGGTGGGATAATTTACTGACAACACACCTCTGCTCTATTTCTGTGCTGTCTTGCCACCACATTCCTGTGTGACTCTTACAGCTGACAACCAAGACAATCAACAATTGTTTAGCCCTTAAGTTGCATTTCTATGTACCGTCTGCTCGGTGTTGGTGCTTTGACTGCCTGTGCTGACAGAGCCCATTGTTTGCACAAAGTCAGCCGGCTGTATTTTGTCATGAAGTAAAATCTCAGCTCTGTCTCAACAGGACACATACATTTATTAGCAGTGAGTTGCATAGGCCTAGTCAACTTTCATTAAGTTTTTGGGCCTGTGGGTTTTTCCTGTGACTTTTGTTTTGCTGATCACAGGGTGTAACTTCTCACCTTGCTGCTGTAATTTGGTTTTAGAATTTAAACTAAACTGACACCTAAACAGGAAAAGGAACCACTTTCATTGAATGATGTCAAAAGAATAGTCCAGATATTATTCAGCTGTTATGGGACTGATATTGCCTGGGAAGCTGCTGTGGTGCATTTCAGCAAGAAGGTTCTGGGGGCTTTGCATCTAGTTCATTGCTGATATACTCAAGCATAGCTGTATATCTCTAGTTATTTTGGATGTCCAATGTGAAATGTCAAGCCAGATGTATTTAATATGATGAGCAAAGTTATCTTCCAGTTTATTTCTGGTGCACTGATCATTCAATCCATCACTGTTCTGTTCTGCCCGTGGTTTAATTTTAAAACTGTCAGTGATGGTTGAAGTTCAGTCTCATGTCAAACATGCAGGAACCAAATCAAACAGTCGTGTGTTCTGGGTGAAATGACCCTGAACTAACCTTAAGTCCTGGCTGCAGCCGCTCTCTGGGCTAAACCTCTTTCTTTGTCTTGGCTGAGTTTAGAGAAGAGAATCTGTGGTTTGCAAATGAGAGTCACAAGACCCAGTTAATTCAACCCAACTTTATTTATACACCACATTTCATTCAAACAAGCCGTTCAAAGCGTAAATATACTGTAAACACAATGGTTTAAATCTAAAGACTACGGTTTTAACATTACTTTCAAATTAAACGCCAGATTAAAAACATAGCTTCCTTTATAAAAAATTAAAAAAAATACAGACGGAGCTTAGTTTTGGTTTCAATAACCGGAGGCACCGAGTTCTATAGTTTGGGGGCATTAAAAACAGAAGGTCAGCAGCACAGAGGTGTTAAATGCAGAAGTGCACACTCAGCCTTTCTAGCGGATGGATCCAATTAAAAGCAGGGCACTTCCGATGCCTCTTGGTGCTCGAGAGAACTGAGGAAACTTGGTCATTTACAGTATACCAATGAGAATGAGGGTTTTTTTCCCCCAGCCTTGTAAGGGGAACAAACGTTTCTTGCAGTCGTGTGGGACTCATTAGTTGGGGCTGACACTTTCGCATTCAGCGTCTGTTTTCCCCTGTAACTGGACACACATGACGCTTTCTTCTATGCAAAGCGTAAATTTGGCACAGTCTACGCTCTCCATCCGCTACGTCGCCGTGCGTATTTGCGCATCATGACCAAGCGGAGCGCTGGGAGCTCGATCGGTTTTCAGCCCAGTACACTGCAAAAAAACGCACATCTCGAGCGAAAATCCTTTCCATTGAAAGGTGTTTTTGACACATCTGTAAACGCGTAAAGCTGCGTTTTCAGGAAGTAGGACGACCCCGCTTCGGTATGAGATTTGTATCCTGTCAGTTTCAACCGTTTTGCACACAGTTGGTTCGTGAAACTCACTTGAAATAACTGCATGTGGTCATTTCTTGCAGCGTGAGCGGTTAAACCCACGTCACTCTGTCAGACAACTCCCCCTTTTTCCCTCTCTGTTGGACCAACATCCATAGTTCAGCAACAACTGGATAAAGAGTTGAGGTTTTTTTTGTTGCACCAGGGGATCAATCATGATGACCGGATTTCGGCTCAACTTGTCGCCGCTGAAGGAGCCTCTGGGCTTCGTCAAACTGGTGGAGTGGGTAAGTTTAATTTGTGTGTGACTGTTGGAGAGAGTGTGTGTCATACCCAGAGGACAGGGAGGTTCAGTCCTCTTCTTGGTCCTTGGATTTTCCCCTTTTTCTCTGCTCTTGAGAAAAAAAACCTACTGTAAGAGCAGGGGGGGAATTTATCTGTTTCAGGAGGATTTTATCAAAACTGAAAATGACTGACACGTTTATAAAGCACATGAACATAAGCATAACTTAAAGATACATTCATAGATAGCATGCATCAACTCCATTCTTGCTTCCAGCTGCAGCTTATGGGTTTTTACACAAGTGATAGTGGACAAAATGTTTGGTTTAATGCAAAACTATTGTGCTTATTATAATGGTATTTTCATTTATCATGATTTACCTTCCCCCATTTACTTCCTCACATTCTTCAATTGAGATCAGAGATTGAAAGTAGAAAGAAAAGTGAGCTCAGATCTGTGCAGTTGTTGAATGAGCTGGTTCTGCCCTTCAGCGGACACAGTTAGAGATTAATGCATCTCAGCAATAATTTACTTCTGAGTAACTGTGCAAGAGGATTGAGACATTATCGGGCTGTTCATACACTCACACATTCACACTCACTGCTCTAGGTTTGTGTGTCAGGGTGGACGGTGCAACAGTTGCTTACGAAAAGTCCAGTAATCAGTTTTGCTCTACATAAATGGGTCAGAGGAATCCAGTGTGGGTAATGCAGCTCAGCTCGTTTCTCTCAGTTGCTCCGTTTTCTCAGTCATTACACACACGCACACACACTTACAGAGCTATAGAGCAGCAGTAACACCCAGTCATCTGACCTAGGACAAGACTGTGTTTGTGTGTTTCTCTTTGTTGGCCTTATGTAACCCTTATTTAACACAGCATATTTTTTTAATCACAAGGGGCCGGATGATAAATTGTGTGTACAAATTTACTCATTTAATGCTGGGGGCCTCTGTGTGCTAATACAGGGGTCCTCACCCACACAATGGCACTAATGACTGCATTAAATACAATTTACTGGGTCCAAGGGTGTGAGTCATCGGCGTAATGAGGCTGATACAAAGCACTAGCTGAGCAAACACCACTTTATGCAGTATCACAAAATATCACTGTTACAAAAAAATAATGTACTGTAGAAAATGAATGATTGAGCACAGGATTTTATTATAGGCACCGTTTGGTAGATTATTTAATGACATCCCATTAAATTATCCCCAAAAATCGGTATAAAAAATTGTAAGCTAGTCACATTCAGGAAATGCTGCCGTATAACACAGAAAAGACAACATTTAAAGATCCCATTTTAAAGGTTGCATGTCCATATTTATTCATTTCCAAATGTCATACTTTATATTAGAGTTTAAATTATCAGTCATTGAATCATTTAGTTCATCTAGCCTACATAAAGTATAATTGGTGACTATTTTGTTAATGTAATTTTTCAAGTATAACTACAAAACCTTTATATTACGCCAGCAGAAGTGTAAGTATTATGTTCCGTACTTTGTTAAGGTGGTTGTCATACTTCAGTCCGCTGGAATGCTCTACATGAAATCATAAGTTTTTCTAATGGGCTTGGCCTAAACATTCATACCTCCCTAGATATTATCTGACATACAGTAGTAAACAGGAAGGAGTGTTTGGAGAAACAAATGCTACAAGGCTTCCCCATTCACTCAGCATGTTGAATAATGGTGATGAAGCCTGTTCCTCTCTCTCTCTCTTTTTGGACTTGTGACAACATAGTGTCTCTGCCAAAAGAGGGTGAGCCAGATTTGCGAGGCCTGGGAAGGAAACCCAGTGGCAAAGTGGGCTCATGCACATGCATGCTCCACTGGCTCTGGGGGGGGGTTGGTCACACTGACCTGGACTCAGTGACCTCTGTAGAAGAACTGGAGGGTGGGCTGCTGAAGATATGGATCTGAGCTTATTCATCTTTTTATTTTGAAGATCTTGAAGTCAGATTTTATGTCCCTCCCATCAGATAAAGTCTGATGAAGCATCTCTGATTTCTACTAACTTGCATTGCAAATTGTGAGCGTTTGCTCTGTGTGCGAATTGATGAGGCCTGGTTATGAGGAAGGACTGCTTTTAATTTCATTTGGCAGTCTCAGGAATGTTGATTGGTACTCAGGGGTTTGCAGATGTCTGGGATGCTAAAGGTCTAGGCTGGCAAGGTACTGCCGTGTGTCCACAGTCTTTGGAGTTGTGTTGCTACCAGCAGCCTCACTGTAATTAAGACTAAACAGATACTGGAAACCTGGGAATGCACTCCACCATCTGACAGTGTTTGTGCAGCCTAGTATTTATGAGAGTAAACAACATGATCAAATTGTTGTGATGTGAATGTTTTGGTCTGCGCTGGCTGTTACAGGCGTCCAAGCTGTGGCTCCATGTCCTCGTAGTGAGACAGTGACACGAGTCTGTGTGAGAGAAGTAGCTTACTGCCGTGTGTAGCCAGAAAAACAGGAAGTGGCAGCCAGTGACATCTGGAGAAACATCTGGAGTGAGGCCTCGAGGTGTGTGTGGGCGTGTGTGCAGATGTACAGTATGTGTGTGTGTGTCTGCACACGTGGGTCTTGCGGTGTCACGCCAAAGGCTAAAAGTTGAGCCGGCCCTGTCGTAAGCATTTTTGATGGATGTGAACAGGTTATGTGATTCTTTTCTGCTGATGAAACAAAAATGAAGAGGTGATTTAAAAGCCTTTCTGTTTGGTGTGTCCTGGTGTGAACAGACCCCTTACTTTGCAATGTGAGTTCTGAATCAGCTCATTTTCTTTGCCACATAATCCACTAGACCTTGTGGCGATGTGGCGATGCATTTAGCAACTTTCTGTCATGTTTACCACAACTGTTGATAGAAAACTAAAAGGACAGTGAATATTATTTGTCAGGTGGTCAGACTGATCAGACACGCGTCTATAAATGCTTGCTTGGTGTCCAGTGTTTGCTAGCATAAAAACATACAGTAAAAAGGCGCAATAAATGGAAAAAGAAACAAATATATAAAGCATTTTAAGCTAATGTTAGGAGAGACCAGTGTTAAAAGTTTATTTTGTTGACCAGAAAATCAAATCATCTCCATCTCAATTTGTAGGCCTACTCTAATTTCTTGTCCTCTTTTCATGGAAAATCAATTTCTACAATTTGCATCTTGCAGCTGTTCAAAATTCCTGCTGCGTGAAGCAAGATAATTGTTTAGCATTGACCTCTGTTGTGATGTAACTGTAACACAGCTATCAGTTACACAGTTACTTAGGATGTGCCACAATAGGCAAAGGGAAGAAGCTATGCATGTGGAAAATGGTATGATCCGCTGAATTATTATGACCATTGTTTCTCCCACTGCAGACTGCAGGCTAAGCTCAGTCGCAGACAGCCTGAGTAAAAGAATTTAGTATGTGTTGGTTTTAAGAAGAGTATTAGTGTCACATGGGCCACATGCTGAATCAGATGCTTTTCTGCCCCTGCAAGAAGGAATTCAGGAGGCGAATGGCAGAATTTGTGTCACCAATTAGCATGGAAGTCCCATTATTCATAAGATAGCAGTCCAGAGAACATTTGCCCCATTATCTTTTCAGACTTGATATCGTGTGAATTGTGTCATTCAGTGAAAGGGTTTTTGTCTTGTAGGTTTATTCAAAACAGTATATTGAATTGAACAGATATCCAGTATCTCAAGTTTATTGACAGATGTTTTTCCCATAAAGCTGAACAGGGTTTTCCCAAGTCTACCTCTCAACCGCTTCCCTCATCCCTCGCTTTCTCATGTCTGTCCAAACAGCTCACGGCCATATTTGCTTTTGGAAGCTGTGGTGGATTCTCAGGGAAAAACATCCTAACTCTGTTCTGTGCCGACGGCAGGAACGACACTATCAACGCCAACTTTCACTATCCATTCAGGTGAGAATCTCAACACAGTTGGTTTTCACTCGACTGTTCAGATAGAAAAGACCATTTTCCAGATGCTTGAGGCTCAATGCTAGTGTCAAACAATCATTTTAACCTTGCATTTTATGTCGTGACCAGGTTAAGCCAAGTTCCACTCGTGGTGGGAAACACCAGTATTTGTAACCACACTGTGCCAACCACACACATGGTGGGAGACTCAGCTTCCTCATCTGAGTTCTTTGTGGGTATCGCCATCGTCTGCTTCCTGTACAGCATGGTGGCTCTGTTGGTTTACTTAGGCTACATGCACGTCTACAAGGACTCTGACTTAGGACCCATTTTGGTGAGTATTGATCCTATGTTCTGGTTTTCAGATATTTGGGAAAATTGTGAGGATTTGTGGTTCACTGAAAATAAGAGGAGAGCTGATTTTTTTGCTCTTGTTTCCAGGACTTTGTGATCACAGCGACCCTGGTCTTCCTGTGGCTGGTGTGTTCATCCGCCTGGGCCAAGGGTCTGCAGAATGTGAAGGATGCCACAGACACTGAAGGCCTCACTACCACGTTGGCTCTCTGCAAAGGCAACAACATCACCTGTGAGGTCACAGAGTTCGCCAATCTGCGAACCCTCAACATCTCCGTGGTGAGAGGAAATACAGAGCAGCTTTCCTAGATGCCAGATTCAGATTTTTGTTCCTCCTGCATCAAGCTCCTTTTGATTTTACTCTTCAAAGTCTGTTTACATACTCGACTCAAACCAAATGATGAATTAAATACACACTCATCTCACGCTCCATGCTTTGCTCTGAGTCTGACCGAGTCTGACCTGTAAAACCAAACATTTGGCTGGTAGAAAAACTTTTTCGTTTTTTTAAATGAAAATGAGAGTCAGTGATTCTGGATTTGGCTGATCCCTCCCTTTTGAGTCATTCTACTCCAACAGGCAGCAGCATAAACATGAAGCAGCCTGACTCACAGTCATGTGACAATGAGCCATAGCACTTTCATTTTCTTCACACTGTTGGTGGGCTCAACTTAACATTTTCTGTGTCCAAAGCAGATTTGTTGGGCTAATCACAAATGTGACTGGTCCATAAATTGTAACTTGAAGTACTTTTACTTAAACTTCTTTTGCTTATGATTAAACATTTCTTTCTGTCTTTACTCTTTCAGGTGTTTGGCTACCTCAGCATGTTTGTGTGGGCGGGCAACGCTTGGTTTGTGTACAAGGAGACTCGCTGGCACGCTCAGAAATACTCTTCCCATTCTGGACATGGAAGGCAACAGGTCCCTGCACCCATCTAACACACAGCATAGGTACAACTACACGCAAAGTCAGAGCCACATACAAATATGCATTGACACAACAATTAACATGTGCACACCACACAGAACCAAATAGGTCACATATACATTTTGTTTATCCACATGTGTATAAACAAATGTGCATGTAGACATAGATACACTTTACATGTGCACACATAATGTTCTGTGAATATGATGAAGATGAAAAGAAAAATGAAGGGATGAATTGATAGATGGTCAGTTTAATAACAGTTTCCCTGACTGACTGGATTTGGATCTTATCAGCACAGTTACAGCAGTGTAGGTCGTACACAGAGCTGAACTGTTTTTGTTTTTTTTTGCAAAACCAAAATGACTAGATGCCATATAATTATAATTCCTTGCACATTCATGGCATGCTAGACCTGAGAGTACTCCAGAAAGAAATGCCATTTACTTTTTTCCTCCAAATATTCCTAAGTGACCTTTAGATACTGGGGAAGAAGAAGGTGTCACTCAGAAGGTTTAAAGGTGCTATATGTAAGTATTTTGGTTTCAAACATTCAACATAATTGAAAAATAAATACATAGATAAACCGTTTTGACAGCATCACTTTGTCAAACAAATCGATGTATTGTGTTGTGTATGTTTAGTATATTGCTGTAAATGTTACCATTGGCTATACTATATATATACATATAGCACCTTTGATATCTTTACATGTGCCTTCATTTATACCACATACTATAGCAACACAAATGCAATTAGTATTTCAAATCTTTGTAAATAACAGCCTTTTGCAAATACCCCGAGATGGGTTTTTTGTTTCGCAGGAGATACACGCACAGACAGCGACCAAATGTCATTTGCTTTATAGCAACAGCTTTGTGCCTTTGGGTAATGAAGAGAGCTGTTCTTATTTCTGTGTCCATTTGAGAATGCCATGTAGTTATGATGCTTCATTTCATTATGATGAATGTAAGGTACTTTGAACTCATCTCCGTGTCTGTGGCAGTAAAAAACCAAGCACTCCGAGCAAGATTTACATTTTCAACATCTGTTGCAGGAAGGACAATGTGATCAAGGTCTTCAGGGTTACACAGAGGCTAATATTATTAACTAGGAGGAATGATGTCATAATCATAAGCTGTCACCACTTCAAAATATCCACATTCACTGACAAATATTGGCTACATTTCACAAAGACTGTAAGATTTAATCCTACATTTGCCTCTGTGTTAAATATTATTTTATGCACATACCGTATATTTCCTAGATAAAAAGCACTTGTGTATCCAGAGAGCGATGCACTCAGATATTCATTCATTCTCGCATTGAGTCCATTTGCCCCCTAGTGGCGGTTATCAGGTTTATTAGAAATGTGCACATAAGGTTAAACCAGGATAATTCATTTTACCACACTAGTGTATAGATGTCCTCTTTTAATACATTGCTGAGGTGAATACATAAAAGCTTTCATTCTCATGGGTGGTCCTTTTTTAAAAAAGGTCTTTACAAGCAGATAAGTTACATTTTGAAGCTTGGCCTCTAACCCAGATGTCAGGGAGGCAGTTTGCACATTCAATTGTAGAAGTTTCTTATCACAACATGCACAGTTCACACTTACAGTATGGTGCTTAATTGGACTTGTGATGTCCTTCAAAGCACTGTGAGAGTCTGAAACCATAAAGAACACTTGATTGAGAGTTGGCTACTTAATTGGTTCTAGAAAATTTCGCTGTGTGAGTGCAGCCAAAGTCTGAACTCTTTTGATTCCTCTGAAGGCTTTGATTTATTTAGCGTCTACCAAAGTACCAGATAAATCCCTGTGTCCTTCTTTAAACTTCTCTTTTAGTATGGTGTTGAATGTATTAGTAACCTCTTCCTTTTAAATTTTGGTTTTCATCCGTGATTTGTAAAGCAATATTTTCTTTTTCCTGCTCAAATCGTCATGTGATGTTAAATCAATTATCTTGTTGTTGTTGCTGTTGAACCAATCCGTCCTATTTTTTGATTGTCTAGTTTTTTTGAATCCTTCATGAGACGCAGTGAGCTGGGGTTATGTTTTTTAAACTATGTGACCTCTTTGTTTTTATTTTCACTTTTTTGCATATAGATGTTTAGTTTGAGTAGTTTTTTTATTCTGTTTTTCTCTTTTGTCTTTTGCTTTTATGGTTGAAATGTTGAAAGTATGTTGGATGGTGTTGCTAATTCATTTAACCCCAGCTGTGTGTGGTGTACTGGTTATGCTGCAACACTCTTGTAATGATCATCCAACATGATTTGTCAATGATTCCTATGCATTTAACCTGCCTGAAGAGAAGCTTTCACTCTGTGATACGACAAGTTTCAATGTGCCTTTTTTTATTTCAATAAAATTGAATTATTTCATGAATCTCCAAAGTGCACGTTTTATCCTTCTGCAAATGTGTGTGAAATTCAAGATTTTACAGAGAAGTAGAAAAATAAGAATTTTGATTGTTTTGGACTTTTTTGTTCAGGCAGGTATTTAAAAAAAGGAAAGCCTTAAAAGACAGAAAGGCATGTGACCCAAATCCATTATCATGACCCTTGAAGAGACAGGAAAATGCCACTCTGTGTTTCCTGGTTTGTTCTATGACCTCAGTGATCACTGTGTGGGAAACAAACACAACACGTGGTTCAGTTTTCCTTTGTTCGTGTGTGTGTGTAAGAGAGAGAGAGAGAGAAGGGCAGATGTTACAAATGATAGAGATGTGTGTGGTGTCTGTTTAAGAAATACAGAAAGAAACATTTGTGTGTGTGTGGTCTGTATGCAATGGACCCATTAGTGGTGATTGTGCTGATGGATTTAGCACTCACATTTGTGAGTGTTTAATCCCACTTAACCCTTCATCAGTTTATTCCTCTCATCAGTATGATTGAGACAGAATTGTGTGCATGGATTTTTTTTTTTGGCTTGACCTGATGTCACCATCCACATTCAGAGGCGACAGGTTAATGAATTTAGAAGCTGCAATTTTACAATGGACCTGCAGCATTGAACATGTTAAACAATGGTTGGATTTCGGTATCCCGTTTATTCAGTATTATTATAACTGGAGTGGAGAAATAATGTGATTGTGAGTGTGTTACCAAAACCCCCATCCAGCTGGTTTGCACATGAAATGTAGGTTGTATTTTCAGCCACAAGAGGTCAATATAGTGCCATGGGGATGACCTACTCTGGCACTCCGAGGCCAAGCACCAATGAACAAGTTTCTTCCAGTGAAAGTGACTGAACGGGATAATCCAGGTGGGTTTAGTAGTTTAGTTTCTCTATTTTCCGTTCATTTAGGTAATAAACTGACAATGGTTACTGTGATGCTTAAAAAAAAAACTAAATGCAAAGTAGGCTACAATGGAAATCTATTTTTGCTGTGTGGAGCCACTGTGTGAAGCTGCTGCTTTCGTTTGCAGTGGTGTCTGACCTCTGACCTCACCCACACAAGGCTGCTACATACCTCGGATTTTTAGGTCCTCAATGAAGCCAAATAATCAAGATAAAAAGTTTGTCACGCACACATTGAAAATTATAGTAATCCTGCAGCTGTGACCTTACAATATAATCTGAGCTACTAACACCATAATATGATTATTTATTCATTTACATTTAAAAATAACTCTGTTGGCATCACATTTCACTATCTTTTTATAGCATAGGCCCTCTGGATTTTTAATATGCACTGCATCATTTATACCAAGGCCTGACCAATTAAACAAACATAGACACATGGTTATAATCTATAGGGTTAGGGGATTACTCTCCCTCAGTGGTGGATCTAGACATTTTCAATAAATAAAATTAATATTAGGCTATTGCAGCCTCAAAAGCAGCTTTGAAAAATATGTTCAGTGATGCCTACTCTGTAAACATAGCTAAACTGTTGTTTGAAGCCTGGCCATTGCTCGAATAAATGTATTCAGTAAAATACATAGTCGTTTATATGGTGCTTATATGAGAAAGGTTGTTTATGTTTTCTTTTATTGGATTTAAATAACATGAATTCTAATGCAACAACGTGAACTTTTGCCCTCTGTAGAGCTCCGTGCGCTGTCTCTCTCCGTGGCTCAACCTCTCAACCCCCACCCCCGACAGCTGCCGAGCTAAGCCGATGGCCGCCGAGCACGACGTCAGCATATCTCGTTCTTTCGTTTTTTCGGCTGCTGCGTGCGAAGGAGAGAGAGAGAGAGGAAAGAAAAAAACGGCTCTCGCAAAGCAACAAGAAGGAAGAGCAATGGCGACACTGGATCGCCAAATACCAAGTCCGGATACCTTCCTCTGCGAGCCTTGGTCTTCCTTCGTCAGTGCTGCTAAATTACGTTTTGTTGACAGTAAGTTCGCGCGTCGCTAACGTTGTTGTTTTCGCGGACAAACTGTCGGGAAGTGCGTGGTCCAACTGTCTGTGATTGAGTTGAGTAAAGCTCCCTCCACCATGCAAAGGGGTCTGTCAAAGCGCAGCAAAGTAACTGTCAAAAAATATACTACGACCGAAAATGCAGTATTTATTTATGCTGCTTTGACAGCACGACGTGCACGAGCGTGCCGTTCGCGTGCACAGTTTTGAACCGTCGGCGCGTGCGGGATCAATAACCGTCAACTGTGTCCAGCAGCTGTAAGTTTGTTAGCTTTGACAGCTCCACTTGATTGAGGAAGCCAGCTCGGGCGCTAGCAGCAGGCTAATGCTAATCAGATAGCCAGCCCCTCACACAGGCAGCATGGCTCCACGCATGCCCCCCTCCTCCTCCTACACCTCCACCTCCTCCTCTCCTCTTAAAGTTTGTTGTGTTTTTTTAGTAAGTTGGCTCTTGTCGTTCATTCAGACGCAGACACGTCTTTGGATAACAGCGACAGGGAGCTTTACTGCCTCGGTGACGCCGAGAAGCTCAGCAGAAAAGGTGAGGAACTTACACCCCTTTCTATTTAATGGATGACATGCACAAGGTGGTGGGTTTGTTATTGTTGCACATGTTTTGCAACCTATGCGTATGCAACCTATGAAGCCAGGGCATGACTGTTTATAACCATAACGGAAATGGCCATTTATGTTTGTTTGTTTTTTTTAATCATGTTTTGAAACAAAAACACCTGCTTTTTAAAGAGGGAATAATAAAACCTGTTTTGTGTGTGTCTGTAATGTAAATGTTTATTTTATCTTATTCTTAGCCTAGCGTCAAAATATTTTTTTTATACATGAAAAATATATGTAAAACAGCATATTAAAGAGTAGAACAACAACAACAAAACATATACTGTTGGATACAGCAAATGCACAGGAGAAACCAGAAAAAACTTAAAAGCTTGTCAAGTGGTCCTCCTAAGGATACACATTCAACATACAAAATAAGATTTACAGTACTGTGAATAACAACATAAAACAGTTAGAAAAGAGAGAGAGAGAGAGCACGAGAGGAAAGCAATTACAAATAAATACTTGCATAAAATGTCAGAACATTGTTGAAAAAAAATCCATTATATGTATATAATGGATTTTGAAAAAAATGGACTAAGACTAAAGACTATTCAGATTGCTTGCTTGAAATATCCACAGGTATTTTTGTCAAGTATTTAGTCATATTTTTGACTGAAAAAAGACAAAACTTCGTCATTATCATTGTATGATTATTATATAACAATGTTTTTTATTGACCTTCATCACCATCAATCTCTCTACCTCTTTGATTATGTTGAATAGATGCTCATGGAAAGGCAGGGATGGCAAAAATATTTTAAATACATAGGCTATACAAAAGATGGAGCAGGTGATGGATTAGGATGAATAACATCAGTGGTGAAGAAGCATGTCGATGCTGCATCAGTTGTCTGCTGGTTAAAAGGAAAGCTTTTAGATGCCGGGTTTGTAAAACCCAGCACTGCCAAAGTCATTGTGAAAAGAAAATGTGCTTTTCTTTATCTCCATCATACATACAGAGTAAAAACTATTTCCCAGGGGTTGGATCTGAGGTGTCTGTAACATATTTTTAGTTAAGTGGTACATTATCCGCAGCAGTCAACGAGAAGTGCTTGTACTGGAGGGTGTTGATATATTTCAGCCATAATTCAGAGCCTGTTACAAATGAACGTCACCTATACAATATGTCTTATTTGCTCTGCTAGCTGAGTTGCACTCGGGGCTCTTGCTCAGGAATACCACTTGTATTACGAGTACGAGTGTATGCAGAGGGAACTGTGGGATGCCCCAGAGCAGTGAGTGGGTACTTCCACCCCCCACTGAGCTACCCGGGGGACAGAGCCAGAGGAGTTCCTCCATACCTCACCGTGTATAAATACCCACAGGAGCACGCGGTGCACACTAACACGCTTGAGTCATCCCTGAAAGTTTGAGCGTGCCGCCGCCCTCGTAGGAACACACTGAGCCGGGGAAACTCTTCTCACTCTTACCGGTCAAATACCAACCTCACCCCCCGTCCCACACACACAGGCACACGCTCACTCACACACTCACACATGCTTCGTCTTCCTCTCTCAGAGCCAGACTGAAGCAGTAAGTCCAGAATTGCCGATCATGCTGGCAACGTGACACTACATTCGGCCTTCTCACACACTCAAACACCTAAAAGCCTCATAAACACGCAAGGAAACACGTCTTAAAAGCTTTATTTATACATTTGTGTTTAGCAGAAAGTAGCGTGACTCATTGAAGATTCATATACCACATGTTTTACTCGCACATATTCACAGATGGTGAGGCTTGGCTGGTTGGCAGTAGCTGATGTGTGGCGTGGGTCATGATTAGTATCTGTGTCTCTCTCCCTCTCACACACGCACACAGTAGGAGATGATGACAACCAGCAGCAATTTAGCCTGACTTGACTGGCAGCCACTGTCATCATCCTACTAGAAATAGACAGACGCACGCATTTGCGTGTTTACTATTCTCTAATCTCTATGAAAGTGTGTAAAAGTGATGGGAATCGGTGGCATCCTCTTAATATGTTAGCTATTCGTTATGGTTCAGTCAATATTCAAGTGTATCATTGAAGACAGCCATTTGAGATGACGGTGTGTGGCCTAAGACACCAGTCTGACAAAGACGTCTGAGAAATGTGCTCAATGCAGTGAACTGCAGGATGTGTCGGGCACAAGGGAACATGCCACATTGTGCAGGCTTTGGCACAATCCTGCTGGCAGTGCATGTGCTGTTTCCTCTGATGAGGGTTTGAAAAATCTCTCATTATCTAGCAGACCACTCAAAATTAGTCATTTTGTAAGTGGGCTTCTGTTGTCTGCATTTAAATAGTTTGAGCTAAAAATAGCCACCGTAGCTGTCAAAGCCTGGAGTGCAGTCAAACAACTTGATATTAGCAGAAATCTTATGTCAAGGTAAACTTGCTAAGCTCCTTGTGAATTTCTTTCTTTTTTACATGTATGGACCAAACTGTTGATAAAATCATGTATTAGCTCTGCAGCTCTGCTCTTGGCTTAGAAACCTTGCTGTGTTATCAGAATTGAAGTTTGGAAAAAGAGCAAGATGACAAAAAATAAGCAATTGAATCAAAACGCCACGTAATAGCTTCCCTGGAAGGAGTTCGCTTTTCAGCCTGGAGCCAAAATGACTACCTGGTGATCAGCAAAACTGACCATGTAAATGTTTTACGAGGAAAAACCTTTCATGAACTGAAACTTTATATATTGCACTGAGTATTTATTCTTAGCAGGCAATCGTTTTGTAGCTTTAAACGTAAATGAATTCCTCATCATAACGCAGCACATTGGGTCAGTTTCTCCCTGTGACATGCTGTTTTCACTGCATGATTTGCAAAAAGACGTACTCACAAAATAGCCTGAGTGAGCTACTTTTGGGTCTGACTCTCTTTTAAGACCAGGCACTGTGTCTTTATCCTAGCCAGATTTCTATCTTAACTTTTTTTTTTTTTTTAGTAACAAAGGCGAGACTTGTTGAGTTTGTAGTCTGAGTTCTGCAACATTAACTGCCAGCCAATCACTGTTGTTGTAAGCTTGTTTACTTTATCACACAATTTGCTGTGGGTCCAATAATTATCTGGTGTGCCTGTTCAAAAACACAACTACAGTTGAAGCCGCAGCCCGTGCCCTCCCCCTGGAACTGTACTTTAGTAGCACAATGATGATTATTGATAAGTGATGCCTAGCTCCAAGATATCCCCCTAGGCTGATTGATGTAGGTTATTTACTCAGTCAATTTGGAGCAGTTGCATAATTACTTTGGTCTTGGTCAACCACCAGCGCTGTGCTGTTCTCCTTACGCTGCTGTCAAACTCTTTTGTTAACTAAAAATTTTAGTTAGGTTGCTTTCCAAACACTAATTCACCAATGGGAGGTTGATTTACTTATTCTAAATGCAATCAGTGTCCATTGCTTGATTGTTTTAGGAGGTCTAAACATGCTTATTCACCAGTGAATGATTGTTTTTGTAGTTCATTTTCTGGCCTGTCAGTCATTTGGCAGACTCTGGCAGTTGGCTAGAGATGAGCACACTCGCACAAAGTTACACACACACACACACACACACACACACACACACACACACACACACACACACACACACACACACACACACACACACACACACTTCAGGCTGCAGAAATAGGCAAGCAGTACGTACTTTGTTTGCATTTGGCTTGGCAGATGCAAAGGAAATTGCATTGTTGTTGCTTTTTTGACTTTTCCCACTTAAGTCCTTTTCTGTAACTGTAAACATTGGGATTTGCCATTTTGCCAGAAAAGACGTTTTTTCCATCACATTTTAATTTTTTTTTTCTTGGCTGGACTCTTGTTGATAGCTTATTATTTAAGAAAATGTGCTCATTTCCTCAGAGGGCGAAGACAGGAAAGACACAAACTGCGGTGATGCTGATCAGCTCTTTGAACTGAAACCACTTGGCAGGCAGAGTGAAGCTGTCAACAGTTGTTTCCAGCTTCTGTTTAATTGCCTGCCTTACAAAGTTAATAATCCTTACCACTTGAGAAACACAGGTTTAACTGTTATGATAGTGTGAAAGAAAGAAAAAAAATCAACCACGCCTTTCCATTTGTGTTTGTATTATCATAGCCAGGATCGCACCACCTTCAGTTAAGCCTCAAAAACAAACACCACTGTTTGTTTGCTAGTGAAGGAAAGCCGGGTTTTTTTTTGTTTGTTTTTTTGATCGGCAAACATGGGAATTGGAGAGTTGGGATTGTGGCGTTAATCCAGGAGCATGCCTACAAACGATGGCAGTGGAAAGTGAGAGAGAAATAATCTCCTCTTCCATATTGACAAGGTGAACTTGGCAAAGCATCTTAACGTTAACTGCTTCTGTGCAGCTGCTCAGCCGCTGATAGGAGGGCCCTTCCCACTAGCAGCACTAATCAGAGTTACTTGATCTTACTTGTATTTTATGATAATTTCAGTTTTATTTCCCTGTTTTGGTTGATACTTTCCTAGCTTCAAGTCAGTTTCATTATGACTTATCAGTAACCGTCGCTCACCATTAACATAACTCTTTAAGTCAGGGAGTATTCTCCTGACAGGCTCAGTATGTATGAGGCCTTGAAGACCTCATGCATGAGTGATGAAACCAGGTCACAAACGGACTCATATGATGTCCAGCATCACACACATGCTGTGTACATAAAATGTTTGACCTTGAGTGACTGAGCATATCCTTTTCCTGCTCCACACGCACACACAAACACGCACACTCTCGTCGACACTACGCATGACTGCCGCGCTCTCTTTAGCTTTCCAGATGACGGCAAGCTCGCCAGCAATGTAAGGTCACAACGACATGGACCCGTGCACCGAGAGACACCCACACAGTCTCCGATATTTTTTTGATTTATTTGTTTTTTCCGCACAAGCCCTCACCAACGCACACATCCACACACATCCAACTTCCCTTCAGTGAGTCTGGTGTAAGCCCTGTGCTAATAAGTGCTGTGATTTCTGTCAGCAGAGCTTGTTTGGGTACAGGAAGATTAGGTTCTTAAAGCTTAGCCAAAAGAGATAATAGCTGTTTTCCATTGGACATATTTGTTTTTGTTCTCAATATTTGTATAAATCTTCAAATTATGTTGTGTGAAGCATCTCTTGTAGGCATTAAGTACTGTAGCTGCATGCAGCTTGCTGCGTGAATTATGGGTTTTTGCTGGTAATAATAGTTACATATGTGATGTATGTGTTAGTAATGATACTATGTGTTATATCAGTGACACACGACAGGCTCCATCATGCAAACATGCTGTAGACTCCAGAGACATGTAGTTGTTATCCCGGTGTTAAGTCCACGTGGAGTCTGCACAGGTCATTGTAGTATAAAGTGGACAGTATGCCAACATCTGCGTCTGTCACTCAGACCCCAACGGATCCTCACTAGCTCACATACGTGGAAAATGTGTGTAACTCTAGATACACAAATCTAGATACACAGTCTGACAACCTCACTTTGACTCCATTAAACTGTGAATGCCATTGTTCATCTTTCTGTGCTGTAGGAGCCTTTGATATACTTATAATGATGACCTACAGGTGAATGAACATGATCTGCAGCCTGTAACTCTTAAAATGACAGAAAAGTGATAATCCAATGATTGCTCACCTATAGCAGTAGGAAATCTGTCCAAGTATGAGCAGCGTTCACAGATTCCCGTATGAATCTGGAAAGGAAGGCTTTCCCATTTCTGTAAAACTGCTGCTGTATTCATCTCTAATCATGATTGTTCTGTCTCTGTGTGTCTCCTCCAGAATTATGTTTCCTCAGCTGGATTTGTTTTTTCTAAACTGTGGTCTCTGTTCTTCATGTCTGTTTCAGAGATGATTATCTACAGCCAGTTTCCAGCACTGGAGGATTTTTCTCTTGTTGTCTGCCATGTCTGCAGTAAGGTGGTCACTCCTCAGGGCATACTCACACACTATGGTAAGACACCCACACGGCTACCCCTCAGGGCTCAGTCATAGATTTGAGAAAGACACACACACAGAGACACAAGCCTTGAGGTGTGGTACAGAGCAAACATGCTCCTGCCTGCACACACACAGTTAATTAGAACAGTATTATAATTTCTATTTATTCCTGCAAGTCAATTAAAAACATAAACTTCTCATCGCCCACATGAAAAACATACCACATGGTTATGCTCTCAAATACCCAGCAGTCTCATAAAAGCTGGAAAACACTAAATAATTTACAGAATAATCAACAAGATGTAGCATTGTGCACTGGCCTTTTTATCCATTTAATAAGTATATGAAAGAGGCGATCTCTGCTCTTAAGATAATTCTGCACCGCTTTGAATGTAGGCCGATTTCTCTTTCTGAGCAGCTCCGTTCCTCTTAAAAGACGTGCAAGCAAACGCAAGATTTGACAGACTTGATGGGCTGATTCAAGAAATGAAAGGATACACACAGATGTTAAATCCTTGGGTGCAAAGGCACTACTTTGCTGCTGAGTTTTTATGCAGGGTCGGGTAATGTTGAACAGGGAAAGTTGGTGTAGAGTCCAAAAAGTCAGTGGCATACACATGCTACTAAGCCATGTGCTTTTTTCTTTTTCTTTTTTTTTTTTACACATCTTTGCTACCTCAGTTTCATAAAATGTGGCATTTGTTGCTATGGAGACGGTTATCTTCAGCTGTGAAACTTATTTTAGCTGGCATCTGTTACATTACATGTCAAAGAAAATACAAGTAATAAGCATAAGTGTGGATTGAAAATGTGTGAGAACTCTGCAGTGTTCATTCATCTTTAAGAGTGTTTGTTGTTGACACGGTAACACAGGAGAGCTCGGCTCCTATTGGTCCTTTCCTCTGCTCGTCTACCTCTTGTTTGTTTTTGATTGTCTTGTGGCTCCACTGAGCAGGCTCCACTGCTGCCCGCGAGCTGCTGCTTCCTTCTGTTGGCGGCACGTGCACCAGCCTGAGCCGTCTGTTTGAGCGGGCAGGCTGGTGGGAGGGAGACGGACCGACACATGATCACGCTTAATGAACGCACACACACTGACACACACACACACACGAGCGTGCACACTTCTTCCTGAGAGGAGATAGGCCAGAGGAGTTGCATGCACGCACATTCTCACTTTCTGTTTCTCAGCAGAAAGAGGTCAGTGGTATTGTGAGACACACACGCACACAAACACACACAGACACACACACTCTCTCTCTCTCCTGGCAGCCACTGTTGTTTTGTCCCTACTTTTTGCCCCCTCCCCACCTCCCTCTCGTCCTCCTCTTTGTTGGCAGCATTTCTGCTTTCTGACACGCACACAAAGTTGGGTAACAACAAGTCTAAAACACACACACCACACACACACACACTCACACACTCACACACACATTCAGCAGTGGGAATCCTCCTGAGAGCCCCCCCACCACCACCACCACCATAAAACAAAACAGTCCTCAGGCCACAGCATGACAAGCAGTCATTGTAGTGGACCAGCAGGCCAAGTCACATGCTGACTAGTAGAAAAAGTTGCGCTGTATTGTTTTCATCTTGTTTCATCATACACTTTTATGGTTACGATCATTTTAATGGCCGTGCAGTGGCCTAGAAGTCGTACCCCCCCTCTGCTGTAGCTGATTCATTGACTTCATTGTTGAGTATGACGCGCTGTGCGGCCACCTAGTCTGTGTCATGAAATGAAATATGCTCCTCCTGACCTCTGCTGAGTGGGTTTGCCTCTAGGAACTGCCCCTGTCAAGATATTCTTATGATGTTTTATGCATTTCCTCCCATTGTTGCACATCCCCATCAAGTCACTGTTGTATCCTCGCAAGTGTAAGCACCATTGTTCCCTGTTGGGGACTTACTACTTTAAATGTTGTGACCCTGAGAAGCATTTTTTTTTTATTCACCCCACTGGTCCTGTATTTGTGTTTGTGCACGTATCCATCACGGGATCTGCTTTCATGCTTGACCTGTGCATCAGATCAGCACTAGGCCTTTACATACACAGAAATGCAGGCATGCACACACTTGCACAGACTGACACACACAGAGGAGGAGGAGGTAGGGGGTTTGGCTGCCTCAGGGGTCAGTGGCTCCTTGTTATACATGCCCAGTTTGCTTCTTAGCTTTGCTGTGTGTGGAGAAGAGTGGTTATAACTTAAATCGAAGTTTAATATATGCTATGTTTGCTGCTCCCAAAGGTTAAGATTTGTTTTATGTTGAAACTTGCTCGGTTTAATGGATTTGTTTATTTAAATTTCCATAGAGTAAGGCATAGCATTTTATATTCTTAGCATAAGTGGCCCCAGCGGGATATCAAATAAATCCCTCGCGGTGGCAGTGTTAGTAGCGTGCTCTCTGCAAGGAGCAAGAAATGTGGGAAGAAATTGTTTTTAATGTTTGTGCATGAACTTCAAAGCTTAATATGGATAGGCCATATGATTTCCGGACTCTGTGATGTCATATTCAAGAGGCCTGAACACACCATGACAAACCAGAATGTTTACAAATGATGGTTTTTATGTCTTTTCCTGTGTGTGCGTGTCAGACTTGTTTCTGTAAATCAGCTCTCCGTGGCATGTTCAGATATTTCAGCGGATTCCAGTTCTCTCATCTCCTATGATTTCCTCTCTCCATGCTTCTCGGCTCGTCTCTCCTAACCTCTCCCTCGCTAGTGGCCTGCTGTGTGTGAGTAAGTGGAGCGCATGATGAAAGGGTCATGTTGTTGCTGTTGGTGGGAGTGTCTGTCTCTCTCTTTCTCTCTCTCTTCCTGCTCGCCTTCCAACTTTTCTCTGTAGTGGTGGATTAATTGAGGTCTGAGGCAGGTAAAAAAAAAAACCCTTCAGCCCTTTATTCAGTTTCATTCCACTAACTTAACAAGTGTATGGGCTGCTCCGCGTGTCAGCATCTCCAGTTTGTTGTTGCTGTAAAAAGTGTGTGCGCTAAGGCTGTGGTGTAATTGTTCTTTTCACATGATGTCTCTGTTGCTTGAAGGTTTTGCCATTAACCACAAAAGCTCTAGTTGGCGATGCTGCTTATTCTGTTGTTGCGTTATTATTAGGGCACCGGCCATCGCCAGGGCACTCGACCCAACAGCTATGAAATAGCTGTAGGGACGAGTGCAGTAAGCCGGGCACTATTGTTATTCTGTGGATTTTTTCCTAGTTATTTTTCATCTTCCGGACGATTTTCGGTTCGCTACTAGTCCTGCAACTCGAAGAGTTGCAGGACATATTATATATCAAAACGTGCGTCTTGATCGGGAAAACTGAATTTTTCGCGACGTAAGTCGCGAAAAACTGCGCAAAATTTTGCATTGAAGTCTATGGGACGAGTGGAAAAAAAAAGAGCAAAAAAGACCAAACATTGGAGTTTAACAAACGTCTACTGCTCAGGCATACTTTCACCTAGAGACTCCGTTTAAACTTTAAATAGTAGACACAAGTCTTGTGTATTGGTGTATTACTCCACGTTCTGATAGGTTGAATAGTTTTTGATCAATCCCTGATCAATGACCATGATCATTTTTGGAGAAATTATGAGATTATAATGGGTGTGTATTGCACGGAATGTTCGTGCTAGAGTGCGTGATGTCATCAGCTAGAGTGGGGAGAGAGCCCAGAAAAACTCCTGATTCTTTCTCTTTCCACACTCCTCTTGGACACAATTTACACTGTACACACATAATTTTTCACAGTTTTGTAGACAAACTTGTTCTGTCTCCCACAATGTGTTTAAAATATCAGAGAGACTTACAGAATTTGAATTAGCAGCCTCTGAGTGCGGCCATGTCTGTCTCTCCTCCTCATTGACTCCAATACAAAAATTTTCTGAGAGGAGCAGAACGGACCGATGTTTTAAAACTGCCCGTGTCGCCAAAATATTTACTGTAGAAACACCAAATCGTACCAAATTTTTCAGGAAGTCCTTAGGGCACTGCTGATCTGTTTTTTGTTCTGATAGGAGTTACCGTTTTGTCAGAATAAGCCTGAATGCGAGACCAGTGCAGAGGCAGAAAATGGCTCTTTTTCTCCTCGTTTCTGTCTGCCTCAGTCTGGGAGCCCCTATCGTCATTGGCAACCAGCTCAAGTTGTCATGGTAACCTCTGATCCTCAGGCCAGGGTCGTTAACTCCATAAACAATCCACCTGGAGCTCGTTAAGATGTTTGTAAACACAGACACACAGCTAAATCACACTGATACAGGATGCAGCTCAGTCACACACACAGACTCTAGAACCAGCTTCATGTCATTACAGTTATAGACACACACACACAGACATTAAAAACACACAGGTAACATACAAATGCGCGCGTCAGCGCGCACTCCTCTCCCACACTCTAACACACACAGGTAACTTCCTGTGATTACAGTTAAAGAGCGCGCACTCATCTCTCTCACTCTAACACAGGTAACTTCATGTGATTACAGCTCCTCCATATCAGTGCTTATAGAGAGATGATCATGTGTCTGATCAGCTCTGTCTTGACCTTAAGATCGTGGGTTTGATTCCCATGTTTACAGAGATGGTACCAACGGCAGTAGCTCCCGGTGCCCTTTCAAAATTTCCCGAGAGGAAATTTTCTAGTTGTTATTGCAGCTTAGTTGTGTGTGAACCATTAGCGGGGGCCAATTAAACTGCCAGCAGCTACTATACATCAGAGGTAGTTCTCTTTGCTCTTTTCTTAATGTGTAAGGCATGAAATTAGCTCCGACGTGACATATTGCAGGAATGTAGGAGAAGATACTTAAACAGGTGGTAGCTGAAGGCTCATTTGCTGAGCTGGTGACTAAGCAGGCCTAGTGTTTCATATGGACGCACAAGAGATCCCATACAGAGAAACATTCTGCAACAGTGAGCTACTCTTACCAGTCTTTGCTCTGTGTTAAAGGGGTTTTTAATGTCTTATATCTATACATATATTATTACAATATGCTTATTCCTTCCCATTTTGATCGATTTTTATGATTAGAGTCGTTGTAAATGCCTTAACTCAGTGGTTCCCAACCTTTTTTGGCTCGTGACCCCATTTCTGACATAACGCATTTCTGACAAGCCGTCAATCAAGATGAGCCACCTCGGATATTTTTATATGCTGCATTTTATTTGAACTCTTGATATTTGAGAAAGTGAAAGTATAGATACAGTTGTTTAAGATTTTGGGTGGTGTTTTTCATCATAATTTTCAAAAGAATAATAATTAGTTTTTTTTTAAAATGTATCACTCATTTCTTTTATCAAATACTAGACATTTCAGGTGACCCCATTTGAATTCCATGTGACCCCACGTGGGGTCTCAACCCCAAGGTTGAAAAGCACTGCCTTAACTTTTACTTGGCAAGCTGCTTTAGGACCAGGGCCCCTCCACAAGGCATCCCAGTTACATAGCTCTATGTTCCTGTATACTGGGTGAATGCCACTGTTCATTGCTTCCAGTATGGTGTTGCTTTAGCTGTTATTGAGTTGTTTTTTTTTTACTCAGACTTGTGAGTCTGCGGATGCTCATATGCGTCTCTTATGATTTTCTCACACATCCCTCTCTTTCTACTTCCCCGCTGCTCTCTCAATGTAAACAAACCCAGCTGAGCTCTTGAGAGTCTCCACTTCCTCACCCAGCCATAGCCCCGCCCACAGGATGAGTCAGCAGCCAATTGGCAGCCAGCTGGGCCCTCAGCATTGCCATAACGACAGGCAGGCAGGAGAGCATAGTAGTGAGGGTGCCCTTGTGGTTGAGTGGTTTAGTGACCTTGCCTGGGCATTCGTCCATGTATTGTAAATCAGTACGGTTAGTTCCCAACCGACTCCCTACTCACTGCATGAGTTCTGTATCATAACACAATATATCTGTCTGTTTAGGGGAGAAATTAAGTTAGCCATTAATTATGTCATTGTCCAAATAGATAGACTAGCTTTGAATGGATAAATCATTTTTGTTGGCCAGGAATTGTCTTTTAATTTTACTGTCATAAAACTAAAACAAGTCCAATCAGTGATTTAACTTTTTGAAGTAATTCTTTTTTTTTTTTTTTACTCAAATTGTAATTATTCCTTTTATTTAGATTTAGTTTTCAATGAAACATTTAATCTCAAATCAATAAATGAACAGGAGAGAAAACATGTAAAAGAGCGCAAGCAGTTGGTCAAGTTGTGCCCACAAAGTCACAGAGACATGATGTATTTCCCCTAACCACAAGGACACATGCAACATCCTATTTCTCTTGAATTTTATTATTCATCCTGTTCCTGTCTGGAAATTTTAGAAAAATAAAATGCCTAAATTTGCATGTCCATTTCTGCTGTGCAGCTGCACAGCTGTACAGGAGAGTCGACTAAAATGCTGCATGTGCCTGTGTGAATTAATGTGATTTATTGTGTGAAATGCGTGTACTGTTTTCACTGCATACCTGTGAATGTGGCTGTGGACTTTGATCCTTTCTGCTCTGAATACAGCTGCCTCCCCGGTCCTCTGCTACCACTGGCCTATTTACACACCTGCCACACATGCTCACATACACAAATTATCCTCCTGCATAGCATTATTGTATACATAGAGATGTTCACACTCTGCTGCGCATACAGCCCACACCGTGGTCAGAAACAGACACTTGAACCATATATAGTAGATTCAGCATGTGGTATCATACCCACACACACACACACACACCTATTATACTTCTGCATGCAGTGGCTAATCTCCTCAGTACACACAGACACACTTTGTACACATTGTAAACACACTCTCCCTCAGTCACCTGCAGCACACTTTCATGTGCACTCATGCACTGTGAGAAAACACACACACACACGCTTCGCACAGCTTGGTTGTTCAAACGTGCTGCTGCTAACAGCTACTTCACTACTACGCTCATTAACAGGATGGTACAGCCTTGTGACACACATACATGCACGTACTATACAATCCCTAATGCTGCTTACTGTATTAAGTATGACATCAGAACTGCCTCTCAGTTTAATCTATAAATGGGAAACTCTTTCTTATGAGTTTCTGTAGAACTTTAATATGCACAAATTTGGATGTACTTTCATATTTGATGCATCTATTACTGATAACATCATTAGTGTGTGCATTAGTATTATTATTTATTCCATAACAATTAACAGCTGTGCAAGAAACACCATTACCTATGGGAGTGACTGTTATTATTATCACTGTTACAATTTATAGTCAACAGTATAAGCTCTTCAAAGTCTCTCTCCTCTCCTCCTCCTCCTCCTTTCCCCCCCTCTCTTTCTCTTCTCAAACCTAACTGGAGATGATGCCCCACCCTGAGCCTCGTTCCCTTGGAGGCTCCTACCTGTTAAAAGGGTGTTTGTCTTCCCCCCTGATGCTAAGTGATTGCTATTTATAGAGATTGTTGGGTTTCTCTCTATAATAAAGTAAACTCTTGACCTTTACCTGTAACAAATCACACTGTCAAGTATTATAAGGCAGGGACTGTGGAAATACGTTTGTGAATGCTGAGTTTTGAATATCAGCCCGTGTAATCCTCGATCTGTTTATGTGCAGGTGTATGTTACTTGTTGTTGCATACAGTTTTTTTTTTAAATCAAAAATGTGCTGTACTCTGTTAGTAACTTTTAAATTGAGTCTATATTTTCTACCTGAGCCTCCGGAGCTGAGATAGACTGAATATGTATATTTCACTGCTGCAGTTTCAGATTGGCCTCCTATCAGGAGACACAAAATTCAGCTAACCCCAATGGCCAGTTTCATCCCAAAATCAGCAGCTGCATTTCACCAACCTTATCTGTCAGAGTAATCTTGTTAGATCTTGCAGATGCTGGTTGTGTATCTCCTGATGCAGCAGGTGACTTAAAGCACAAACATAGATGATTATTACACCTTAATGTGTATGCTCATGATTAGCAACACAGAATGGCAAAATAATTACTTTGACTGCACTTTGTTCTCCCCGACTTGTTTCTCTGTGTTGATGATGTCTTCACCCCTGTGTTTTCTATTCAGGTAGCTGGGGTGTAGTTTCCCCGTGAGACAGACAGAGAGAGACAGACAACCCCCGGACCACCCTCTGACCCCCCCGAGCCCCTCCGTTCCCTCCCCACCCTTCTCTCATAAAGACATGCATAGCAAAAACCGTAAGTGTGAGCTCCTCTCCTCTCCGCCTCCCTCCCCACAGCTCTGTGATTTATTCCCCTTCACGTTTGCGTCTCAGCATCCTTTTCACTTGTGTATTCTGATCAGATCTGGGTCAAAAGGTATTTATAACTGTTGGCTCCTGTTTGAACTTCGCATCGTAACAGATTGGTGAAGTTCATCACACAAGGACACTTCAGATGGTCTCGTGGAAGCTGCTAATTAGAGAAAAGCACACTTAAATGATTTGTAAATACTTCATTGTTTTTTGCAAAAAAATAAAGTTCTTCTGGCATATATTTGCTGTCTCTTGTGTTACAACACAACCATCTGGCAACCGAACAGTGTAAAAACTACAACATGGTGTAAATACTATTCTGCAGAATTCACACTCAGAATTAGAACTCGGATGCAAATCAGATGCACTACCCCCCAGTAAGGCATGATTGTCTTTTTGATCTGTTGAATTTTTTTTTCTGAGTGTCATGCATCTGTATGACCTTGTATGGCTTACAGATCTCCATCTCCATATCTCTGGACAACAAATCGAATCGAATCGAAGGCAACCGGACTTGTATTTGTTCAGGAACACGTTTCGCCTCTTATCCAAGGGGCTTCATCAGTTCATAACGCATCAGTCTTACTAGTCCTCACTAGTCTGACAAACAGTGGAGACAAATACAAGTCCAGTTGCCTTCGATTCACTTTGTTGCCCAGAGATAACGACAACCTGGATGAATGAGAATATTCACAGACACTTCATCTCCATATCTGTTGTAACCTGTTTCAGAAAAACGCCACGGCTCCCCCATCCCCTCCAGGAGCCCCCTGGTCCCCATGAAGCCCAAAGCACCTGCAGTGGCTCCTGCTGTTGCCCCCAGTCCTGGGGACACGCTCCCCTTCAGGGTTCCTAAAGATTACCCTCATTCCCGCTTCAGCAAGGCGCCGCTTGCTGTCTATCCGCCAAAGGGAGCACGGAACAAGACATGGTGGGTTCATGTTTTTTTTGTCTGCACACTTCTTCTCACAAAGCATTTATGTAGTCACACACTCATCTACTCTTCTCTCCCAGTGTGACAGTTCCAGTCGTAAGCCTGGAGAAGATGCCCTGCCTCAGCCGAGCCGACTCCGCATCACACGTGCGCCTCACACCTTCCTCCTCTGCCTCCCCCTCCTCCCTCAAACCCCTATCCCTCGCTCCCCCGGCCTCCCAACGCTCCAGCGACAAGCTGGTGAACGGTCGCAGCATCGGCGGGCCGTCCACGCCGCACTCCGCCACCCCTCCATCCTCTCTAGCACGTTCTCCGCTGGACAGACGGCCATCGTCCACGCCTTCTCCCTCCCCGCTGGACCGGAAACCCTCCCCGTCACCTTCGCCCTCTAACCGATCAGGCGCTATGCCTTCATCATCGCCATCATCATCATCATCAGCGTCGCTGCCGTCACAGACGTTGGAAAAGAAGCACCAGAACGGGACTAAGACCTCCTCCAGGTCACACAAAAGACTCTCAGGTTAGTCTGGAGAAATTATGGCCGTTCCAGGCTGCACTCGGCCGCTGAGTAATGGGAGTGGTTCAAGTCTAAAGAATTGGAGAACCTTTAATAATTTATTACTTTTTCCTGCCTAAATTTTCATGGCCATTTGAGCTTCAACTTACAGGTCACGGACCTAGAGTCTGTAACTTTTAGCCCCGCTGACATTCATGTGCTCGATGAGTTAAATATATTTGCCTCCTCTTCATAAATTCCTTCCCTCAGCATTATATAAAGAGTCCTATGTTAATGCATGCACAAGCTCACACACTCACTATTTCTTATCTCTGTATCCTTTGGCGACGCTCCAGCCTGAATGTTTGGCTGCAGACAGGACAGTGGTAGTGGAGACTGTGTGTTTTGGAAAGAGAGAGACGCCCCTATAATTTTTTAAAGGCTTTCTCTCCCTTGTTTTTTCTCAGTTTTTTCACTATTCTCTTCATATTTCTCACTTTCTCTTTTCTTTTCCACTCTCTCCTCCACAGTCTATCACTATTCCCAGTATCACTCTAACTTCCATACTTGTTGATTCAGATGGACTTAGAGATGTGAAAATATGCAAAAGAATGAAGTTACATGGACTTGTGATGAGTCCTTCAGGGTGCGCATATCTCTCTATCCAGCTTTTCATCTTCTTCCCCTCTTCATGCCGCTCCTCTGTCTCTTCGTTTGTGTTGTGTCTCACTGTGCTCTGAGCCTCTGATTTACACCCTCTAATTCACGATCTCCCGCTGCCAAAAAGCTGCTTGTCTTCTTTTTCCCCACCTCCTGTGTCTCTGTATTTTTTTTTCTTCGTCCTCTCACTCTCCACTTCCCGCCTCGACCTCCTCTTCTCTCTCACACACACACTCTATAATGTTCTGTCCTCATTTTTTCCTCTCACACTGTCTCCCAGTTTCTCTCTGGCTGCTCATCGTAGACTTTTTTTTTCTCTCATCTTATTACTCTTTTGCTTTCAGTGTCATTTGCTTTCACTTTCTCGTACGCCGTCTTTTGTCTTCAGAATATTTTCGCACGACTTGTCTTCCTCTCTCTTTTGTCAACTTCCTTTCTAAGTTGTTGTGCGAACTTGTGGGCATGCACATGAGTTAGTTTATTTCAGAGAGCGTGTCTGTTGCTGTCATACATTTGCGTGTTTGCCTTTCTACCCGTATCCATCGGAGCTGCCGTCTCATTCTGCAAACACTTAAAGATTACAGGGATTATAGCAAAGGCCAGCACAAGATTACAGCCCTGTGACAGCACAACACTGTTTAGGATAACCTGCTGACTGGAGGCTGCTGTTGATCAGCTGATTCATGTGCATCTTTGCTGCTGAGCAAAACGTTAACCTTTTTATGACACCAGAGAAAACGGACATGATTTAGTTTGAAGTTAGATTTCGATATCTGTTTGTTGGCCTGGGATGTGAAAAAGAAGTAAGTAGGTAAATTAAATTAATGTTACATTGATTCATTTTTGTATCAATTTATTTTTTATCTATTACCATGAGGGTTAGTCATTTTATCCTTTGTTAATATAAGAATATTGATTCTTAATGGTCAGCTGTTCCTTTGACTGTTAAAAATCCAGTTTCCTTTTCAAGCTTGAGATTGTGTCTTATTTCAAATAAACATCAGAGACTTGAGCCGCAAATGGACATGATGGTGTGTGAAAAGTTGAGGGTTGTGTTTCATCGGCAGGTACATTTTTCTTCCAGACTCTGTTCATTAAAGCAGGAGAGAGTTTCCTGGGCTGTCAGTCTGTGTTGACTCTTGTTCGGCTGCCAGTTTGGCCTGTCAGGAGTGATTTGTCACCGCACGAGGGATCCGCATAGTTTGTGTTTGATACCGAAAGCATTGCTAATAATGTCACAAAGAATAATACTATTAGACTACGGCGGCCTTACGCTACGACTGAGTGATTGATTGAATAAAGGAATATGTGAATAGACAAATGCCTGTGTGAACTGCTGTCTCAGAAAAGACAAATGAATGTACTCATGGCACTGTAACGCTTCCACTCCCAGGAAATGTGATTTGATACTTAACTAAATTATGGCCTTTTGGTACCACTTTAATGTGTGTGTTGGCGTATGTATGTGTGTGTGTGTGTTTGTGTGCATGTTTTACAGGGAGAGTGTTTGATCCTAACAAGCACTGTGGAGTCCAGGACCCAGAGACGAAGCGGCCCTGCACGCGGTCTCTCACCTGCAAGGTAACACAAATAAACACACAGACTATCACTCACGCTCACCACCTCTGTGTAATTTCTGTGGAGAGACAATAATAGTCGCTGACCCTTCTTCCTGCTTCCTGTCTGAGGCTGTCTCACCAGGAAAACAGCTTTGTTTGTTTATGAGAGTAAAAATATTGAAGGGTGTGCTAACATCGGTGCTGAATGGCTCCAAATGCAGCTATTGACCCCGTTTGCCTCCCTGACCCTTTCTGTCTCTGATAACGCCTGCACTTTTACACACATTTCTCAGTTAATGTTGGGTAACAGTGCCTACACTTCCCTTGATGAAGTAATTATAGACGTTGGATGAGGCTACAACATCATTCAGCGGTAATAATCTATTTCACTGCCCTTTAATTACATCCAGCAAGCTTTACTAATCACTTCAAACTGGTTATTAAGCAGTTAGAGATGTATGTGGTGCGTCGGTGTGATCTTATTTAACCTTGTTTTAAAGTGGCATTTCCTATGAGAACCATGATTTCAAGACGGGGCGAGCTCTTGACTCAGGAAGTGACTCCTACCTCTGTCAACCTTAGCTTCAGAGGTGCTTCACCTTATTAGGGTTAGGATTAAAGGAATGAATGTTGTCTCCTTGTGTTGCATCTGTTAAATAGCATAATGACTTTAAAATGTTTGTGAATATTGTATTGGTAAATTTCACCATGAGATTAAGCTAGTTATTTATTTTACCGATACGACCCAGCCTGCAGTCATTTACTTATTTACCACCCATGTAGATGAATTCCATCCATCCTGGTTGACAAAGGTGGAGTTCACCCGGACAGTTTGCTAGTCTATCACAGGGCCGATACAGAGACAAACAACCTCAAACACTCACATTCACACCTACAGGCACTTTAGAGTGGCCAATCAATCTAACATGCATGTCTTTGGGCTGTGGGAGGAAACTGGAGAGAACCTACACAGGCACAAGGAGAGAGGCCCCAGGCCTGGGAGACAAATAATCTACAGGTCAAAATGTTTAAGTTGTCTGCATGTCGGTTGTTTCTTTTTACTCCAAACTGCAGCTGTTAGAAATAATGTGTTGACATCATTTCTATTTTGCAGGTGTTGTAAGAGTGACACCACACTTCGTCCTTGGAGTAGACCTCCTCCTTGCTTAAATTAAGTGTAGATATCTTTCAAGAACAGGAGGATCAAGTACAGGCATTTGTCTTTTTCTGCCTCAGCTTTAAATTGTCCCTCTATATTCTCATTCAACAGTCAGGTAATTAATGAGGGTGAAATAAGATGCATCTTCTGTGCCTTAAAGTATTTTAAGAGGCACCTACCCTTGCTGTGTCCTTTGAGTGAGTACAGGAAGCATTTTTCTCCCCACAAGCCACACTACTTGCTTTTACTAGCGATTCAGAAGCCTCAGACACACACAAAATAAAGAACCACTGGAAAACCAAATGTTTGATGGCTGGTTACCCTCCAAAGTAGTTGGAAGGGTAGACAAGCTGACCATGCACAGGCAATATTTACCCATGTTAGTGTGGTGTGACGTGGGCAGCAGCATGGCGCAGTGATTATGGAAACAGTCCTGAAACTGGAGAGCCATGATTTAAGCCCCTATGAGTGCAACCATCAGCCCTGTTGAAATATGTTTGAATAAAATTATGTTTAGTCACAGATCAATACCTCAATTAACAAAGTCTCACAGGAAATATCTCACATTTATTGTTAGCCCACAGAAAGACAAGTATGAAGTATCTATTAACCTCTTCTCATATCCATACAGACTCACTCCTTAACCCACCGCCGAGCTGTCCCAGGCCGAAGGAAAACCTTTGACATCCTCTTGGCCGAACATAAGGGGCGGGCGAAAGAGAAGGAGAAGGAGAAAGACAGAGATGGAGCGCAGGGAGGGAAGGAGGGCCACGGCCACAGCGTCACGCCACAGGAGATTCCCAGCAAGCCTCACTGCCCTAATGGACGACCACTGTCCACGCTGAAGCTCCGGCTGGCAAATGCGCACATACCCAGGTTGGCGAGTGGAACAAAACACACATTATTAAATATGCATGTGTATACATGGAAACAAAGGAAGGCCAAACAATCAGCTGAATGGCCAACTTGACATTCAAATCCACTACTGACACATTTTACTTTATAATCAATATATATAGATTGATGAAGTGATACTATTACAAGCACCTTTTTGCCTTTTGCTTTTCTGTTTGGTTTCACATATTCAAACAGTAAGATGTCAATAGTTTAAATACTTTGTGAGCTTCTCTGTTATTTGTCTTTATTTTATGAATAAATATACATACATGAATTTGAGTGACTTTCACTGTAGGTCCTACTGCGAGACGTGGACAGATACAGGGGAGTCCTCGTCTGTTCTTGTTTTTTCCCACCAGGGGATGCTGTAAACAAGAGTGCAAGGAATGGAGAAACAATAGTTTAAAGGATGACAAGTCTGCCCTTGTCACAGTGTTAGGAGAAACTCATTTCCTCTTTCCATTCACGGGATGATCTCCTGTTTGAAGAAGGAAGTTATTTGAGGTGCTGTTATTGTGGCAAACATTAACATGACACTGATGGCAGAGTAAAGGCAGATTATGTCATGAGCTTTGGTGTTCATGTTGTGTGTTGTGTTATTCTGCCCCTCAGTCTCACTTCTCTCTCCCCACTCTTCTCATTTTCTTCTCCTCCCTGTCTCACTCATTTCTTTTTTTAATTTTTCTTCTTTTGCCAATCTTCACCCTCCTTCTCATCAATCTTTTTGTTTTCTCTTTCACTTCCCCTCTATTTGCACTCATCTTCCTTCTCTCTTCCAGTCTCTCCCTCCTTCTCTGCCTCTGCATATTACTCTATTACTAACATTTCTCATTTTCTCCCCCTTCCCTCCTCTTCTTATTTCCATTTCCCTTCGCTCCTTTCTCTGTCTTGTTTTATTTAACACCTTACTCCCTCTTGATTCCACCTCTTACGTCTTCCCCCACACACCTGCTCGTTTTATTCACCCCTCTGTCTTTCTGATATATCCACTCCAGGGTTCCAGGTGGTTCCACCACCTCCACATCCAGTCCTTTGCCCCCGGCACCCGTCCCTGGCCTGGCGCCAACCCCAGAGCTGTCCCCTCACAGCTGGGTGACAGCAGCAGGAGATGGCGGTCGGCTTTCCAGTGATGAAGGCGATGCAGAGACTCCAGAGGACGCTGATAGATCTGGGGTTCACTACTCCAATCACCACCCACAGCCTTTAGGGGTACACACTATGACTACTAACGTATATTTTCATAGTCCATAAACTCAGGGCATTAAAAACTCATCTGCACAACTTCAAGCCAGGCATTTCCACCTTTACCCCACAGGGTCTGCTTTTAAATGCCATTTAGAGGGATAATTTTTGTTTTACTGTCTAGCCTCAGCTGTAGTTCTTGCCCAGTGTTTTTGTGGCAGAGAAAAGGGTAAAGGGGCGTCAGTACAGTTATATGATGCTTTTTATAGGGGTAAACAGACCTTTTTCAGAAATTAAGCTAAATAGGTAGAGTGATTTAGAAGATGATATTACCATTAAGAGGAAAGACAACTGGCAGAGAATCCAAACTCTTCCAAAACTCTCCAATTTTCCAAAAATGTATCTTTAAAGATCACAGATAATTGCCCATGGTATCTATGAAAATACTGTATATCAATATCAGTTTTGTATATATGCAATAATATGCAAACATTCAGCTTTCTGTACATCTGTGGTAGATGTTTGTCTGGTTGTAGCTTCTGAAAACACTGGACTAAAGGATAAGCTGTGATCATCATAATGTGAAATAAGACCTAAAACATGATCACATCAAAGATAAAATCAAACTGTTGCTGTACTAAAGGTGGATTGGCAAATTCTAACAAAAAAGTTATGTGTGTGTTTGTTTATTTTTTAATAATCCTGAAGTTCTAAAGAAGATTTTACTTTTGCTTGTGCTAGATCATCTTTCACATCCGTCTGTGATCATTAGGAAGTGTTCTGCATCTTCTCTCATCTCTTTCTCCTCATCTGTTCTATTTTATTCATCACTGATTCTGTCATTTGACACCTCTTACACTCCTCATACCACGCTCTGTCTCTGCCCACCTCTTGCTCCCTCCCTCCCCTTTTCTCTCTGCCTTCATCCATTGGCCCTTCTCTTCCTCTTTTTCCCTTCCATCCACCTATCCCTCCTGTTGCCCTCCTTCCTTTTTCCTCTCACCATTCCTCGCATTACTTCTCTTCTGCCTCCATCATTTTACAACTTCCTGTCGCTCTCTCCCCCTCCTTCTCCTCCCAGGTTTGCGTGTTCAGCAGCAGGCTTATGGGACGGGGCCACTATGTATTCGACAGGCGATGGGACAGGATGAGGCTGGCGCTCCAGAGCATGGTGGAGAAACACCTCAACGCACAGATGTGGAGGTGAGTGTCCCTGACTGTGCGCTGTGGGCAGATATAGAGCTTTTACATTGAAAGGTAAATGAACACAATTAGAGTAGCTCTGTTTCACAATTAAGCAACTACAACTGAAATGGATAGTAAATATTCTTGTCTAGATGGGGAAAAAGAGAAATGAGATGAGGGAAAGAGAGACACAGTTAACTGGATGGCCTGGAAGCTTTTGATCTAGATGTAATTAAACAAGAGGCCATTGAATTTAATGTTAGATGATACAAGAGAAGACATCTCATAGAAAGAGAAAAAGATGATAGACCTCCACAAAAGTGCTGATAAAAGGATTGTAGACATGACTGGGAATTAAAGAAGTAATTAAGTAATGGGAGGATCAACAGAAGCTAAAAGGTGAAAGGCTCTGCGCACACAGAAAACCATTGTTCAGTACAACACTGCATTGATGGGGCTAATAAAGGTTTAGTGCTCTGAATTTATACTGGCAGTGAGACAACTTTATTACTTTTAAAATGTCTTGTTCCTCTGGGTTCCAGGAAGGTGCCTCTGGCTGCTGAGAGCCTCCTCTCCCACTCCTCCTCCGGTACCTCCTCCTTCACTTCACAGCAGACTCCCTCTCCCACATCTGCCGCTTCCCCTCTCCTCACCTCCCCCTCCAACTCCCTCTCCTACACAGCCACCTTCCCTCAGTCCGTGTCCACAGCCGGGGCGTTCAGCATCCGAGATGCCCCGCAACCCGTTGCTGCCGTTTCCGCACCGGGAAAAGCCCGTAACGGCACCCACAAAGCCAGCCGCACATCCAAAGACACGGAGGACTCTGTAGTGGGATCTAAAAAGAGAAAAAACTCTTCCTATTTGCCCTCCTCCGTTACTCCTCCGTCTTCCCTGTTTTCGACTGCGGATAATCACAAGAGGAACGGCAGCAGCTATCATCAAACATTACAAGGTTCAGGGGGCACAGCTGCCTCCCCAGCCAAGAAAAAGGGACTTGGGCGTGCGGGAAGTGGGCTCTGGCGCAGCGGAGATGACTGGCTATCTAGATCTGATGGGTCTCAAAGCCACAACTCACAAAGCAGGTGGGTAATGGATTGTTTAAAGTTCAGACAGCAGTAGAAAGGTCTCTATGCAGGATTGAATGATGGGAAGTCTTCAGTTTTATATTTTAACTGCTTGTTCAGGGTGAAATCACTGTTATTAAGTCCCTGTTTACCAAAAGGTGACAGTTTCTTTAGACCTTTTATTGAAACTGATGAGGATCTGTCCACTCATTTGAAGGCCTTGTATGCACAAACATATAAATGCAAGCAAGTGCAATAAAAAGCATATTAAAATTGTGTTAAGGTTGATGATCTAATTAGGGAAATTTAGACGGTAGCCAGGGTTACAGACGACAATGCAGGCTCAGCGCAGCACATAACATAGTACAGTACGTAGAGAAACACATGAGAGGGTGATTCATTAAAAGTAGAGCAGTGTGTAAACAGAGAGGACAGTGCCAGCAGAGCAAAGGCTGTGATGACAGGTGTTTGGCTTTCCTCTGAAATATACAGCTCTGTAAAATGGGCTGTGATAATTTAATTCTCGTCTGAATAAATTCTGCTGTACAGTGAAAGTTGAAGTGAAGTTACTATATGTCATTAATGTCAATTCTCCTTCTTCTCCAGTCGAGATCTTGGCACCACCAGTATACCCTACTCGCCATCCAGGGAGCCTGCCTCCACGCCTCATCAGCCCTTGGCTCCCCCCTCTGGGCCGCTGGCGTATGGGGGAGGAGCAGAGGGGAGGAAGAGGAGGAGTCCAAGCTCTTATAGAGGGAAAGCCAGCAAGCTGAGCAGGCCCGGTGGACTGGAGAGCCTCTTTGGGAAAGGAAATGACATCGGAGGGATATTGGCTTCAGGGCCGGAGTCCCCGAGACAGGTCGGTGTTACATCCTGTCTTTTTATTGCTCTATGACTAAAAGTATCCTAGACGTTGATTTGGTGTGCTCAAAGTTAAACTTACCTTCAAGAGTGGTTGGTTGAAAGTACTACATATAATCACTATTCAAGACAATTTATACTGTCTATATTCAATACTAATTGTTAACCCATGTAACTAACCAGCCACCTCATTTTGTGCATAATCTTGAAATGTTAGTTTTTCTGCCTTCATGGTTTTTGGCATAAGACAGGGAACATACGTGAGTCGTGAAGTTGTACCTCCTGCCTGGAAAACACCTTGGAGTCGTAGCCACAAGTCTGAGCCAGTTCTGTGTTGGCAGATTCTGAAATCCTAAAATTCTTCTCAGAGATAAAATCAGGCAACTTTAAAATGTATGTAAATGTGACATATTATTTGAGTCCGGAACAGACCTTTACACGCCGAAGTTGCACTACAAATGCCAAAATGTCCCACAGGTTCAGTAGTATATCTTCAAAGGATGGGTAGAGTAGTGCATGTGCATGTGGTGTGTGTCCAGGTGCTAAACAAAAAGAAAAAATAGATGAAAGAGAAAAAAACATTTGCACACAGGTAAATGCTCCCAAAAGATTTAATTATTCAGGACTGAAGAAGATCTATACTAGATTGAAACGTTGACCGTCTATTAAATCTTTTGGGAGCATTTATGACTGTCCAAACAATTTTTTCTCTTTCATCATATTTTCAAAGGATAACATCTAGATACCAGTCGAGACACAGAGTTACAATGAGTCTCTGTGGCTAGCTGTTTCCTTTTTCCATTTCCTTGCTAATGGCTTTGTGAAGCTGTACTCGGGCACAAGATCAAGTTTATCACAAGTTCAAGTTAATCTGTTATTTACATTGCAGTACAGGGTACAGTCAATGCAGTGAAATGAAATGCACTTCACTTGTCTTCCTCTCACCTCAGCAGTGCTTTGAGCTAAATGCTAACATTGCAAACACGCTCGGCATGACAGTGCCAGCAGCCTGATGTGTAGCAGATAGAGCGTTTACCAGCTGAGTCGTGCATCATCAGGATTCAAGATTTCTTGACTCTCCCTCTGCTGACTGAGATGTTTCAAAGTTGAGGACCTACTGGCCGGCATTACCATCTTAGTCAAAACATTAAATAATATTTGACTGTAATAAAAAGGATTGTTGAATTGACACTGCTGCAGTCATTCACTGTGGCTTTACTGCCTCATGAAGGCAGAAATATGCTCTCTTGGTATTGTTAAATGATTTTACAGTGTTACTCCAAACAGCCTGTTCAAGGTGGTTTGTTAGCATAGAGAGCAGTGGCCCAGTTTACTGCTTTATTTTATTAGTGTATAGCCCTCCCCTCCATCACAGCAAGATTTTACATGTGGCACTTCAACTGTAAATGATAGATAGTTCAACATTTTGGCACATTGGCCCATTGCCATAATCCCTAGAGTCATAGCATTAGGTTCATTATCTTTAATTGTTGGTGCTAGCTGTTTTCACAACGGCGGAGCAGAGCCGTGAGCTGCTCAGAGCTACTCTACGGAGGCTAATGGGATTTCTTGGTTTCCCTCATCAAACTCATCAAATACACAATCCAACAACTCCGAAATGTTGTGACCTGCACATTCACCACGCTATGAGATAATAACAGAACATTATGAGATGGAGTTGTTTTCAAGGTAAATTCGTGCAAAACCGCTGATGCGCGTACCCATAGGGGGCATTTTTCAGCTAGCAGTCTCTGCATTTGCCTCGAAAACAACTCTGTCTGTAACGCTCCGTTATTGTCTCATAGCGTAGTGAATGTGCAGGTCACAACTGGTCCACGAGAGCGTTTTGGAGTTGTTGGATTGTATATTTGATGAGTTTGATGGGGGAAACCAAGAAATCCCATTAGCCTCCGTAGCGTAGCTCTGAGCAGCTTGCGGCTCTGCTCCGCTGTTCTAAAAATAGCTTGCACTGACAATTAAAGGTAACGAACCTACTCCTAAAACTATAAGGATTATGGCAATAGGCTAATTTGCCAGAATATTGAACTGTCCATTTAAATAAAATATTTTGTTTTCCAAAAGAACAGAACTCACTGTAAGCACAGTACATGATAACACACAGACATACTGTAGAGCAGTAAAATGTCATTCATTTCACAGTGCAAACCCGACCAAGTGAGAGCCACTCAGCTCTGTCCTCTCTCCACAGGCCAAGTTGCATCACTGACAGGAACCCGTTTCATGGACAGAATGTTGGGCAGCTGTTCAGGCCACCACCGTTTGTGACCTTTGACCTCACCACTCTTCCACTGACGGCACCAATCAGACTGCTTCATCTCGACGATGTCACCCCCTGTTTACCCGGTGACAGCTCAGTTCACATGCTGTGATAACGGGGCTCCGGAGTCTTTGCTCGCAGTCGAGCTGGGGGGTTTACTTCCACTCTCCGTCCGCAATCACGGATCGTTTGGATGGAAAGCTGCCGCGTGTCACTGCGGTCGTGGTCTTTTTTCGGAACAAGAAGGTGGATTCCAAAAACTTATCCTTTGAAAAGGGAATTTTGCCTCACAATGTTTTCAAGGCATTCTTAACAATACCACAGCTGTAGAGGCTTTTTTTCTGAGTGTACTGACCCTGTTCCTGGTTGCTGTGTTCAGTCAGCAGACAAGGAATAAGGTCTGTGATTGTATTTGGGAGTTAGATTGTTGGTTGAAGGACCTACTGACAGGACTACTGTAGGACTCAGACTTCAACAGCCCCCCCACCCCTTTACCCTTTTTTCTGTCTTTAGCTTTTTCCTCCTCCTCAAAAGTGGGGGAGAGAACAACAGTTTTAGTTGGGTTTTATCCAGCTGTTTCCTCTCAATCAACCTTTTCCCTTTTTATTCCCTCCCATCTTTCCTCTTAACTTTTTCCACATTTCTGAAATGAGATTTTCTTATTTCTCCTTTACTATCTACCCCTCCATGCCTCCTCCATCCCAGCATGCCTATGTTCAAAAGTGCACTTACTGGCCTCGCTTCCCTCTTCACTGACTCCAGAGCAGTCTCCAGCAGTGCCACACAAGGACGTGTTCACACAAGGGAAGTAAAAAACGTCTGTGTTACCAACAATGCCGTGTCAATGCATTGTAATGTCAGTATAGGAAGAATTTTATTTTGAAGATTGTTTCTTTTTTGTTGGGTTTTTTCTCCGTTCTGGTTTAAATGTTGCAAGAAACACAAACTCCTGTCTGTGTGTCAGGACTTGCACTCAAAAAGGAATTATTACTACGGTGTTGGATTTCTCTTTTTCTTTATTTTTTTGTATAATAATTTATGTTTTGAAATGATGTTTGTTTTCTAACTGACCATTGAGGTTTGAGCTACAGAGACATTTTGAGCAAAAAAAATTTCTATGACATTTTGAAGAAATGTTGAAAGTATTATGGTCGTTCATATTGTTGATAAATGTGTACATATCTGTTATTATTTTTGTATTTATTAATGATGGTCCCCTTTTACTAAATATCTGCTAAAATAGGGAATATTTTCAACCCTCCTAACTTGGTGTGTTGAATAATATTGATGAAAATAGTCTGGTTTCTCAAAACCTTCACAAATTTGTTCATTAGCTTTAAGATTTGAAATGAATTCAAACTAATACCAGTCAGATGTTAGACTGTGACTTTAGTCGGTCATTTCCATTTAAATGTGTCACCAGGTAATGATAACTTGTCCAATTCTACAAAACGGCTCCAATAACTAAATCTAGTTAATTCTGGTTGGTTCTATCTGATAACAAAAGTCTTAACTCCAGGCCCACTCACACACACGCTATGTAGAGCTTCATCTGCATCTCACATACTGTGTCCCAGCTCCATGCTATTAGTATATGTATATATGTACATAATGTAACTCTTCTATACAAACAGAAAATGATCCAAAAATTGCACAGACACTCAAATTGCTACTTGACTTCACAAACAAAAAGACAACAAATAGTTTTTTCCAAAGATTTAATACTGAGGGTTTTTAAAAAATGTGCCTGAAATTATTTACATTTTTGCAGCAGTCCTCCACTTCCTACACATGTAGACTTCTTAAGCTGTGCCCCCTCCCCCCTTTACACTACACACTGAAAAACTTTGATTTCGTTTCTAATTTGGAAGTGGGACAAAGCCTCAGTGTTCATCAGCAAATTGAGTTTGCTAAGTTGTCATGGAGATTGGCTCAGTTGTCATCACATGAGTTTAAGTTCATAGGTAAAGGATGAACACTGACACTCGGTTATGTTGTTCTTCGAAGCGTTTCCTACCATTTACAGTGATGGCAACATAAAAGACGTCAGAATTATGATGCTGCTGACACAAGAGGGAGGAACCACTCCTCCAAGCACAAAGTCGGGCGTCATCCCTGTGTTCTGATCAAAATATTTATCCCTCTCAAAAGGCTGACAAATGAATGTTATTATAACGAATTTACACAGAACCATCTATAAGTGTGAAATATGGCTGCACCGTTCCTGGTCAGCCTTTAAACTGTTTTCATTGGACAGCTCTGATCCCCACTGGCCAAGCCCATGTTGTTCCTAAGAAGACTCATTCCCAGACTGACATCTTTAGATTTTGCTCAAGCACTATGTTGAGATGATGGTACATTATGTCAGTGATCACTTAGGAGTGTATACTAGTATTTCTAATCATTTTTAGTGCATCCTAACCCAGTTACCAATGTGTATCTGATGTACACTAATGAAAAAAAAAGGTTGGTTTTGTGAAACCAGGCACTGCCTAGTATTTTCATCCAAAGGGCCCCACATTCCTGTTTGCCTGTGGTTCTCCCCTTCTCCATTTCTTCCAATGTTCAGAACTATATTTTTTAAAACTGTCTCCTCTGAGGCCAAGTGGTGAGGTTGTCTAACAGCTCTTAGATCAGTATAGTGATGCTGGTGTGGTGGTCTTTACTACTGTAGATACATACACATGGTTTAGCTCAGCACTTGCAGTGTACAGATAACACGCCTACCATATTAACAGTTTTTTTATTCTCAGCCTGTTGCCACCTGCCGCGCTTACACCTCTTAGAGGCAGCAAACCCGCTTTAAAAGACCAACGGATACACTAGTATATACAGTAGATGGTTCATTTTGCTTTATCAGCTGGTTGGAAGGTTTAATTCGTCAGGTTCACATGATCTTAGAGCTGCGATGGTTTTGGGAAACGCCACCTTCAGTCACTGTTCATAGTAGCAGACATGAGAAGTTACCGTTTGTTGCAGCTAATATTAAGACGAAGCTCATGGATGTTGATTTCAGAGCAGTTGTACATTGTCTTTGCTGTTAAATTCTATGGAGGTATTAACAGTTTTTTGTTTTGTTTTTTAAACCCTCCCTGCTCCTTTTTTTGCACTTTGTCATAATGCCCAGGTCTTTAATTGACTTCTATTTATATAAATATTTGAGATATGAAAAAAAATCTATATATTTGTTAAAGTGTTTCTGGCAACTACAGTAAAAAATGAAGAGTATATTCCCAGTGAGTTGGTCGCCAAACCAGCACACTGATGTTTTTTTTGTTTTGTTTTGTTTTTTTGTTATTATCTGATTCAAACTGTGGTAAATGTTGAATGTCTGAAAAATGCCTTGTAAGATATGAGTTTTATTCAGTCTCACTGAAGTTGGATCAGAAAATGGATTTCCCATCAAAACAATTTAACACTTGCTGTAAAAAAAAGAAACAAAAAAAAAACATGGTCTTATATCCAAGCTTTTATTAAATGATTGAAAGTGGTTGTTGTGTTATTTGTAAATCGAAGATGTAGCTTTTAAATTGTCAGAAAACTTTTTCTGCTGATGAATGTTTGTTTTGCAGATTTTACTTGTCATTTTTACAGCTATATGTTGACGTGATATTTTTGTATTGACAGAAATATATCATGCATTGTATAAGATTTTGACATATTTCTATGCTTAAATGTTCCCCTGTGCATCTGTAATTACTGCCTAAACACTGTCCTGTGTCTCCAAGCCCGAATCTGAGAGTAGTTCCAACATTTGACAGCTTTGTCGATTTTTGTTTCCATGTTTTTTCTTCCAGTGACGGTGATGTTGGGCGATCAACCACTTCGGTCCAGACTGAAATATTTCAGCAGCTACAGCATGAAGAGGGACAACTCCAAGACTACTGACTATGGTAATCCTCCTCACCTTTCCTGTGGAACCACAAACAGGATTACATTTTGGGTTCATTTGGAATGAATGTTAGATGAATTTATTTGGTCCAGGTTTTGTCATGGTGCCCAGAGGATAAACCCCCCCTATTGGTGCTCTCCTTACTCTACTGAGCTCTGCCTGCAAGTCAAACATCTCAATTACCCTGTGAAAACATTTCTACAGCTACCAGATAGATTAGCACAAAGCACAACTTTTTTTTCTGTAGCATCCTTGCCGTCAAACTGTCAATGTGTCTGACTTCACAGGTCTCGACCTCTACTAATCCCTATCAGGCTGTACTGAACACATGTAGTAAACAGCACCGTATTAAAACGTGACTGTTGCTATTAATTTCTGTTTCGGTGGAAATCCAACCAGATCCTCCTTCATTAAAAGTGAGGAGCTCTTCTGAACTTTGAAGGAAGCTCTGGGAACGCGACTCTTCAATCTGTGTTGGCAAGAAAACTTGAACCATCAACAAATTTTGTTCAGTGCATAATTAAGAGCCTAACAAGTGGTCTTTGGAGTTTGAGAAACCCTAGTGTAGGAGCAGAGTTAATTATTTATTCCATAATGTTATCAATGGTTAAGTACTGAAAAGCACCTCATTAGTCAGAAATGTAGCATTTTAATCACTAAACATGAGTGCAGACACCTGCTTCTGTAAATATCCAACACCCCAGTGAATCATATTGAACCCCTGACCAATTTCCGGTAGCGATGTGGCTCTCCCTGACATTTGACCTTCAAATAAGATGAATAATAAGACTATTTCCCTTTGGTGATTGACAACGCTTTTATGATGCAACTTCCTCAGAGACGAGGTTGTCTCTTTTTTTTCCCCCCACACCAATCTCATGTATAGTTGATGTGAAATATATGAGTTCATGGTCGAACGTTGGCTTTTGTGGTTTACACTTTGCAGCTCTTCTCTCCTTATAACACTGGCATTGGTAACTAAGATCCAGCTGGTCATTCAGCAGATTTTTCCTTTTAAGACCACTCATTTCCACTTAAACTGACATGTGAAACTTGATTCAGAAAAAAAAGCTTTTTATGATGACACTAATAGCAACTTTCTTTTCCAAATTGCAGCATTGGATTCCTCCTGCCTATCTTTGTTCACAGACTTAGCCAAAACAGAGTCGTGTACTGTAAATGCACATGATCAGTTTGGTATGCAGTTCGTTATTGCTGGCTCGTCTCTACATCAAAAACCTCAGGGTATCAGTGTTAGTCTTGCAGCGGAGCCCACTGATCACTCCCCACGATGTAGCTGAGAGGAAAAAATCAATTACATTTAACATGAACCATAAAGCAGAGGCTAGTTTTGATCTTTTTTACAGATTATGAAGGGGGATAATGGGGCTTTTTAACCAGCTTCATTTTTTGTCTGCTACATTTAATGGTCATTAGATTGATTCAGACAGGGAGCTGATAATTTACCAGGATTCATCCACTTGGAGATTTTTATTAAAACGCAAATGTAGTCTTCCCAACATCTTGTTCATCCAATGTGTGAACATATCATTCATCACTTGTTAGACTTTAAATCACATACAGGTACAGTTAGAAAACAAATGTCTTCTAGTAATACAGTATCTCGGGAAATGTGATTTTGTATCAAGGGATGGAAGTGCTCACTGTCACTGTGGTGAACAGCTAATGTGACTGAGTCAGATGTGACTGTAGACCCCAAGAGAGCTGTTACTAGAGATTGAGTTTAAAAAAAGAGAATGGAGAGATCATAAGGAGACTGAGATTTACTCAAGGGCAGCTACAGTATCTGGGAACCTGCTTTATTGGAATAAATTTAAATTGCTGATATTAGGAAAGAAAAAAAGTTTAATTCAGAATAGTGCAGGTGGTGAAATATCAGTAAAGTTAGGTCACTTCGGGGCGTCGTGTGGCGTAGTGGTTAGAGCGGGCACCCCATGTGTATAGGCTCAGTCCTCGCTGCAGTCGGCCCTGGTTCGAATCCCGCGTCGGGCGCCATTTACTGCGTGTCATTCCCCCTCTCTCTGCCTCCCTGTTTCCTGTCTGTCTCAACTGTACTATCCATAAAGGCAAAAATGCCCAAAAAATATACTTTGAGAAAACAAGAAAAAAAAAGTTAGGTCACTTCATTGGTCAGATTGCATGTAAGCTCTTATTCATGACAAAGGTCAGAGGGGAGTGGGGTGTGATTGGCTCAGGAAGAGGCGTGGCCATTGTTGTTTAGCCTTGCACGTTCCCATCTCAGGCTGGAGTTCATTTAAAGAGCTTCTGCATTATTTTTTCATGATCGTTCTACGATCTTGCTCATTATGCGTACTCCGTTTCCAAACATTTTTGTTTAATGAGGAAACAATCAGCCCTAAACATACTGGTTAGTGTCATAGGTTAAATAAATCCCTTTCTACCATTTTTGTAAACACAGGTTAATTCGCCATATTTAAAGAGGCGCTGAAACTGCTTTTGAATACACTGTTCCCTTTCAATTTGGCTCAATAAAGCTAATTGTGATTACATGTTGGTGTAGAGCTCACAGTCCTACAGCTAAAAACTGGTGTGAAAAGTGTAAAATTACAGACCTGTGTAAACGGCTGCTATGGTAAATATATTAAGCAGCACTGCAGCAATGGCTGTAGTTACATGTACTCTACAGAGGGCTCTACTGCTGTCTATTACTGCTCTCCAGACAAATCGCTACATCCAATTAGATTTATTTGAGCATGACATCCAGCAGGCGTTTTCTACCCACTGCCTTCCTCTGTGCTTTTTACACTAATGGATAGAAATGACAGAAAACTACATTCCCAGCAACACTGACACCTTGTGTGTGCCTCTTAACACAACCCCAAAATCTCATCAACCACATGTCAGATCATGCAATGCAGAACAAATGATGTCAACCCCAAAGTAAAGAGCTGCTCTGACTTAATCTTCATTTATTCAGATGCTCCTGCTGGGATGAACAGTTACTGCACAGATCGTCCGCTGAATTCATAATTGCCGCTGCTACAAAGAATGTCAGATATTTACATCTAAAGTGGCAACATTGGTTGGTAAAAAATAATTAAAATATTTCGGGAAAGACTTCCATTTTCCATCAGTGAATACAGATCTCATTACACTGAATGTTTTGGGGGTTATATCCTTCACAAGTTTGTCAGTTGTGTTATTGTCCCCCATTGGAAAACTATTTTATCAGTCTAATCTCGATCATGTTTGTCTCCTAAGTGGATGAAGTTGTCCACTAATCTCCAGCATCTTAACCAGTCCCTCCATACAAGCCCCAGTTTTAGCCCCTGTGCTATAATTACACACAGGCTATTGAAATTACCAGTGTAAACAAATTGTTTGTCATGCACAAAAAGTGTCCAAACATGTCACCATGTGGTGCGATAAACGCAGCCTGTATGTAACTGGGAAGATAAAAGCTCCCGGCTCTATTCGGCCACGTCCATGAATGCCGAGGAGTTTCTCCCCCCATTGCAAACAGCATTCTTATGATAATGGAATAATGCTGGTGCTTTAGTTAATTGTGTATATGCGATAGTGGTGGGCACCTTTTGTTGGGGGCTCTCGTGAGCCTAAAGGAAGGAGCTGGCAGGGATTATAAATTCCCCCCAACTACCGCACTTTATACCCACTTTGCATTGAATGAGTCGAGTGTTTTTCTTTATTTGATTTGGTTTAAGATTTTATAGGATGTAGAGGTGGAGCATTTTTTTTGTGTGCACACATACGTGATATCCAGCAACCAGGCCCTTTACTGCCTAACCTGAAAGCTAGATAGAACCTAAATAGCTCAGTGTAAGGAGGATCCTTTACAAAAGGTGCAGCCCGTCAGTTCACCTTGTCACAGTTTAATTTACTGGATTCAGATTTTGTATTACAAGGTGCTCTGCTGATATTTCTGGCTGAAGTGAATCACCAGGTAGGGTTTGACTTGGAACACATAGGCCTACGTAAAACAATAAGTGTTAACAGCGTTAAGATGCACTGTGAACCATACGGTATGTAATGGGTCCAGCGAGTGGACCTGAAAGTCCAGCTGTTGATTTAAGATAGTCACAGAACTGGTAACAACTACCACACTATATTTTACTTTTTACTTTACACTGAAAATCTGTCTATTAGGTCTTCTGCTATTAAACTACATGCAGAATACTATTCTTCCATATTGTCCACTAAAATACCAAGTTATAGAAATTGGAGTGAAGTGGAGTCTATAGAATAAACTTTTTTGTTTCAGAAAATGTTTTTTTTAGAGCCAACATGTTATAGTGTACTTCTACAACATTATTACCAACATTCCTTAGTAGGCCTACTACTATACCAAGTTGTTACTAGTATTAATAGGTATGTAGATATTTTATATTTGTGTGAAAAGTTATTTGACTTCTATTTCAAGACAAGTCTGTGACACCCATTCTTTACACAGGGAAAAAGTTATTGTTGCAATTTATATATTTCAATACAAACGCCTTTTCCTCTGTCACTTAGGTCTACTTCCTGTCTACCTTTGACAGTCGACATATTTCCTGTCAGTCAGTCAGCATCAACATGCAGCCTTCAGCTTCATCACCTGCACCATCATCACACAGTCACTACACATGGACAGTATCAGAGTATGAACCAGCTGACTCCAATTATCATCGCTCATATGATGCAACAGTCACTGGGAACATTAATTGACTAGCTTAGTCTTTAGAAGCAACAGTTTAATTAAGACGGTTTATGAACATTAGGGTAAGTTAGAGGAGTTTGTTTTAAATTTCAATTTGAAGAACAGGTGGTCCCAACAAACTGGTTTCAACTGTGTGGAAACAAGGTAAGCATGTCACCTTTGCAAATAGGATTTACTTTGTTTTGTTGTTTTTATTGTAAACAAAAAACAATAACAACAACGTGGCTGGGCTAACTAGCTTTGATGAGAAACAGCACAAAGTTTAATTTATTTACGAAAAATATCAAAAAATATTTTTAGGTTGTTTATAAACAAAATTATCGCGGGAAAAGTTACAGTAAATGAGACTGAACAATTATGTGGTAGAAATTACAGTTAGCTAACTCCACTAGCCACTGCTGCTAAATTGCGTTAGCAACGCGCGACATTAGCATAAAGTAAATGCTAATGTCGCGGTAAATTAAAACATTTGAATATGTTTTTTATTAAGTCAAGTTTATTAAGTTACTTTAGTTTTCTGGAGTGTTGTTGGCCATATGTCAAATGTATAATGTATAACGTGGAATGAATTGTAAACTCGGCATTAGCCAAAACCAGTCAGTTATGTCGGTCAGTGCTCAGCTCTGAAATTAAGACCACTGGAAACTGGATTTATGAGCAGGATAAATTTATCAACACTTGTTGCCAAAGTTTTTGTTAAGGGGTCCTTGGAGGAACTAATATGGATCCCCAGCCAAAAGCAAGACTGGTAATTAATATTCACCTCCATATGCTGATTTGCATCGTGCAGAAAATTATGTTTGCGAGTTGAATATAATAAATCTGGTCCATCATACATCTGAACGAGGAAGTGAAACTTCTCAGATGTGGCTCCTGGAAGAATGTTCTTTAGTGTCACTTATGCCATTACCAGCGTGTATTTGTAAATCCTCCTTTATTCTATTAATTTAATACATAAAACGTGCTTCGTCTTTCTTTCTTTTTTCTTTATTAGTAAAGGCAATCTAATTTTGGCCACGCATTCTGAATGTCATAGTTGAGTCTTTTCATGCTTAGTGTAGGTGTGTTTTAGTATTTTATTAACTTATATTTTAATTACAGTGTTTAATCTGTTGCGTTAACTTTTGGAGGGTGTCACCACCCCCTGTTTTATTTTGCCTTTGCGTCGCGGAGTGTTGTGGAGAACCTGTGTCCTCAAAAGGTTGTGCGTTTTGGGGCATAAATCAGCGCTATAACCGTGGCCTTTGGTTAAAAGTTGGAAAATTATAAAAGTTTTTCTAATTAAAAGATGTCAAATCTGGCCTTTTTTCCTCATTGTCACCCTAAACTGCCGACATTTCCAGCTGAAATTGGACACAGAGGGTGCACCTTTGCGCAGAGACTGGTTTAGTGCTGAGAGGCTCCTCTGGGTGCACAAAGACAGCGGCTCGCAGAGGAACTTGTTCAGAGTGAACCGGGGACGCTGGGAGGCGAAATAAACAATCTCCGGACTCGAAGTAGCCACGACCGCGCGGTTTTACCCCCTTTAAACACACGATTCCACCACACATCCCAGAAATACAAGGTAAGGACTTGTTTTTAACACGTTTCAGCGGGACTGGAGTGCTGCGGAGCGGGTTAAACCTCCTTCGCTTTGGCTTCCCGAGCATGGTTGTTTTTGCAGAAAATGGCGTCATCGCCCTCTTGTTTCTGCCTGGCCGCGGTGGGGAGAGGAATAGTTTCAGAGACTTGTAGCGGCTTCTCCATGTGGCGTTTACCCCCTCGAAGATCAAATCACTAACTACAACGTGTTCTATTCAACAGTAAATCGTCAAAATTGGACATAGATGATGATTTCGCTCGGTAGAAGGACGCGCAAAGATGGAAGGGTCACCGGTCCTGTGCGCCAAGCTGCTTCTTGGAAAAGGTGGCACGGAGCCGCAAAACGCAGCGTTTTACATTCATAATAATGCCATCCCCACCGGCTCTGGGCTAATCCAAATGACCGAGTATGGTTAATTGTTAATACCCGGGTGGTGATGGACGTATTTGTGGGAGTGCTGCACCTTGTCTTTGTGTGTATTTTATTCGGGTTAGCTCGTTTTTACGCCGCACTCCCCTGCCATGCTGCAATCGTTACGAGGGGCCTCTCTTTAACGGCGTGAAAGGTGCATTTTATACTTGGCTTTTCCTTTGATCAACTTAAGCTGCCCCTTTGTTGCTCAAAATAGTGGCGTTTTTAGGCTGACAATATAACCGTGTAAAAAGAGATTTTCGGGGATAATGGGGGCGATGCAAATCGTGCCATGAGAACGGCGACTGCCCTGCGCTCTGGTTCGCTGCTTGCCAGACGAGGACAGGCTGAATGAGATAAAAATAAAAGTCTTTTGGACGAACCACATAGTTTGCACAAAACTGGGGAAGTCCGGCGCTGCGCAATGATTGTGCTGCTGCTTTGCGCAGAGCACAGTGGCAGCTGCTGTAACCGCCGCCACCATTTCGCCGCGATATTTTTTGTGTGTGTTGGCCAACCTTTTGTAAATAGTTGGGGACTCTTGCATAAAAGAGCACAATAGTATTCATGCGGGCCTTTATGGCCTGTGAATGCGGTCCTAAGTCCCACTCCGGCTGTCCTGTCTTTCCCCGTCAGCTACGTGCATGCGTCCTAGCACTGGCCACCACACATCCACCATAGCGAGGCCACTCGGTTCCCTGTCTATACGCTCTGCTTGGTTCCTCCTGTGACCAAAAGTCGAGGACCGATCGCGTGTTGAGTGTTACGGTGCAGGCCATCACGATCATATCGAAACAACAGCGAAACATCAGCCACGGATAATGCACACCGCTCGCCCCGTGCACATTTTTATTAAGTTTCCTGAGTTATGCAACCGCATCCCCGTAGAGCGAACTGCTCATCCGCCTTTATTTACCCGTCACCCACCATCGGATGGATATTTCTATGTGTAATATCTGGTGAATTGGACCAGTCCCCGCGGCGACGACACTGAATTAGGAAGATATGTCATTTGCAAATCACCCAGTGCCATTTGCGTCACAGCCCGCGGCCTCGCACGCCCATGGGGGGCGATGGAGTTGCAAATGGAGACTGTGTGTGTGTGTGCTGACGCTGCCCCAGCTGAAAGGGAACCAATAGACACGGACTCGGGCGGCAACAATCGCCGTGCGCCTCCACTCTCCAGTAGTGCACCGACCTGGGATTCCGTATCAACGCGGAAGATCGAGCAGTTTATTCGGGATGGTTATGTTTCCATCGCACTGCCTGGGATGCGTAAGTGGATGCGTACACACACTGGTGAAACCGGCTGAAGGGCTCGACAGGCCAGTCGGAGAGGAGAGTATCCCTCCAGTCCGTCCCTCATGGTGCTCTCTCCATGTGGCTGTTGTGGAGTCGCTCATGTGTGGATAAACGTCTTGCTACTGGATTGTGATGATATGACCGTAAAACCTTTATTAACAGCGCAGAGGCTACGGTTGGATTACGACCCGTACACCGAATACACACTCGCGTCGTGTTTCTTTCTTTTTATTTATTATTATTAACATCCACAGCGCGCCACGCGTTTCTGGTTTGGATATGAGCAGGGCGTTTTATCCAGGGACGTTTTGTTTGTTGCTGTTGCGCTTTTGGGCACTGCGCATGGTGTCATCCAACAGAGCTTAGAAGTTATTCACAAGCAGAAAGTCCTGAAATTGTCAAACTAGGAAGTGAAGAATCAGTCACCATGGGAATCTTTTCGTGTTATGTTAAAGTGCATATTTATGAAAGACTGCTGCCACGATACAGGCTACATGTTTTTAGAGTGGCTATAGGCTTTAAAGAATGCATAAAAGTAGGCTACTTGTTTTGTTTTTTTTAGTTTAGATGACAGTGCCCACTTCCTGTACGTTGTTAAAATGCAGTGGGTGGGTTTAGTCAGGTAATGTATCATGAAGTCTTGTTATAGCCACCGTTTTAAAAAGAAAAGTCAAGAAGTAGAGATTGCTGTCTACATCCTGACTTATTTATATCTTTGATAATTGAAGGTTCCCAAATTACTGTTACTGCACAGCATGGTGCAACTGTGAACCTGCATGTGGCTGCTATTTTAGTATGTGACGACTGTCTGATTAGAAAACTTACTTTGCATTACATGGTGTCAGTGAACCTGACTCAGTCTTAGGTTAAGATGGTTCCACAGGGCATGAGCTGTGAGGTAAATGAATGAGTTCATGTTAGGCCTGTCATCATCAATCCCTCTGGAAGCAGTAACACAGTACACACTAACTTTGACACAGTAGAGATGGCCAGTGTAACCTTGAGGAGGAGTATGAATGGATAACTAGGACAAGTGTGTAGATAACAAAGTGGGTTAAATAAGGAACTAGAATAAAATGAGGGGGGATCTGCATTTCAAATACTTGTTATTCTATATAATATACTGTTGTTCCATATAGAGCATCATTTGTATTCACCCTGGTTTTGCATTATCTCATAAGACACGGGGTTATAGCAATTTGACATTAGTCTTTCCTTGTGAGAGTTGCAACTAAGTCTGCCTGGCTCTCTACCTCGGTAAAGTTTCCCCGTTATCATAGGTTTGGACCAGAGCGGATGCTGACTGCAACAGTTTAATGATGTCAGCATATGATTCAGGCAGTGTAATGATGTACCTTTGTGTTCAGTCACTGAGTCAGCCCATCAAACCAGTGTTCAAGTTAAGTCAGTCAACAAACCCATTAACCTGCCAGTCATATAATAAGTCAGTAAGGCAAACGGGGGGGACAGGCAGGGAAGCATCCAGGGAATCAGTGTCATCCAGTCAGTATCAGCCAGTGATCCAGTCAGTCCTATCTCCTGCAAGCCAGGAAGTGAATGGCTGCTTTCTTTTCTATGACATTTCACTCTGACATCACCATATCCAGTTCTTGTGGTTTATCATGCATTTACCTGCACTTGATTTCAGAGATCATAGGCTGTGCTTCCACACCTGGCCTGAAAATGCCCATTATGCATCTCCCATGGCTATATTAAATCTGTGTCCAACTCCCTCTCCCACAGCTTGCTGCTACATCTCTAACATTGCTCCAGAGTGCTTGTGTGCCTGCTTTGCATCCAGGCTACACAATGTACTGTGCTGATTTTTTCTTTCATATCTGGTTGTGAAGATTCAGTACTTTTTTCTTCTTTTTTGCTAAATCCAACTCTTGTGCACCCACTGTCCTGCTACAAAGTGTGTCCTGGCTTGACTTGATTGGGTGATGAAAGTTATCACAGAAACACAAGCTTGTGCTCATTGCAGCTCTTAAAACAGCATATGTTTAGTCCAGTTAAACTTTGTTCAGTGACAAAAGTGTAGGCAGAAACTGAAATGTTGCTGCTTGAAAGACTCAAGAGGTAACTTGAGTGTGTATGTGTGCACAATTCTGTCTGTGTGCAGTCTTTGTGTGTCTGTGTGCACCTCTTAGGTATTTTCCCATTTACAACGAAATCTGTGCAGAAAGTGATTTGTTGCTGAAGTGAGTGAGTAATGTTTGGGAGTTTCCTTATACATTATATCTCTACACTTAGGACTAGTTTGGTGTGTGTGCCTGTGAAATAATGTTAGCATATAGGATGCTACAGTCACTGGTCGTGAGATTATTTGAAAGTCAAAGTTGTGTTTGTTTTGTGCCACCAGCGACTTTCCTGGACTGGTTTTGCTCCTCCCGTTTTATTCATGCTTAATTTATTAAGATTTTTTTTACAGCTGTCAAATACACCAGTCAGCTAACAAGTATGCGTAACTTTTTCAAGTGTTGCTTGGCATTTGTATTTGTACAAGTAAGGAAGCCAAACTTCCAGTTCAGTGAAACTCACACAGGTGTGGAGACAGTCTTTTAAGAGAGCCAGTAGTGATACTTTTAGAAAACATGAGCAGCCACTGGATGTTTTGAAGTGCTTTTTGAAAAGGCTCCTCTGGCTGTCTTCTGCTAAATTTTTGTCTCTTGAGTTTGATAAGGTTGAGGTGTAGATATGCAAAGCTGCAACCCAACTTCATGACAAATGCTTTAAGTTATGAGTTGAATATTGCTCCATGTGCTTGGCAAGGGATCACTTGGTATTAAACATATGCCTTGTCTGGTGTATTAAAGCCTAAAATGTGTTGCGTATGTGACTTGTTTAGTGTGACTTAACCTGCCTGCTGTGAGAAGCTGCCAGAGTACAGCAGGATAATAAGCTCTATTTTTGAGATAGCCCACTACCAGTGAACCAAAATTAAAAAAAGATGGAAAAAGGTCAGAGTCACAGAACTTGACCTCTGCCGTTCAGTAAATCCGTGTTGAAAATTCCGATAAAATAATTATTTTTGAAGTACTGGGGAACTCTTGTCAGTCGGACACATCAGTGCTTCCACCCTATCTGGTGGTCAGGTGGTGTGTCTGCTAGCAGCAGTCAGCATCATGTCAGAGTGTGTGGAGTCCCTCCATTAGGAGGAAGTCCTGTCAGACCGCCTCCACACAACCATTTGAAATAACAATGACAAAGCAGAGACTGCTACCACACATGTGCCTGCACCGGAGCCACAAACATTCAAACATACACACATGTAACATAGAGAATATGCTTTATGAAACCCCATGTTTCTTTATTAACTCGAAAGCAAAGAATCTGAGGTTTCACAGACAGAAGTCAAAGTTCCCCTACTCTGACATGGATTTACCTCATTTATTGCCTCAAAAAGCGCAAAGTTTATCCCCTAAAGTAAGACATGTTCCCAAATGGAAAAACTCACTCACTCAATTCACATTGGCCTATCACTGCAGATGAATCTTTTGGAGAAGATGGTGTACTAGTTGAGGTATACTGAGCTACATCTGTCAGATATCAGGTGGCATGTTTTGGTAAAAGACTAGACTGCAAAAATATCTTTGAATATGTCATGACCATGGGGATTTTGCATCTGTAAATTGTAGATTTAGAGGAACAGTTTCTGATGAAGTGAGTCATGAAGCTGGGTGAGTTACCAGGTAGTGGGTGATTTATTCAGGGGTGTATCCGTGGATAGGAGAGGAGAAGATAATGGCTTATTTTTTTCAGTTTTTTGCCAGGAGTAACTAATTAGTTCTCAGGATTGTTAGTCTCCGACTTTTCGTTCCAACAACCTCAGGCATTTCGGTCTGATCTCACTCACCCATTCATTTTTTAACAGAGGCTCATATTCATCTTTTACTGCAGTAGTAACCATAGCTCCAGTGTTGCCCTCATCATCAACAGTTGTTGATCAAGTACTGTTCTCTGAGGGAAGGAATGAAACCCCATTTGCAAACCTGTTTTCTTTTTGTCATTGATGTTTTTGAAATTGCTCTATCAGCTTGTGGAAGAAGGAGTAATGTTCTTGAATACATTTCTGCAGCACATCATGCCGCCGCAAAGACAATATCAGAGTGTCATGAGGCCTTTATGCATTGTTTCTGAAAACCAAAGGGCAGGACATCAGTAAGTTCCTGTCCCAAATATTTAGACAGTGGTAAGTCAGAATATGATTGGTGTTAAGCTCATCAAAAGACTTTGGCATTTTGTCTCTCTAGAATAACTTTACATTGCGGCGAAGAAACAGGTTAAAACTTGAATATCTTAATCTTTGAACACTACACGTATCCCGTCACACGGAGTACGTGGGGTGTTGATGGAGAGGCAGGACCAAGCATCACAACCATCCTAATATTATCACTCTGATCTCAGGACACCTTCTCTCTCTCATACCTGAGTCAGAACAGGAGTCACCACTTCACAACTACGTCTGTCTGTTGCCACGGAAACGGGAGAGTCCCTCGTGCTAGTGTGTGAGTGTATTATTGGCACGTGTGTGTGGCTTGAATGTGTTTGTTGTAAAGCTTTGTAATGCATCTAACCCCCTTTTAAGAAGCGGCGCATATGTTCTCAGATGATTGTCCACTGTGGGGTTCTTTAAGCCCGGGTCAGCTCTCGCAGACGGCCGCCTGTCAGGCTTTTATGAAACACTTCTCAACAAAGCAATTAGGCTGCTGTGGGTTTTGGGCTGGGATTTGCAACCTTCTCGATGCAATAGCATGTTTAATTGAGACTCACAATCCCAAGATAAAGCTACCTGTTGATTACCAGATGAAGCTGATGCTGCAGTTGGAAATGGATACAGCAGAGTAACTTTTTTTTTTTTTTTTCAGACAGCTTAGTTTACCAACGTGCCCCCCGATGCACACAGGCTTTCATTTTCAAAGCATTTCTGATCCATGTACTTTTCTCATGAGCTCCAATTTTTATTCAGGATGACAGGGTGCCGGTGCAGATCCCACCATGCATCAGGTGAAACACAGAGAAACACTCTCAATAGGTCACCAGGGTCCACAGAGCTAACAGACTAACACATAATGGTCAATTTCACTCACAACCGTGACCGCCAGAGCTAGATGTCTAGAAAGAATATCCCACCAACATGGGTGGGACATGCAAACTGCATAGCCAGAAGAGGGATGAGTCCACCTGAGTTTGAAGTGTAGCAATAGTGTTACACTATTTTTTTTTTTTTTTAGACGAATAGGACCTTTAAATGAGGTTGTTTCCTAACTTCAGTAGCCAGTAGGGTCCTAATTTCCCATTATAGTTAATGGCCAGTGTTAATCTCCATCACTGATATAAATAGAACGTATGAAGGTGCGTAATGCATTAATATTACTGCTCTTAATTTTGTTAGAATATAAATTATTTTAATCTAATAGTTCTGTTTGAAATTAACCGTGTCGTCATTAAATTTAAATCTCAACTAGGCAAATGGGGGTGAATAAAAGTTTCAGGAAGTCTCCGGATCATATTCCACCTGTAGCATCTCTCCTTCGTTTTCACCTTCTACACAGATTTTGATGTTTTGATGCACCTGTGGTAGAAGCCTGTGTCAAGTATAGTTAGCTGTGATTTGACACTTACTCATAGTGATTTTCATTACTCAACGTTTGTTTGAACTGATCATCTGTAACACGACAACTCATTCTGTGCAAGTAGTCCCTGTTTTCATGTTGTTGCACAGTCCTTCATTGATAATTCTTCACTGCTAAATCAAGAGGTACAGAGATGTCGTCAACCTGAATTTGGAAACCCTGACTGTGTTTACACTGGTCTGTGCAAAACAGCCCAACCACCATCACAAACCACCACCTTACATCTGGTAGTGTGTGGGCAGTTGTCGTCTCTTATCTATTCTAGTAGTAGTCTAATAGTAACTTTTAAACTGGACGGAAAATTAATTTCAGCTGTGACCGTGATGTTAAATGTTGTGACAAAGAGGTTTTTTATTTGGCTCCGATTACAAAAACATCCCCACCTAGGTTTCCTCATTATCTCTGTTAAGATTATTATGCAAAAAAACAACAACAAAAAAAACTGTTGTTCCAGTGGACATTACTGCACATTGTGTTAAGTTATGAATTACAATCTTTTCACTGTGTGGTGTTTGCAACAGGCAACAGGGCAAAAAGATTTATTTCAATCAAGTCGCCTCAGGCACAGTGATGGATGACTGTGTTAAATTGCTAAAAGAATCAGATCCAGTCCATAGAGAAGGTATGAAAAATGTCTTCTGCACACTAAATATTAAGCAATTACAAGTCCCAAAGTGAATTTGTGCTCTAAGCAAGAGAAATCTGACCTTTTTATATTTTCACAACACAGGGGTTTCTTGTGTACACTGATGATTTTGTTAGTGAAGTCATGCTGTTGTTGTAAAATGTCACCATTTTACTTGCTAATCTACTAATCCTGATTCATCTGCGTGCATGGCGTTTGTGTAGTGAAATCACATCCTGTGTATTAAGATACAGGCTGTGCTGGGGCAACCCCTCTGTCATCTGGAAACATCACAAGACTACAGAACTTTTTAGCTAGAAACTCACTTGAAGTGAAAGCTTTGTCTCCCTCTGCTGGACTGTTAGTAAACTACATATTCCCATGTTGGGACACATCACTGGTTGTAGTGTGGGACCATCAGATCTCCATCACCCTTTTTGATGTCAGTGTCAACATCAGTATTTCAGTTTTGTCCATTTTCTATTTACCCCCCCCCCTCCTCCTCCTTTGTTCTACTTAGTTAACCAGTGACACGGTAGTATTGGTCCTTCCTTTTTCTCATATTCTGTCCAGTTGTCTTGCTTGCCATTTTGTCATATGTTTGCTTCAGATTTTCAAAGGTTTGAGACTCCTACAGAGTGTCACACCCACACTGGATTAATCACAATCCACCATTCAACCTTTTGAGGTATTTGAAGCCACTGACAAAAATTAACCAAAAAATGGCTTAAAAAATGTTTTAAGTCACTCATCAGTTGGGCCGTTCATTTTTCTAACAAATTTCTTTTGCTCTTCCAGTAGTTAGCAGGTATCACAAAGGATAAGAAATCAGAAAGCGACAGGGCAGCTCAGCATGCCACAGTTCTGCTAACGCCTGTTATGTTGAGCCAGTGCTAATGAGCATTGATGTGGCGGCAGTGGCCGAGTTAGATTAAACTGTAGTACCACTTGACCACCACTAGAGGGTGGCAACAATTGTTATTTCATCATTAATGCTATTAACATTTTACAGCCGATACAATAATGCTTTATGTGCTTCATGACTACAGTACATGTTTGTACAAAACTCATGAAAGTAGTTGTATTTAATGCGGATCCATGCATATGTCCACTAATAATGTCCCTGTGTAACACTGTAAGGTGCTTTGGGGAAAACATCTATTAGCATAAGATATGTAAGAGAGGCCAGAGTATTCATTTTATATGCGCACACTCACACAGAGATGGTGTGCTTCATCCACAGTAATGGTACCATCGGTGAATTAGGTTTAATTGTACTGTCAGCAATATGACTAGCAGTGGGAAACCATTACTGTGACCTTAGAATATTCAATTCTGTTTTATATTTAGATCCAGTTTGTGGCCCTGTGGTTTTGAAGCACTCTACAGCCAGTAAACACATAAAGATGTAATGTTTGCTGTGTGTTTTCTAATGCATTATACATGATTTCACAGGAAATATCCACATAGAAATCTGCTGCACTTATAGCATGTGTGCTTATCAGGATGTAATGAATATTCCAAAACTAAAAGTTTCCCTATCTCAATGTGAACATTGTTGTGTTTGTTGTGTTGCAACAAAATATGAAGTACATGAAATACCAAATGCCAGGACTCTCACTCATTATGTGATTTCACAAGCAGCATGTGGGTAACATTTCACGCAAAGAATGGTTGCATAATTACACACACACTTCCACTGTGATCACTGCTGTTAAATGCATGTGTCTTAGCGTTCCCATTGTTTAAAAGATTTAAAAAGCACCAATTCCACCATCTGTGATCACCATTTAACCTTTGCTCTAAATGTTTAAGTGTCAATGATGCAGCTTGGCTGTGCGTGCATTCAGTTGTAGTGCAGCTACATGTGTTGTACTGCACACACAGCCCTTAGCAAAAGTCCTGTTGCAGGTAACAGCTGCTTGTTCAGGGAACATCCATACACGAGCAAACCTCAGTCATTTCCAATCTGTTCTGTGTTTTGCTAAGCTAAGCTGAGCTGCAGATGTAAACACTCATTTTACATTTTAGGAGGACATCCAGCAGCAGTGGTACCTTTAATTAAGTGCAGTCTTTGGCTCATGTGGGGTGTTGTTGCAGGTTACAGCTGTGTGCTGGTAGTGAACGTGTGGTGCAGCAGGCCAGTCTTGGCAGCATGGTGAAGGCCCAGAAGTCAGCTGCGAGGAAGAGCTCGAACTGTCGCAGACAGGTACTGAAAAAAACGACCAACAAGGCTGGATGTTATTGTCCAGTCTTTCTCGCCTCACTGTCAGACTCACTGTGAAAAACACATTTCTGTTTTGTCATTTAAAGCGCACACAGCTTTACACATTTGAAATCAACAGCACCATATGGTTGTGCTTATCCATAGTTTACCACACACACTGTGCTCTCTGTGAGCATATGAAACCACCACTTTACACAGGTGTTCAGAACAATAATATGTTTCCTGGATAAGGATTGAACTTAGTTTTGGCTTTTTAAAACATCTCACTGGATTTCTTGGATAACTTTTGTTGTAGTCAGCAATTTAAAACTTTGATCCAAGATTGAACTTAATCCATGTCCTGAAATTAAAAACACCCCGGTTGTTTATCTCTAATCATTTATCTGTTTGAGAAAAATTACAACATGTATAATTAATGTATAATTACATGTATAATTGTTGACATAACTTATCAACAGAGTTAGAGTTTGTGGTGTAATATCATCATATTATTGTCTGACACACATATTCCAGTGCAGGTACTTGTCATTTAAAAAAAGTTTATGAGACACTGGTGTATGGTGTGTGCATATAGATATGACTGTAAAAAAAAGAATTGTCTTAAATAATGAGTCCTAATAACTATAATCCACTCTGATTAATTCAGATTTTACTGTTCATTCCACCCTGTAGTTTTATTCAGCAGTCAGTGGAAATTCAAGACTAGTCCACCTACTCTAATCAGTGTCCTTTCACTCGCTTTGTGCTCGCTGAAAAATAAGAAATTAGTCATGAACAAGTGATTGACTGACTGACTGATTGCTAAATGAATAGTGGCACTTCCTTGTGTTTCTTTTTAAACTTAATTTCAATGGACAGCCATGATGTTGAAGTCTTGTTTCCTCGCCAAAGTAACACACAGCTTTTACTGTTGGGGTTATGTATCTCCTCATACTTTACTACTGACCACAGCTCAGATAAAACAGTTTGGGTTCAGTGGCTTTAATAGATAACGTGTGTGTTGTACTGCACAGATGGCTACACCGAGCATGTGGAACGTACTACTGAGCTATTTTGTGATCATTTGATTATGCCGTGGTATGCACAGTGTGTGTGTTTGTGGTGTGTGTGTGTCACAGTGTCCAAGTGGCACGCTTGTCCTGTGGTGATGTGTTGTAATGTTCCTGAACGGTGGAGTCATTTATCCCCCTTCAAGGGCAGCGGGGACAGGAGGAGTGAGACCGACAGACACACACACACACACACAGAGAGAAAATGAGGATAAATTGGTGGGTGGGAGAGGAGGAAAGATTGGGGACTTAGAGGAAAAATAGGTGTGGACAAGAGGCGCAGCTGTACACTCTCACACACATCACACTCGCACATACAGATAAATATGTCCACACTGAAGGGCTGATGTGGAGTCACTTATCTGCTGAAGAGTGGCTTTGTGCTACAAGGTTAACATCCCCCCTACAAAATCTCTGCATGCTCAGGAGACATGACAGCAACACACACACACACACACAGTCTGCCATGTGCTGCCTAATTCTGTCCAGTTAAATGTTTATATTGTTCAATGAGGACACACAACATGATTATAAATGACACTCCACGCTCGCTGCTTTTGAGTGTAATTCAAATTTTCTCACGTTAAAGATCAAGTTTTTCATATTTTATAACCTCTAGTGCTTCCTTTATGCATTTGTTAAGCCTTTTTAGTAATCAGTGTGTAACTGTGTAAATGTTGACCTAGAAAACTAAAAATGTTAAATTTTTAATAATACTTTTAACTGATTTTGATTTGATTTTTTGATCTAAAATCACGAAAATTTGTTGTATTGATGTACCCCCAATATTTCATGCTCATCAGCTTCTGGTTTTGCTCCCACAGGGTGGCGGTCAGACAGAGATGGAGGAAGTCCAGCTCCAGACAGACACCCAGCATTCGCCACAGGTGCAGCCTCAAGGAGAAGACCAGTCCTCTGATCAAGCCCAGATCCCGACCTCTGCTTCCGACGAGGTGCTATCTGAGAACTCGGAGCAGAAGGAAACTCCAGACGACGTCCAAGACAAGGACGACCCTGCAGTCCATTCACAGGCCAAACCTCTGTGGAAGCCCATTCCCCCTCTGCTGCCTGAGCCCGAGAACAACAGTAGTTGTGCCACCGAGACCAGGGACCAGAGCTGCCAGACTGAGGAGCAGCTCCAGCATGGCGGTGGCCACGGCCATAACACAGGTTGGGAAAGTTTTCTCCCTCAAGCACTTCTTGTTATTTGGTTCGTTCACCTACTCACCACCTAAGACCTGTCTGCTAAAACTGTCTGCTAGTCCCCTGTGTTGCCTTGTTGCCAGAGTATTTCAGTCAGGCTGCATGTGTACTTGAATTATAACCTAATGATTTGTTCATACTGGTGGGATGGCAGCGGAAAAGAAGAGCTTTTGGCTTTAATCGCCACTCTGTGCCCCACTGCTTGGCCTACATTATCAAACATTTATTTTATTTTGTGCAACTTTTTTTTATTGTTTTGCTGTGCCGTGTCGTTCCTCCTCTCCTATAAAAACAGATGTGAACGTCTTGATTCACATGTAAATTCTGCTACAGTGAGTGTATTTCTAACCCTGCTGCTAAACAAACAGTTGCACCACTCGTAGTAAAGGGAAGCTGTTTGTGTCAACTGACGTTTTCGGTTGGATGATCTTTGACCCTCTTGCAGAGGGGGGTGTGGAGGTCAGCGGGTTGCTGACCTGCCCCACTGGGATTATAGCAGTTTGCCTGGGAGAGGTGTGGGGGGATGGGGATGAGGAAAACACATTCTGTCACACATTAATACATAACCTCCAAATCACTCTCTGCCAAAAGCCCTTACACGGCTGCCATTCACATGTTTAGTTCTCTTTCTGTTGGTGAGTTTGCTGGTCTTTTCTGCCTTCTGTCTGTCTTATACTCACCTAGACACACAGACCCACAAACACACACAGATTGGCCACGCTGCACTGCTAGCTGTGTAGTACCGGGTTTGCCTGCTTGTGAATGTGCATTCAAGCATGTGTGGGGTCAGCAAGGCTGAAACCACGCAAGCTCTCAACTTCCAGTCTTGTTTTCTCAGCAGTAGTAATTCGGTCTTGGAAATAAGAAAATCACATAAAAAAAAAATCTGTCTGGTCAAAATAAACATTTGATGTATGTTTATATTGTTACAAGGTGCAACAAAACACATCATTTTCCCTGTAATTCAGAAGTACATCTTGGATAATGTAAATTGTAACTTTTAGGCAGTAATTGAAGTGCAGGCTTCAATACAGCTCCAACAGTGGATATTTGTCACAGCCTTGTCACATTGGCAGTGTGTTATTCGGAGCTTTGTCCCAGTCGTCACTCTTACAAAATGCTCTTTTTGTTGCACAAATGATGTTCTCCTTGTGACCTTCTTTTAAATCAATATAATGCAGTGGTTCTCAAGCTGGACAGCAGCCCCTCACCACCCCCCTCCCCCCTGAGTGGGCATGGAGACACTTCTGGTGAGGGTGTTGATGACCAGGGAAAAAAGTGAAACACTTGAAAGAACAACAAGGATGAGCTGATGTGACCTGATGCTGAGTTGTATTTCAATACAATTCAACATAAACTCTCCTTTTATGGGTGGCTTCAGCTATCATTGTTACTAATTGATTATGAAAAATATGTGGTGAGGAGGGTTATGAACTTCTTATTCATCGTCTGAAGGGGAAGCCAGAAACGTTAAGGCAACCACAGATAGAATTTGACAATGCATGAATCATTTTGTACGGGGCATTAAACATATTCAACTCTGTCAGCTCCAGTACAACGTCTGGGTAATGACCCTTTGATCGAACAGAGACGACACCCCTCGCCGAATTGAGTATTTCCAGTTGGTGAAAAACTTGACACTGACAATATCCTGTTGTGTGATATGTGTGTGAAAGGGCGACCCCAGACATTGTGTGGCACCGTATGACACCGTATGAGCTTTGTGTCTGTGAGTGGAGTTTGTCTGCTGTTTTGTGGTATACTTCTTTCCTTTCATGCTCGTAATGAATAGTCCAATGTGTGTTTTATGATGCTGATGTAAAAATAAGGTTGTTGGAAAAAAAACAAACTAAAATGTGAAATCAGGTAGAAAAAGAGAATTTGACCTCCCAGTAGTTTCTCAGTAGCCCACTCTGTGTAGACCACAGTCAGCTTTGTGTCAATAATGGAGCAACCAAAGCTCCACTCCTGCTCCTTTTTATATTTAATACTTTATATAAATGAAAAGTAAAGCCATTTGGCTCTGACATCAATAAGTAAAAAAAACACCCCTAAGGTGTATTCGTTCACTTTTGTCCTGGAAGAAATATGTTCTGGACTTTAATAGTCTTTTAGAAAACAGAATGAGTCTGCTCTCTGCTGGATTTTAATCTTATTGTTAAACATTTGTCAGAAATAAACCATCCTGTTCTGTTAGGAATATCGACATTATGCAGACTTTAAAGCTGAAATGGATTGTGGCACAATATAGATTTTTATTTTAGACATTACCTGATACTCGTTTTCATTTTTAGGGGTTCAGAAGACAGTTACATTTTGCCAGTTAGCCTAAATGGTTAGAAGTAATAAAGTAAAGATATAATAAAGGAGGGTCAGTATATCAAAGAACACATTAAATCCCCACTATCATCAGGTTTGCTGTTTTCCAGCTGACCCCGCACCCTCCCCTGATTGAGGTCAAGGAAAGGCAAACCCATTTCCCAATACACATCAATAAATTTCCTCCTGGTCATATTCCTGATCAGGCTGATAAAATGGCAGGGTGTGACACCTAAGCTGAAGGATCAAATGCTGCGCTGGCTCTCACCACTGTTGGACCAAGCACAAAAACTTGTCGTCAGCATACCTCTGCCCCTGACTGCATGTTTTCCAACAGTCCCACCTGAGCCTAATCGCCTGAACAAGCATCACTGAGAGATTTGATTTGTGAAGATTGATTTTCGTTCAGGTTTTATGGTCTGCACCCAGTATTTCCTTCCTGTTCACACCTTTGATGCAGCTAAGGATGATGTTCTTAGAAAGAAAAGATAAATGACTTCTTTCTCATGCCCTTCCGTATGTGCGTGCATGTGTGCGTAACAAGGTAATGAGGTCAAAGTGAATCACTGTCCCATACAGACCTCATTGTCTCACTCTGATTGTGAGTAGCCTTTAAGGACACTGCAATATACTTTGTGTCTTACTGAGTTCCCCTGAGTTTCCCAGGTGATGTCATGTTTCTCGAAGGCTGTTGTCTGTCTGATGTTATTATACCGTCTTTGTTCTAATACAATCTCTGTCTCTCTCTCTGTAGGTCTCTGTTTGGAGCCTGGAGATCCTCCTCTGCTCCAGCAACCTTTACAAACCTCCAAGTCTGGGATTCAGCAGATAATTGAATGTTTCCGCTCAGGTCTGTGTTTGTTTTCTTACTGTCCACTTATTTCTTTATTATTTACTCTTTCTTGTCATAGCTTTGCCTCTTGACTGATTTCACTGTGATCAGACCCCAGTGATTAAGGTTCAGTGTTTTGACGTATAACCAGAGAATTGTGTCCAATGGGAGAGATTTAGTTTTAGTAATACCGTGTACCAACTCTGTGCCCTTATTATATATTCAGTGTATGCAGGGATCTTGTGAATCTATAGCAGGATGATGTCATTCGCAATTCCCTGTTCTCAGGTAACATCAGAGTGACAGTGGGTGGTGGTAATGCACCTTTAAGCAGGTTTGCCAACTGCTGCAGAATAAGAGAGTAACAGGAGAAATGCAGTTGTAAATGCAGAGCAGGAGGCATCCCAGCCAACCAAAGAACAGGGAGTGGACCTAAGAATCAATAAAAGAGATTTTTTAATTAAGTTTATAGAACAGTTACTGTATTGAGGTCCACTGAACCATGGTAGCAGATTTTTGGCTGTATTTCCGCTCATAACCACTGATGCTGGCATGTTTTGGTGGATTGACACAGTTGATTGCTTGTTGCTGTTGCTTAGAGCTTTTGTTTTTGTCTTTTTCTACCACCATCACCACCATTAAACAAAAGGAAAAAAAGGACACAATGTACTTGTAATGTAAACCAGTGTTTAAATGTTAGCTGTTCAACTGTTTAGGTTTAACATGGAGACCAAACCAAAGCTCCTCTGGTGTTTTGCTCTGCTCCCAGACAAGGTCACACCACTGAGGACCAGTGCAGTTATCACCTGCTGCTGTGGCAGAAAAGGAAAACCACAGCACATGGTGGCAGCTGCAGGGGCCATGTGTTTGTGTGTATGTGTGGGTACCACCAACAGTATTTAGTTGTTTTGGATGCAACATGTATGTGTCTTTGTGACACATGAGTAAAATGTCACAGAGTGTATAATCGATGCCTGACTTGTCTTTGTATGAGTCAGGTCTCCAGCAAAGCAAAACTGCACTGAAACTGAACATGAGTCAGATGACTGACAACAGAGATGGGAAGTAAAGCTGATGACAGCAGTGACACAAACTAACAACATCTGACATCAGAGATGTTTTTGTTTTTATCGGGATTAGAGAAATTTACCCAGAAGGCCTTTTAGTCAGCATAAAAGTTATAAATACTTTTACACTTGTATAATTCCTGTGATCTGCCAAGTCCTTACAGACATATTCTAATTCCCCTTACTTCTTCTCTTTGTGTTACAGGAACCAGCCAGCTGAAACACATGCTGCTGAGGGAGGTGGACACCATCTTTGAGTGTAAACTGTGTCGCAGTCTGTTCAGAGGCCTGCCCAACCTCATCACGCATAAAGAGTACTACTGCCTGTCACGGCTGCCTGAATCCGACGGTTGGTGACATAACACATTAGCATGCAGACACATACACACACATAAACATGTCTAGAAAATTTATACATCAGCATTTAAACCCATAGCTGTGCTCTCACAGTCCTAAAATCAAAATCATAAAATATATATTTATGGGCATTCATCTTTTTTGTGCTTTGATCTTATGACCTTGTTGTGGATGTTTGTCTTGAAAGTTTCTTTGTTAGAATCCATCATCGACTGGAGATCGCCAGATTGTAATTTTAGGCACATTAGAGATGGTCAGAGCTGGATGGTGGAAGATGAAGTGTTTAGAAGAAAAGGCATTTTGTTTATTCAGTCATCTCACAATTAATGCCAAACATTTCAATGGTGAAAAACAGACACCAATTAAACCATTTATCAAAATAACAATACAGTGCTCTCTCAGCCACTGGTAATAGACTCTTGATTGAGAAAAATTAAGTCACTGATGCAAGGGACAACTTAATTAAGAGCACAAGCAGACGAAGAGGAGATTTCTGTTGTTCAACAGCAATCATTACAGTGGATAAAGCTGAGCAAGATATAATTGACAATTTGTGTTGAGATGGGTTTCTCTTTCAGGAGGAGAGCATAAGAGTTTTAGGTAACAGAGGAATTACTTCTCGTATCTGCCCGGCTTTATCCTCTCTGAGTCTCCTAGCACTTCTAGGCAGCAAAGAATAGAGACATGGACACATACTGTGGCTAATGAGAAGTAGATAAAACACTAACGGTGCAGGATCAAAGTCACACAAGAGAAGAGCAGAGTAGAAATTGCACTTAGTGGAAGGGAAATGACTGACGGATTGAAGTTGTTACAGTGTGCATGTGAGTGTATGTATGAATGTGTGTGTGGAGGGAAAGAGAGAGGGCCGTGTACAGACAGCGGAGATGAGAGGAGAATAATGAGTGGGAGACAGATGGTGTGAACGAGAGAGAAGAAACCCATCAGTGGCAGAATCTAAAAGTAAAATGTGGAAACACCTTCAGAAACATAGTGATTCTCTGCTTAGGTTTTTGCGTGTGTAAACTAAAGTGTGTATCGGCCTCTAGTTGATGTCAAGTCTGATCCCCAAGTTTATGGCCATTTATGTACTTTATCTCAGTGTGTTTTTTTGTGCCTTGATTCTAGGCTGTTGCTCTTTCTGTTATTGTGCTATTTTTCTTTTAGAGAAATCTTGACAACAGGAGATAAACAGATGTGAATTTCTGGCACATTAAAAATGGACCACAGACCTGCTGTTCAGGCAGATAAATTGCAGGAATTAATTGGGAGCTCACTGGTTTCTGTTATGGACATGTATTTAAATGAGCTCATGTTTAATTAGATAATGTCTAATCTGCATATTTACACATAAAACATCAAACAGCCCAGTGTGTAAATTACAAAACAGTTGTCTTCATGTAACTAATCAGCTTGGGAGGTTTCATGGTGATAACTATTAGTGTCTTGTCTACAGAAGGTCATATTTTGTGTTCTAATTCCTAACTTCCTTGTTGTTTTGTGTTGTCGGGGTTCTGCAGATCATAGACCTGATTATGAGTATGTTTACCCACTGTATATATAAGTTTTACACTGGGATCTCAACCATGAACATATTGACTCCAATGACTCTGGTGAAGCAGTACCATCCTCCTAGTTGGATCTAAAAGCTAAAAGTCAGCATTTTTGCAATCAAATGTATGGTCTTCATCCTCACATAAACTATCAAAGAGCTAGTTAGACCTGGCACAATTAGATGGATGTTTGTAAAACTTTTTTTTTTGTTTTTGTTTTTTTCTAGGTTCGCCGGGTGACGACAGGCAGAGTGTGGCCATGAAGGATTTACTGGATGCCATATATCCCAGAGCTGATCGACCAGACTACGTTGTCCGACTGGAGCCCATTCAGACCACTACCAAGGCTGTTTTTCAGTACCTCACCACAGAAGAAGAACTGGCAAGATATCCATCACACACACCCAGGTTGGTGGTATGCTGCTGGAATAAGATGTGCTCCAACTATTAAAATGTTGCATAAATGTAGCTTGTGCTAAATTTGTCTCTCAAGTCTTTCACATTTCTCAGATATTATGTTTCAATGTCCATTACAGTGCCAGAGAGAGTCCGGTAGCATGGGAAGGAGAGCCAGTGGAAGGAGCAGACAACAGCCAGGCAAACCAGCGAAGTGCACCAGAGAGCCACAGCACCACAGGACACAACCAGGGACAGAGGAGGTGGGAGCCTGAGGAGGAAGCTAAAGAAGAGCAGCCACAGCCTGAAGACGAGGGGTCCACTAGTGGGGTAGGTTCCTGGACACTTGAGGAGTAAATCTGCAGTGCAAGTCAGTGATTCTCTTCTTGGCCTTGTTGATCGTGGTCAGTCAATCTCTCTTTCCTCTTTGCTCTCTCCTTGCTGTCAGGTGGAAGATGTCACAATTTCCTGTTGTTTGTGCGGCCAGGACTTTAACTCACGCCGCAGCATCAGGCGCCACTGCCGCAAGATGCACCAGACCAAACTGGAAGAGCTCCGCAAGTTCACAGAGACACGAACAGTCCCCACAAGTCTGCTCTCTATGGTGAAAGGTATTTATATAATTAGAGTAATGATCAACTTATAAATTACCATATTTAAAATATTGATTTAAAATTAAAAACATGCTGAAAAGAGTTGGTGTACTCTTTTCAGCCCCGGCTATTAAACTCCACAAGGCCAAACATTATTAATAGTTTATATTTTTTAATACTCTCTATTCAATCTAGCATAAACTGAATATTAGAAAAGTGATTATTTTGTGGCCTGTGACTGTTCTGTTTTGTTTACTCTGGACCAGTTGCTCAATGCCAGTTTTGTTTCTCAAAATGACTTATTAGTAGAAATAATTATTATTCTTATTGATGCTGGAGGTCGGCCGAGGACTCTCAGCACACCTACTGGAAAATCCTGCCCCGTGTGCCACAAATCCTTCGCTACTAAAGCCAACGTGCGCCGTCACTTTGACGAGGTGCATCGCGGTCTGCGGAGGGACACCAACACACCCAGCATTGCCTCGCGGCCCGGCCAGCCCTTCTCTCTGGAGGCCACGCCCCCCAGGAAGAGCAACAACTCCTCTCCGACTTGTGGCCAGAGCTCCAAGTCCACCCCTGTGAACTCTAAAACAGCGCCTTCAAACCAAAACCAAGCCAAACCTCAGAATCAATCCCCAGCCGCTCCACAGGCGAACCCAGCGTCCTGCCGCTGCACACTCTGCAAGAGGAACTACAGCTCTCAGGTTGGTTTGTTGCACCACTGGCAGTTGGCTGGAGGTCTGTGTTAAAGATCCTCTCAGCTCAGTCTAGCGAGTGCTTTTCTTAAATGGGTTGTCTATATCCTGGAGAATCTAAACATGGCAAGAGAACAACACCAGAAATAGTGAGTGTAAAATTACATGAATGTGTGCCTCGTCTTCAGCGATGTTTGAGTTGATCTTTGTTTTTCCCTGTGTTTCAGCTCATGTTGAAGAGGCACATGCGTATTGTCCACAAAATATACAGCATCAAAAGCAACAGGTCTGCTGCCACACCGGCTCCTGCTGCTACAGCACCTACTCCTAACAGCAGCAGCTCCAACACCACCTCCTCCACCAACACAGGCCCGACCAACAACATCAGGGTCAAAGAGGAGGCAGTAGAGCCGTCGGACGAAGACGACAACGAGGACATTGACAGTAGCCCCGCCCCGTCTCCGAGTGGCAGCACCGGGGCAACCAAAAGTGTTCCTGTGGCACACAACGCCATGAAAGTGAAGGAGGAGGAAGCTCCATCGAGCCCGAAGATGATGTCGTCCTTATCATCATCGTCGTCCCGTGGAGGCGGCATGTGCAGCGGGAGCGTGGCGGCCAAAATGACCAAGCTGTCGGTGGGCTTCGACTTCAAACAGCTCTTCTGCAAACTGTGCAAGAGACAGTTCAGCTCACGTCAGAACTTAACAAAGCACATAGAGCTGCACACGGACGGCAACGACATCTTCATCAAGTTTTACCGGTGTCCGCTCTGTCGCTACGAGTCGCGCCGCAAACGCGACGTCCTGCGCCACGTGACCGTCGTCCACAAAAAGTCGTCGTCATACCTGGCTAAGATCATGCCCAAACTGGAGAGCAGGGCGGTGAAGAGACTCGCCGAGGTCGTCCTCAACAGCACCAGCCCAAACAAGAGGACGAGCAGCACCGTCAAGGAGGAGGTGAATGGACGCCACGCCTCTTCGTCATCCTCGTCCTCTCCTTCGCCCCCTGTCACGCGCAAGCAAGAGTCCACCACGCCAGCCCCGGCCTCCTCTTCAACCCCCGTCTCCTCCTCCTCCTCCTCTTCCTCTGCCCCGCCTCCTGCCCCTGTCACACGGAAACAGCAGGATCTCTCGCCAGCGTTCGTCCCCTCGCCTCCCGTCACCCGTAAGCAAGAGAGACAGCAGACCCACCAGCATCGCCCGGCCAGCCCACCGCTGACCCGGCGCAGTGAAAAACACACACACCAACGCAACTCCTCATCCAGCACCTCGCCTGGCAACCAACCGCCACACACCCGACGGCACGACGCCCAGTCAGAGAGCAGCAGCACAGGGACATCCTCCACTGAGGTCAGAGTGACCAAGAACTTCTCCCTGCACGCCTGTGACCAGTGTGGACGAGCCTTTGCTAAGAAGGTATTTGAGCTCCAGTTCCTCACAAACATCCTTTCCTCTTTCAAATGAAAAACTTAGTTTTGTCTGAGGGTTCTTTGTCAGCAAAATAGTGTGGTAGATTAGATAATTACCGTCACATGATCTGCCCCCATGAACAATCTAGGCATAGATGTCACAGTGGCTGGTTTTTCTTTCAAAGTCAGACTTCAAACCAAATCACCAGTCAGATTATATAATATATTCTATATGAGAGGTATTAAGAAAAATGTCAGGATGCTAAGAACAAATTAATTTTTTCAATCATAAACTATTGCCCTTCATTTTTTGGTGTAATTATGTTTCCATCTCTGACTGAAACATCATTTGAATCAAACAGAGCTGGAAAGAAAAGTCACAAAATGGAATGACATTGAATTGAAAATCATTTTGCAAGTATTTTGTTAATAGATAATAACAGTCTATCTATCTATCTATTTTCTTTTTCCAACATCACAAATGTGAGAGATTATTTCTTTTCACTGCTTTATTTCATTTTAAATGGAATATCTGTGGTTTTGCAAAACAATACACTTTACCTCAAACAACCTGGAAGGGCATTCACTGACATTGTATAACAGTTACACAATCAGTTTAACTGTTAGCTGGAACCTTGGTTTCAAGATAAATTAGTGTGTCATGTGATGTGTAAATGAATACCTTTAACTTGATGTAGCAAAGAAATAGAAAAAAAAAACCATGAACTGCATGTATTTCTTGCTGAGTGAATAATGGTTTCTGTGAATTGTTTTTGTCAGCTCTACCTGGAGTCTCACAAACGAAGCCATCGTAACGCAGCGACAGCAGCAGCCAGCAGGAGGAAAGGAGTGAGCACCCGCTCCAAATCCCTGGTCTGGTGAAAAGACTGTGTAAGAACAGAGAGGGTTTACCTGCATTACAGGGACCCCACCACATCGCCGCTGCCTCTCCCCTCTCTGCTTCCTCTCTGCCTTACACCAGATTTCCTCCTGTCTTGTTTCCTCTCTCCTTGTGCATCCATAATCCAAAAAGATGTGCTTACAGCCGTGCACACTTTGTCGCAAGTTTGTGAATGTCTCTGGGTGTATGTGAGCTTGAATGTGATTCCAGTTTTCCTTTGTGACATAATAAGTGTGTTTATATTTGTGGAGACGATCATTCCCTCAGGGCAGAGATGAGAAACTACCATCACTCTGCAGCCTTTAATTGACCGTTCAGCTCACTCCCAACGTTCTTCCTCTGGCTTTTTCACCATATATCACGCTGCTCATTAGAAATCTTCCTCTTTGTCTGACCATTGCTCTTTTTATCTGCTTCTTTCTTAATAATTACCTCTCACTACCCTACTTTATCTCTGTTGATCCCTCCCCTTACAGTCTGTATTCTCCTCTTGCTTTTGTTCACCTCTCCCCTCATCTTGTTCTTCTCTCTGCTCACAGTCCGCCGGGGATAAAGGACCAGCGAGCTACTAACAATGAAGAAGCGAATCAAAACTTTCAATAGGAGAATTAATGGGCGACTGGACCGAGCACAGAGCAGCGATGAAGGAAACAAACAAAAGGAAAGATGGAGCACGTCAGGAGTGGAGTACAAAGGATTTCCCTCCTTTTGCTTCAGAACCAAATGTATCGTTGGAATCTGACTTATATTTTTTTGTATGGTTTGATTATGAAGCCAGCCAGCTTGCTGGACAGTGGCGCTGCTACAAAGAGACTGCTCACTACTGCTGTATATATCTGTATTTACCTACCACAGTATGTAAATATAGATCCATATGCAGATGACTGATTTGTATTGTACTGCTTTGCTCTCGGTAAACCGCCTTTAGCATGGATGAAGGTACAGCAGATTGTGTGTGTGTGTGCGTGTGTGCGTGCAAGTGTGCGTGCGTGAGTCAGTGTGAAACACAGGGACGGGATCAGAACTGGATCGTGACTTCCACAGGAGTCGGACTGGAACAAACTATTCAGAAGGAGAAAGCAGATTTCTTCATCTGGCACCGATTCACAAAATGTATTTCAGTTCTGTTTCACTATCAACGTCTGCAATCAGCTGGTCAATTCATTGGTTATATTCTAAGCCACTTTCTCAACATGATGACAGAACACCAGAAAATAGATTTTCACTTGGAGCCGCGTTTGTCCTGCTGTCTCACAGAGAACCTGTCCCCATGGTGTGTCCTGCCTGCCTTAGCGTTGACAGTCACAGTCTTCTTCTCATATAAATGTTTCTTCACACATCGTCACTTAATTTGTGATATTCCTCACTCTAGCAGGCCACAGTCTTATTTAGGAACTTGTTGTATCTGCTCTGCAGTGACCAACAAAAAGGCTCTGGGGCCCACATTTTTGTATCAGATGATCAAATGTTAATTTCGTACAAGGGTAGAGTGTGTTTGCGGTTTTCCCTCAAGAATTGTGTGTGCACTTTTTCTAATCCCACTTCTATCAATTCCCACTGGTTACTTATGTTTTACTACATGTCACTCTTATTTTCTGCCTTCTCTGCTCAGACTTGATTGCATATTTGTGTAGGGCGTTTCCTTTTGCTTGACCTCACCCTTACATCTATATGTGAACCAACTTCTCAACCCCACAAACAGACAGACTCGTTAAAAGAGAGACATCAGGCTGTGAGAAGCAAGGCTTCAATAAGGCATCTAACAAAATTTTATTTTAGCATATAAGAGATGAAACATACCCTATGTGGTAAATGATTTGTGTGAGTCCAGTTTAGAGAGGAAGATGGAATATGAGACTTTTTCAGCTTTGGTGTAACAGCCACACTTTGCGCTTTAGACAGTAGAACCCATTAACAGGAAGACTTTATTCCCTGAAAGGAAATATTGCACCAATTATCACCACCATGATGGCGGTCAGAAAAAAACATCCTCACAAAGGGTTACAGTGCTGCGCTTCCCACCTACTGCACTGCTGAAATGCTTTTCCTCACTTTAGCCCAACAGGGCTAAAACCAAAACTGATAACAGTGTCAGAGCAGCAAAGGAGTCCGTGAGCTCCTATAAAGCAGCTGTGGCTTTGTTAAAGTACAGCAGGGGCAGGTGTAGCAGGTCAGGGACTCTGCTATTGGTGGTGCCAACATCAATTATTGGTATTAAAGGGCCAAAATGGGAGACCCGCCTCTTCTAAGTTAAACACTTCACCTTCTCCTTAAAAGTTTACATGAAACTTTTTCGTTCCATAAAAAAAACTAACTGCAGGGGCCTGATCAACTAATCTTTGTGAACGTTTCTTTTTTACCTTACCGACATGATCTCCTTTAGTTCGTTTCAAAATGGGCTTTCATGTACTCAAAGTTTAGGGGGTTGCATTTGTTTGATCACAGCTCTCGAGGTAGTCTTTGAAACACTGGCACATGACAACAGTGGGGAGGAAAGGATTGAGGAAGACCAAATGTAGATAATGTCTTAATGTTCAAAGCCATGAAATGGAACAAAACCAGAATAAAAAAAAGGAAAGACCAAACTTTATTTTTATAACCGAACACGCTAATACAACAAGGTCTTGAAAACATGTATATATGGATACATCCTACAGAGATGGTATAAAATAATAGTTATAATAGTCACGATAGTTATTGACTTGTATTAACTGTTGGTTGACCATATGCTTCAAACATGTTGGACTAGTTACTGCTCTGTCAGTGTTTAATACTGAGGCAAATCTGCGTTGTTCCATGATTAGTTGTTCTTCTTTTTGTATCATTCCTTTTTCAAGAGGACGTTTTTGTTGCAGTGTGTTAAGAAGACGACAAGATTCAAACCTCAAAAGACTCTTAGGACTTTTTTATGTTGTCATTTCTTTAATCATCAGTTGTACTATGTTATTAAACTCACATCCTAGAGAACCTGAAGAGTTAGAGAAGCCTTTCAGATGTGACGAGAATGTTAAAGCCAACCACTTAATAAATAAAAATGTACTGCTTCAAACCTCGAGGAGGAGTTTGGTGCTTTGTTTTTTATCCTCGGATATGAGTCACATAGTTGCATCAGTCATGTTTGTTTACCGCACTTGCAGGAAGGAGATTTTTCATTTGCCTTCACAGGAACTGCTTCTTGAGACATTTACATCCCCCCCTTTTTCTTTTCTTTTTTAGTTTTCTGATTCTTCCTCTGATAATTTCCTTTGGTGCAACACGTCATTGTTTGTTGTGGCCGAAACAGAGGGATTTACGACGCTGACATCAATTAAAGACATTGGTTCAGTGCATATTGACCCAGCGTGTATTGAAAGGAAAAGTGTGGGATGTCTTGTTGTAGTTTGTGTTAAGAGTGAATTCTTAACCTCCATTAGTAATGGAGCTTTTGATGTTTCAAAGACATCTACCAGGCCGACAAAGGATGGTTGCATCATGGGAAATGTGGGATCTAGAAGTGTTGGGGATTAAACAGTCCAGATACCATGGCCTTTGCCCTTCCAGTTTAACCATTGCTTTTCTAACCCGTCTCTCCCACAGCTTTTCAGAGGCACAGTACTAAACTCCTTGTCAGTAGCCTACTTCTTTCAGGGGAGACAAAGGAAGTCTTTGGAGGGATGGTGCTTACATCAAGGTAACCCGATGCTCTAAGGAAATCAAGCTTTATCTCACTTAAGGCCGAAGAACCTTAAGGATCCTTGATGTTCCCTGGTCCACACATCAGAAACCAGTGCAGCTGTAGTCCGTCAACCTGGTGGCGTCTCAGATGTACTGAAAAGCTTAAGGTAGGTTTTGATTCTTGACACTTGTAGAAATAATTACTCAAGCTAAGTAGCAACACCACACTGGAGATACTCCTTTCTGTTGGTGTCACATTATTACAGTTGTAGTTGAACATACTGTAGGAGACCAAATTTATATCCACTTAAAGCATGATACTTAAACTTAAGATGTTTCTATGTACCTTTTTTTTTTTAATTTTTTTTTATTTCTGGCAGTATCTTAGAGCTCTTTATCATTAATACCTTCAAAAAGTAGTTACATGTCTCACCAAAACTAGTCTAGTCACAAACATAAGAAATAAAATGTTACAAAAAATTTGATAGTGAAAACATTTTATTCAGCTTAAACCCTAACTAATACATTGAATGTTTTTAAAGTTTCTCACTTCAAATGTGTTGTCCTTGTCAAATCAAACGTTGAACATGTGGAATAAGGACTAGACTAAGACTAAGTACAGAGTGCATCATGTAATTCTCAACTTCTTGATATTGGGGGGGGATTTGAAACTGACCCAAGTTACAACTGTCCCCAACTTTCTGCTGCAGTTACATTAACTCTACCACCAGGTGGCGCCATTGCACCGCGTCCTAATCGCCATCCTCAGCTCGTCGCAGCGGCGAAGTGTTGCGCACATTCTTCCACATTGTCACATAGGAGAACACCCGGGCCCGTTTCGATTGCCTGGTTTCTCACTCCACATAGCTTCTCAAATTGTTATTACACAGCAGATGGGATGCGCTTCATTAATTTAATTCCACTCGCACCCAAAAGGGAAAAAAAATGCCACGGCGCTTTGGTTTTTACAAGGGGGGGCAGTAAAAATGGATTGAAGTTAGGGCAATTAAAGAGTAGCCTAGCTATGGCGCATCGTCTGTGTGAGCATATTTTGATGACTTATTAATGTGTTCAAATAACCAAAGCCCTCCATTGTAGAAAACTATCGATCCGATTGATTGGTAATAAACTTGATTGAATGGGTGGACAGTGGCGGACGACAGTGGCGCAATTAGACGGTGATTTGGTGAGGGCGGGTGGAAGCGGATATCTGTGATACATATGTTTCAGGTGGAGCGGAGGAGGGGGTGGTGGGGGGTGGCGGTTCGCAGTGTGCCTCAGTTGGCTGCGGAGTCGCGCGCTGTCCCTTTCAGCACCGACAGCCGCGCGAGGAGCCGGAGAGGAGGGCGCGCGACCGTATACTGTGGTGGAGCGGCGGCGGCACGAAGACTTCTTTTCTTTCTTTCTTCTATACGTGGCACTGCTGTTGGTTTGTTTTCTTTTTTTATTTCAACACGTTAAGTGCCACTGGAAGCTTAGACAGAGGAGTATGGATAAAACCAATCAGGTGGGTTATACCAACATTATTGATCATGACTGACAGAGCCCCGGTGTGATGGATTCCTCTGCTCTCTCTCTCTCTCTCTCTCTCTCTCTCTCTCTCTCTCTCTCTCTCTCTCTCTCTCTTTCTCTCTCTTACCGGAGACTCATTCTTGGGCATCCACTTCATTACACGCAGCATCCCTCTATTGTCTCCTTAATCAAAATGTTGCCTTTCCACTACTGAAAAGAAATCACGACGGAGCACTTTTCACCACATCTCTTGTTTTTCCCCCTCTTCCTCTTCTTCTTCTTCTTCCTCTTCTTCCTCCTCTTCTTCTTCTTCTTCTTCACCACCTCTCTCTTGCTTGAGGATTGTCTAATTTCTTTCACCATATTTTTTCTTTTTTGATGTTGTGAAAAAAACAAACATCTCACCACTCCAGGAGGACTGGTCTTATTTTTGAGGGGGGTATTTGGTGGTGGTGTGAAGGGGGAAGAAAAAAACTGCTGAGCTCCGCAAGGAAGTTGCTTGAGGCGAACAGGGACCCCGAGGAGTCCGCCGGAGGAGGCTGGAGACGGAGCTCCTCACCCTCTCTCTCACACATACGCTGTCGGATGAATTTGATTTTCTGAGGTATCTCATATAGGCTCTGATCATTTCCCATTTTTTCCTCCTCTGAATGCTGTTGCACTGTTGTTTTTCTCTCGCATTCCTCTGTACTGATGGATTCTGAGCGTCCTCTCTTATTTTATTGTCCCAGTTTGTTTCGCTGCCTCTTTCTTGTGGGATTTTATTGATTTTTATCCCTAATTTTTTTTCTGTCTTGATTTCAAACGGATGCTGTGCTGGAGAAGGTAGGTGAGCACATGGCAGGTTAGAGCATTAAACAAACAAGCAAAAACAAGGAGACAGGAGAAAACAGGCTTCATAATTTGCTCTCCCCTCAGATTATCATTGGTGCTGGTGCTTCTCTGCTGTTACTGAGGATGGCACTGTCTCTAATTAGGGTGCAATCAGGATACCACCACTGCCTTCCAGAGAGAAGCCTATAGGGCTGCATAATGAGCATACACCCTGAGACTTTGATCTCACATAGTCTTATTTCTGAACCTGTGGGCTGCGGTTTTTATCTCCAGACACATGACTTAATCACATCACTGGCATGTATTTTAAAAGTGATCTCTGTCTCTTAGCAATGCATGCTGCAGATCTTTTTTTACGCATTTATGCATAAGGCAGGAGCAATCAGAGGCGTTTTCAGTTGTAGATGGCGTCTAATATGTTGGCAGATGAGTGTGGGTATATCCCAAAAAGACAGCAAGGAATTGTGAAGGTAGGCGAGGGGGTGCATTGAAGGAAGATCACCATTTGAGTGCGTCTTTGGACCATGATCTTGTAAAATCTTTGGGAGAAAAAAAAATGCTGCTGGAACATATGACAGATGGTGGAGATCGGAGCAAAGGAGGGGGTAGAGAGCAGAGAGGTGGCAGAGAGAGAGCGACCACAATTGCTATGCGAGAGCCTCAGAGAAACACCTACTTAGAGGGAGGGAGAATGAGGAGGGAAGGATCGGAGGGGATGGGGGGTGGAGGGGGAGACAGGGCAGCAGAAAAGCTATCACTTTCTGAAAAGAGCAGCACTCTCCCCAGAGGTCTGAGGAGGCCTGCAGAAGGTGATGTGACAGAGGATGATGGCAGCAGAGGATGGTGGAGGAAGAGGGGAAGTAAGGAAGAGAGAGAGAAAGGAGGAGGAGGTGAGGGGGATAGGAGGCCAGGTGAGGAGAGGAAAAGCGGAAGCAGCAGGGAAGGAACAAAGGAGAGGAGACAGGGTAAAAGCTGTGTCGAACAAGGAATGGGCAACTCTGACACAGGAAGGAAACCGTGGGTGTAAATTAAAGAGAGTGATGAGCTCGCCGCAGCCTCCGGGGGCTTAACCCTCTTCATCTCTAAGCCACTCACCATCACAGCAGAGGAAACCTCCTTCCTGGGGACGTCTTGCTGTCTTCTCTCAGTCGGCCACACGGGAGCACAAATCTAGTTTCTGAGCCTTTTTGCAAAGCGTCGTGAAGCACAAGGGCTCTCCAGGGGAGCGAGAGGCTTCAGTTAAGGTTGGAAGATAAATAGCTATTAAGTTATTAAGAGGATGGTAGGATAAGATCAGATGTGACTGATGAGTGAACACAGACGAGGGGTGTCACTGGTTTCCACCTCTTTGGAAATGTGATCATTCTCAATGAGCACGAGTGTAAATGAGACATGAAACTTCTAATAACCTCAGGGCCTCAGTTCAGTCACAGGCGTTCACACATTGCCCACATCTGATCTTTTGCCCCCCCCCCCTCCCCTTTCCTCTCACTCTCACTCTCTTTCTCTTTCCTGGAGACACTCATGTCGCTGCGTCGTGAGAGAATGATTGTGCACCCCCCGAGATTAAAGATGTCCATTAGCTCATTTTGTCCTGTAGGAAAATTCCAGCTGAAAAGGACGAGATGAGCAGGAGAAGATGATCAGGGTGGAGATGATCAACAGAGGCTGAGTCTGAGAGCTGTATTGGACCCTATTAGTCTGTCGTCAGGGGTTAGCCCTAACCCAATTGCAGTTGAGTAATTGCATGTAGTATGGTTTAATACCAGGGAGCTCCGGCCCTTCTGTTGAACCCCCTCCTGTGTCTGAGCCAAGGCGAAAAGTGTTGAATAAACAATATCGTGGCACAGAAGAATATATGATGTTAGCAGCTGAATCAGAGCTGGCTAACCTATATAAAGCAGGGGGGGTTTAATCATAGCGGGGGCTTGGCTGTGTATGCGTGTCTTTGACCTAAATCCATTTAGAGTGGAGGAAACCAATGAATTAATTGGGACGGAATCGAATTAGAAATGGATTCATCGCGAGCGAGTCTCACGCTGCGTCTCCAAACCTGTTCGAGACGTGCAGGGTGGTGAAGATTTGGGAGGTTTAAGTTTGGTGATCTTTGCTTTCAGTGGGCAGTGGAAAAATTTAGGATCTCATGTAACCTCTGCTGAGGCGGAGGGGTGTGGGGGGGGCCTTGGGGAGCAACAAACAGGGATGGAGGGCCTCTGGTGACACCTTGTGAGATCAAGATGATGAGATGAGATGAGGAGACGATGCAGGTGCCGCCTTGAGGCCTTTATCATTTAAGTTTCTAATGTGTTTTAGTGATGCATGCAGTATTGAAATCATATTTTAACGACTCATATTACCACAAACTAATTGTTACAAGATGAAGTTTTACTAGGCCCCCGAGGGTCCAATGCTGCCTTGAATATAGCCTTTGTTCATCATACATTAATGTTAGATCTGTGAGGTTGATTCGTGGACATTTTCACATGAACAGGTTGTTTTTCCAAAGGAAAGGCATGATGGGATATTGAGAGTGGTCGATTTGAGCTCGCAAATGATTCTCCGAGGGAACATGAGCAATTAAATGAGATACAAGGCTAATTAATAGGCTAAACTGTGTGAAATAGACCATCTGAGTAGTGGAGCTCATGTCTATTGAGGTAAGCAGGATACCTTTAATGATAATAATTCTAATAGGACAGTGTAATGAAATGAATGTCAGCCAAACAGCCTTGAACTGCACTGAATGGTGCTGAATTTAATGTGATATCTTGTGTAATCCTCCATTCAAATGTAATTTCTATGAGCCTTTACATCTTTACTGAGGGCCGGGAGTTAGATATCCCTTGGCAGCACCATAATGAATGTTGTGTAACTACAGATATCAGGGACAAGGTAAGAAAGAAACAGCAGTTAACCCACCTTTTAAATATGTATCTGGGGATCAAGAATTGAACGGATTGCTCCCTCTCTCTCCATGCAGGAGAAATAGAAACTGTGATTTTTTGGATCACGGGAGGCAAATGAGGAAATAAAATCCCCGGGGCGTCAGCTAATGAAAGTACATTAGCACTCGTATCATGTAGGAACGGACCGGTTTGTCACAACCAATTTTTCAGATCAGGTCCAAACCGACTGATATCACTTCTCTGGGATGTGGCTGCTCAGTGGGGGGAGCATGGAACCCCCCCCCCCCTCTGCAGAAATGACTCATCAACAGTATAATTACTGTAAATGCTAAGGAATCACTATTCAACATGAAATATACCTGTTGTGATTTCAAGCTGTGTGTGTGTTGGATGTAATGTGTTCATTTAGCTGCAGCAGGAGCAGCAGGTGTTTGAATGATGCAACACACTTGCTCCAAGGCAGCGCTCTCTCTGTCTTTTCGCCGCTGCCTCTGTTTCTCTCACTCTGTCTCTCTTGGTTTCTCTTCTCTGTCTCAACTTCCCCTTCGCCCGACTCTCTCTCTCTCTCCCTCCCTCCCTCCATCTCCGCCGCAGCAGCCAGTCTGCACCTTTTGTGCGAATCGCCCGAGGACCTCGCCAAGGTTCTCTGCTGTCATTTTAACAGCTGTTCCACTCATCGATAGGCCAAGAGACGAGAGTGCGTCCGTTTGTGTGTCTGCGTGTGTGCGTGGAGGTGCTTACAAATTGACAGACTTTGGGTCTTCAATAATGAAAAGGCAGAGCAAATTTTTGACAGCTCTCCAGTGAGAGGCTGAGCCCATGTGAGTGTGTGCAGGCGAATGAGCATGTGTGTATTTTTTGTGACTTGTTATTTTGCTATGCTTGACTGCGTCTCTCTTTTTTTTCCTTCTTCTTTCCCCCTGCCCAGGGGGGTTTACACAAGTTTGTCAGGTGGACTGTGCATCCCTGCAGCAGCTTAATGTTCACATCACCCTGGTTACTCAGACATCCTCTCCGTCTCTCTTCAACAGGCTCTGCTGAAGATGTGACTTGTGGATTAGGAGCTCTTCACCTCAACTAGATTCATCCAGCGCCGGTGCCACGTTTCAGCTCCAACGCTCTTTGTCTTTCGCTCTCTGTCTCCTCTGGAATATGATTCACCCATGGGGCTCGGCTAGCTCCAAGCCCGGGGTCCATTCCCCCTCCCTTTCTGACCAGTAGGAAGGCCTATATTCTTTAATATTCCTGAAATCAGACCCCCACCCCCACCCCCACCCCCAATCTTGGAATACCTACCTGGAAGCCTCCTCTGAGATCAACTTAGCTCGAATCCGTCTTATCTCCCAAACATGGAAGCACAGTGGAACCCGACTTCCTACCCACAGTCCCCTTCTGTCGTTTTCCTGCTGGTGGCTACTTCCTACACTTGGCTCCTTCCCGTCGCCACCCCACAGCGGATCCCCACAGACCCGCAGGCGGCACCAGAGTACGCCCACTCCATCCGACTGGACGGGGACATCATCCTGGGAGGATTATTTCCCGTCCACTCCCGTGGTGACCGCGGCACGCCCTGCGGGGAGCTGAAAAAGGAGAAGGGCATCCATCGCTTGGAGGCCATGATGTTCGCCATCGACCTGATCAACAAGGATCCGGAACTGCTGCCCAACATCACGCTGGGGGCCCGGATCTTGGATACCTGCTCCAGGGACACGTACGCTCTGGAGCAGTCCCTGACTTTTGTGCAGGCCTTGATCGAGAGGGACGGCTCCGACGTCCGCTGTGCTAACGGAGACCCTCCCATCTTCACCAAGCCGGATAAAATTGTAGGCGTGATCGGAGCTGCGGCCAGCTCAGTGTCCATCATGGTGGCCAACATCCTGCGCCTGTTTAAGGTAAGTTTCCTGTCTCCTCTCCTCTCCTCTCCTCTCCTCTCCTCTCCTCTCCTCTCCTCTCCTCTCCTCTCCTCTCCTCTCCTCTCCTCTCCTCTCCTCTCCTCTCCTCTCAGCAACATATCTCTCTTTGAGTGATGGCCACGGCAGCCACTTTCACATCCCTCCCCTCACTCATCATCACTGGCGAGATAAAGTTCAGCGATGACAACCAATTAAAATGTCGTCAGCCTTCCTGGAGCAGCAGCGTCACCTCTTCCTTTTCACCAATCGTGAGAGAAAGAGTGATTTTTTTCCTCCAGACTGAACATTTAGAAGCCTAACGTGTGATTGCATCTCCTGTGTTCACTGTGTGTGTGCGTGCGTGTGAAAAGAGATGTGTCAAGATGTGTCAAGAGAGGCTTGTAAGGAGGGGCTTTGTGTGTGTCTTTATATATGTGTGTGTGTTGCACAGCTTAGATCCTTCCTGGCTTGTGGTCGAGCCAAATAAAAATGGCTGCCAAACACGGGTATCAATTACTGCTGAAATCTGTCAACGGCCACTTCATTCACTGCAGCATACGTCTGTGTGTGTTGTGTGAGTGTGGGTTGTAGTTTGTGTTGCCTAAAAGGACATCTCTTTGTGTTTGTGTGTTTTCTAGTACATGTGTGGGCCTAATTGAGCATCCTTATGAGTGCACGTGTGTTTGCAACCCATCACTGTGTTGTTTAATGTTCACGTCCTTGCAGAAGCTTTTGTATCTGTGATGGAGAACTCTTCTGTGTGCGTGTGTGTTGGTGTTGTCATCATTAGCTGACCAGAACTGATGGATTGCAGGGTGTTTATGAAATATGAGTCCAGTGATGACGCCCATGGCATTTCATATCCACATCTATCCCACGCTTTTTCACTATGTGTGTGTGTGGAGTCACACTTTTTTTGTGTTTGCCTTCTTTTGGAAAAATCCATACAGCACGTACGAGTGTGAGCATTCAGGATTGTGGGCGTGTGTGTGTGTTTTAGGACACTTGTTAACAACCGGCTCGTGCTTTGAATGGAAGATTTGCATATTTAAACAACAACGGCAGCAACAACTAAACATGATTTATGCCAGGATCTGTCACATCAACAGCCCTCGAACACAGTGCTTCTGTGGCTCCGCGCTGCCTCGCTCTCATTTGCCTAATACGATTTAGAGCATTGTGTGCGTCCGTGTACACATGTGTGTGTTGTATGTCATCGAGGGAGCGAATCCTCTGTGTGTCCAGCGATATACAACAGTCTGTTTGGTTAAATGTGCCAGGAATTGTCCATGTGTGTGTGTGTGTGTGTGTTGGGATTCTTAAGTATTTAGTGGCCATATTCATATGTGTGTGTGTGTGTGTGATGATATCAAGCATAGGCCTGTGGCGATGGTGTTATATGACACAGGACTGTATCTTTCTCTGTATGGTTAAACATGAATAATGCAGCATGCGTCACTGTCTGAAAATAGCATAGAGGACACATACACATGCACACATACACATACATACATTCGCATGCTGCAATAAACATATGTCTTTTTTTAAATGGGCTAATCTGACAGTGCCAGTCACAGCCAGCCGCCCACTCAACACAAGGGGCTCAGAAAGCAAATACAGCAGAGAGAGATAGAAAGAAAGGGAGATAGAACGTGTGTCTTTTAATCTCGCAGCAGACAAAAGAGATTCAAACAACAGATTGTGCGAAAAAATCCACATCCAAATCCTCAAGAAAACAAACCGTCCCCCCAATCACAGCTGAGAGACATCACGTCCAACAAAAAAGTTGTTGGTGTTTCTCTTTGTTTGGCTTCCCCTTTTGAAGATTATCTCCAAACTGCTTCTATACTAGGATGATACAGTGCAGAAAGAGAGGGGGACACGAGATATAATAGAGATGTAACTTTGTTAATCCTCGTGGGGGAACCAGGCAAGTCCCATAGGAATTTAACACAGGCATAAAAAGAGCAGAGCAAATGGGAGGTCATTTAAACACACTAATCTGACAATCTGAACACTGCACGTCTTCATTTCTTAGTTCTGACCACTGTTACCATCAGTAACGATAACATCGAAATCACTAAAGTAATTGCAGAGATCTGGGAGCTATGGGCAAGAAATGAGGAGTCATGCAGTTAAAGCAGATTATCAAAACCAAAAGCCAACCCTAGAGTCAACATCCCCAAAAGGGGGTCACAGTGTAAATCTGAGAGGGTTAGAGATGATTAACAGGCCTTTAAAAAAGATTCAAATATACAAGTAAAAAAAGATTCAGTCAAGTGGTGATGAGGGGGTTTCAAGGGATCATACTCTGAAACGACTGATCCTTTAATAAAAACTACTTCATCCAGTAGTAAAAATCAAATGAGAGAACTCCCAAAATGTTGGTAATAGTCCCTCATGGCACAGGAAAAGAGCAGTGCAGTTCAGAATCTAACCAAGACTGTGATCTGTGATGAATCTTGCGCTCTCAGATCTGAGCAATAAACCTGATTCTGGTAGAGTAGACGGTGAAAACTACAACAATAAAGCTGAAGTTCCTCTTTAAAGAGTCATCATTGAGGCAGCTGTGCTCGGGTGTAATGACTTCTTAGTCGAGCTCATTCACTCGGCTCTGTTTTGTTTTCAGTCTGCATTGTTCTTTGGATCTGTGAGGAATTGAATTAATGAGTATCCTATTGATTTGTATGATGAAGACAAGACAGCTGTTGCTCAGGGGTTCCACAAATTGAAAGCCTGAAACATCTTATCCATCACTTACTTACCCTTGTTTTGTTTTTTTTGTCTTCCCCCCCCATATTTTGTCTTTATTTTCTCAGTAACAGCTCTGCCTCAGAAACTTACCGCCTCATCCTTTTCATATTGATTGTGTTTGTGCATTGTTGATAATTACAGCAGCACTATGGATCCATGATCCCATGAGGATTTTGGTCACGTCTAAAACCACTTTGAGCCAAAGCTTAGCTAAAGCTGATGGGAGTATCCTCAAATATTTGCACTGGAAACACCCAATAACACATATAAATGCTAAAAAGTACAGCTATCAGTTATTGAGGAGGTGATGGCTGCCTTCACATCAGTACTAGTACTAATAGACTGTCTGAATGTGTGTGCGTGTGTGTGGGAAGCTTTGTCTGATCCGTTACCAGGAAGTCCTCACTATCTTACAATGAAGTGAAAGGCGCCTTTCACTCAGTGACACTCGCACACTGCGTGACCGAAGCCGAAAATGAAATGCAATTCATAAATTGATAAGTGGTGGCTGTCCCCTGGTGAGTGCAAATGGAACGACTCTGCCTCGGGGAATTTAGGAAACACTGCTATTATACACACACACACACACACACACACACACACACACACACACACTGAAGCCTCTGCCCTTCATTCAATCAGCGTCAGTTCCACTTGATTCCGCTTGAGGCTTTCAAACACACCAACATGCACACACAAACAAACACGTGTACTCACACACACATGCTCCTCTGTTTCCTTTGAGAAGACATGTTTTTTTTTTTTTTAATGAAGTTGTATGTTTCGAGGCCAAGGTCAGGAATAGAAGGCTTTCCCACGCTCCCTCAAATGCATCCAGCTGTGCATGAGAAATGTGAGTATGTGTGTGCTGCTGCTACAAAAGCCTTTGCATCTCAGTAAAGAATGTTTTACATATGGACATGTGCACATCCATATGTGCATGTATGTATTAGGAAGACAAGCGGCAGACGAGCCCCCCAATTGCTTCCATAATTCAGCCGCAGCGTCCTGTCCTCTCTCTGCTCTGTCTGGGGAATTAACTGCTGCACCGTGTGATATCGCTGATATATTCATCTGCTTGTGTATTACCACAGCCATGATTGCTTTCCTGAGCACTGCCGTCGTTGTTTGAGGTAGCACACATACACACTCCGACTCACGGGAGGATCAGGGAATGAATCTGCAGGATGTGCATGTATGAAAAATCTGTCTCTGCGTGAACCCCGTGCCTCCACACATGCACGTGCAAATAAATTCAAATACTTTGCTATGTTAAGCAAATCAACAAGAGCAAATGTTTGCTCAAACCCTTGTGAATGCACAGCAGCAGCAGGCTCGGGCTTTTGTGCACTTAAAAGCCATACAAAAACAATCTCCTTTTCAGGCACTGCTACACCCTCTGAATTACAAATCAATTTGGCGTTCAGCTTCACGAGGATGACAACAGCTGCATTAAAATGTAATTAACGGCAGACGAGGTAATTTCATTCAGACACCGATTCAGACTCAGTTCCCTCCTCGACGGGTTTGCTATTATTCTCAAGGTCGGGCAGAAGTTTGGCCTCTGATCTCGTCCTAATCCTGCAGACTGTTGGATGAAACTGTGACAGGGAAGAGTGTGAAGGAGACTTTACAAGTAAGAGGGCGAGGCGGGAGAGAAAGAGGTAATGAAGACAGAGAGAGAGAGAGAGAAAGGGTTTAATGAGAGACAGGGAGGAATGAAGACGAAAAGAGGACAAGGACGGGGAAAAGAAAGACACAAGAGGGAGATAAAACGATAAAAAAAAGCAAGCAAGAGAGACTGTGGCATCCTCAGGAGTGTAATGATGTGGTGTTGATTTCCTTCATGGAGGCATTACGCATTAAGAGGGTGATGATAATGAAGCCAGAGAGCACACTGAACAGCAAGCAAGAAAACTCATTAGGCCATGAGTGGGTCTTCGTCTTGCGTCAACTGGGGCGCGTGAACACTACTCGGCGTGCACGTCGTTGCGCTCGCTTCGAATCATCTGCAAAGAGTGGAAACATCACGGTCCTGCAGACGAGCAGGACACGATCATCCAACCTCTACTAACGAAGGCAGGCTTAATGAGCAAATGGTTAATGGAGAGAGACTTAATTGTCCCTCTGAAATAATTTATTGCTTTCATTTGTTAAGTGTTGCCTGGAGATGATTCACTTGTAATCATATGTAATGTGTGGGACTAAATTGGATTTGTTAGTGCAAGAACAGTGCAAGTCCTTTGACCTGGCTTTGAAACTGATTGAACTCGGATGAAAGCCATAATAACTGCAACATGACATTATACAGGAACAGAATGACATTTTGCTTTACTGTAATTATTAAAATGTCATTAAGAAATACAGATAATTTACCAGCCTTGCTTGAATTCACAGAGACAGCAGCAGAAACATACACATAGTGGCTGATGGGAAATAAAGGTAATTTAAAGTTTAATCAAGATCTTTGCTGAGAAACAAGAAATCACTAGAAAGCACGTTTAATGAAACTGCTGACTGTGTTAATGTGTGGATTTATTTGTGTCCACTTGACCATGAATGTGTGTGCGACTGGTGGAGGGGGTTTTCTTAAAGGGATTAATCGAATTGTGTGTGTGTGTATGTGAGACACAGAGAAATGGATAGAAGAGTAAACGAGAGACTGTCTGTGAGTATTATCTACGTGTGTGTGTGTGTGGAGAGGTCCAGTGTATAGAGTGCATTAAAGTGGAATGAGATTGTATCTCTCCTCTGCCTTTCATCAGGGTTGTGACTGAATAGAAGCTCAGATAAGAGACAAGTGAAGCCATTACGCTCGGGCAGAGGTTTCACACATCACAGCTGGATGAGAGAAAGGGAGGGGGAAAAAAGGCCATTTTAACTTGTCATGACATTAATGTCACATTTATGTTATGTTATACTTTACAGAGCTTTTCTTACAGTGGCTGTTGAGGCATGTGGCACACAGGTGTAACTAATAATATTACAGTGAAATGTAGCCAACGTTAATGTTGTTAGTTACACCTGAGCTTCCACTGTTATGCTGCTGCTGTTGTGAGAAAGGCCGGCTCTCCCCTCTCTGGTAATATTCCCTCTGCTTTGATCCACCCTGACTCTTAAGGAGCAGTTTTCAGCTCATGCACAGCACCTGGGGATCAGCTCCATTTCTTATTTTGCATCTTGAGGAGGTGGAAATATTCCCTCCATACTCAACAAGCATGGTTTTGGGGGGGTGATAGGACTTGCACTGGTGGGGATTTGGGGTTTTATATGAGTTGCCAATGCTGACTATTGAGCCAGCATCCATGACAGGCGTGGTGTTGCCAGGAAGCCATGCCAGTGAGTCAGCATGCACAATACCAGGACCCTGGCACACTCTCATGGAGCTCACTCATTATTAGCAGTATTAGTCACACCCCTGTTTGAGAAGACTGTGAAAACGAGGTATTGACTGCAGCAGAAGCATGATAAAACATGTACATAATTATTGACTTGAAAGGAATATATTGGTTCATAATTTCAGCCATCTGTGTTTGCCTATATGTTGTATTATTCATGCTACAATTGCACATCCATTAAAAGCTATAATCACCTTGCTCTATGAAAGGATATCCAAGGTTCAAATGCTGGCGTGAAACTGAACTTGTGATTCCAACATGAATTTTAGTTGTAACCTAGGCTCCCTGATGAAGTGTTTTCAGCACGCATGATTTCACCACTTGCTCTGGAAGACAGTGGATCTGCATTGGAATGATGCTGCAGTAATGGATTCTCTCATTTGAAATAAATGAACTCGACAAGGAGGGAAAATGAGATCGAGGGGAGGACTCGCACAGTGGAAATGTTTTCTAGGAGTGAGGAGTTTCATTCCGAAATGAGATATTGGCTTACTCCACAATGTAAGACAATGCTTGTGGTAAAATCCATTCCATATTATTGTCTTGTATTTGACTAGCCTATAGATTATGTAATGGGGGTAAGCCGGCTCTTCCTCTCTCGTTGGTTGAGTTGTAATAAAAAGCTTTTTGGTCTGGGTGTTTTTTTCTAGGCATTTGAGAATCGATTTAGGCAGGTTGCATCTAATTTGGGCTACTTTTTAATACCATTAGGTTGTCTTGAAGTGAGTGAAGTCAAGATAGACTTCAAGTGGAGGTGCAATGGGAGAAACATAAAGCAAAGCTGCTGTGCGAAGGGACAGGTGCAGGCAGGTGTTCCTCAAAACAGCAAAAAGTTAGTTATTGTAGTTTTGTCTGTTTTCAGCACTGTCAGCAGCTGTGGCAGTGACCCCAGCACCCATTACTGCCTAGTTGCCACAATGTGTGTCAATAAATCAAGTCGAATATGAACCCCAACATATTTATCCTATAGAGGATGATATCATCACGCCAATGCCCAATCCTCATAAAGCATTAACAGATCTGCTTAGAAAAAAATAGAAAAAAAGACTCAAAAACATGTCTGAGAATATTCAAGTTTTCTAGTTTTCTTTAATAGGCTATAGGCTAAACATACTTTGATACATGTAGCCTATATGAAGACGTCTAATGTGAGGACGTCTAATGGCAGAAGCAAACAGGAATTGTTAATGGTGAATTCAGCAGTTTCCAAAACGTTTGTATCCCAGTAGGCCTATGGTACCACTGAATCTATGGCCAAATTATACTTTTCCCAAATGGAGAGTACACCCATAATTTCCAAATAACACTAGCTGCAGTGAATTAGGTTATAAAAACACAGTTTCCTCATATTTGGCCTGGGTTGTTGTCTAATGCAGCATGGCTCCATATGGTGAGACCTCGCCTATACAAGTAAGAAACCAGATTGTGAGACTTCATGAAGATGGGAAAGAGTACAAGAGCATCAGTAGGCAACTGAACGTAAGCCAAAGCGTACCTGCAGTAGCGGTTAGCAGGCACAGGAAGGGCTGACAACAGATCTGACAACAGAAGCTGAGGCTGTCCTCAAAGAGCGGCATCATGCACAACCTGCAAAATTGAACTATCACACATGATAAAGTGCCTCTCTTTTGGCACAGGGATAATCTTTTAAAAATGGCACCAAACCAAAAAGATTAAACCTTGCCAAAGATCATGGGAAGAGGCCCGGGAAATACTGGCAGCACATATTTTGCCTAGTTGAAACCAAAAGAAATTTGTTTGAAACAGATGGGGTCAGGCATGTTTGGCATGGACCAGGCCAGGATTATCACAGACGCCACAGTGCTTGTGGGAGAAAAGTGGGAAACGTGTTGGGGAGATGACAATGATAGGTGGCACTGTGAAAGCGACTTTGTAGGCTACACCTATTTCACTAACGATGGATACACAATCACCATGTTGTGCCAGACTAAAACTGGGGAAGCTGTGGTCAATTTCATGTTATTGCAAATTTCCCCTAGAGGAGGACAAATAAAGTACATCTATCCATGCAATTATTCACAATGTAGCCTAATAGCATTGATCACAGTATTTGTGTTTGCATTACATTACATGTTATTGATGATTTATTTAATCTGTTTTCAATAACCTAATAGGCCTACAAATAACCTTCATTTCAGCTTTAAAAATCTATTTTATGTTGCATAAAATATATGCTGCATAGGTGTCTGTTTAGGGTCTGGTAAAGACTTATCTATCTCCAAGGGATAATTTCATTGGCTGAGTTCTGCTCTGATTGGCTGCCGTTTGACACGCTGATCTGGACCATAGTGACCATAATAGCCCATGATCTGAACGCACCTGTAACCTGTCAAGGCAATCAACAGTTACCTGGAGGACGTCTGATTCAACACCATGTCGCTGCAGGACCCAAACAAAAATTTAAAACTTTCCTAGCCAAAATGAAACGACAATTAGGTAAGATGATCATTAATCGATAGAGTTGGCGGCTAGTTAACGTCAGGCTACTTTTGAACCGTTGCTATTGATAGCATTAGCTTGCGTCATCACATGAAGACCAGCCAGCTAGCAAGGATGACCGCAGTGGGGTGGAAACATACAACGTGCTACATCGCTGGACATCGGATATCAACAATCTTCGGGGAAGAGAGCAGAGAGGACCTCGATGTCAAATCACGTGAGTTACACACCCCCTTTGTCCGTAGGCTATGTGTCCATTAGTTCTGCTAGTTACAGTAGTTTCTTCTCTGGTGGTCACTACCTTCTGCCTACATTTAGCTCCATGCTATGGAGTTGAGAGGTGATACTGTAGGCCTATTATATTGCTCTGTCTGTGCACTGGAGCAGAATTATTTGTAGTTTTGGGTTGTTCAGTCTCCTGTTGGTTGCTTGTGGATTGATTGGTGGGCTGTCAATATGCAATCAGTTGTAAAGCCATGCAGGCTATCTGACACTAATGCACTAATCTGCTGTGTCTCTCTTTTTAAAAGGGAGTGTTTGAATGTCTTTGTTTTGGACTCTCAGAAATTATAGTGGCCATTTTACACTATGTAGCCTATAAACATTTCATACTGTGAATTATTAAACGGGTCATTAAGAAATACAACTATATTAAAGAATGTCACAGAATTTTGTAGGCTACACTGAATATTCTTGTGTGCTAAGAACATTTCCACATAGCTATGTGTACATATGGTCCATTCATTCCTATGGGAATCTCTGTCATCTTTAGTGTCTTATGAAACTCCTAGACTTTGCCTCTGGTATGGTGCCAGACAGACCATATGCATTATGAAGCACAGAAAGATGGCTCTATTTTCTGTTTTTGTATTTTCTAGTAGCCTAGGAGATGCAGGCTATATTATTCAGAACTATAGACAAAGAACCAAACTGTAAGCAAGGCAATATCATTCTATTATCGTGTGGCTTGTTGTCTTCGTCCACAGTGCAACAATTTAGAAAGAAACTCTCAGATGAAAGTGTAAATATGATTTCTTGCTTCTGAACTTCAATACTGCTAAACTATTTGCTCAATTTAAGAGATAATTTAACTGGCCCCTCTGATGTGTTTGCTGGTCTTAATGTGGCTTAAAACTGCCACTGGGAATCAATGATGTAACCTGCAGCTGGTTCGTTCTTTGAATAGTTAACAGGTGTGTGAGGACCTTTTTTTCCTGCCAGTTTTAACCCTTTCATTTCATTTGAATGCTGGATAGTGACAGTGTTGACTGTGTCGGACCGGTCAGCATCTCACAACACACACTCGTGATCATGTTCTGAGTAAGGGGAGTGTGTCATATTTACTCAGTGAGACCATTCTGTGACATCTGACAAAACTATTTGTGTCCTGCTAGAATAGCCTAACCAGACACACACATTATGCACATGGAGTTGTGCAGCTATACAGGTGTGAAATTTGGTGGCAGTCTGAAAATTACAGTACCATGGTAGGAGAAACAAGATTCTGTTTAGTGTGTTACCTCCTGTCCAAAGTGGATTGACTTGTCTAGGAAACATCAGATGTTGTTGTTGTTGTTGTTGTTGATGGTGGTTGTTTCAGCATTTCTTATGTCCAAGTTAACAAGAAACTGATCTGTGAAGGATTGATTTGCTCCTGCCATTAAAACATTATCCGATTAGATGCTGTCACTGCACTGGCCCTGTGCAAATGCTATGGCCCCATTGCTTTTTGTGTACCATAACTGACAGAATGAACACTTAGGTGATAAGTTCAGCACTTGGCTGTGGAACCACATGGGTGGAGACAATGTTCATTTAATTGTCAAGTGTTTCTTGCCTGCTGAGAAAGTCTTACTTCCGCTGAGGGAAAATGCACTGAGATTTAATTATGATGCCTAATCAAAAATAAAGTGCCAAGTGTAAAAAATTAAATGGCACACAATTCATAGATTATTTCTCAAGTCTGTCACTGCGGTGTAGACAGGAAGTTGACATGGAAAAAAATACAGCGTTTTAATAATTTGGAGGCAAAAGGGGTCTGTCTTATCTTTTCAGCAGTTTCCAGTGTTGAGGCTGGTGAAAGCTTTGTGAGGCAACAATGAGAACGCCCCAAATAGTTCAAAGATTGAAAATATGTTCCAGTATACAGTGTTTTTTAATAAATATGAGTGAAAGCAGGTTAGATAAGGAGAGAAGATGTGAGTCTGGGAGCAACACACAGGGGGGAAGTGGCTTCATTTTTTAATAAGTAGCTGCTGGTGTAGAGCATAAATTCCAAAGATAACATCATGCACATGTTTGATATGGAGCAATGAACACCAGCAAACAATGCTTATGATGTTTGACAACGAAAGTAGCAGATGGAAAACAAGAAATGGAGAAAAAACTGTGGGCTTTGTTGTAATTTTCCTGTGTCTTTCTCCACTTCATGATTCAGATTCACCTCTTAATCTGTTTCTACTCTATCTGTCATTGTGATGTTTGCATCCATGTTTTTTTTTTGGCCTCTGCCTTTTTTCCATCCATTAAAAGAGGAGGATGGGGACAGTAAAAGGTGACAGACAGAAAGAAGCGGGGCAGTAAAGGTGATAGATAAGATGAGCGAAGGCAGTAAAATGGTAATTCTCAGAGGAAAATAGTTCAGTAGAAGAGCAGGGGAAGACTTGAGGGGAAAAAGATGTGTTGTGGGAGTGTTGTTTTTACATCTTACCGGGATGTTACATTAGATCAGAGAGAACAGGAGGGAGGAAAAAGGAAAAATCAGGTTAAGTGTTTGGAGTTTCTACAGCAGCATTCCTTGCTCCCTTGCTTTTGGCATGTCTCAATCTGTCTTTCTTCTGCAGCTTCTTCTTTTTCTGTTCCCCTTCTCCTGCAGCCTTCTCTGACCATCTTAATAGCGGTGCGGCATTATTTATGAAAGAAAGGCGAAGAGGACACATGGAAAGAACATTAGCAGAGATCTGCTGTCTTATTGCAAAGTACAATATCTGTGAGGGGACATTGACATGAAGCATGCACGCTTATGCATGCATGTGTTTAAAATAGATGTCCTCCTTTGGAGATTTATATAGAACATGACATAACATGACAGCCTCTTTCACACTCACACACATGCATTTCTATACCTTCTATATATATTTCTATTGTAAAATGGTTAAAATCAATATTATTGATTTATTGATTGATGCAGCCTGAAATGAGAGCTTATTTATGACATAATTGCAATGGTGTTCTCTGTTTATGCACTTATCAGGCTGGGTTTGCTGGATGAGACTGGTTTACTGAGGGTTTGGGAGTATTGGAGAGAGAGAGAGTGGGGAGGGGTGTGTGTGTGTGTATGAGTGTGAGAGAGTACATTACTCGCAGGGTTTTTGCCAATTACCCCCCTAAGCATGAGGTCAAGAAGGAGAGAGACAGAAAATATTTCTGTATTTTCCCCCTTAATCCACATTCATTGTCTGCTTGGAATGGTCTCTCCTCCACTGCAGTGTCTCTTCTTCTCCCTCTCCCTCTTCTATTTTACTCCTCTCCTCGCTTTACCTCCCTGCTTTTGCCAGCAGCACTTATGTTGTGGTCTGACTGACATTAGCACTGCATGAAAAATGCAGCCCTCCAATTACTTTCTGTGAGGGGCCAAAAAACAGTCTTTCTCAAGTTTTGTCCCAACACAGAGCAACAATATTGTTGAGCAGTGAGGTATGCACATGATGCAATCCTGGGAGATGGTGTAATATGAATGGTGTAATCTCCTCTCATTTGTCAAGACAGATGATAAGATTGTTTCGATATTTTAAGACGTTGTGAATAATAATATTTTAAACCTTTGCTCCAATTTGTGTTTTCCTCTCACTGGTACCTGAAACAGCATGTCTCAAGTAATGCAGCTTCTTTTTAACATGCTTAATTACTAGGGTTATAATAATTCTTGTTTTCTTTGAGGTTGGGAGGTGGGGGGTAAAGTGTTCCCACACTGCTGACTTGAATGTGTCCAGAGGGTGTGCAGGCTTGGAGTTATCATCCATCTTGAACTAATTAAAACTGGCCTAACTTTCACCACAGGCATGATCCACCATGATTGGTCCAAAAAGTCACAAGACTAGGGATCAACCACAATCATATTTACTGAACTAGCAAAAACACCAGAACTCTGATGAACAAATGAACCTGTTGCGACCAAGCGTAGCCATTATACAATTTACTGCATTTAAATCAACACATTGATGATGCAATGTGTCAATGTTAGAAAGTTACACAGGATAAGGTGTTATGCTATGCCTTATCGTGACAATTAATTCAAACTCAGCAGATTTAGCCAGACTATGATGGATAAATGAAGTCTGTATTTTCAGTGGAGTGACATGGCCTTTGGCTGTTTTTGAAGCTAGTAAAATGGATGGTTTAAGCTGCTGTGTGATTTGAAGTGCAGAGGGATCGGTCAGAAAACAGATGGGTAGGCACAGGGAGAGATGCTGAGGCCAAGGATCCTGCATCGGTTATTCGTCACCTCTGAGCAACAGGAGCACACAGCCAGGAATCGGATGAGCTAGAGAAATGTGCACACGAGTGCATGTGGTACACTTTGTGGGCGGTGATGTGAACTCTATAGGCTCTTGTAGTAACAGAGTTTTTTTTAGATGGGGAAGATGCTGTTACATTATGATTGGAAGTGACACCCTATTGTCACATACTGTTTATCACAGAGCTGGTACTGTAGGTCCAATGTGAGTAGTTAGAGAAGTTGATGCTGCAGCTCTTATTTATCAGTGGTTTCAACTGAAGTGAATATTTGCAGGTGTACCTCTTACTCCCTTTGCCTTTTTTCCCTTCTCATCCATGCTTCCTGCTCTTTCCTCTTTTGGTCTGATCATCCACCCATCACCCTCTCCCTCCTCCCTCTCTTTCCTCCCTCACTCTGCCCTTACTGCCCTAGCCGGAGGTGCTCCTCCTCTGAGGTAAGGCAGCACTAAACGGCTCGGCGCAGCATCCCCATGTATCTTTAATGGCCACGCCCGTCATGCTGGAATCTCAGCTCGAATTATGCATAAAAGATGAGTGAGAAAAAAAAAGGGGGGGGGAAGAGCCAGGGAGGACACAGAGGAGAGAGAGAGAAAGAGGGTGTGAAACATGGAAAGATGAGGATAGAAGACGACAGGGAATCGGAGATCACTGAGGACAATAAACATGCCAGGACTGTAAAGGAGATGGGATGAGAGCGAGGCACAGAGAAAGAGATATAGATGTGTACTTTGGAATAATCACAGCACTGGCACAGCAGAGGAGAGTGTGACCTCTCACCTCCCTCCATCAAGCCCTTATTTTATCTCTCTCCACCTCTCTATCTAACTTCACCTCCACACTCTGCATCCCTTCGTCTTCCTCTCTTTCTCTCCAGGGTTGCCTTTCTTCTCTGTCTCACTATTTCATCACCTCTTCCCCTCCCTCTGTTGCAGTTTCTTTCTTTTACATCCCTCGCTCCAGCTTCTCTCCAAACTTATTACCCCTCTCGCTTCTTTCTCTTCTAATGTTTCACCCATTTTCATGTCTTTGCTTCTCTATCGTCCCCCCCCAATTATTGGCTTTTTTAAAATAGTGTTTTCCTGATGTATTGTAGAGGGGAAATGTGAGCGAAACAGAAATGGAGGCAGCTTCATATGGTTTCATCAGTGCTGATATGATTATGAATAATCAAGGACTCAAGGAGTTCAGAGATATTTGGAACCAGTACATATTTGCAGTAAAAACATATTAGGATAACACTAACTGATACAAAACTTAACTGAATTTGCCTTGAAACATGTGTTTAATTAAGAGAAAACTTTTGAACATTATCTTAAAACAAAAAGTGCAGGGAGTGCCCAGCAGCATTTCTTATAAATTTAGCTGAGAATTCAAATACGTAATTAATTAAATAACTAAATAACTAAATAACAGCTGTATATGCTCAGACTTCGCTCCCTGGTGTTGGTGGGTGTTGTACTGCACTTTTGGACCTTTTCCTCAGTGCATCCATCTGTAGTTAGGTTTAGAGAGAGGGGAGGGGGCGGGGGGGGGATAAAAGTGGGGCCGGAGGCTAACATATGCTCAACACACAATTATGCTATATTTATTACAGCAAAACAGCTTTGGAAAGCCTTTAATTGATTTCAGTATTTTAAATGGTAGACATACTGTATATATTAACAACATTTAATAGGAGAAAAACAATCGTTCACGACTAATCTATTTGATTGCTAATATTACTGCAGCTGAATTTTAAACAACAACTAGAAGTGACAATTCAGCTCTGTACAGCATATTTATAGATTAACACAGATGTCAGATTTTCGTATCTAATGACTTTAACATTCACATCCGCAGAAAAACAGGGTCAGAGGCATCAATGATCTTTGGCCGACCATGACCCTGTGGCCGGTCCACCACTTTTCCTTCCTTGGACTACTTTACTGACCACTGCAGACAGGGAACACCCACAAAAGCTGCAGTTTTTGAGATGCCCCGACCCAGCTGTCCAGCTATCACAGTTTGGCCCTTGTCAAATTTGCTCAAATCCTTATGCTTGCCCATTTTTCCTGCCTCTAACACATCCACTTTGTTCACATGCTGCCTAATATATCCCACCCACTAACAGGTGCCATGATGAAATGTGATTCAGTGTTATTCACCTCAATGTTATGCTTAATAGGTGTATATTGCTGCAACAAAGTTAATTATTGCACTCTAAAAAGTAACTCAGAGCATCTTTTAACACCACTTGATTTAATACATGGATGCAAGTTAAAAATTGTAATTACTTAATTTAAATAAACCTTCTAAGTTCCACACTTCATTTTTTTAAGTTGTGATCAAATAATAATGTTGGTAATTGCATCAAATTAATTTTATATGTCAATGCAACTCAAATTTCATTCTTGGCGCATTTTAAACAAAATTCAAGTTGTTGCAACTTAAAAACCAGGCTTTATAACTTAATTTTTCTGAACACTGATTTTACAATTTTAAGTTCCTTCTCCTACCCACACAACCTACCTGGACTAGTTGTGAGTGAGACGGTGTGTGAGGAGGCTGAAGACTCTTGATGAAAACAGCCTTTCCCGGTGAGTAAAACATTTTTCTGATAGTTCTACTGAAGGGTTTACATTTGTTCAAGTAGCCGAATTTTCAGTAACAGAGAGAGCATTGTTATTGTATTGCATGTAGTTTGTTACATTAGCTACATTAGTTACATGTAGCTAATAATAAATTAGCTGGTGGTTACCCACTAATCATATATGTTTTGTAACGTTATTGTTTTTAAAGATGGGTTTTGAGTGCAAACTATGTAAAAATAAAAATGGTTTGTTAAAGTTTCTGTTACATTTATACAGTCAGTCAGTCAGTCAGTCAGTCAGTCACAAAAAAAAGTAATTTTGTCCTCATTAATGCTAATGGATATTCTGTGGCTAATCATGTGCTCCATACTCAACAGATAAATGATGAGTCTAAAAGAATAACCACGGTAAACCTGGAGACGACTTTCATGGCCAAACTGGACCAGTGCACCCAGAAACTAAAGGATGTGGTTTCATCAAGAGGAGGAGCTTCAGGAGCAAGGATCAAGAAGATTAAGGATATGCTTATTGAGGTATGGTAATTATTTAGAATTTGCCTCTTTTTTTTGTAGATTATAGGCCTACTCATTTGAATACTTTATGACACCTGATACTATCACCACCCTTTTTTCATATAGCACAATACAACTGATATGCGGAGAGGAAGCCATCCAGTGCCTGGTTGTATACCTTGGAGAGAAAGAAGATGATTTGTTCAAAGAGTTTGGGGTAAGTAATGCAATAATATGAGAGAGAAATAAGTCCTAAGCATAAGCGGAAATTAGGGGAAAGTTTAATCTCAGACTCATAGTCTGACAGACTCTTGGATAACATTAAACTGGAATTTCCCTTTAAGTACAATGTACTTCATACCACATTAGCATGGGAAATGTTAATAAAAATTGAAGGTCACGGATGACAATAATTCCCCTTTTTTTGCTTTACAAGGACAATGAAGAGTTCAAGACCAGTTGGAAAATCATGTGATGAAAATTGCCATCGTTGGAGACAGGTCAACCCCTGAATCAGATCACAGGATGACAACAATAATGTCGTGGAAGGAACCAAATGCTTGGTTGAGAAGGACATTCCAAGGTCCTGTGTCTTGTTGATGGGCATAATTTATGCCCTCAACATCAGCTACTGCAAGAAACTTAAATACACTTTTGAAGTTTTTCAAAAGTTGTTCCTTGCCCTGGATGGGCTGAGGTGCAGTGCTAAAGTCATGGGTCTGAAAAACACTATTTTGTAAAAACCTCAGGTCCGTCTATTTCAGAACACCGTCACATTTTCTTCTGATGACATTGCTTTTTATTTAACTGAAGAAACAACCAAAAACTTGAAATGTTTCTCTGTCAGGTTAGTTAATGTTATGCTGTTCAATCTTGTTGTGACAGAGGACAGAACAAAGGTCTTGTTTAAAGCCAAAGGTCCATATTTTATCCCAAAGAGAATATTTTTATGTAAGTGTTTTTGAAATGAATGATGTGGACTTAGCTACTTGTGACGATTATACTTGTGTTGCTTTGCACCTTTAAGTCACTTGCAAAGTTCCATGGCTACTACTTGGCTTTTGCAGGAGACAGCACTTTTGAGGTTGTCACACTTATTTAAGGTGTTATTTTACATATTTTAGCGAATGTGATGATTATAGGTCTTATTCTGTTACTATGCAGCTGTTAGTCTCTTGGCTTTTGCTGTATGTTTCTATGGAGACAGATTTTGGGTGTTCTGACTTATTACTTACTGTAACACATAAGGAATTAATGCTTTTGTCACTGAGGAGCAGTTGACCTTTTTGCAATGCAAAGTGTATTTCAAAATAATAAAAAAAAGTTAAATGCAAAAATAGTCATTGAACTGTCTTTTGTGAAAAACAAAACCCTACAAAAAAGAAGAAAATCTAATTGGAACAACATATTTTTTTATATTGGTGCTACATAAAAAGTTGCAAAGTGTGCATTATTATTGTAATTAATTAGACAACAAATAAAAATACTTAAAAATAATATACTAAAACCAGTTGGAGTAACTTAATTTTTAGCAATTATCAACTTAAAAACTTGTCTTTGGGCTAACAGTCATTAAGTAAGCAGAACTTAATAAAATCTTTGACTGAAAAGGAAAAGCTAATTCGCCCAAAGTAATATAGTTTGTTGGTTCAATGTAATTTCAAATTAAGTTGCCACAACTAAGAAAGGTGAATGGAAACTGTTGCGTTGATTTTTTTTGTTGAGTCTAAACATTTCTTTTTAGAGTGTGGAGCGTTATCTGAAAATCATAGACACTTAAACTTCATGCGTATGCTTGTTATCAAGAAATAAAATTGTGATGCTTATTGCAACTTTTGCAATTGCGTCTCTACTCATTCAGTGGTGCTGCTCTGATCTGCAAATGCACCCATCTGTTCCCATCTGTGGCACAGTAGCTTACAGTATTGATAGGCTGTTACTTGTGATGTGTAACCAATCAGATCGATGGTTGCGACACTGATTGGTGACTACAGATGCAGAGAGGTGGTTGCAGGGTAACTAAAGCAGCACATGTAGTAATTAATTTAGTATATTGGCAGTTGGATTAAAAAAAGATTGTGTTAATCATAAATGCTCCATATTGGAGCCAATAATCAGTCAACCTCCAAAAGAAAGGGAGTAAAAAGCTACTATTGATTAGCCCCAGGGACTCTTCCTTTACCTTGCAAACCCCTTTCCAAAATCTTTCTTGGTAATGCACATTGGATGGTGGCCGACATGCTCTATGAGATAATTTGATAGCATTTTAATAGATTTTTGACTCAGCTGTCCCTCTCCCCTTCTAATATTCTCTACCTCTTATATAAAGTAGCTGAAACTGTCTGTAAATCAGACAGACACAGGTGAATTTGCAGCTTTCTGTGTCCATGTATGTGTTTGCATTCAGTGCTTGTGGGTGGTGCATTTAACTTTTACAGTGCAGCCAGCTATATGGTGCTATTATTTAATCTACATTAATATTAGTGTAATCAAGACAATATATGGTTTGAAGCTATGCCTAATGCCTATAGTAGTATATGTATATAAAAGAATAGCTCAGCAGCATGGAATTAAAAAGAAATCATGATGTGCTCTCTCCTTGCAGAAAAACTAAACAAGTGAACTCCACACTTGCATTGCAGCCTTCTCCCACACTCATATTTAATGAGACTGACTTTTTACAAATACAGAAAAATCAAGTTTTTCATAACAGCTCATGCGGCCCAATCAAACAGTTTCATAGCTGAATTATTGCACTCCAATAGCTCACATATTTACCTCATTATTTCTTCACTTGGCAGTTAATCAACAGAACTGTGGATACAGCTCAACACAAGTTAATCATAAATTACATGTTTATTCAAATATATAATCAAAGACCTTCTTCACTCATAGATTTTGAGTTATCGGAGCAGGAAACGCACAGGTGCATCTCATAATACTAATGATGGCTCTGCTACATTAACTACCCCACAAGTGTGTACTATTCACAGGAAGTGCAGATGTTATTAATGCTTATTTGTCACACCTGTGCTTTTTCTGCAATGATGTGTCAAAATGTGTGCTGTGAAAGGATCTGTGTCTAACTATAATTACTCATACTACATATGGAGTTTGTATGTTTATAGAGGATGGTGACCATGGGAAAATACCAGTTTCATCCAATACACAGGTCGTAGTTCTCATCAAAATGACTAATAGGCATAAAAATTAACTGTGAGTCCACTAGAGGGTATAAGAAACTCTTATAGATGTACACACTCACAGCAGTGCAGTATTGCCTTGGCTAACCATCGGTGTGTAGAATGAGAGAGAGAGAGATACCAATCAGTGACAGTCTGTACGCACAATCCAGAGAGGAGCAATAGCGGCTTCAAATCTGTCAGTGAATTTGGGGATGATCCCTTGTTTTCTTAAAGCACTTTCATGTGTATCACAGCTTAAAGAAAAAGTCCATTACTCAGGACGAGCAGGGTAAGCCTCAGACGGTAAGGCCAATACTCAGAGCCAGGGCTATCCCGATGCCACTTTTTCACTGCCGATACGATATTCATATTGCAGCCTTGAATCTCAGCCGATACCGATATCGATCCGATATTATATCAGCACGTAATGAGATACTACTGATAATAGTAGTAACAATAGTGGTAGTGGTCGTATATTATCATGAGTAGTGCTGGTGCAAGGAGTCCTGGAAGTATTTATTCTTTGAAGTCAGCAAAGTTTACTTTTGGTCACCGCCGCTGTCTGCTTGTCAGAGGTGAGTCACCATGAATCACACACACAGCCTGACTTGCTCTTGACTCTTCTCCAGTTTTTATATGGCATGCAGAGCTGATGATAATTTTAAGGGGTTACACGATGAGAAATCTTGAGGCTTTGGTATTTTGGTATATTTTTGATATTTCAGTGCGACGTCTGTGATAATTAGGATGACATTTAGAAAAGCTTTGATGCGTTTCCTTCCGTCTGTCAGGGAGCACCAATAGAGGAGCACATACACAAAAGAAGTGTATTTATTCTGTAGGTTGGTGTTTTGCTTTGGTTACTCCCTGTCTTCCAGCTATTCCAATAAGATCACTTTCATAGGTATGTCGGTGATTATTAATGATTAACATGATTGATTATGTAGTGTTTTGACAATGCAAAAGTACTGAAGCCCCATTAATATTCCTTCGGTGAAGTAAGGTTGTTGACCCATGCAGTCTGGTGCTCTAGCTGATCAAATGACGTAACGTGATTAATTACTACTTATACTTTACGTTGGCCTGTGTTAAGAGAAAAGGGGAAAGGATGGACTGAGATGTACAACAGTGGCTTCATGAATACAGAAATAATCTAACCAAGAAATGGATAGAAGGCCAACTTGGTACAATTTTAGAAGACAATATTCTTTTTGTTTAGTTCAATAGGGGAAAAGAAGTGAAAGTATTACAACAACGTAAAATGCCAGTTTGGAAGTGCTACAATGACACTTCTGAATTTGGTGATGAATGTGTGCTTTCTTCCACCCACATTATGTACATGAGGAGGCTGGACTGCTGCTTTTGAACACACCCTATTATTACAGTTAATTATCACATCTATTAAATTGCATTTTCAGCTAGTCAAGTCCATTTGCATTTGAAAATGGGATAATGCTCCAGCTGATAATCGAGCAGAGTTTTCTCTGCTGTATTTGCTCTCACAACCACATTTAATATTGAATAAGAAATCATACCCCGCTGCTTCACAACATTGCAGGATTGAGGACACTGTTAAATACCACAAATTGATAAACAACAGTGTAAAGGCAAGAAGTCAAGACATGAACTGCACTGTGCATAAAAAGCAGAAAAGTACATTTTAATTGGTCTGGAGAGGTGTTCTTAGATCAAAGTGGGCTTTTCAGTCTTTGATGTATGTGACAGTCGGTTTGATATGGCCCATTTCCACTATACAGTTACAGCTCTCTGCTTGACTTGATCCATACCTTTGGTCTTGACTGAAATATCTCAATAACTATAAGGAGTTGCCAGTAAATTTGGGAAAGACATTTATGCTCTCCCTCACTCTGGTCGTCCCTGGCTTCTCTCAAAAGCTTGGTGAGGGGAATTGTGTGTTTGTAGATGTGTTGCACTTTGATGTAGGCTGTACATGTACATGCAATAAGTAGATGCTGCATACAGTACATTCTCAATGGCCACGGTATTCTTTATGATCATCCATGGGTTTATTTTTTCAATTTCAAGGGCCGCGCTTCCCAGATTCGATTGTTCTTATACAGTAAGGACTTCAGAAGGCTCTTAAGAAGTGTTCGGCTAAGAAGGAGCGCTAAGATAGGGGCCCCTACGACGAACAATGCATGCACAGAAAACGGGAACTCTGCCAAACATGGAGTGATTCATGCATGCACAGAAAACGGGATTTCCACTTGCCAAACATGGAGTTGATTAGAAACTTCTCTGCTGTTTTTGCAGCATTGGTCATGGGCAGTGATGGACTGGCCATATGCCACAGCACAGCCCATAATGATGCGGCCAAAGCGGCTGTGTGATGATGTGGCCGCAAAATATTAATTAAATAATAAAAAGTTGTGGGCTAGGGCGGGCTGGTTTAGGCCGGCCAACTCTGAAAAGAGTGAAGTCACAATAGTCTACTTAAACAACGCAAGGGCAGCAAATAGCTCACTATATAGAGTAGCTTACTGCAACCAGAGGCGCTGTTGCTGTCTGGGTTCGAATTCACCCAACAGAAAACTATTTGGTGGTTAATGCATTTCATTTTTTGAAAAACACGGCCAAGTTCAATACCAAAGTGTCTATGAGGCAGCATGATTTCATTTTTATTCGAGACTAATCTGGTGTTTCATAGCCGTCCTCAGCGGGGTTCGATTATAATTTGGGCATTTTCCCATTGCTATGACGTCTGTTCAATGTACACTGGATTTCATCACTCTGAAACGCATTTTGCCACAATCTAGTTTCCTCAGTTTCCACTTCAGACAGTTTTGTTCTCATATTGTGTGACATGTCCTTTCAAGCCCTGTGCTACCAGCTGCTCTGAAACTTTGGACTGGTGACATTTTGATTACAAGCTCACTCTTGAAACCACAAAGGCACTGACACCCCCCTGTTGCCCAGTGTTAAATATGAGTGTTTCCTGGTGTGATTGTTCGTTTCAAATCCCCCTTGTGGCCCAGCTTCTCCTTTAGTCAGCCTTGACCTTCAAAGAGCATCATTCACAGTGACGACTCCCCGCTAAACCACCTGCTTTTTCTTTTTCACAGACACGCACACACATGCATACACGCGCACAGCCTGGCTGTAAAACGTTTTACACCTGCCCAGGTGTCTGTAAGGCTATTTATTTCTTATGAAATGCTCTTTTTATAATGACTTTTTCACTCTCAAACCACCTGTAGAGACCAAAATTAACTACAATGTATTTACTAAAAAAGAATTATTGTCTTGAGTAAAACAAAACTTTGATGTTTCTCAGAAAAATAACTTTAAGCTCTTCTGCCCAATCAAAATGCCTATTGTTACATGTTGCATTTAAAACTGCATGGTGCTTTGGACATGCTGTTCAACGGCCCAAAAAGGCCATTCAATTATTCCAAACATCTTGTGCTGCATGATGGAAGTCTATTGAAGCCAAACATTATGTTCACTACCTCATAGATTTTACCTCGTCACAAGTCCCCCTCTGGGAATCTGCTGGTAGAGTCTTGCTGTTTGCGCACGTTCTTTGCAAGCTTCTCCTTCAGTGCTTTGAAGTCTAAAATGCAGATCACCACGTCATCGACTGCTTAGTCATAAATAACAAAATAGAGCCTTTAAGCTATTTTGGTTGCTGCCTCTTCGGTAGCTCTACAAACGTTTTTAGAGAAGAATTGGCACAGAGGAACTTTGTGTTGCACTGATAGGATAAAGACGCTAATGTCTCTTCACTGATATTTTAGACAGTGGACAGTGTTTGAGCTGTAATTTTTTTTTTCTCCTAAGCAAATGTATACAATCCACAAAATAAAAAAAGTATTCTTCAATTTGCCTACAGTAAACATTACAAGTCCAAAGATGTTACTAAGATAAATTATTATTATTAGATGTCAGATGGAATCATCATCGACTACTACAGTGTAAAAGATTATACGACTGATTTACTCAGAACCGGCAGTACACAGGAGATGGTGGCACAACAAGAAAAACAATGACGATTTGAATGACGTTTCAGTAAAAAAACATTTCCTCTAATATTAACTTTATTCTAATAATAATTACAGCTGATTGAATGATTAGTTTGTGATTGGCCTAAGTGAAAATGTTACTGATGCAATTTACAACTCCTTCATATTTGTAATTTCCATAATTTTGTACTTATAATTGAATTAGCACACAGCTCTTATAGACTGAGAAAAGATCTTTCATCTAATTAACAGTGCTATTCAACCAATTCTAATATCGTATACATAAAATTTAGCGTCATGGTAATTGCATAATCCTGTGCAAACAGTTGACATGGCTTTTGTCCTGATGCTCTATCAGTAAACCTAAGCCTGCGTATCATAATACTTGCTGGCAAGGCGACTGAGAAAACCTTTGGGGGTGCTTACCACTGCTTAACTCCATAAAAAGGCAGCTTCACAACAATACATAAAACTCTCGGAGCGTGTTTCACTCGTTGTCTCAGAGGGGATTTAACTGGTAAGAAAAGACAAGTCCTACCCTTCTCTCACTGAGCTGTGTCCAAGTGGAGCTGGACACCTGCCAAGGTTTATGCACGGAAAAATGAGTTTTATACACACACACGCGCCCACACGGGCACATGCACACGTGCAGGGGTGCACACTCGGCCAAGAAGATTGCGAGGTATACACATTCACACTGTCTGTTTTGCTGTGGTTTGGGAATAGGCTAATTTCATAGAGAGGTAAGAGCTTTGGTCCTGCTCCATAATATTTACTCATTTAAGGGCCCAAAGACAAAACTAAAACATCTGGTTTGTCATTTTACTGAAAAAACTTTTTTCTTCTTCTCAGTTTCGTGTCAAGGGCTCAGCAGACTGATGCAAAATGCAATAAATTATCAGTTATTTTAAAATAGCAGAGTCAGGACTGGAGAAACTTAGAAGGACTTTAGGAAAGATGAACACCTCCTGCTAGGGAGCCTTAAACCCATTAATTCAGTTTCAGTGTTATCTTACTAGATAAAAACTCTCTGCCAAGTCCAATGTGCCGTAAGAAAGCTGCTCTGATAAGCTCAGAAGTAAAGCACATAAAACAAACACAGTGAATTAAAGGTTTCTTAAAGTTTCACACTAATGTGCTCAAAGACAAAGCTAATATAAGAATTTTAGAAGATTTTTACGCAACATAACTGGCAGTGCCTGGTATTTAAATTTGTCTCTATGTCTCAAGCTCTTTCTGCCTCCACACCACAGAGCTGTGTGTGAACACTGTCAGCTAAACATGATTTATTTTGAGGGTGAAAACAGATTTATTTATGTTGGTAACATGCCTAAATGTTTAAAAGCTGGCTGGAAAAATGCAACAAACATAAACTGGCAAAAATAAAACTCAAAATTTGGGTTTGAGGATTTCAAGGTATTGCTCTATGTCGACTTAAGTCTCCCATTTAAATCTGCTAAAATGCCAAAGGGAAAAGAAATCAAAGTTTGTCTTCAAAAGGAACAGACACATGCTGTTAACTTTTGTGTGTCCCATTGGGGCTGCTCCGTTGGCTAGATAAATGGGAATTCATGCTTCAAAAAGAAGAGGTTTGTTTGTGGGTGGTGTAGCTGTATCTTGGTTGAATTTTGCTGTGTTGCTATGTCATATTTCTGCTATAAATGCACTGTTTACCATTCTCTGGACCTTTGTTACCACCAACTTCAGATAGCCTTACGTTGCTGTTTTGTTTGATGTCTGCCGTATGCATAGGTCTGCTGTCGCAGGTCATTGATATGTCAAAAACAAAGTTTCTATGCTTGATGGTTGTTTATTTTGTCATTTTGTTAAGTCTTTATCTCAAAGGAGGAAATCCAGTTTGGCTTTAACTATCCAACCGAAGCTGTACATCGTATTGTCACCTAATAATGAGCAAATTCTTTCACTGCCATAGCCTGCCTGGTAAATGAGACTGTGTTGAAGCCTTGTCTGTGCATATAGATGTGTATGTCTAATGGACTAAACCCATTACGGCTAAGCGAAGAGTTGGGTTTAGCACTTTTAAACCACATGGTTGTTGTAAACAACAGAGTGTTGCGGTGAAGTGTACTGTGAATAATGTCCGCTATTAGCACAGAAGAAAATGAAGAGAAATTGTCTGTAGAGTAGTGTAGTGGCAATCTGCACAAAGGCATATGAGCCAAATCTGGACACTGGACTTGTGCTGTTTTTCCTTCCTTTGTGTTTCTGCATGAGTGTACTGTATAAAGGTGTGTGTCTATATATCTGTGTGTGTCAGAGAGAGAGGGAGCAAGAACATGAGAGGGAGCAGGAATGGGCATCTCTCAGCTGGAGGTGCCATTATGGAGATGGGAATTAGATTTACACTGCTGCATCTTACACACACACACACACACACACCACAGTCCCACCCCCACTGACTTGTGTCGGCAGCAGGGGTAATGTATTCATAACTAACCTATTGACATGCATTTCTGTTCTGCACACAGACACACACATTGGCCCACATCACACAAAAACACAGTCTAAAGTAGGGATGCAACAATATTCAATATTTTATTGAACCGTTCAATACGCCCTGTTCGGTTCAATGCATGACGGCAAACGACGGTATTTTCGGTACGTTTCCCCCGCAAAAAACTTTCAAAACATTGTGCAGCCGCGCATGCCGCTGTGTAATCCCATCGGGAGCAGCGACTGAGATCGTTGTGCAGGCCAAAGCAGGCTCAGTGCCATGCGCTGGTCATGCCGCTTCAGAGCCAATCAGAACGTCCCTGAATTCCCTAGCAGCCAATCAGCGCTCTGCATGCAAATGTGAGGAGCGCTGGTAACAGTCCGCCGCACCTACCGCTAGTGCTACCGCTAATACCATGGCTAATACAGAGTAAACAAGGCTTGAAGACCCTTCCTGTTTGTAGGAGGAGTGGAGGTGGAGACTGTGGCTCCTATTTCCTCTCTGTCTGTCTGTCGCTCTCGCTCTCGCTCTGGCTGTGTTGCGCACAAGATGCAGCACCTGTAGCACCTGTGGATCAGCTGCAGATGCGCCAGCTGTATATTTCGTCGTGATGATCCGCGTTATTTATTCATTCATTCATTCATTCATTTGCGGCTGAACAGTTGCATCGTCAGGCAGCTGTTATGGCATTTGCCCACTCTGAACTATGGTCAATCTGTCACTGGCTTGAACTGTTGGTGCTTATATAAAAAAAATAGCTATATTTTTTCATATTTTAAGATAAGTTAATAAGTTAATAAGTGTATTTGTATCAGGGACTGTGTACCTACAGTTTAGAAGGTGAGTAAAATAGTTACATTTGACTAAAACATGCAAATTTGATTTAGAAAAAATCCTCATAAACAAGCAAATTTATGTTTTGGTTGTTTGGTTCTCTTACTGTACCGAAAATGAACCGAAACCGAGACCTCAAAACCGAGGTACCTACCGAACCGTGACTTTTGTGTATCGTTGCACCCCTAGTCTAAAGTGTGTGCACATATTTTTTATGTGCAGTACAGTGTGGTGAAATTGGAGTGACTGTTGATGTTTTGTATATTTCTTTATACCCAACATATAACTAAAATTACAATAAGACAGTTTTCTCTTTCGTAATAATGGGTGTATGAGTTTGTTTGTGTGTGCATTTGTTAGCATATTTCTGTGTGCGTGTGTGTGTTGTACCGTATATCCTTCAGCTAGTCTCAGTATTTCTCTACTGGGTGCTGTTGAGTCTGTTTGACTCGGTGAGTGATGCCTCGGCAGTACTGTGAAACATGACTGTGTGTATTTGTGTGTGTTGAGTGTCCGGTCAAAAGGCCTAAGGGGCACTGATTAATTTAGCAGGCTATTGGCAATAACAGACTGCCCTGAGGTATGACTCTCTTGATATAACACACACACACACACACACACACACACACTCTCTGTACTTGGGCTGATAAAATGTGTTCATACATAAACAAATATTAATTTTAACCAGCGACAGAAATGTGCTTCTTGAGAAACAGTGAAACAACTAACGGAATGCCCTCTTGTACACACACCTTTGGTAGTTTTCACATGTGCACGTCCCTTTGAGAGAGACATACCGTAGTGAATAAGAGAGAGAAAAGGAGAGAGGAAGACATGTGGAGCTGAGCCCTTGTCAGATTTCTGCTGCCATAGCAGGTTTTTGGCAGCTAGAGAAGGCAAAGGTTTGAGTGTGCATGTGAATTTGTGGTGCAGCAGCAGGTGAAGCGAGTTGCCATAACCAACATATTTCACTGCTCTTTACAATTTCACATTAGCTGCCACCTCAGCTTCACCTCTGCCTGGAAAGCCTGCATATTTAAAAAGGATAGAGAATATGAAACAAGTACAATCCCCAAGCTCTAGGAGTGTAGTTCAGGGTCAGCTCAGCTTCAGGTCATTTAAGGCCAGCTCAGCTCTGTTCAACTCATTACTGCACTTTCAATTTAAATTCAGAATTAGTTTTTTTTTCTTTTTTTCCCTAGGTTTGCCTCTTGGAATAATCAGTCACATATTATTAAACGCATCAGTATCTAAGTGTCTAACTTAAAAACTTATGTCCACTGGTAAACTGCCAAGAAGTCTGCAATAGGCAGCCCGTTAATACAAGCTGACATTTTGCTGTAATGAGCGGTGCCTGATGGATCTTATCGTCTGAATTCTGAATCTACTCGAGCCATTTAGAAAAAAAAAATATTGAGTCATATAGTGTGAGGCAAGGCAACATTAATTTGCAGTATTTCACAGAGGAGTTTGCTATGGCATCCTCCCATACACTGAACTAGGCAGGAAGAGGCACCCGCTAAAGCAACCGCCACCCACCTGTTAGATAATGGCAAGGAAATCAGATTAAAAAAACATGATGGAGCCCATATTGTATTCTCTTGCATCAGAGGTTGTCGTCTTGCTGCAGGATACTGATCACAACAGACAACAGTAAATGAGGTCAGATTGTGGTGAGGGTGCCTCATAAAAAAAACACTGTAAAAAAAACAACATAGCTGCTGATTATGCAGCAGCCATGGGCCCTCCAAGTAATTAAAAAAAATATAAATGATAAATCACCCAAGTTTTCACCAAACATTTAATTATATACAATCAGATATTCACCAAGGTTTTAGTAGTGTTTTTTCTCTTAACTGTTTTTACCTGTTTTCCAGTTTTAACATGCAAATGAGTCATTGTTTCATTTCAATAAAACATAAAATGAAAAACCAAAAATAATCATCCCTGCATACAGGCCAAGTGAATCATGAGTTCCTCACTAAAACGTGTGCTAGTTGAAAGTCCGTAAGTTCACATTGATCAGTCTTGGGAAGAAAAAAAATACTGCAACATCATAGTTTTAGTGTGACAGGATGATGTGAACTGTTTATAGCTCAGAGGGGCTGTCAGAGTGCTAATTGCATAAAATGTGTCTTGATCAAGGACACTTTGACAGGGTTTAACTGCTATTGATAGAAACATTGACCATAACTGTGGTTAATCTATGACCTTCTAGTTCCAGTGCATGTCATTTCAACCACTTAACTAGCCTGCCAAATTGACTAAAACACATGGAAATTAAACAAGTAAATTAATAAATAAATCATTCACTGTGTTAACATGGTTTTTTCTAGTTATTCACACTGGAGTGGTGCTTCGATATTTTTAAATTTGGCTTCACATCTGTCCCTGTTTTGGCTTTGAAGATGTGATTTTTTTTTTCTGTGCTTACTTATCATCACAGAACCAGCAGTTATACATTTGTGCTACACTTGGTTTGATTTTAAGGCCAATTAGGTGAAAATGTGGTGTTTTAAATCAGTTATTCACTAAGGATGAAGTACTACCATTCTTATTCAGTATTACACTGCCGACTCCTTTCCTTCATACTGTATCATCCAGCTTAGACAAAACTATTACTTATCATTGGGTTTTTTTTCCAGACAGTGGAGATGATGTCCATAAAAAAGATAATATACCTGTGCCACATGTGCTTGCTTTCATATATTCATTTTTTTGTTTGTGTATTTCTCTCTGTGTGTGTGTTAACTGTGTAATTGGTTCATAAATGTTCAATTGTTCCGTTACTTTTGCTACAACCGCTACACTCTTTTCACCCCTCCATCTCTGTCACAGACACTTGCTCTTGCTTGACACTTGCTTGATCACCTGCTCCCCCTTTCCTCTCCACTTGCTGTCATGTCTGTGGACGTTACTGAAATGAAATATCTAGTCTGGGTTTTAAAAAAAATGGATGTTGTTTTCTATTCTATCCTCTCATTCCTGTCTGGCAGTAATTATGGCTCTCTAATTGGGCCTACGGAGGCTCTGAGAGAATGTGTGTGTGACAGAGAGAGACTGTGTGTGTGTGTGTGTGTGAGAGAGAGAGAGAGACAGAAAGAGAGAGACAGAGAAGGAGAGAGACCAACAGTGTGTCTGTGCTTATGTATGAAGGAGAGGTTGTGCACGACATGAGCTGAATACAAAGCACAGCTGGCTCATGACCACAGAGAGGGTTGAGGGTTCATTTATAATCAAACGTCCTATATGAACATAAGCACACTGAGAATTAGATTCAATGAGTGGACAATAAACAATAAGTAGTAGACTCCACTGAGCTCTGACTAATTGTCTAGTTAATCTGATAAGATCGGTCCAAGGTCTCTTATTCATTTAAGGGACATGCAGGAACATCGGGGCTGTTGGCACATCTCCATAGCGGGAACCACCCCCAAAGGACCATCTCCCGGAGCTTTAATGGGGGCTAAACGAGTCCCTGCCTCGGGGTAGGTTCTCCAAGCTGCCCTGAAAACTCCCGGTTGGTGCTTGAGGTTTACTCTTTATTGGTTGGGAATACTCAAAGTGGGATATGATGCCAAGAGAAAGCCCTGAAATAAGCAGCATTTAAAAAACCCAGGATTATTTTAAAAGTTTGTAACGAAAACTAATATGAAGCCTAAATATATTTTTACATGCTGATGAAATGCAGATTGTTAAAAAAGGTTTTGACTTTTTACTTGTGCAGATTCATTAGTTGAAAATGTTGAGTAGTTCACATGAAGTCAGGTAATATTCAGATCATCGGTTTTTCATTTCATTGCTCTGCTATGATTTCTTCTTGTGATGTTTCTTGCGAGCTGATGGTATGTCCCATCCTTTTGCGTGCATAGGTAAAAAATCATCTCATTGGTCAATCACATTGGTTTAAATTTTCCTATCTACAGGCAATGGTAATAGACTTTAAGTTAGAACTGGTTTATCCTGATGTTATGCTCATTACTTGGTGCATCTCCTGTCGATCCAACCGTGTGCGCTTCAGGTGCACTTGTGCACATTACAGCAGTTCAAAAACTGAAAGCTGCAGGCAGTGCACTGATTATGTGTAGATATTTCACACGTAAAATAACCTGAACTATTATTTTAAAATTACTTTTGAACCTTTACAAATTGGTCCTTGACTTCAGGGTGGCTATTAATTGGTACAGACTGTAACATTAGCATTAGGTTTTCTCTATAACACTGTCCTCTATGGTATTACTGAAGCATTCTATGCTTGTTGACCATTTATGAATGGATGGATGGATGGATAGTAGGATCAAGTGAAGTAGCATACATGGGGAGTAAGGATGGACTAAATCCTTTTTAAAGATTCATCAGTCATTCCTCAGGACAGTTAACCTCCAGAATGCCTATGCTGCAATCATTTCCCCTTTATTTATTCATTCACCAGTGTGTGGACAGGTTTGACTTCTAAAGGCACAGATGCATGATGGACAAAGATGTCTTTTCAAACCTGTCCTATATAAGAACCCTGCTGATAAGGCATTCTTATTTGAAAATGTTATATTGATAGTGCAACACACTATAACACACGTTATATTGTGAGTGCATCATCTGCCATGCTTGTCAATGTATGCACTCAAAACCACAAGTGTGACAATAGAAATGTGACTATTGAGACATTGCAAATATGCAAATTGAAGGGCAGTGTGATGCCATGTTGATATTGTCCCTGCATCAGGATTAAGACGTGTTTTTTAAATAAAAGACAGGGTTGAAATGAGGATAACATGAACCACGTTTTTGACATTTCGGTCTAGAGCAACACAAAAAATAGGAGAAATATTGTTGAAGAAGAGAAAGAGCAAAAAAAGTAAACCATGTGGGGGAGGTTTAGTAAGCCTGCTCTGATGGAGTCTGCATGCAAACTCACAAACAGACACCTCCACACACACACACACACTCACATTTAAAGTCTCTCCCAGACGGTAGTATACATTGCCCATAGGCCTCCATAAAGCCAAAGGGCCGGTACCAAAACCAACCGTCTGTGACACTAGTCTGGAGAGAAGGTCACTCTCTACAGACACACACCCACATACACGTGCACACACACCACATTGGTATGTGAGAAGGTCTCTCTGTGCCCACGGCTTTTAATTCTCTCTTCCTGTCATGCCTGACTGGCACCACCGAGGCGCACGCACACACAGATACACACACACTAACAGTGAGGCCTGCTACACACACACAAATGCACCCACATGCACACACCACTCAAACACCCATGTCAGTTAGCAATACACTGGGTGATGCTTATTGTCCAGTCCAGAGATAGGCTTCACAACTGCCACTGACAGACACCCACACATACGCACGCACGTTTTGATAGTAGCCTACAATATTGCTGTTCCTCTCTCATACAAATTCTAACACACACATCCCTGCTTCACTAACTCCTCAGTGTGGTGCTGAGCCTTCAACCTTCGGGCAATTTAGTCCTATCAGCTCTTAGTGTCTTCATTCTGTCTTTATTGTTGGCCCAGACATTGTAGTTAAGCTTTAGAGGGGTAAGTGGATTGAGTGATAAACTTTAACTTCTGTCTCTCTTAAAAACCATCCGAGTCTGATATGAACCTTGATACGATAGGAAGGAGCAAGTGAAAGGGAGCAGATAAGATTGAAATCAGAAGGTGAAGAGTGACAAGTGAAAGACAGAACTACTGTATTGTCATCCGAGTCTGTGTATGTTGGGTCAATTAGTCTTTCTGATTATTGCATCAAGTATTTGAATTTCCTTAATGAGTTCCAGATAAAATGTGCTGCTTTGGATGCCGTCGCCTCACTGTGTATGTATTCACCACCCTGAGGTCTTTAGCAGTGTCCTGCCAACAGCACCATCTGATTGGTTACATGGTACAAGTAACAGCCTGTCACCACTGATGGCTGTGTATTCATAGACAGACTGGAGCAGCTTCATGAGTGAGTGAATCTGCATGTTGACTTCAAGGCAGCAGCTAGTCTGATTCACTATATACCCCGTAGGAACAAGCCTGCCATTGGGCGTCTGTTTCAGGTGGCCGTCTCCTCCCTTTCTGTTTCTGGTACTTGTTACCATTTTCAGATTCCTTTTTGCTATGAGATAACCCTAGAGCCACTCATTTACATGCAGGAAAAGGCAAGTTTTAATCAAGATTTGGATTATAATCACTTTTTTTTTAAAATAAAATAATTGAGTAATCTTCTCAGTTTAAACAATTTGTTTTCTTCTAACTGTGCTGTCTCACAGCCGACTGTAACTCCATTAACTTTTAGGATTTCAAACTATTGTTTTCCACCATTTTTCTGTTTTCTCCGGTAAGTTTGTCCGACGTTCCCCTCTCTCTGTCTATGTCCATATAACAGATGATGGTGGCTGGTTGTCCTCCCCTCAGAGCTGAATTTGTGTTTATCTGAAGCTGTTAGGCCGTGAACGCCAACATCACCCAGAGCAGATGAGGCTTGAAATTCATTTTGGAAGAACAAGAAATAAAAAGTTGTTTTTCCTTCCTCTTCACCCCCCCTCCTGTTCTCCTCCATACCTCACACTTTGTCTGCGTCTATCTCTCTCCCTTCCTGCGTCTTCCATTTCTTGTTTGGGTAATGAGAACTCCAGCTCCCAGAGATCCATGTTTTTTTTTCTTCTTCTTTTTTCCATTCAGTGTGTTTGTGCTTGTGTGACTGACAGTGATGGCTTTTTGTGTTCCCTGCTTTTGTCATAGCTAATGAATTTGAAATGGAGAAAGAAAGAGAGGTATGGAGAGAGGGTAGGAGAGAATAAAGGAGAAGAGGAGTAAATGAATAAGGAGGAGGCAATGACATGATTTTAAGAACAACAACTTGGCATTTGGGCGTAACGCATTGGTACTCTGGTGGACCAAATGGCACTTGGGTTTACTAGAGAGACTTTTTTGCGTACCAGAGTGACAGGTGACACTCGTAGAAGAACACTTGCCAAATGGTTGTGCCATAGTGGGTATTGGACGTGCTAGGGAGACACACATACACAGTCTATGGACAGTTCATAGACCTCTGTAAGTAGAGCCATATAAATTGTTTGGCTGAATTTGCCTTCATTCATGTTACTTTGTAAAGTCTTAATTTATTGGCTTAGTAGTAAGGTGTTCTTTGGTAATATATGGATTTGTGCATTGCTGTTATTGTATATTTTTGTGTATTGACATTCATGCACTGATTATTAAACAAAATAATCAGAGGTTACTCAGCAGTTACTCAGTACTTGTGTGACAGTAAGAAAGTACTTGTTGAAAAAAATACTCAAGTAAATACTTGTTTAGCTACTTTTTACTTTTACTTGAGTAATATTATTCAAAGGTAACAATACGAGTAGCTACATAACATGTTCTGTGAGAGTGTGAGAGAGAGGCACCTGACAGCGATGTACATTCTGCAGGGGTGACGTGAGACTTCATAGCTGCTCACATCCAATCTACATTTCTATTTATGCAAAAACAGAGGGTAGAGGTTTGGGAAGGAGTGCACTTATGTGCATGTCTCTGTGTTATCCTGTCAAAAAATATGTAGAAATATGCATGCACACAGTCGTAGAGTACGCACACACGTACACGTACTCTACACACTTTCCCACTCATGTAAGGTTATGGCAGTGTTGCCAGCGAACATGTGGGCAGTCTCTCCAGGGGGCTGAGTGTTGATTAGCTCTCTGAATCAACACGTCACAGCTGCTTGGCTTAACTGGAAGAAAAGTGGATAAGACATTTACTGGGTGGTGTGTCTGTGTGTGTGTTTTAAAGAGAGAGAGAGAGAGACTGATGAAGAGAATGAAAGACATCCTGATGTAAGTAGATGTGGTAGAGGGTAAGAAATGCATGGAGGAGCAATAGAGAAATTGACAATGTGAGGATCTCATCAATTATGAATGACTTCAACTTGGGCTTGGCTTGTACTGGAAGTGAGACCTGAGAGACTGAGTGTGTTAACAAATCTGTTATAGCGTGCACATTTCCAAAGGCCTTTACTCGCTCGCAGGTAAATGAAGCAAATAAAATGAAAATGTTCTAATGCAATAAACTGTACTGCTCTGACACTCAGTGCCTCAGACTATCAATACAACATATTTTATTTACTTCATCAGTCAATTAAGAGAGAAGTCAACAAGATGGCTGACAGTAGATTGTTTGGACAGATTTTTGGAGCATAAAATATCATATCAAGAGAAAAGTCTTGATAATATCAAACATGAAATTATGTGATTTCCTGTAGCAACGTTACTGTAGGTTCTCTTCATAACGTAATCGGCTGGTTTTCAGTTAGAGACTGTTAAACACAACATCAACATCATACCAATCACCCAAGTATCAATTGTCTTTCCTTCACAAGTTGCCTCATATGGAGTTCACTTCATATACAGTAGTATATGGAATAATACATGAAAGATTGAGTGTAGAACAATACTGATACCAATCAATACACCCACAATTTGAACCCTCTCTTATCCAGCTGTCTGGTAACAGAATTACAAAGAATTAGCAATGCTCGACTGCACTTGTGCGCTGAACTCTATCCACACCGCATTCTCCTCCCAGGCTGGATAAATTTATCAACACCTAAAATGTGACCTTTTAAAATGTCAAATTGAAAGACATAATGGATTTATGTATCTTTGGAGCATGAGCGTGCAGGCTTGAATATCACTGTAGCACATTGGGGTTGTATTAATATAACATTCAGAGACCTCCCAGTTTAAAGCCTGTGACCTATGCTTCTCTTACACCTGGGTTTGGGAAAGTGTAGTCATATTTTGATATCTTCATATCAGGGAGTGGCTTGACGAGGTCTTTGTAGTTTTATGTGGCTAAGTTTGCGTTCATATGCTCATGTGGGGCTCTCGCTCTCTGTCTGTGATCTCACACAGCTGCTAGAGGACTAGAGATGCTGAGGAAGAAGATTTCAAAAGATAGAAGGAGAAAATAAAAGTATTAGAGGACTTCAAGGTGCACCCTAAAGTGGACAACAAGCAGTAAGAGCAGATGGACAGAGTGTGGATGAGGGAGAGAATTGGTAAGAGATTAATTTGGATCAGGAGGCTTTTAGGATGAGAAGCAGGAGGAGGAAGAAGAGGAGAGCAGCATGGCGAGAGGAGGGGAAGAAGCGCACTAAACTGACCGACAAGAAATGGAGAGAGCTGTAGAGACGGGAGAGCAATTAAAGTGGCGAAAGAGAAAAGAAGTAATGAGGGAGCTGATATGAAAGGAGGGGAGGGATTGAAATTGAGAAAGAGATGCAGAGGAATAAACCTTTGCTGTCAAGATCTCATCAGAGGAAAGTACAGCCTCAAGGCATCACCACCTCCTACTAACACTGGATTAATCGTCCACACACACACACAAACACAGACAGAGACAGAGACGGACAGAGTCATTTTCAAACAAATTCACTTATGTTCAGGGGAAGTGAAAAGGTTTATCTGGCACATTAGAAGGGATCTGTGGGCTTATTGGATGGATAGGGCTGATTTGAGTGTGCGTATGTTCTTGTTGTGACTGTATTTTAATTGATGGGTATAAGGCTGGTCTGGAGATTCTGCACTATTCTGTCAGACGGGAGCTGCGTTTAAAATCTTCTAGAAATATGCCTATAGCACCAAGTATTGAAAAAATGTCATCAATCTACACTCGACACTCATGGGTTGAAGTCTCTCTGAAGTCTCTGCATGTGTATAAGAGAAAGAGAAAGACTATTTTTATTTTCTATTTTGTGGAATTAAAACATAATTTCACGTTTCTGTCTTCCCGTGTCTCCTCCAAATGCATGCATACCTGCTGTGGCTTTGTATTGTTTGTTTCCTTCACGCCACTTGGTGCAGATAAAGATTTATCTAACATGGCGTGAACACAGAGGGGTAAAGAGAGGCGCTCGGCCAGAAAAGGAAATGAATACGCAGTCCCACGAGACAACAAAAGAAAATGTGATATTTCAGAGCAGGCGATCACTCTCAGAGGACCACTGTGTGCAGGCCCAGCTTTTTACCGTCCCCACAATGGCGTCCTTGGGTTTGCACAGTCATGCCAGAATCATTTCAGCAGCAGGCAGGCATGCTCGCCTGTTTCGTCCTTCGTGATGTCTTCTTCACTGCTCCTCTCCATTCCTCTCCCATGTCTTCTATTGCTTTAACATCTCTTTCATCTTTGCTCTTTTACTACTCATTCTCGCTCTTCTCCCATCTATCTTTTTGATTGTGTGTGTCAAGTGCCACTTCTGTTGAAACGTCCCACAGACGCTTGTAGTACAAGCCGACAGAGAGTCCTATACCATGGGAAAGGGGAGGCGGCTGATCTCCTCTTGCAGCGTAAGTCATTTTGTCACAAAAGACTTTGAAGTTATAAATAATGTCTCCTGTCTTAGATTCCCTTCACGTCTGCTCGGCTTTAATTGGCTTGGCTACACCCATTTGATTGCGTGTGTAGGTGTGTGCGTGCGCAAATGTGTGTTTAAATTAAGAAAAAAGTTATTTTTGCACAGTTTTCCACAGCTTAAGAACAAGAGAGGTTTAAGCAGGCCTGTCTAAGTGCATTTGGTCCTTGGAGGAGATCTACAGTAGGTGCCTGTGCATGAGAGATTCCTGTGTGTGTGTGTGTGTGTGTGTGTGTGTGGGGTGAGGGATAGGACAGATTCTGACATCAAATCTTTGTGTTTTGAAAGGAAGGATCTGTCAACTGTCAGCCTGTGATTTCTGCCTAGGACTTAAGTGACTTTTTCTTTTGACTAATGTAGTCTGTCTTAATGGACATTCCTTCTGTCAATCAATGACTCGGGTGTCTGCCAACTTCCTTGAAATAGGCTGTATATTTCCCTTCTTAGTTGGTTTGTCTGTAGAAAACGCAATCTACTCCGTGTCTCTTCAGTTGTCAATTTTTCAATAAATTAGGATATTTTCTGGCTACTCTGACTCCCCTTTCAGTCTGTTCCCTCGCTATGGATTTACAGAATCATACATCTGTTGTAGTAAATATTATGTTGCCTTCCTGTCTATCACATTTGCTCCCCCTGATTTACTTTCATTACTTTGCTGACTATACAGAAGTTGTAGTTTTCTGTTTTTATTTAAAGTTTCTTATGAAAATCTCTGATGCATATCCACTTGGATTACCTTTATCCGCTCATGTCCTATAGCTCTATTTGGTTTTATTTCACATTGTTTTCCTAAACTGACAGTGTCCTACAACTGAAATTGAAATAGGCATGGCCTTTATAGGGGACATGATTGTTTTGTGCCTTGCATTGGGATTCAATCACTGACAACAGAGAAACTTTGAGTTCTTGCGCGCTGAACTTATCTGCAGATAATCATCTTCAATAGTACCTGCATATTTTAGTTATATTGGGAGGAGCAATAATCTTTGCTCAATTTGTCATGTCTCTGCCTTCCTGCTAGTTATTAAAGAACAATAGCGGAAATTGTTTTACTCTCTCAGGAAGCTCCAGTTAGGAACAAAAGTCTTATATCATGGCCCATATATAAAAACATAAAGAAGATGCCAAAATTTAGAGCTAGAATACATTTGTCATTTTGTGAAATAAATGTCCATCTATTGCTTTTCTCTGTTTGATGGATTGTTTATTAAACATGATAGATGGATGAAAGACAATTTTTAATGAAAAATGGTCACTCATTTTGGGAGATCATTAAACCCCCTGACACACATTGACCTCATCATCCATACTCATCATCTGCAGCTAGACGTTGAATATTTTAAATTTTACTGCTACTTTTGAACTTTTGTCTGTCTGATTTTGTTTTTTTTAGATGACTAAGTAATGCATTTTGAGTTTTAAATATTGTAGCATTGCTCTCATACCCCAGCCATGGAGATTGAGTCGGCTCAGTGTTTGCACCTTTCCGTGCACCTGCATTCTGATGAACAAAAAACAACAACTTACTACAACGCTACACATCTGGGCTTCCAAAGCAGCTGAATGAATACTGCTTGTGCACTTGTGTAAACCAAGCCATGTGTAGTCTTAACCAACAAATAGTTGCTTGTAGGAACCCATGATTGCTGTAAGTAGATGTTTCTATGACATAAAGTAGCAGGACTGGCTTCTGCTCTTCTCTTTGTGTGTAATTTTGTGTAAGAGTGCTGATGCAGCACAGACTTGCATCAACAAACTTTGCCAGTGCCTGGTCATGCAGTCATAGCTTTTAGCTGTTCATTTCTAAGCCACCCGTCTCTTGTTTGATCTTTGCATTATAAAAATCCATTAACTTTTAATCAAACTGAACGACTGCGCCTGTTTCAGTCATTATTAGAGGACTGTGAAAAGGCTTGGAGCACAACAGAGGCTCTGCCAAATCAACACTTTGAAAAAAGTTTTGTGCTATGTTCCCTTACTTGATTTTATTTATTTATTTATTTTAGCATAATGTTTTGTGGTGTATTTTTATGTATATTTTTGGAGCTTTTTGCCTTTAATTGACAGCACAGTGATTAAAGACAGGAAATGGGGAGGCAGAGAGTGAGGGGGAACGACACGCAGCACAGGGCCACCCGAGTCAGGCCCACTCCACCACTGAGCCAACGACGCCATATTTTGTGCTCTTTTTTAATTTGATTTTACTTTTCCTCTCTACATGCCTACAGTATCTTGGCTTCAGCAGTCGTTTCACAAACTGTAGAATTTTCTTCCCTTTCTACTAAAAAACTAAACAGCATTCATTCCAAATACACTCAATTCATTTCAAACATACTTAGCGACAGTACATGGAAATGTACTTGTTTGGTATTCCTGCACAAGTTTTTGAAACTGTTTTGAAAGTCTTCATGAAGCAACTTTTGAAACGCCTGAAAAACCAACTTTAAAGTGCGTGTGTGAAAGAAATGTGTTGTTTCAGTGTGTGACTATGGAGCTTCTTGTCTGTCAGTGTATTCCCCTGAAGAATCGGTGTTGCAATTACAGGTGAAAGACCTGGACAGCTTTATGGATCAGTTGCACAGCTGCTTAAAGCCTTTGTCCGTCCAGACATGATTGTATTGCCCTGTGTGAGTGTGGACCACATTGTCTGTCCGTGGTGGATTGTCTGAGCGAGTGGGCAATCTGTCAAAAAGACTGCATGATAATCCTTTTGTAAAAACCACAATTCATGATCTGATGCCCTCAAAGTATTCCCACAGATGTTGTTGAATATATGATCATGTGATTAGTTGTGGACTCAAAGCCTGTGTCCCCTTCTGCTCTGCTTTTGTGTGTATGTGCATGTGCAGAAGCCACTCAATTAGCTCAGGCCTCCATCAGATATGAGACTAGAGTTCTGCCCTGACAGCACCTATCAGGTAACACATAGACACAAAAACACACATCTCATCACCCTCTTTCTCTATTTCTCTCTTGCACACGCACACACACACACAATCACATCTTGCTGCAGAGCTACCAGGTGCTGGGGCTTGCCTAATTGAACAGATCTCATTGATTGGCTGGTTATCTGAGATGGGAAGTGCTTGGAAATCTATAGCCACTGGCCACCGGGAGATGGTGATAGGGTGTGTATGTGTGTTTCTGTCTGTGTGTCTGGGTTTGGCAGGGGAATATATTTGTGGGATTTATATATAGACAGACAGAACCAAGCAGGGTCTGTGTGTTTGTTCTTAGCCGTTGAGTCTAGCATGTGTTTATTTGTGGGTTTAAAAGACAAAATGATCAGAGTTTTTGTGTTCAACTTGTGACAGTCCAACTGGTATCAGACACGTGTGCCAACTGCATGTGCGCGCGCGTGCGTGCATGTTCAAGGATGCATGGAAAATCATTAAAATGATGTCACGTTGTAAAGTCCTTCGAACCACCGTCTATAATCGCAGACATGCACATTCTCAATGACGCAGTCGCCACCCCAAAAATAGGATCCAAAGTGTTTCTCAAAACCAATTTGCACACAGACTTTTCAAAATTAAAATTACCTTATGTTAATGAGTTGGCAGCAGCTTGAATCTGAGGACCATCTGGTGGAAACCTGGGTGAGAAAATGGATCAGTAACTGTCTCCTCTTGCTTAACAACTGCTTTAAGGCATGCTCTTGCCCAATTTAGACACAATCAAATGAATGAGTACAGGACAGCCCTCTGGTGTGAATTTGCAGAACTGTATTGTATGCAAATGTTGATTTTAGAGTAAAAGATACTCCTTTTGCATACGGTCACCTAATTATGATGGGCTTGTAGAGGGACATTGAAGCAGGCCATTCAACTGCCCTCATTGCAGTGTGACCCCAACATAACGTACTGTAGCGTTTAGACGATCCAGACAATCCTGTGTTTCTTTATTCCCAAGGGAAGCAAAATTTAGCCTGTTGTGCTGAGGCCGAGTCTCGGCGGGATGCATGTGTAGTCTTGTGGGAACCCACCACAAGTAGGTCTACGCTCCATTTTGAAATCCATTTAATGTCTGCCACTGAGAGTTTTGCCAAATTTGCTTGGAACAGTTTTTCTGTGTCTCTAAAATGGCTTGTTAGCGCTGGTGTTTTTCCTTAAGTAAAACCAGCGGGTACAGATTCTCCATCCATCCCCTCCCCCTCCTCCCTCTCTCCCTCTGCGCTGTATGAATCTGTCCATGTGTTCTTTTTTGTATGAGGAACATGATATAAAAGCCGCTGGAGGGAACTTCCTCCTTCCTTTTTGGTGACAGTAAAAACATTCACAGCAGGACCCACATTCACACACATACACACACACACACACTCACATCTACCTACCCCCAGGAGCTCAGAGAGATAGATAAAAGAGTCTAAGTATCCGGAAGTGTGGTGTGTGTGCGCGCGTACAAGTGAGTGGGTGGTGATCTTTGCTGATGGGAACAAGGGATGGGAGTGAATGAATAGAAGGGGTGATGAGAAGCATCTCTCTGCAGATTAGGACAGATTGTTTTCCCAATAAAAAAAAAGAACATTCTCTTCTTTCTCTTCAGTTATTCTCTCTGGGAGACGGATACAGACTTTGAGGGTCAGCTGTGGGAGGGGAACTGCAGTTTGAGTGTGTGTGTTTGTGTGTGAACGAATGCATCTGTGTGAAACATCTCGCTTTTGCATATTCAGAAGAGAGAAAGTTGCCCAAAGTCTCATCAGTTTTTCAGTTTCCCTCATACACATTGAAAAGTCTTTATTCAAATGAGCTAATTAAACATATTGACTTGAAGAAAATGAAAAGTTGGAGCTTGAAGCTCTGCTGATAAACAGCACAACACACACATGCTGCATACCCTCTATTGTCACCACAATCCATATGATTCTATTATTATTCGCATCGGATGATCCATATTCTACAACAGACCCTGCTTATCTCATGCACAGAGCTTTGGGACCCTCCTTTAGTATGCAGCCCATGATAAATGTGTGTGTGTGTCCCAGGGGTCCCCAAGTTTAGTATTCAGGATGTGGTCCTTAGCCCTTAATCCATGCTGAGGCCTCTGTAGATTTTGATTATTCTCTCAGTTACATACGAACACATGCCCACACACACACACATCCACGTATGACCTGCAAACTAAAGCACACACATCCACAGTGGTCTCTGTGGCGTTGATTACTTTCTCCTTTCCATTCTTTTCCTGTGCTGGGGGTCATGACACATGAGCTCACCCTCCTAACAGCTTCAATCAATGCAATGATCCGTGTGTGTGTGTGTGTGTGTGTGTGTGTGTGTGTGTGTGAATGTGTATAAGAGAGACAGTGATACATACAATGAACAAATAACTGTTTACAGAGTCTGTTCACGCACATGTAATCAAATACTAATAGTTGAATGTAGGGATGCACGATATATCAGCATTAATATCGGTATCGGCCGATGTTCGTCATTTTTTAACATATTGGTATCGGATGAGTAAAATTGGGCTGATATGCACAACCGATGTATATCCGTCTAGTTGCTGTTTCGGGAGAGGGAGAAGGAGGGGGGTGTTTGGCCATGTGTAACCTGTAACCTTGTTATTTGGAAGTAAAATACATTTTCATATCGGTGCATCCCTAGTTGAATGTGATGCAGGCTTTTTTTTTTGTAAACACATTTACAGGGTGCAAAGTATATGTGATGTTGTGGCTACAGATACACTGGGCACATATGGAGAGGCAGTATGGGATTAGGAAGCCTCCATTATCTGCATTATGGGATACTTCCCCTCTCTGCCCCTTTAAGGACTGCACTTTCCCCATCGTGACGTCCTGACAACTCGGTAATTGAGAACGGGATCCACAGCAGCTTCTCCTGAGAGGAAACTAATATCCTCATATGGGACGTGGAGAGTCACAACTACAAATATACAGCAGCCCAAATATGCCGGCAAGGGCAGATGTTATCAGATTTGCGGGATGAATTCACATTTTTTTGGTCGTAAAATATCTGTGGTTCCCTCTTGTAGAGGTTTATTAATGATGAAGCTACAAAGCAAAATTTAAATCATATTCGAGTTTTGGGAGTGCGCAGGGACGGCTTGATAAAAGCAGAACACGTGCTGAGAGCAAACAGGGACAGGAGTGAAAATGAGAGATGTTTTGAGGACAGAAGAAGAACTGTGTCTCCAGATTATAACGAGCAGCAGGGTTTTCCTTTGCTCGCTCACTTTTGTCAGTTTGTTCATGCAAATTCAAAGTGAGAACTGAGTAAACAGCAGCACCTTGGGTCTGTGTGCATGTGTGTCGATGGTGCAGGTGCTCTTTTCACTTAATTTTCACTTGAATGGAACACCTAGCTAAACGCAGTCTAATACGGCAGACCTGCTGCAAATCCTCCTAGTGAAAGTTGTAATGTTTGGTTTTTGAGGAAACTATTAAAGCTTTGTTGATCCCAGTGTGTGATCATCTTGGAGGATGTAGTTTGTCTTTGTTTCAGCTTGGTGTCCTAATCATGAACTGAGGGTGTACTAATTTCCTTCTTCAGCATAAATGTACTGGTCAGACATTGCACAGGTGCAATGCATTCTGGGCAGCTGAGGCAACTGAGGGCATCTACTCCACCGACACCAGTGAAGACATACTTTAATGTTGAATTTATAATTTCAGTTTGAGTGTTTAGGATTGTTGCATACATCAACTAGACACAGCAATGTGAGGCAGATGTTTATAATCTAACATCTTCTCAGTTGTGGAATAACTTCCCAGCCTTTCTTCTTTGTGTTCTCACATTACACCCTCTTGGCAAAAGCAAGAGAAGCATTTGATCCCCTGTGAAGAACTGCTGTTTCAGTGCTATTAAGCAAAGCACCGAAATGCCGAGTGGAGCTACAGTAGTTTAGCAGCAAAAAAGCCCTCAAAATCCCAAACATTACCACTATTCCTGCGAAAACTGTCAGGTTAAATAAAGGGGAATCGCCTTTTTTTTGGTGTTTTAGCTTTAGAGGATACAGTACTCACTTTCTTACATTTATATTTTATCGCTCTCCATCAAATATGAATGTGGTTTCAAGACATCACTACATGCCGACAAACAGACCCACTACCATCTCAGTGCAAAACCAGTGTCGACCTTTCCAGCGATGTGAAGAATGATCATTTTAAAATGTGTCGTTACATCTTTTTAGCTGGTGTACTGACCATTTGATCATGGTGTGGAGAGGTGATTCAAACAAATCAAACCAATGCATTTGGTTTAGAGAAGTTACGGACACTCCTATACCCTCTGGCGACTTTCCTGCCATCTTTCTTTTGTACCCTTCCTCTGTATTAACTCTCTACAAAGGAAATCCATTGTAACATTATTTTCCTCCTTTATTAAATTGCACTAGATCCAATAAAACACATTGGCTGTAGACTGGCTGCTGATGCAACGTCAGCTCTATTTGAATAGTATTTGTTAAAATATCTCACATCTGTGCTGTTTTTGGATAAAACATTTTTGGACTTATGCTGTTTGCATAATTAAACTCCTTTATCAGATGGCCACAGACAATTTAGTGAACTGTTTCTCACTTCAATTCCTTCAATGGCTTTGATATTTCCCCAGATGCATGAGAAGGAACAATCTGGTATCACTGTCTATCAGTTTTCTTATATATATTCAATTAGAAGTGCTTCGCTGCTTGTGGACGCATCCCTATGAAAATTGTACATGTTTCCTTTAATTTGTTGTTTTATGCAATTTGCAATTAGATGTGTTTATATGGGCGGAGGCTCACTGCTGCCAACTGTTTGCTCTCCACTGCCAATATGTCAGTGCCAATCTCTTACTTCTCCCCTCCCTCTGCCATCTTTGTGGACGACTTTATTAGTTTTTTGTACTTTATATGATTTTATTTTATCAAATATAAAACTATGGAGGTTTGTTACAGGCTTACACACTCAGCACTGGCAAGCGTGTAACAAGTCTGTGCCAGGATAGTGGTGCCAACCATTTGTCTATGATCTCCCTGTGGACTCATGAAGGAAATTGTTTTGCTTTCTCACTTCACATGATTTTGCCCAAAAGAATATGTGCATCTTTCATGTGCCAATATTGTGCTGCTAATCCTTTGTTTCTCACCCTTTCTCGACAATCTTCAAACCTTTCTCAGAAATTCATTTGTCACTTTTTTTTCTCCCCTTATAATTAGAAAGTAGTTGTATTCCCTGTGCATGTTCTTTTCAATTTATCATGATGTTCAGTCTGTGTAGACAATTTTGCTTTTAAATGAAAGGAAAACAAAGTCAATATTGTGGGTGTGTAAATTTGTGTAAATCTATGTGTTTATGTGACTTACTTACAGTGTCTAGTCTTGACCTTGATTTATAGTTCTGTGCAAGGGTTATGTGTTACATACAGTGGCAATAGAGACACTAGATTGGACTGCAAGGCCTGTGATTGATCATCAGAGGCTGCTTGTGTTTGCTCCTTTGAGTCCCTGATGCTTGTGACAATAGGTCATTGTTGGGATGTTAAGGAGGTTGAAATGTCTTTGTTTCAGTAAAACATGGCGCAAACCCTCTGGTAGCAGCTGATTGAAAGAACGTAAACAAAGCAATTGCACAGCAGTTGTCTCCTTGTCAGTAATCAGACAAGGTGGAACACATTTGGATGTAACTTCATCCATGTATGTACTGTAAGTGTCTGTGTAGCCCTGTATATCATTTCACTACTGTGATATACTGTTAGGTAATACAACTAAAGCATGAAACGACCCAGTTGTAGAGTCCCTGTATCTGACCTTGTTTTGCTTGCTTGTCTTGAATGGAGCGGTGCGGTGTGTGAGTAGTGCATTAGCTAAAAGACTGGAGGATACAACAAACAAAACATGAAACTGATGAGAAAATGTTCAATTCATATATTTTCTTAACACACTTCACACTGAACATTCAAGGCATTCTAACCAAAACAGGATCAAAATGGCCACAAACTGAAGAAATAACAAATTACTTAAAGTTGAACACTGAGACTGGAAATATATTTTGCACCATTTACTCTGCCTGGGCCTCTCTTTTGTGTCCTCCTATCTCCCTCCTCATCTCATTCACACAGTAAGTGCTGCAGCTCTGAGTTACTGCTGCACCTTCTCCCATTCATAATGTCACCCTCATTAATTTCCCCTCATTCACTGGCCCCAGTCGTCTCGAGGGAGACACCACCGCTGCCCAGGCACCATTCTCCACCAGGTGATTAAGACTCTCTGTGAAGCTCAGGTGGGTTGCCGGGGAGGGCTCTGTAGGGGCTGCTCTACATGATCCAGCAATAGATCTTTTGGAAAGCCCCCTCTGTTTTGGATACAAGTAGCTTGTTGGCAAAAGGCAGCCTCTTCTAAGCAACTTGCCGAAGTGATACTTGCTGCTCGATCCTGGCCTGAGTTTTTTAGTTTTTATTTAACCATCAGTTTTTGTGAACACCTAAATAATATCATTGAAAACCTAGTTATTAGACTGTTGAACAGACTTGTATTTCCTGTGCCAACTGTCTACTCTCTGCGGTGTCCCCCCATGTCAGAGCTGTACTTCCTGTGTCACACACAGAGGGCGGGGTGCCAAGGGGATATCCAGCTTTTGCCAGCTCAGTGGCCAGTCCATTATTGGTCATTCACCACAGGGTTGTCCCCGCACTTGTAGGACACACACTTCCACATACACACCAACCACATAGGCTAGTTGTATCCAAAGCCATGGGAGGTGCAGACACACACAGACTGATGCCGGATGCAGCCCATAAAGAACAGATTTCCTTCCTGTAGAAATGAATTTGTGCTATATATATATATATGTGCATGTGTGTGTGGGTGGGTGTGTTTGTGTGTGGCAAAGCGGTCTTGTCACACTGCATTGCAGGTGTTTGTCACCATGTGCATCTATGTCGGTGTTAGTTTAACTGCTATACTGCCACCATAGTTGCGCTATTGTGTGTTTGTGTGTGCGTGTGTCACACTCATGTAAAACCACTTCACAGCAATTTTAAATAAGAGAAAAATCCCAAACAAGTATTGTCTTCAATACCCCTCTTCAGTTGTAGGAGAAAACAAATAAAAATAAAAGCAAAACAAGAGCCAATGCATCCTGATTCCTGCCCTGAGTAGCCAACACACACACTCTGATTTGCGCTCTCATTCTCTCTTGTCTGCCAGCCTGCCGGCAGAAGTGTTTGTCTGCAAAGGAAATGGAATTTGATGATGAAAGTACCCTTGAAGCAGAGACACATGCACACACTTGGGCACACGCACACACACACATAGACACACACAGCTCCTAAATTTCACTGACATGGCAATATGACAGAAAATGTGTTTTTTCCTCTGCGTGGCGGCAGGCATCAGTGGCTGTGCTGACAGAGAGATGAGTGATAGAAGGATAGAAGTGGTAACGGAGGAGAGAGATGGTGCTAGAACACATATTGAAAAAGAGAGAGTGCAAAAGATATTAGTAGAAAGACGAGAGAGGGTAAAGTGGAATGGTCTGACAGCAAAAGGAGGGGAAATTGGGGAGGTCAAGAGGATTGGGGAAATGTTTAAAGAAGGGAGGAAGGTGTCTTGAAAGTGAGAAATAGGAATAGGAAGGGTAGTTAATGAGAGATGAAGGGTGTGAGATAACAGAGGTGGTTGAACAGAAAAGCTTAAGTGAGAAGAGAAAGCTTTACAAAGGCCTTACGCCAGTGCGACAAATGAAAATAAATGCTGCATTAGCTTATAATGCCTAATGCACGGCCGCATAATATACATGGATCTACAACACAATGAATGAAATAAGTGTAAAAATTATTTTTGAAAGCATTGAGAGAGGTTGTGAGACTATAGCATTGATTACTTTTGACAACCAAATGACCATTAACCGTAATTTCTTGGGAGCATGTCAGGAAAATATCAACAGACACATTTGGGTTTTGTCCAAATACTTAATTACTAAATCTTGAGGACTTAAGATGACTAAATGTTTGCTGTGGGTAAAGTTGCATTTGAAAGGTCAGCTGAAGTTACAGTATTATGATGCCTCAGCAGTCTGAGTTAGCCAAATTAAATGGGTGTTCTCCAAAGTTATATGGTTGTATGTAAGTAAAAAATTCAAAACAGTTGATTCTTGCTGAGCTGTGGCTCAAAAAATAATACATGAATATACAATAGATCAAAAATACTGTCAGGTCAAAGGCTTACAATGCGGTGAAGAGACTGCTGAAGCATCATATCAGCTTTGGCTAAGTTGGATTTTAACAAGAATGAGGGCTGTAGATTTTGCTCTTTTACAGTGGAGCTGCTCCAGGATGAAGTTGGTAGATTTACAGAAGACTTATCAATAAATGTTCCAATAGTTAATTAATTTCCAAGCAGGAATTGTAAACTTTGATGGTTCCATGTTTTGAAATGGGGCAAATTTATTGCTGTATTTTTACCTGTTGGTCAAACAAAACTGATGTGCATTTTTCTCTGTTTTCTGACGTTTTAGTCTAAACTAATTCAGATTTTAAAGATGCAAAACCTCATAGCAACTAATAAGTCATTGTTACAGCGTGTGATTACCTACAAGTTATTATTTGTTGAAAAGCAGCCTGTGGAGATTACATGGTGACACTAAATGGGACATGTGTAACGACAGCAAAAATAGAGAGGAGCTGTTAAATACAGAGTCAGCCAGCATCCCTTCACTTTTGAAAACACTAGTACTACCCTCGTGGCCCACACTGTGTTTCCACACCCCCTTAAGTATACATTTGCACAATTCTTGTGCTTATAGACCACATCTTTGTGTACTTACCTCCCCACAGATTGGGACTCGAGATAAAACACTAGAATAATGTTGAGGAGTTTTACTCCTAAGGTTACAATGAGACAGGCTCCCTCAGTGCTCGGATCACTAAGTGGTAATAACATGTTGCACCGAAGGCAGACTCCTTTCCTCCTATTGGGGGATTACAACACTCACATGTCAAGATCAAACCACAAGTGGGCAAGGTGATGTCCAGGAGACGGCTAAGACCCTACGGTGGCAGGGATTATTTTGGACTCAAGTTGTATGGAGCTCAAAGGCGTCAAATACAAAACCTCGCCTGACTAGTTTGACTCGTCTGCCAAATAGCGCTGAAGATGAGCTCTCATATTCTGATCAATAATGACTGTTGGGCTTTTTAGCATTTCCCTCTTTAAGATCAAGTCAATAAAAAACTGCTATTATAAACTGTAATAAGATGTATGTGTCACCAGAGGGAGATAAAAAAAGGGATGCTATAGCTCTTTGGGCAAGAAAAGGTGGCGTGAAGGAGAAGAGAGGGAGACGAGACAGTAACCCAAAGAAAAAGATGGATGATGAAAGAGAGCAATACACACACATGAGCATGAAGGGGGCAGGAGGTGTTATTTTGTACTCGATCATAACACTGTGTACTGGCCGCTGGCTTAGCCCAACTCTCCACAGACGCCTCTGTTTATCTTCTGTCTCTGTCCCTTGGTCCCTCCTTCTACCTCTTCACAACCGTATGCATCTCTTTTATCTGCCCTTTTCTGTCTCCTCTCGCCTGAATCCATCTTTACTCACCTTACCTCCTACAGTACCATCTTGACAACCTATATCGCCCTGTCCTCTCTGTGATCAATAACAGTATCCAAACATAAAAATACTGTTATTTCCAATCAATAAAGTGTGGCATCTTGGGCAAATCCTTAAAACTGAAGGATCCCCTCATTCGTCAGCTCTCTCCCAGTTTGTAACCGATTATAGATTTGCCATAATAAGTAAAATCTATGAGGGATCATGACATTTACCTGGACTGACCTCATCAAAGAAAATGAGTGCTGCACATTGCTATAACCATGCTCTTATCAAAGCGAGTATGTGATGGTGCCGTTGGCCTTTTCATCAATAAGAGTATCAGCAGGCATGTTACCGCTGGCTCTCCCAATTATGAGTGTCAGCTTCAATTAGCTGAGACAACACACTTATTGATCAGAGTCCGCCGGCCGTTTGCACTCGTCGTCCTCCTCCTCAGAGGTCATTTGACAAGCATCGCAGCAGACTGAATTAAATACTCCCACACAGCTCAAGACACATTTTGGTTCACTGATGTCACACTGCCCATCAGTAACTCATAATCTATTGTTCACAAGGAGAAGCAGCAGTAAAGTCTCAAGTATAGATTGTTTGAATGTGTAGGTCTTAAAGGAACTTGGGGCAGGATTTGTGTTGAGTTTTTTTACTGCTAATGGGTGATGAATAATTTCCAGCGTCCGATGGTTAGCATTGTGATTGAGCAGGTTAGCATTCAGAGGTTTGCATTTAACTCAAGTAACTTATTTGGTTAAATACAATCTTACAGAGCTAATAGTGGTGAGCATGTGTTCTTTTTTAATCATACTTTTGATTTAAAAAAAAAAAAAGATTATTCAGTTTATAAAATGTAAAATGAACCAAATGAACAGTGGGGTAAATTAGGGGAAAACTAGTTAGTCCTTACAATTGATCAGCAGGAAACAGATATTTTGCTTGGTTTAACTTGAGTGTGATAAAAGCCAATGGTTTGACTAATTGATTTCAACACTAATACAACTGAAGGTTTGATTTTCAATTTTGAGCCATACCTAACCCGAACCCTTTTGATGTTGCTCATGGTTATCACATCATGCCAACATTACAGAGCTGTAGTTATGTGATAACAAGTGGTTGACACCTGTGCAAGTCTCATTTGCTAAAGAAGTCCATACATGATCAAAATGTCTTTGAATGTCTCAGTAAGTGGACCGTCTGTGGAATATTTTCTACAGAACGCTAATGAAGTTTAATCATCTCGTTATCATCTCCTAGCACCATCTGTACATCCAAACTTTGCCGTCTGCAACTCACAAAACTCTCTCTCTCACTCACACTCACACAAACAATACAGACTTTTCTTCCCCCTTCCTCCACCCTCTGCTATCTCTCTCTAGAGGACAGTAACATCCTGCGATCGTCTCTAGATCAATAGGTCATGTCATTATGCTGCTGGTGGAGTTTCAACCACGACCCAGCACAACCTCCCCTGGACTATCTCCGCACACTAATGACCACAAGCACACACATATACACACACATACAACTTAAGGTCATATTTTGGTTGGCAAGAACATTTCCCCCCTGTTTTAATGTACATAAATTCCTGTTCCGTGGGAGTTCATGATGGGTCACACTAATGACCAGCAATACACACTGACACAGAAAACAGAGTGTTTTTTTTTTTGTTTTTTTTGTGGGACCATTTTCACCTTTTAGCTCACATGCCTCTAGAGAAGTTCACCAGCAGTAGCTCAGTGACAGCTCTGGGACTCTGCAGTAACCACAGAACACACTGGTGACTGTTCATTTAAAAAAGACTGCACGCAGCGCATACTTAAGTACCGGAAATATCAGCTTGTGTAATACCATGAAATGCATAATTTGTTTGCAAGTCTGTTTGCAAGTATTGATTTGAAGAAGATTGTGTGGGAGCAACATTGACCGCCTTGCTGTGAACTTGAGCAGAAAGGTCGTGAAAAATCACTTTTAAGCCTGTTTCATGGTTTCTAATGTACTTGATATGCTTTACTGCTGACTATACGTGTATTTATAGGATACATACAAAGTTCCATGACGTACTTTAGTCTGTTTATTCGAGTAGAAACAAGAAGAAAAGAAACATTAGATTAAGGGATCATTTATGCCACAGTAAAGATGTGATGCTCATTAAAAGGCAAAAACTGTTTGTTTTTTTCACTCCGGATGCTGACAGAATGAGGGGATGACTGTACGTTTAGCACACACATGATCTGTAATCCTGATGCTTAGCAGCTAATGAGCCAAGCTGAGAGAGAATGAAATGACAAAGAAAGACGAATGGAGGCAGAGATGACAAAATGGTCACGGACAGACGGCAAGATTGTGTGAGACAGAAAGGTCCTGCGTGATGTGCCACTGTGTGTTATGGATGTTTTGGTTTTTAAAAGGTGTTTCAGCCCCCTCCCAGGGGCAGAGCGAGGTTAGAGGGTTTTCTGCGGGGGGAATCACCATCCAGGCTGAACTAATGGCCCCTGACAGGGAGGAAAGAGGCTGAGAGGAGTTGAGAGAGGTTGAGAAGGGGCTGTGAGGGGCTGACGAGAGGCAAAAAAGGGGAGTGAGGGGGGCCGGGGTGGGACGTGAAAGTGGATAGATCAGGAGGATGGATGGATGGATGGATGGAAACATTGTGAGAGCAAAGTGGGTTTGAGAGTTTGAGTGGAAAAGAGGACGGAAGAGCAAAAGGGGATGGAGGGATGGACACACGGATGGATGTCAGAGACAAAGATCTGGTGGGAAAAAAAGAGGATTTTGTGAGAAAGGGACTTTCAGGATTGGCAGTTTGTTAGCGGAGCAGGGGTTAAGAGGATTTGTGGACAAGAGACACTCAGAAAGTTAAAGTCATTGAAATTCCAAGTAGGATTTTTTTCATCTCGCAGCGTCATCCCTCGGTGTGCCTGAAGAAACAGGACAGAAACCAGCCCCCACCCTCACCCATCCCTCTCCCCTCCCCAGTGTGTTTTGCAGTTTACGTGACTACATCCGGAGCTGTTTGCCTGGAGTTTTACACCACTGCTTCTTATCCTCTCTGTCCTAAAAAACATCACATTATCAGGGGCCTTGTTGTTGGTGCCAGGCAAGTGTGTCTCACTGAGTTTGTCTTCCTGTTGTTGTCTCTGTCTATCTGTCTGTCTGTCTCTTCCTCTCTCTTTCCATCACTTTTTCTGCCCTATGCAGATTTATTCTTCTCTGTTTGACAGTCAGCTCTGATGACGCAGCGACCTCTGATCTGTCTCGGGACCGAAAGGGGCATTGCACTGGATGTTTGTGTGTGTGTTGATGGAGGTGGAGCACGCCTCTTCTCTGGAACACGCGTGGTTGTTTGTGTGTGTGTGTGTGTGTGTGTGTGAGACTCAAACAAAAGTCTGTTTCTTGTCACATCAATCACCGTGTCGCTGTGTCAGCTGAACATGCTCTCTCTCTCTGTCCCCTTGAACCACTAGGCTGGGGGATATAGAGCTTGAGTTTGTAATATTTTGATGAAATGTACTGTTGTAACCTGCTGACCAGCGGAAACAGTTGGTGTTTATTTCTTTTGTTTACAAGCTTTCCGTGCAGTGAATGTTTTACACATAAGTCGAGGTCTTGTTAAAGGTGCTACACTCAACTTTTTTCAGCTCAACAGCAGAAGTTTACCACATAGTTTATAAAGCCAGGTACATTCAACAAGTTGGCAGCTTGACCACAGAGCTGAAGGGCTCTCAGCATGCTATTGTTCAATGTCATGTTTGTGTTAGTAGCAGGAGATTTATCCATAAAAGATATGCTGTCAAGTGACCTAAGAGCATGTAGGACTGCAATTCAATAATATAGTGTTGTAAAGTATTTTAGTTTGTGATATCTGGACGGCAGAAAGACAGGAGAAGTACGCTGCGCTTGATAATATAAAGATGTGGTGAGGCTATGTGTTTGTGTACACAGGAGCATATGCTGCCCATCAGCCAGCCATATACTTTCCCTCTGGTTTCTCATCCTCTGCTCTTTCACAGAGCCAGATAGAGCTGTAGAAAGCCGAGAGAAGGATTGCTGGCTGTACGGCTGCAGGCAAAGATCTTTGTCATTCAGTCCCCCAATGCTGTCTCTTTATGTATCTCTCAGTCTCTCTCTCTTTCCCCTTCAACTCCCTCTCCCTATCTATTTCTCTGTCTTCTTGCTATTGTTCAAAGAGATGGATCGGAATCCTGAAAAGTAGTAAACATTCATTATTTATGAGCTGGAGGCTGGAGCGGCCCAGGCCAGCGCTACAACTGCAAATGTCCATGACTGAATGAGTGATGTTTACACCCATGGTCAGTTCAGTGTTGGACTTTTCCATTGGCCCTTGCTCTTTCAGTTTGAGTGCAGTTTCTATTAAATTTACAGTGGATCTAGAGTAGTTTTCAGAGGGTGTATTCCCTAAGACATTGATCATTGCTTCAGAAGGTATTAGCCTTTATTTGAGTCAGGCTTTTATGTCTAATTCCCATTTTGATATGCTTAATTGAAATTCTGATATCTTGGTCTTATCTGCTTCTATTTTCACCGTTGAACTTACTGCATTACAAGTTAATACCACTCAACATTTTTCCTGACCAAGTCTCTATTAGCATTTCAGTGGACAGTAACCTGTTGAAGCCAAGGTTTGATTGCTGTGACAGTAAACATACTGTCTCATTTACTCTTCCCTCAATAGCAAAAATGACCTTTGTTCCTCTAGGCTATAACAATAAGTTGTTTATTCTAGATTGTTTGGTGATAATTTTCTACAGGATATTGCCATTCATAAGGAAGTGTGTTGCCTCTTGCCTGGTGCTGTCCATGGTCCTGAAGTCAATCTGATGATCTTGATTTTACTGTGTGTGTTCACTGCCCATGTGTCCACACAAGGAGGAGAGAGAAACTCTTCTCAGGACATGCCTCATAAATGGTCCGAATCAGGATGCAAGCTTTGTCTTGTTACAAATGAGTAGGTGTAACCTAGAAACCTATTAAGGAAGCCAAGAGTGCTTTTTTGCCCTTTTCCTCACTTTCACTTAATATTCTGTCATTGAGAATATATTTTATCCATCCACTTAAAACTACTGAACTGTCTTTTATACCCCGAGCTTGCACTGTACAGAATGTTCCCAGCAGCCTCTTACTGGACCAGTGCAGATCAAGGTATTGAAGATTAAGGAATATGTTATCATCATCTTTCATTGATTTCAAAGAATGTCACAGTGACCTACAGCATACTATGAAAATAAAACTGCTACAGGACTGCTACAAAATTCGTGCAGCTCTTCCTGGAAACAATGGCAGCAGCAGTGACATGATCTAATATTGATGCCAAAAAAAAAAAATCACTTTCAACACTTGGGAGAAAATGATGAAACTGTCTCAGGTTGAATCCACTATTTGAGATTGACTTGAACAAAAATGTAGCATTGACCTCGGAGGTCACTGCTGTTCCTCATAACCTGGCAATAAACTGAGCTGTCATCCCTCATAGAGTTTGACGAAGGTGGAATTTAACCATGAATCAGTGCTCCTTCTTTAAAAAGCTGATTATTTTTTATATCTGGTGTGATACGAGAGGAAGCAGTAAAACGTTATTGACAGAGATATCTCATGCCAGGCTATATCCCATTTCAAATGGCTAACGTTGACCTACAAAAAGTAAAACCAACTGAAAATGAACATTAATGCTCTTGCAAATCTGACATGCTCTAAAAATCAATGACTGCTGCAAAGAACTGAAAATCTCACCACATCACAGCCTTTCTGCTTTCGGTCAAGCCAAACTTGTGGATAAGTAAATAATAAAAAGAAATGAGAAAAGGGAAACAAACAAACAAAGGAAAACAATGCAATTCTTCGATGTGTCCAAAAACATTATATCAAAATGGGCACCATAATTTCCTTGTATAACACATTGCTATTGACATAATTAAATAGTTAAACAGGCCTAGTGCCTGTCTTCCTCAGGTGGGTGCGTTAGCAAATTAGATCCTGGTATCTTTTTAAAACTGAGTTCCTTTAATTTTCACTTTTCAGAATTTGTATTATTTATTTGCACTTTGAGGATTAATGAACAACTTTCTCCCTCTTCCACCGGTCTCTTTTTAGCATTCTCACCACCTGTCTCTCAGATGTACTTCATACAGCAATCCCCCAAACCCCCATTCCTCCTTCCTTTGTGAAGGACTTTTGCGTCAACAAAATATTCGCCACTGTGGGGAAAAGAATATAAACACGGCAAGGCCTGTTATTTTTCTAAAAATAACTCAGTCATGCTGGTGAGCTGCACATGATGCAGAGAATTTGACAGTGTCTGCATGCATGTTTTGTGTGGATATGTGTCTTGCCCTGCATGTGGTACAGTATGTATGTCCAAGCCTTTGCACGTATATGTGGATGCATCTGCAGGTGTTCTTTTTGTGTGAGACTGGTGCTCATAAACATACAGTACCCAGACATTTCTTAAGAGGGAGTGGGAACTTTAGCTTGGCCTTCATGTAACCTTGTTGTGAGTAGTAAGTAGCTTTGTTGTCTCCCTTTGGCATTCATACCATCTGCTGTACATGGCATTCTGTTTCACCCTGTAGAAAGGACAGGATGCTTCTCATATATGTAAGGCTGGTTCTTAGCTATGAACAATACCCTCAAACATGAATGTGTTTTACGTGGATTCACAACGCTTTGGGTTTTGTATGTTCACTGCTACACCCAATAAGCAGGGAACTATATAAAGATGTCATTTCATTTTGATATAATATAATTAGCTTTCTGTTACATTTTTATTTCATCCTCAAAAATGGTGAAAACTTGTCAGAGGTGATATGTAGGGTAAAGCCAGCTGGTCTGCACTTAATGCTGTGTATACAAAAAAAAGTACAGTATCAGAGTTGAAACCAGACTGTGTTTGTTTTTGTTTAAAATCTGACTGAATATTGTGTGATTAATCTTTGGTCAGTCTTAGGGCCAGTTTTTTTAAACTATTCAAGACTGATTCCAGTGCAGTGACCAGTAATCCACTGAACATACAGTAAAGTAACATAAGTGGAAAATTCATCCCACAATGTTTACTTTATGAGTTAAATGATCATCTGCGGTCCAGGCCTGGCGGTTGGATAGCCAGGAGAGAGACTCCAGAGTGTGGATGCCAGGTGCAGTCACAAGCTACTGTAGAACCGTGCGGCCGTATAATGGTCTGCACACTATTATAATAAATAGTTTCCTTGGTCTGTTGACTTGTGCATAAATATTGATGGTAAGCAGCAGGAGAATGCTTCCTGATTCCAAGCCGGTGAGGCAAAAGATTTCCAAGATCAGGAAGGCATGTGGAAATGCAAACCAGGTTTGCTGAGTTGGCACAGTATTATAATTAGTAACGGTTTTGCCGGTGTGCTCTCATAAATATTCATGTGTGGAGGCAGGTGTACTGGAGGAGACATCAGAAGGTTTCTCTGTGCCCAATGGAGCCATGGCTGCACAGCAACATCACACTGGGCGTAACCAGCGTGATGGGAGCTTATGGTTAGGAAGCTGACACACACATACACTCTCACACTTGGCAGGCTGTGAGAAAAATGTGTGCGTGATGGATGTAAGTCACACAGGTGACTCATCCTATCTCACATAGGAACACCCAGATGTACAATGATTGGTATGCATGTGTATTGTGTGAATGGGCACATGTGCAGTTTGTCTGACTGTGTATATCTTACTTAAACTCCTACACACACACACACGGCGGAGGAAACATGACCACAGAAATGTCAAGAGCTCACCGTGTGTATGAAAGTGGATGCTGCACGGTTTACTACCGAGTACTCTACTGTATGTGGATACCACTTCATTGATTCTAACCTACACATGAATGTTCAAATGTATCATGCTCTGCAACTAACATCATTATTCGTTTACCTCCCTAATACAGTAAGTAGGAAAAGCTATTTATATTTCATGTGGGGTGAAACCCTCATTAATGGATCTCAGTACTACACCAGTGGGGATTAGGCTACCGCTTTCGGATATGGTTACTTGCACTATTGAACTGAAAAAGTTTTAAATGCATTTTGTTTGTAATGATGATTAAATAATAAATAGCACTCGTACACGAAACAGTTCTTAAATAGTGGCTAAGCACATAACTGTCTGTATTGGTGCTGGTAGCGTAGTGTATTGGTATACAGTATGCAAACAGGCCATTATACAGTAGCAGCAGAGAAAGGTCTTGGTGTTCCTGAAGCATCTAATTTTGCTGTAATGACCTGCGTGCTGTACATTATCCCACTGATGACATGGATACCTACCATTAATCATTTAGCCTGGGATTAATCATTCGGAATTGAATCAGTTCATGCCATTCTGTGAAGATGAACAGTCTGCAGTAATGTCTTTTGGCACAGTAGTAAAGGTTAATTTGATGTATATCCAGTTTGGAATTGGACAGTTAAGACATAATAGGTGCAGAGGTGATGGTGATAAATACTGCAGATCTAGAAAAGCATAATGAATACATACCTTGGCTCCTCACCTGTGGGTATGAATATTACATTTCTTTTTTGTCTTTTGTATATCAAATGATTAATCCACTATTAATTCAAATGATCTTAAGGGCTCCTTGCACCACAAAGTAGCTGAATAGCCTCTCTCAAAACTACTAAAAGTTTATCCCCACTAAAATTACTGAAGTCAAGTTAAAGAGCTAACATACAGTATATTTTTTTTCAATCTGAGCAAGAGCTCTGATATTCTGTGCTCTTAATTGAATGTAAATGAACTGATGTAATCGAATGTCTGATGTTGTTTGCAAAAGCGGAGACATTAAATTAAAAATGCTACGTTGGCGTGTTGCATCTAAACTTGACGTTATATTAAGATCAACCTGACAGCTGTAAAAGCGGCCTCTTACAGTACATGCTGCTGTGTGCCACACACACACATGCACACATACACATCCTTGAAAACGTTTTATAGAAACAGATTTCCTTTGCCTTCAAGTGAACATTTGTGATCTTTTGCTGGAAGATGTTATCTTTGGGGAAATACAAACACACACACATTTGTCTCTCTGACATGTCCAAGGCGGTAGTACGGCTGAAACCGTGCTCATCCAAGGGCATCTTCTTCCAGGTTTCACGTTGTGTGTGTCTGTGTGCATGACAGCGTGTGTCTGTGTGTTAGGGAAGCAGGCATGGTTAGTCACAACAGCTGCACATGTTGCACCACACACAACATACATTTATTGATCTGAATTTCGGGGCTTCCCTAAGCTTTCAGCATAAAGTGTATTTGATGAATTAATATTGAAACACCTAGTGTGTCCTCTCAGCTCTGCACCTAATGCATTGAATAATGCGCACTATCAGCAGCTATGCTCACTCTCGCGTCTGCTTGGAAATAACTGTGTTCTTGTATGAATTTCTCTCCTCTGTAATTCAATATTCAGTGAGAATCTGAATTAAACATGCTCAATTCAATATTCATTGCAAGTCAGACTCAGAGTAGAACATTTGTAGTTTGTTTGCAACCACATCCCATGTGGGATCACCAGCTTTTGGACACATGGTTTTAGCCCTTTGAGCTATCAGTAGTCATGAATTATTTGTGCATTACTTAAAAACTCTCCTTGTACCTTTGTTCAGTGTATAACAGAGCAGTTATAGTCGCTGTGAGCTGACATACTGTATGTCAAGGTTGGCAGCTGCTCCTCTGGGGTCCACGTAACGTGTCTCCAGGCTGTGCATAGGCTGAAGAAAAGTTTGACAACACGGCAGAGAGATGAGACACTACGGGAGGTTTTTTTATTAGTGATTCACAACAGTGCTTTTAACGGCACAATCAAGGTAAATGTTCTCTTGTAAGCAAGAATGCTGCTCTCTAGATTATCCGTCTTAATAGGGTTGAGCTGAGCTGTTTGTGCATGTGTGTGTGTCGATGTCGATGTAAAGTTTAAAGTCAAGTGAACTTGGGCCACAGGGCAAAGGATCACACCTGCCTAATGCATGGCTGGAATCCATATCCCTGGATCAATGAGGCTGACATCCATTGATTAATCCTGGATGGCCTGGGGGCCTGTGAGGTTTGGGCAGGGATTTCAATCCCACTACTTGACAATTCTGTTTCGTTGTGTGTGTTCAGATCAATTATACATGCTTGACTGCTTATGGGTGCTTTACATCGGAGATGAGCAGTCATACATATAGTCCTCCTGAATTCAGAAATATCACTAGTGAAACCTCTTGGTGCTTCATGATGCACTCACCTCTATTTGGCTTTAAATCAGGGAAGCTTATTGTAGTCGATGTAAATATCAAAACATTTGATTAATTGGTGCAGCTCAGATCACTTTGCATGTCGACATGAGTGTTTTTAAAGTGAATCTGTGGCATCACCGTCTGTCCTCGCACTAAGGTTTCCTTGCTTGATTGACAGGACGACCACAGATGCTCTAAAGTGGCCTGATAATCTTCTGCTGTGTAGCAGCTGTAACCCGAAAAGGAAGCCAGGCTTTAAATCGACACCTTCTTAACCGTACACACTGAGAAAATCTGATTCTTCTGAGATGCCGGGTTTTCAGCTGACAGCGTAATGCAGGTGACAAACCATCTAACACTCCCACTTAGCGCAGAATCGCCGTTGTCAGCGTCGGGAAAACACACACTAAATTGTCAGCGTCACACATAAATACATGTGTGCATTCACTGTCTTTGCGACACACTCATAAACACACATGCTAAATCATCGATTCACCATATTACACACACATACAGCTGTCAAATATAAGAAATGCACCTTAAACAGTACTTGCACACACCCTCACATACACACACACACACCAATCAGTCACTTACACTGAAGCGGCGCCCTGCCACTTGCTCCACAATGGTATTACAGTGGCTCTCAGCCTGTTATGATCTCATTCCAAAAGCATTCAGCAGTGCCACAAAGCAATTCCAAACACATTTCCAAAACACATTTTGCAGCGCCACAAAGTGTTACATCCATCACTGGGGGAATAAGGCGTAATGACCGACAGACACTGTAATGGTTGATTCCCCTGCCAAGGAAGAACGTGTGTGTGTGTGTGTGTGTGTGTGTGTGTGAGTGAGTGATAGAGTTGGTCGATGTCTCACTGTGCGACAGAGTGTGCGTGCATGGCTGTGTCTCCATGTGCACACTGACTTGAGAGAGCTTTCAGCAGATCCATTGTGCTGAAGTCCGGGTGATCTCCCCTTGCTCTAATGCCCATATATATATTTAATGAAATGGTGAGGGAATAAATTATACATCTCTACCTCTTTCACTCCTCTTTTCTCACTTCCTTTTACATCTCCCACAATCAACCTTTCTGTCCTGTCCCTCTTGTCTTTATTCCGGTGCCCGCTTTACCCTAAATCAAATCTTTTGCAGTCGCACTTTCCTTTGTATTGTTAGTTTGTGATTAAAGTGGACCAGCTAATGTCTGCGAGTGATCACTGTTTATTTCGTACTCAGAGGCGAAGTGAGGGATCATTCGTGACATCGGCAGTGGCAGTGAGTGGTTTGTGAAGATGATACAAGTAGAGAGAGAGAGAGTGGCACCAGGAACGATGAGAGACAAAACTGATCAAAGAATCCGGAGAGACGGGAAAAAATGTGAACGAGAACGGAGGGAAAAGCAGCACTAATGTTTGAACGGAGGAAAAGGGAAAAAAAAGAGACGCAGAAAAGATGTCAACCTCCCTCTAACACTGCACTCCTATTTGTGTGCACCTGATGCAGCCTGGAATGTGTTCCTGTGTGTGCGCTGCAGGTGTATCTGCAGTAATTTGTATCATACGTGTGCCTGGATTTGTGTATTTGCACACATACATTGTGTTTGTGTGTGCAGCAGCAGGCCGCCAACAGGGAGCTTCAAAGCCCACACACACACACACACACACACACAGATGCTGTCTTTCCTCTGATCTTTTAATACATCCCGTAAGAGGAAGAGAATACAAAAGAATGCAATTACTGCAGTCAGTGCGATTTCAGCATCCACTCTGCCTTTGCTTGACCATGCAAAAGTAGTACAGTTTTGTATGTGTTTGTAGTTTGTTCTTTTATATTCAGATTCTTCTAGCTAAAACAAGGCAATTTGAGTTGGGGTTATTATAAAGTTTTATTTCATAGCATGTCCGGTATAATGGAGTGTCATCGTGCAGCATTACAAAGTGGAGTACAACAGGATGTAGGGATACATGTATTGGAAGTCGATCTGAACTCAAGATAAACTACTAGAAAGGGACAGAACCAGACAAGAGGGAAACAGAGGACTCAAGTACCAGAAAGAGAGGAGGAAGAATTGATGTGAAGTGAAGTGTCATTCTGCATTGTCCTTTTCTTCCCCTTTTTTTCCTCTCCTTTCCCTTGAGCCCATGTCATTGTGAGAGGGTCACAGTCGTGCATCTCTTCTCAACCACTTGGGTGTTTTTCCAATAACGGTCCAGAGGAAAATTGCTGTGTCACAGGATAATGCGTGATAGCTCCGTCTTTCACATGACAGGCGGAGACAAACAGATGGGCTGGCATGCAGAAAGAAGTGAGGAGTTGAGACAAAGACATGTCTGCTGATAAGACACATGGACACTGAGACAGATTGTGAAAACTGTCCACCCCGGTCCAGGCTGCATGTCAGACTCAAAACTTTATCATTGTTTTCTAGTTTCATATTTTCTGACTATCTGAAAGGGGGAATGTCATGTTCTCTATTATATACTCCAAATCAAGTGGTAAATATGTTTTCCTGCTTAACATAGTGGATACAGGACCTTTGCAGATGTCTTAGGAATACCCTGAAAACAAAATCTTGAATTGAAGTACAGCCAACTCAATTGCATAGCTACTTCACATCTAGCAGTTTCTTTGCAACCTCTCAGACAGCGGAGAAGTCACATACAACCCCCATAGAACTATAAAAGTGTCCTTTTTTTAAACCTCTTTTGCACAACTGTTAATCCATGAATTGAATGGACGGCAGATCATGTTATCTGTGGGCAGAGCCAAGCAAGTTTTTTACACCTTCTTTCAGTCTTATGTCATGTAATTACCAGTTTGATTCGCGCAAACTGCTCAACTGCTGTTTTCAGTTGTCCAAGATGATGAGAAGTCTGCTTGCAGGTCTTAAACAAGACAATCTTCCCTCCCAGTACTATTAAATGAACAGATACAGGAGTACTATTGATCCTCTTGTGCAACTCATTGCAAGAAAGAGAATGAGTGCATTTCCCCCAAATGTCAAACTGCTGAATTTAGTGATGTGCAGAGCAATAATTATATCCACATTTTGGACAGGTAGGCTATGTTGGCAGTTTGGAAATCTCAAAATGACAATAATAAACTGGCCTGTCCATAAAATATAAATGTATCTTAGTAGCTTTAGAGACAGAGTCAACTGCTGTCCAATAATTCAGGATGGAAAAAGGGACAAAGAAAGAGCAGAGGCAGCACCCCAGAGAGATAACATACATACCATTTGTATAATACAGCCAGCTGTGCGCTGATCCACTTACATGATTGACTACCTGCAGGGTTTTCTCCAGCCAGTGATTGGTCGCATGTGTCGCCTTCCAATCAGCGTCAATCTGGTCGGTTTAAATTTCCTAAGGATGTTATTCAGAGGATTGTGTGCTCAGTAAGGCAGCTGCTTTCCCTAAATTAATGCTGCTGTTTGTGCTGTTGATGATGATTCAGTTATGTGAGTAACTGTGTTAAAGGGCAGCAATTATCTTCTAACTGTCAAAATGACAAATAGCATTTTGATTATCATTCAAAGCACATCTGCCACAATGAAAACTCTGTTTTAATAGGTCCCATGACTACTGGACCGAAAGACAGAGAGGGACAGTCAGGCAGGTAGGCAGGCTTTTGTGTCCTGGGATGATATTGTGTTACTATCCTCCTCCACACAGAGACAGAGTGACAGATAGACAAAACTTGTCGTCAGTTGAAAAGTGTGTTGTCCTATTGTAGAAATCGTATTACTGTCCCTCTCAGAAAGAGATTGACGGATAGACTGAGACAGACAGCCGGAAATAACAGAGGAGAAGCCAAGTCATCAGTCCTGAGGCAAGATGAGAGAGGAGGAATGATGAAGCAGAGGAGGGTTAGAGGAGGCTTTAGGAGACAAGTGTTTCTTCTTTAACATTTCTATGCTGAAAATGTCTCCTGAAGGTGTGTTCGTCTCCTCTCTATTTGCCCAAATTTAAAGTTGCTTGGATTAGAACTGCCAGATTATGCTGAAAATCATGCATGACCTCAACCCCAATGTCAAATACCCTGAACCATCCCTTTAACATGACTTCTCCAGAGTTGGTAACATGAAACATTTACAGTATACGGCTTAATATGGACAATGTAAGCTAAAGACAAACCAAAATCATAATTGAAAATACAATTTTTAAACCATAGCTTTTTATCAAATTCAGAACAAAAAATACTGTCAATGTCAGTATGTGCTCACATAAACTGAGTAGACAGACAGGACATAGCACACTGACAGTACCTGAGATTTTCCTGCTGACACTTTCCTGGCTCCAGCTGGACTCTTTCTACCTCACTTCACTCCAGCAAAACCCTACAAAATCTAAAAGTCAGAGACACTTTGTGGTGGTCCAGATAAGTCTGAGCCAATTAGAATGGCTAGCATCAACTTCGTCAACAGCTCAGATTATATTTTTGGACCAAAAATACCAATTATGACTCCACATGCACTGCTGATTTAGAGAAATCTTATGTGAAACCCTCAAAATACTGTATACCGAACAACATGCTGTGGGTTGGACTTGGCAAGTGTGTCAAACTGTGGTTTTCTGCTTACTTAAGAAATGTATGTGCAAGTGTGTGACAGCAGATCCATTATATTTCATAACTGTCATCATTAAGAGGGCGAGATGTGATATGATATACTAGGACTTTTGGTGCTGAGCAGGCGAAGCATACAGACAGGTTACACACTGGTGCCCCCTAAACCTACTGTCTCCGGTTTGTCAGCCAAATCAGACGACCAGGTTTGAACCGGTGGTCCCCAGAATAACTCATGCACACTATAGAGAAGCTGTTTCATGCCTAAGCTTATTCATGATGATCATATTAAGCTGAACCTTTTTTTCTGGCCTATATGCGGCAGCGGTAACACATCAACACATGCTTTAAATACGGTTAATGTGTTAGCACAGTGCTGCCTGTTCACACATTCAGCTGATTTTTAGCAACATTATAATTTATTTGTGGTTGTCCTAAAGTAATCTCTAAATCTGGTATAAACATGAGCAGTGATGTTGTAGTGGTGCCTGAATGTAAAGGCTCTTTACACATGTAGCTGTGAATTCTCCATCAAGGGCTCTGCAGGGTCAAATGACAACAGAGACGATACTTATGTAAAGTGGAATAGCAACAATGAACTTTGTCAGCTAACTAATGTATCCAGGCTTTGACCAATTAAGTTGGAGTGGAGTTAAGACACACAGAATACTTCATGCTCGAGTCCAAAAGTTGTTCCTATAGCATCTATTTCATCTGCATAGGTCTCTCTAACTAAATGCTATTTCCACCTAAGTGAAGAATACGGCGATGTAGTGTGGAGGGAGAGGGAGTCACGATGGAACAGAGCAACAAAAATGTGTGAAAGAGCATGGGAGACTGTTAAGGGAGATGTGAATAGAGGAGAGAGGGTGAGAATGACATGTGGGAAAATGGGATGTCATGATGCAGGAAGATGGGGGAGAGGGAGACGAAAAGTGGTGAGGTGAAGCATTGGCAAGTGCTGACAATGATGACAAGATAGCACAAATTTAAGCTGAGAGGTGTTGTTGAGACTTTGAGTCCGTGATTTGTCTGGGGTTCACAAAAATGTCAACGGGGCATCTTTAATTAACAGACAAATAAAATTTCCACACCTCCAAGCAGAGCTGCGTCCTGTAGAGGAACTCCAGTTCTGTTTGCCTTTGTTTTAAGTCAAGCGATCAAAGTCTCACGCTTTCCTGTTTGAGGCGAGGAGACGTGCACAGGTGCGTGGGTTTGAAGCTTTGAGGCGAGACATGACAGGACACCTACGAGGGTGTTAGGACAGAGGTGTAAATAAGTGAAGAGAGGACTCGGTGGGGAGAAACGGCAGGGGACTGAGGGAGCAGAGATGAAACGGAGGGAGTGTGATGAGGTCGTGTGTGAGACGGAGGCAGCGGTGAAGGACGTGGGCACCTATGATTGCTGAGAGACAGATGAGAGGGATAAAATATAGTGATGCATCACTTCCACGTCACCATTTTTTAATTGGCAATTTGCAGCGCTGACTGGATTGCCAGTACTTCCGCACTTACAACTCACCAAATATGGCAACAGGACACTAGTGGTGTTATACAACTCTTGACACCACTTTTCTGTGCCCCAACCAAGCTGGCAGTGCTGCCACTGAAAACACAACTCCATGTTTAACAGAGGAATTTCCCATTGCAGTGATGAAAAGCACATATAAAAGCTGTAATGAATCAGCACTATATGATGCTGTATTCACTGGCATAAGCTAGCACTTATGTATAGTAAATGAAAATGTCAGTGGTTATTAATGAAACACTTGTTGGCAGCAGCACAAATGAGTTGACCTTCTCTAAACACATGACATTTTTCAAAGACAGATGAGAGGAAATGTGGGGAGAGGAAAAAAAACTGTGAATGTTCAACAACAAGCAAGTCAGATAACACATTTTCTTTTCTCTCCTGTTAGGGACACAGTGGGGTCCAAAAGTCTTGACACACCTTTATCACTGGCAACGTGCTTTCACTTTTTGGACTCCACTGTATATGAAAGCATAGAAGTATGGTGGATAGAGGGAAATGAAGGGTGTAAAACGAAAAGAAGAGGGTGTGGAAAAAAGCCTCAGAAAGACAGACAACATAAAGAAGCAGCGAGGGTTAAGCTGAATAGAATAAGTAAATTGATGGTTGCCTGGAAGTCCTATTCTGATGACAAAGCTTTTGTGGAGTGAGTACAGACCAGTGCTGAGCTGTTATGCTCATGGAAGGCCCTTAACAAAGACTTGGTCACACTGTCATCTCCCCAACGTCTCTGTCTTCCAGTCTATTTCTGCAGTGCCTTTTAATCAGCCTTCTCCTCCATGGATGAATAGTAAGAGCTGAAATCAATGTCACATCTGATATCATTTTTATACAATGTTGGTCCAATTTGCAATGGTGGTGTTTTTCCAAGAAGTTTCTAAAACAGGAAAAAAAAAAAAAAAAACCTTGCATGGTTTCATTGTTAATGAGGACCGTGGTTTTCAGTTTGCTTTCTGCTTATACTGAACCAGTGGATTTGTAACTAATGAGCCACTGTTTGGCTGTAAATTCACATTTTTCTATTTCTCAATATGATTTTTCTCTGGATTCAAAGATGAGTTTGTTTACCGAAGTGAATACTTGCCAAACAAAGTGGGACCAAAATTTCTTTCAGCATGAAGATGATTTTTCTAACTTTTCATATCGGTCCTTAAACTCTGCAGAGGTTGTGATTTTATACACCTTTTCAAATCCATCATTCCTTCCTTTGTCCCATGCATCCCTCCCTTCTTATACCCTGTTACATCCCATTATAGATTGTTTACTGATTTGGTTATTACCTCTCTTTACCATCCTTCTACCCATTCATCCTCTTTCCAATTTTCCTCTCTTCGATCATCCCCCATTTTCTTTTCACTCTTTCCTGCCTTCTCACCCCATTCTCCTCCTATCCACAGATTATCAACACCATCCCTCCATTTCTCTTTTTCATCCTCCCTCCCCCTCCCTGCTTCTTCATCCATCCTCCCACCCACCCCATTATATTAATAGGCTTCTGAGAGTGTGTGATTTCAGCAGTTACTCTTTGTATTAGCCAACAATGCATTAGTTCATTAAGTCTGTGTGCACACTGCCGCCTGTTACTCAGCTGGACACGTTAACAGCATAATGGTGGACTGCTCGCTGCATTTATATGCTGTCATGTGCAGAAACGCACACAGACACACACAATACATGCACACCCTCACCCACACTCACAGTATAATTTGGTATTTGCATAGGCCCAAATTAATTATGTTGTCAGAGTTACATGCACGCATGCACATACTAAAATACATCCATCCTACGTACACACACTCACACATACACAGAAGTGAATGCACTGAGCTAAAGTATGAGAATGAATATTCTCTTGAGTCAGTCCAGGACATTACATGCATGCTAATGCAGCAACCGATGAGTCACATTCTTCTGTACAGCTATGCAGTTGTTTAAAGTGATAACACAACTTAAAACAGCTGCCAGGCAATACAATGACCTTTGTCAGGTAATGTCTAATTCTATTAGTGTGCTTCCCAATTCCTTAATTTTCTCCTCACTTTCTTGGATTCATTTCAATCACTTTTCTCATCACTTTTCTCCATCAATCTACACTCCCAGTGTCCCCTAATGACAAATCTCAGTGGTTATTAAAGCAAACTGAATGCACCTGAACATAATTTGGATAGGAAAGACTCTGAGTACTTAATCATTTCAAATTTCCTTTTTGTTATTATGGCTTATTGAATCTATAACAATGGGAAATGAGGACATTTTATGCATATACGATTAAATCAGCAATATAAAGTCTTTAAAAAGAGAAAGTGTGCATCATGTTGCATAAGTATATTGGTTGAGGCCAATCTATTAGGGGAGATCAGGAAGAAGTTTTTGTAGTGTGTGTAAGTGAATGTGACAAGCAGGTTTGTGTGTGTGTCCGAATGTCAATGTAAGGACTTGTGGGGCAGCATGTGTGTAAAAGTGTATTGGAAGACACAGGGGGTACTCGGAGATGGAATTGCTTCCTCTCAGCGGGTGTGTGCATGTGCGAGCGAGAGTGCGTTCTCCCCCTAAAAATAAAATGATACCACTTCCCTCGAGAGCATATGGTACAGATAACGAGCTGGTCCTCCAACACTCCTGCCTGTGCTTTTCCCGGCGGGCTGAAAGAGCGGCCATGTTGGAGTTCTCTTTTAATGGAGTGAGGTTAGTGATGGGAAACTTTTAAAGTGGGGAAATATTGCATCTTTTTCTCTTTAAGTTTCTCTTTAAAGGTGACAAGCCAGAGAATTATTGAACTTTAATGTTGCAGCTGTATTTCAACGGTTACACCTGTTACTTAATTTGAGTATGGTCGTCTGGCATTTCAGCACCATTACCTTCTGGGTTTGAACTGCACTGAATGAGACTTGCAGAGCTGGTCTGCAGGTCCTGAGCAATTAAATGACTCAAGAGCCGACCCTCTAAATGCTCAGGTACATTAATGTAATCATCTTGTGTTTTATTATAATTTGTTGAATTTTTTTAAGTGCAAGCACCTGCTGTGGGACCTCAGCGTTTATTTTATTAAAACCACTTCATAGCCAAGAAATATGTCTGTACAATGAGCAGTTTAGCTGACTGCAGATTGATTTTTCCTCCCAAACTTTTGAGCAAATGGATTTTTCCCCCCCGCCAAACTGACTTGATTTTTTCCTGCAGTTAGTCTCCATTTACTTGTCATTTAAATTCAGTCACCGCCTATATCAATACCACAGTTACTGTTTGAACTAGTCACTTTCTATTTGACTGTTGGTGGGCCTGTATAAATCGCCATTTAGTGATGCTTGGGAGCGCACCAAATAGATGAGTGCAATGTCGTACCATCTGCTGCACTGTTGTTTCAACCCTGAGACAATTGTTGAAATGTCAGAATACATTTGTGCCTTTCGCTGCTTCGAAAAAGCGCAAGGACTGCTGTGGCGACAAGCTGTTTGAGTCTCACAATTAGAATTACTGTAAACAGCAGAACAATAAACCTTCAGGAGTTTAATCTTATCAATGGTGGTGCAGAGGTGGTTTTACAACACAGGATGAAAAGCCAGCTGCTGGCATGTATCATGCAGGAAAATGGGTCACTTGTATTTACAGAGACTGTTGACACTATAAATGTGTGTGTCTCTATAGGAGATAGACATATGTCATGATCACCCTTACATTATATAATGCTAAAACTACATGTCCAACATTGTCCAGGTAGAAAACATTGTTATAAAAAAGCAACATTACTTAAACCAACCTACACTAGCCACATGTCAGTTCCATAGGATGAGCAGTTATTTGTCTCATGACCTGGATGATGGCACTCACGATGACTTCAGAGGCTTATGCATGATCAAAAATAAAAGTAGACTGTGTTAGTCATCAATCGATCTTCCTGGAACAGACAACAAAGGCAAAAGCTTAATTACATTACATCCAACACTCTAAGGCATGTGCCCTTTCACCCCTGTTTTGCTCCATTTACACCAACCTTTCACAAACAGTGGCTCTGTCTGACAAACAAAGCCCAGTCACTAACAAGGATTAAACATTGTATTGTGAGCAGATGGATTAAGTTGCTAATTGTCTCCTGCTTAACACAAAAACACAAATCTCAAGTGCAAGTCTCATCCCCAAACTCCCGTACTCACTGACTTTGACAAGCCCTGTTTCATCACAGGGTCATTAAAGTTTTTGGCAGTCATGTTAAAGAAGACACCTCATCAGCAAAAAAAAAAAAAAAAATCCCTGTAAGCTGTTGGAGCTCTGATCCGCATAACCTGCACAGATGCCAACAGTCATTAGAAATCTGAATCTCAGACTGAAAAAGTTTTATTGAAATTATGTCAGAGAGATATTGACTCAGGTCCTTGGTAATTTGTGAGACCATTTCTTGCCCATAATCTAATTCAATACATGTGCATTTTACCTAGTTTATAATGATTTTTCAATGCATTAATTTGTGCATGTGCTTTTTTTTTCAGTGAGGCAAAAATCAGACCTGCCTCTGTTTATCCAAAGCAGAGATTCATCCTCAGTTAAGCAGCATGCTGCCTAGGTCAACCAAAAACTAACTCCATTTCATATTAGTCAGACAGTTGTAAATATCGATTATGTATTTCAATATTTTTGAAATACATAATAATAATACATGTGTTTCCTGAACCCACTGAAACTCTCAATGATGTTTGTAACAAAAGCACAGGTGCCGAGTGATTGTGATGATGGACTCTCACATGATGCTGATAATGTACTATGCAAAACATCTCAGCTCAAAGTGGCTGCCTGCTGAGCTGATGATTGGCCTCTTGTGAGGGGTTGCAAATGCATACACAAGAATATATCAGAATACCAAGTACACGCAGCCTATACCAGTCCTGCCTCACAAACACATGCACACACTCCTTAAAGTCACGACAGTCGCTGTGTGTACTTAAGCCATGTGTGGGCACGCATTGATTTTGTCTTCCCTCTGGGGAAATATGCCGTCCTTGTGTTGTCTCAAAAATTTGTCCTCGTACAATCACTTAACCAAAAACTTATTACATAACCAGAACATGCACGCTCACATGGTTTTTAAAGACTTTCTAGCCTCTAATTTGCTGCTAAGTTGTTTTTCATTAAACAGATTTGAAATGCTTTCCGTGTAGGTCTGCTGGCACATTGCATGATGTATGAGGCTCATTTGCAACTGTTACAAAAGGAATATGCCTAATGATCGGGATGCTGGGAGATACCTGTTAAAAACTCAGACCCACTCTGACTCCTAATACAATGGCAGGTGTGTACAGTATACTGTATTTTTCTGTGTGCATCTGTCCTTTGCTTTTATTTGCAAACTTAAAGGGATAGTTCAACATTTTGGCAAATTGGCCCACTGCCATAATCCATAGTCATAGCAGTAGGTTCGTTACCTTTATTTGTCGGTGCTAGCTATTTTTAGAACAGCGGAGCGGAGCCGTGAGCTGCTCAGAGCTACGCTACGGAGGCTAATGGGGTGTCTTGGTTTCCGTCATCAAATACACAATCCAGCAACTCCAAAATGCTATTATCTCACAGTGTGGTGAATGTGCAGGTCACAACTTGTCCACAAAAGTGTTTTGGAGTTGTTGGATTGTGTATGTGATAAGTTTGATGAGGGAAACCAAGAAATCCCATGAGCCTCTGTAGCGTAGCTCTGAGAAGCCTGCCGCGCCGCCGTTCTAAAAATAGCTTGCACCGACCGAATTAAAGGTAACAAACCTACTCCTAAAGCTATACGGATTATGGCAATGGGCCAATTTGCCAAAAATGTTAAACTATCCCTTTAAAAAGACTGAAACGTATGTGTTTTTGACTTTGTGTGGGTGTTTGGAGGAATTCGTGACATTTGCAGCTACAGTACAGACGCACAGTGGGACACAGCAACGCACACAAGAACACTGAACATGAGCACTTAAAACCCCCCAGCACTCATACTCAAACACACACACACACTATGGAGCGCAGCATTCACAATGAAGCACTGTTGGGTTGCACAATTGTGTAACTGCAAGGAGAGACACAACTGAGGAGAAGCTGCAGGTGGCTGGCTCGGATCAAGTCTGGTGCCTTCCGTGTGTGTGTGTTTGTGTGGGTGTTCGTGCACAGCTGCCCCATTTCAGCAAATCTCATGTGCAGTGACAGAGGATATATTATTCAAATGACATACAGACGGAAATGTGTGAGAGATGGTGGAGTGGTGCATTTTGAAGCAAAAGAAACCTGAGAGAAGTTCGACCGCACACATATTTGGATTGATATGGTAATTGAAAGGGAAAAGTGAGCGCTGAAGAGATAAAGATGGAGGAGAAGATGGAAGATGAAAGCAATAACATCTAGATGGAAACGAAGGCTATAAAAGTAATGGTCGCCACGTGATATTTACTATACTTTTTAATCAATCTTTAGTTAAAAGCAGTCATGCAGCTGATTTGTTTAGTAGCAGTGGAGGAAATGAATGATTCAGTCCGTCTTATCACAGTGTTTTCCTCCCATCACATCAGTTTCCTGAAAACCACCATTTGATTTATTAAAACAGAGAACAAAGGTAGCCAAACGTGATTTCATTGTCTGGAATCATCTAGCCTACATGCTTGAGGTGTTAGTCTTTCTGTTTGCTGGACTAAACCTACTACAGTACATGTCAGCAGAGTTTCTGTGATGTTCAACATCTCATTTCTTTAACTTAATCTTGTGCGTGTTCCTGCCTGTAACTGGCAGCTGGAAAAGACTAATTAAACACCGGTCAGGGAAGTTTCCGTCTGCTCACTCCGTCCTGTCAGAGGAGGACACACTCAGTGCTGCTTCACCTGCTAAAATCTCCACACAGAACATTGTTTGTCATGAGCGATAATTAAAGATAAGGGGAAGAGAAATGTTGTTTTCCTGCTGGTTATGTGTAGTGTGCTGTGTAGGGGAGTAGCTGTTCTCTGTTTGTTGTGTATCACCACTAGATCTGCATTCAGGACGTTCAAAGGCAGGTGAGAACAGACAGCCATTTGTTTTGTTTGTGATAAAGTGTGTGTGTGTGTGTGTTTGTTTTTGTGTGAAAGAGGAAGTGATAATACATTGACAGAGTCATATTAAAGGCTGTAGCCTCAGGTCCCTGCCCTCCAGCTTTCTGGTCACTTCTCTAATATTGGCAGTGTTTGTGTGTAGAAGATTGTGTGTCTGTGTGTGTGCGTGCATGGAAACAGAAACCTATCTTTTCTCCAGTGATATACAATTATATTATGCGTCTATTCATGCCCGGACTAAAAAAACAACATCGCTGTTGCTACCATGTTTTTGTATTTATGCATTTGTCCATGTCTCTGTGTGTATGTGTGTGTGTGTGTAACTGTACTGATCCGCACCCCAATCACCTGCCATACCCTGTCCTCCAGCCAGATATGACCTTCCCTCAGCAGTAGGTGTAGATTCATCACTGCGTTTGTAAATCTTTGGGACTTGTAAGTGCAGCCTTTAATAAGGTTCCTCTTGAAATTTAAATTGACTGAAGCAGTGGGGAGGGCTGGTGCAGCTCCTGCCTCCTCGCCACAGCTCTCTGTGTCACCACAGTTAATTCATTGTCACCCTGAGCATGTAATACCTGCAGGGGTATGAAGAGTTCAATTTAAGGTCCCATCATGTGTTTCTCATTTCTATGTTCCCACTTGTTAACACTGAACAGAGTGTCCAATTTAGAGATGTTAGTAGAGGGTTTCTGTGGTCCTTTAAACAGTTGTAAAAAGCCTAAATCACATTTATGTGGACTTAATGTGACCACGATTTTTCCCCCAAAACATGAGACATTTTAAGGCCTTGAGACAAAACAAGCACACTATAGCCTATGTTAAACAATGTTGCTTATTGAAGGTGGCAATATTCACACTGCTGCTAAGTGCCAGTTACTTGTACTGTAAATGGTACACGATGCATGTTGAGCTGGCAGAGAGCTGCTGCAAAGCCACAAGCTTTCTGTCACAGAGCAGGCAGGAGCGAGGTGGTCTTGCTGAGCCGTGTTTCATGGCTTCAGCAGACGAACACCTTCTCTGCTACAGCCTGCTGCATAGGGCTGCTGAAAATCTCCAGGGAATTAATGGCTCACTGGGCCATTAATTCGATGGCTCCCCCAGTGCCTCGCTTGTATTTGAAATTTCCAGATCAACTCAATGTCTATGGAAAGCTCAGAGATCGGCGATTCAGCTCCTCTCATATTGAAGGTTTTAAGTTTTTGTGACACATCCGCAGGTAGATGCATCCATTTCTTTGACAACACCACCTAGATTGAATTCAGCAGTTCAATTTTGGTGATTTATTGAAGTACAAAAAGACAAACGTGGGTATAGAAGGAGTTAAACAGAGCGCAGTATGCATTTTAAAAAGCACCGTACGTCTGCTTGTCTTGCTCTTGTCATTTTATCTTCTTGCAATCTTGTGATTCTTTTCTTCTTTTTCTTTGAGCTCGCCTTCATCAATCTAATCTGTGTCACTTTTGTGCTTTTCATTAGCATTCTGCATAATTGTCTCTTTCTCACCTTCACCTATCCCTTCTCTTAAACGCATTTTAAACACTTCTTATTTCTCTTATAGTTTTTGCTCCCCTTTGGCTTTTTTCGAGGAATCTCCATTGTTTTTCCCCATGCCTCCATTTGTTGTTTTCAAGTATCTCATTTTCCTTCATTGCATGAATCCTCTCTTATCTGTGCTCTTTCATTTCTTCTCCATTCCCATCGCCTCCATTTCAGACTCTTCTGCTTTCTGCTAAACATCACTCCTCTCATTGTTTCCCACTTTTCTTCATTCATTCTCTTTGCTCCCATTAAATACTACTCTGTCATCTTTTCTCTCACCCTGCCTCTATCTCATTGCCCCTTCTTCTGCTGTCTTTTCTGTTGTTTCTCTTTCCACTCACCCTTTTCTTCCTCCTCGGTCTTTGTGTTCCCTTGAAGAGCCTGCCTTTTACCTACTTTCCCTCACTGCCTTTCTTTCATCTTGTCTACCTGTTTTTGTTTGCTCGTCAACAAACAAATTACAGCCTGCTATTCTATTCAGAACTTCCTGTGATGTAGGGAGCGTGCACAGGGTAAAACCAAGACAGTAAAGAGAATATCACTGTTGTTTAGCAGCAATTAAAGTAGCATCTCTGATCCAGAGAGAGCACCAGTGATCTGAGACAGAATGAGGTAATAGGTTTTTTTTTCTCCTTTCTATCTCTGTGTTGTTATATCCCAATGGCTTTGTTCTAATTCACAAGCCTTTGATCAATATAATATTGGTAGGCTGGTTGTACAGATGTTTTTTTGTTTTTTTCCCCCAAATTATTTTCAAAAATTCATCATAGTGGAACTGTATTTAAATATTCAGGGAGAGGACAGTTCTGTTTTTTAACGTAATATTGGATCCATTTGTTGCACTAAATCAAACCACTTTGAGGAAACTCAATGACTCCAGATATTTTTGACTTGTAGCCTTGAAAGCTACTGCTTCAGTTTACTGGGAATTGGTAATGACAGGTCTCTGTGGAGGCTGGATTGGTTGGTCTCAAAAAAAAAAAAAAAGGCGAATGAAATGTGAGTAAATCTGAAGCAACAACGATAGGAAGACAGACACGATGGCAAAGGGCCAGACAGAGAGGGAAAAAGAGAGACAGATGGCCCCAGACAGAGCTGATGGGGTTAGACAGAGCAAGAGACACCCAACTCCCAGCCCCAGCAGTCTTCATCCTGGTAAATTAACTTGGTAAGGTCCCACTGTGCCAGTCCTCTCCTCATTAGACACAGACCACGGCCGGCTGTTAGAAAGTTCCAGTCAAATTCGGAGCAAATAAACAACTGTCTAAGTTGACTCAAAAGCGGGGCTCCACGCAGCCACATCAATTTACAGTATATGTGCCTTCCTTATCTCGGTTTTCATGCTCTGATCAAAATTGTTGCTGTTTGATCTGCCAGAGAAAAAGGGCTAGTCCAAGATTTGTTATTGTGGCTACAAAACTATGATTTAATTTTAATATTTGACGGCTTTTCTCTACACACATCCTCTAAATATGAAAAATATGGATTGTTTTAGAAAGGTTAAACAGATGAGTGCATTTAACGATTTTCCTTCTACGTGAATGTGTGTGAACCCGAACAGGTTTATATCTTTAATTCATTTAATCATCACTATTGACCAAGGACCCTTTTGCTGTAGCTGTGTGTGCGTGCATGTATGTGCAAATTTTAAAACACATCAGATCCTTTCTGTGATGCGTGTATGTGTGTGTGTAACAAACAGGGTGCGTGTGTGTGTGTGTGTGTGTAATGCAGTGGGGTTAATTAGCTTCAGACCACTGCCATCTATCAACCTAATGTTCAGATTCTGGCCCCGACAGCTCCATTACCACCAAACACACACACACCCCCGCTCACTCAGATGCACACTCCCGCACATAAACGGACACACATGCGCACTCAGACACACCATTTAATATCAGATGCATAGCTTTGTTTTTCACACAGCCATACAGCAGGTTGTTATTATCACATAATCAGCCTTTCAGATAAGCTCGAAATTAGCTGCATGTTTGTCAAGCTGTGGTTCAAGGGCCAGTTTAGGTCAGAAACCTGCAGCTAGCAGGCCTCCGCATGATGAAGGGAATGACAACATATATCTTTTGTAGAGCTATTGATTTCTTTGTTATAGATTTATCTGTTGATTAATTGTCTGGAAAAAGAAATCCAAGCGCCACATAAAGCTGTATTGATATTATTTATACACATTAAAGAAACTGACCGGAGGATGTTCGGCTGTTATGCCTGAAAAGTGGTTGCAGATCATTAATTGGACTGAAACTTGCAGAGCTAATCTTTTTAGGGGAATAGTTGGACTTATTCGTTCTGCTTTAGATATGTATGACTTTCCATGTGACATTTAAAAAAGGTTACTTTTATCTGTCCATAGCTGACTTCTGCCTGGAAGAAGAGTGCCGGTTTACCATTCTCACCATAGAGCAGTTTCACTTGGCACATTTCCAGTACACTCTGGCATTATTTGATAGAGGCTTATCCATCTTTAACTGTCTTTTTTTACATTCCCCTGGAAGAATAAGTGCAACTCGTTGGAGTGAATTTCCTCCATTTTTAAACCTCAGCTGGAAAGTCACATACAAAAAAGCCAGTGGGCCAGATCATTAGATCTCTTAAGGTCCAAATCCGGCTATTAGTTATCTCTTCAGCTCCCCAGTGGGATTCAGCATTGATCTATAGTGAAGATGAAACTGTTCCCCCAAGTGCCAAAATCACTGAGGAGTAGACGGGTCAGGCTGGCTGTGTATAGGTGGCAGGCGGTGCAGCTATTGGCTTGTGTTGGTCTCACTCCCCGAGAGTTCATTCAGGACACACTGGTGGGAAACACAAGTGGTGATTCAGAGCATTTGTTGCTTTCAGTCAAAAATGAGATATCATCAACCAACTGGTGTGCATCGATTGTTGTCACGGAAGGAAAGCACATTAGTTTGCTCTTTCAATAGCATATGCTTGCAGGGGAATGCAGTTCAATTAGTAATTAATCTCTGTTATTTTATTTTTTTAATAGCTGACAGAGGTTGATTTTGTTTTCATTGTGATCAATTCTCTACTTATGCAAAAGAACCAAGACTTAATATCATTGCAGGATTGGCCAAATTTCCATTGAATGGCAGCCACACAACATGAAATAGATTAATGTTTGTTCTGGAGAGTTTAGGTTTCTAATTGGGTTTAGTGGAGAGGAGCAGGGACTAAGTGCCGCTTCAGAGGCCTTTTGACTTTGCTAAGAACAGTGCCTGCAAGAGGGCGAGCATCGCAGGGCTGTAAGCCTTTAACTTTTCATGCATAGCAGTATTTTGGTAATCCGGACAGAGCCTGGGGAAGGCTCTGAGATTTAGCATGTCTTGATTAAAGAAAGACACTGAAATGCTGTGCTGTCAGTGTGTTTCAAAAATCCATGCTCAGTTCAGCTTGTTTGGCAGCTTGTACTGTATATGTAAATGCACGTCCAACAATGGTTTCCCACATCTGTTGAAGTTGAAAGATTTTGAGCTGGAAACTTTCCACCCGCAAACCAACCAAGGTTCCAATAGTTATATTTAGAATAGAGAGAAACATTTTTCTCAAAACCATTTACAAGAGTCATCAGGATTTATCCTCTGGGGAGCATCAACATCTGTACAACAAACCCTAATCTGTTGAAAAGCTGCCAAGATATTTCAGAATAGTTGAGCTACAAAAGGTGTGAATAGTGAGTCAGCATTTTGTTCAACATGCTAACTGACTGTATCAAAAACCCAAAAAGGTACATCACCCCTTTGATTAACGTGTGAGTGTGAGGGCGAGAAAGCGTTTTCTAGTGCTAATTGAAAGTGCACATTCAACAGCACACACATACGCTTTCCCTTTTTTATCACACACACATATTCATTAGAGCAAATGGAATTAGGGGGATTGGAGGCATAATCTTCTTCCCCGGCGATGTGGGGGAACCAAGCTGTTAATTTCCCGCCTCTAACTACAACTGCAGCTCTTGCTTTGAAAAAAAAAAAAAAAAAAAGCTGGAGTCACTTGCAACTCGCAGCACATGAATGATTTACAACCCTTGAATGTCACATACCATTACGTGTGTGCAATCGGAGGAGGTTCCTGTGCCTATACATTTGTGTCTGAGCGATCTGTGGATGTGGGTAGGAATATATAGAAAGCACAGGTGTGGATGTGGAAGACACGATCCGTTCAGCGCCTGCAGCAGACAATATTGGATGTCACCAGATCTGTATAGCTCTCTCTCTCTTCTTCTTCTTCTTCTTCTTCTTCTTCACCACAGTTTTCACTCCTCGCTGCTTTTCCTCCTCAAACTCAGTAATGATTCGGGAAATGTGACACGAGTATGACTGTGCGGTGTACACAAGTGTGTATTTGTGTCTGCGTACGTCTCTGTTTCCTAGTTTCCCAGCTGCAGAGTGAAATAACAAAAGATCAAAGTACCTGGTTTGCCCAGGTCACAGGGTTTCTTTCCCAGTGCTGTTGTAAACAGACCAATATCTCATACTCCTGCAGCCGAGCGCACATTTCTCTTTGAAATGGATATTTACCTGTTTAAATTTACATAAAGAGTAAAAGGACAAGTGAAACAGCGCAGTCACATACTGGCATGTGCACACCAACACAAATTAAAATCCACCTACAGAGGCTGGTACACACAGAGCCACTAACACATGATGCACACAAGTTGTTTTAAGTTATTTTTCCTCAGCTGGCCTGACTGATTTAAAAGGGGAAAAAAAATCTTTTTATTTGCTCATTCCCATCTTCTATGAAATATACATACATCTCTTGAAGTTTATGAAAGTTTTCCTCACTCCCGACAGTGTCACCACACATGCACTCCCACTAAGTTCATGGAAGAAATGAAAAGTTACTAAACAACAGAAAAGGACTTGATTCCAAAATTGCTGCTAAAAAAAACGTTGGCATCAACTTAGATGCGTGTATTGATCACTGTGTCGTGGAAGTAGAACATATTAGCTGCTTTCTCTTTCTTCGCTGGAGGAGGTAAATGAAAACCGCTCAGGTTAAGAATTCATTTTTGATATTGCTGTAGTCCAAGTAAGAATAATTCATTTTTGGAAAACAAGCTCCTGAAGCAAGAGAGCCGGGTAGGGAGATTCATGGCTTTTTTTTTACACCCACTTACTGCGGCACCTCAGCACCACCAAAGAGGAACCATTTACAAAAACAAAATCCTGCTAAAACTCTGGATGAATCCCTGACCTTTTAAAATGGCAAAGACAAGTGTAGATGCAGGGTGGCAGGGGCTTCAGAGGGAATAAAGACAGTGAGTGATGGGCTTTAGAAAGATTCCAGTCACACACACATACACTGCAAACACACACAAGCACTGTCTTTCTCAAATCTCTTCATGCAGTAGCGACGGGTTCTGCTGCGCTCAGCACTTGCAGACATTTGTATTTGCGCGTGTGCGGGCGGGTGGGTGTTTGTGTGGCAGAGACATACAGCTGACATACCTTGTGTTTTAGTTTAGATTGGCAGTTAAGTCTTACTTCCAATGAATTCCAATGAGACGTCTGTCCAGAATCTGTGTGTGTGTGTATGTGTGCAGGGTAGTACAGGGTCTTCCCTCACTGTCCCTCTCTGTCAGTGGGAAAATCAATCTGCCTGCCAGCCATCCAACACCTTCGGCCCGTTACGCTGCCGATCACCACTGATACCTGTGTGTGCGCGCGCACGTGTGTCTCCTCTCATCGTGTCAGCCTCTTTGTCTCGCCGTTCCTGCATCTGCCTGCTTGTGCTTTTTGTCCGTCCCCCTGTCACCTCCCCGCTGTCTCTTTTGTGTCTTGTCTCCCTGCTTCAGATCTTCTCCTCTCTACCCTTAATCTGTCAGCCCGTGACGTCAAGTGTTGAAGAATGAATTACACTTTGCATCACTGGTTTGCCTTTTCCTTTCCTCCTTCTGTCGTTCCACATTCAGATTCCTGATTACTCACCACTTTAGTTTCTCTCCTCCACACCCGCTCACCCTCGGATCATTTGTATGCTTCTTTCACATCTCTGAACCGCCAGTCAACAGTTGAATTTTAGTGTTGGCAACAACACTCCCTCTCCCATCCCAGAAAATTATGATTATTCACCATGAGCCCTCTGGAAGTGAGAGATGTTTATAGTTGTTCTCTACATAGATTTCAGTAGCATAATATACTATAATATGTGAGAGGATTATCACAGCATGACTCCTATTTTTACAAACTACTTTTTATTTGTTCTAATAGGTGAAGAAATGTATTTAATGGAGCCTTAGGGACACATCACCATGTTGCACATTTCACTATGTTTATATAAAACCAACAATTAACAAACTGTCCTCTTCTCCAGATCCCCCAGATCAGCTATGCGTCCACTGCCCCAGAGCTGAGCGACAACACTCGCTATGACTTCTTCTCCCGCGTGGTACCGCCAGACTCCTACCAGGCCCAGGCCATGATGGACATCGTCACAGCGATGGAGTGGAACTACGTGTCCACGCTCGCCTCGGAGGGCAACTATGGAGAGAGTGGCGTGGAGGCCTTCATCCAGATCTCCAGAGAAACCGGTACGAGCCGTCTTTTCTTTTCTTTTTTTCAGTGTTGCAGTGGCTGGTCTCTGCAGTGAGAGCAGCATCGGCCTGTCAGACTGGTGTGATGTATGGATGTTAACTGGTTTGATTCTGAAGTGAAGATCCATGGCATGTCTCAGGGATTCATAAAGAGGCTGCTGGCAAGTCCTCGGTTAAATGAGGAATACTCGTATGCATTGTGTGTGAGATCCTATAACAGTAGGGATATTAACCTTAAAAGATGTAGCCTACATTGGTGTGTTTGTGCTGTAAAAAGTGTCTGGGACTCTCTTGTGTACAGTATTTGCAGGTTATAGTGAATGTAGCGAGGTGGGTGTGGAAGCTTCCTTAAAGTTACCCACTTACTGTAAAAGTTATTGAAGTAAATGAACAAGTTCCCTTCTTTTTTGTTGTATGCCACACGTTCTCTAAACATTTGCTGGTCTGTCACTTTAGAGTTAGTCACCTTGGGCCTATATCCATAAATATATGCTGCTTCCTACCTGCTGTTAGGATACAATATATCAAGTTCATGGTGCACTATGGGGTATGATACATGTTCACTGACTTCAGCCAGTAATTTAGAACTGCAGCAAGAATGGAGTGGAAACATGTTGTTTAAATCGCTCTTGAAACTCAGGGGACATTGATTTTGAATTGCGGGCTGCAGATCAGACTGAGAGTTAACACAGCAAGCACATGATTGACAAGTACAACCATCTTCTCAAAGTCCCATATGATTCTATATGTAAATTGGTTTTTTCGCAATTTAGTTCAATTTCTGTTAAAAGCGCCAGTTTTTCTCGATATGTGTGCTGTGCTAGTGAATTGGTAGAACATGCCCTGAATCAAGATCTATTTCACTCAACATGAAGAAACGTAAATTAGTGGTGTACAGTTGACCCACGAGCCTCCAGCTGTAATTCACTGTGGCATAGACTCTACAAGTCTTTGAACTGTACTGTAGGGATGAACCATTTTCACTAAATACTGTATTTTCCCTCATTTGGTATCTGATGATGACAGTGATGGTGCAGAGAGCGCTCTCTCATCCTGTTTTATACAGAACTGCTAAAGAGGCTCAGCTAACTCGGTGTGGAAAACTTTAAATGTGAAGCAGCAAGAAAAGTTCACTTAGCATCAACAGGAGCTTAAAACAGGTTTGATACAGCTGCAAGTCACCAGTAAACAGTCAGATAAGACTTATATCTTACAGACAGCCACTAAACTACTAGCTGCAAGATCACAATATGACTTAACATGAACATCATTCCCCTCCTGTCACCGATCGAGCCCTGTATGACGGCATCTGTCACCTGGCTATGAACAGGTGGATGAGTAACAGACTGGTGTCAACAGTAAATTACAAAGAGCAGAATGTTCCCCTATCACTTCTTCATTAGGAAGTGGAGTGGCAGCAGAGATGAGAGTAAATTACCCTCCAGAAAACGCGAGTGACAGAGTCGCAGGGAGTGAGAGACACACTGAGCGATGGATCACTTGTCTGTTTTGATGTCTGACTTAAAAGCACGGGGATCCCCGTGGTCCTGGGAGCAGCAAGTTTGGGTGAATGCAGCCTCAAATCAGTTTATGAAATCCTCCAAGTGATGTTGACAGATGAAAATGCTGTCGGTCTCCCTGTTTATGTCTCAAATGTTTGTTGAAAACACATCAAGTTGGATTTTGACAAATATTTACAGACTGACAGGGCTAAAGACATGTAAAGAATCCATCTGAGAGCGCATCAGTTGAGATCTCTCTATTTTTATCGCTCAATGTTTATCTTTTACTCACATCTTTCCCCCTGTTGCCTTCTCTGCATTGTTTGCGTGGTGCTGCTGCAGAGATGACAGCCCCGTGCACGTCTGTGCTGCTGTCTATCCGTCCATCTCTGTCTCTGTGCGTGTTTGGAGCCGGCTCGCCCAGGGCTCTGTGCCGTGGCAGTCAGCACATAGATGTTTACTGTGGCTTCAGATCACTGTGTGTGTGTGTGTGTGCCACTGTAAAGGGTAAAGCAATCCTCAGCAATGCATGTATTTGGTGTTCTGGGAGTCAGCAGATAGTGCACTCTCCTACCCTCCGTGTGTGTGTGTGTGTGTGTGGGAGGGCTACATGCTGTGACAGCAGTCAGTCAGTTGTTTACTCTGCAGATGTGAACCGAACCAGGAAGATGAAGGGATGCAAGAGGTTTGTGAAGAAAAGTGCTGTGGAGAAGAGAGGAGAAAGTGAAAGGGTCGGTAGAATTCACTGTGTGTGTGTGTGTTAATCTGGTTGTAAGAGGAAGAGAGATACAAAGAGACAGAGGAGGAAGCTGGAACAGCAACAGAATAACGATAATGTTGTAATACAGAGGCACAGCAAAACCCCACACACGTACAGCGACGCAGGTGGACATCTTTAGATACACTTACACACACTCAGAGCCACGGGGAATTTCGACGTGATTATTTTATGATTGCGGTGTAATGATTGCAGCTCGCGAGGCACTCTGCATCCTGATTCCAAGCATCCACATTAATTGGTGTGTAATCGTTCACTGATGCTTCTCAACAGTGTGTGCATGAGTATATGCATGCATAACCCCCCCACCCAGAAAAAAAAAAAAAAACCTCTAACAGGTGCTCAAGTATGCTTAATGCTTACTACAGTATGTGTCTGGGTTTAGATCTTGCCTCTCTGTGATTTCCTTGTACATTTTTTTCTATTTAATACATCGTGAATGTTAAATATTTACCTCTGTAGTACAGTCTTTCAACCGAACACATCCTGCTTCCACTTGCTGCTCCACAGACGCCGTGTTGCTCCACTCCCAGGAGGAATAATGTAGAAGATTCTGCAGTAATTTTTCAGCCAAGTCCACACAGCAGTCAGCAAAATCCTTTTTTGTCTCTAAAAGATTGCTTTAGGGAAAACCTACTATCTGAGTTGACAGCAATGAGTGGAGGCATTAATTGATCATTACAGCACTTTCTGTGTCAGAAATGGATATTGGCATTCAACACAAACTGCTAATCGTTGTAAAATTACGTCCCGTATAGACATTTCTGCCAGCTGTTGCTATGGATGGAGATAGCCAATGTAAATGTGGATGTTAGTCAGGCTGAGAACATTAGCTCTGCACTGATTATGACAACAGGCTTTGGCAGAAAAAAATGACATGAGTTTGATCCAAACTAAACCAGTTTTTCTGTGGCTGCCAATACTGAATCTGCTGGCTTGTGGTTACAACTCAACAAATATTAAATCCATTATTTTTTGTACTTTAGGCATGGAAATGTAAAATTGGAATTCTCCTCTTGGTAGCATTAAACACATGTGAGGACTGGGTTTAGGTGGAGCATGATGATTTTATGAAAAGAAAACAAAACGACTCAGTGGAGCAGAGGCTCAGGAGTTTACTTTGCATGCAAATCACCAAACCTGGATGTATAGTCTCATAGATCCACCAGCATGGCAGGAGGAGACTGCACTTGTTTGTGGGAAATTATTGTTGTTTTAATGGGATTTTAATGATCATGTTTCATATAGGGTCTCAAGTCCCACAGGATACACAGAAAACATTTCCTGAAATCTTTCTTTATACGGAAAAAAGCTACATCCCAAAGTACTTAACATGCACTTAAGCTTTCCTGCAGTTTACAAGTGAGTGAGTGCCAGCATTATGGCTCGCTTACTTCCACCTATTTCCACATGCAACATATAATTTGCGAAAATGTTCACTAATGCTGCACCTTTTTCAGTGGAGCTACTGTAGAAGCCTCCTTATGTTTCATGCAATCACCAGCAGTGTGGTAAAGCAGTTATTCGGTTAGCTCAGCCATGCCTGCACTCTGAAATAAATTCAGCATGATTTTTTTCAGCATATATGCAGCCTGTGTGTTGGCACCCCCAGCAATGGCTTTCCACTCATGCAGAACTAGTAACAGACACAGCTCAGTGAGCGTGGGCCAAACTTGTTTACTCATCATTAGTAGTTCACAGACAGGGCACATAATGCATATGCTTTTGTACACAATAAGCCAACAAAGCCCGGTGATCAAAGGTTAATGAACAATAACGCAAAGGTCAGCTTGGGTGAGATTTGGCAGAGAGCGGCTTCAAAGGGCAGACAGGAGGGAAGTGGTCCATTTCAGGTGGTAAAACGTACAACCTGTTGTGTTTTACATCAAAGAAATGCAGCAATGATAAATCTACCTTAGTGCTATTGATTCAACAAAGAGGATTCTTTTTTTTCAATGTTCCTTTTTCCTCTCACAAAGGGGCCAGAGACTAAAATCGGCGGTAGACTTGTGTGTCTAGACCTGGAAGTGATTCATTTTATTGCTCAGTTAGTGGAAGCTCAACAGAACAGGTGCTCGAAGGGCAGCCTCTTCATGCGCTACGCCACCCCGCTGCTGAACCTCGCTGTGGAAATAGCAGCGTATGGCTCTGAATCTCCAGACGCCAAGAGACCACATCCTCCTATATCGAGCTGCGCTTGGAGCATATGGATCACTGTACTATAAAACAAGAGGTGGCAGCGTACTTACCGGAGACAGAAGACACCTTTTAAATCAAGTCACAGCCCTTTCTCCTTCCAGTACCCTTCCTCACCTCCCAATGGAATCCATCTGGGATTATAAGAACCACATCTACATTCAGACACACTGCAGACGTTGTGAAAGAGTGTGTGTAGTTGTGTGTGTATAATTGAAAGGGAATATGTGTCAACGAGACAGAGGCTGTGGGTGAATCTGTGCTAGTGTGTGTGAATTCACCGGCTCAGAGCAAGTCACCTCCCTCTGACACTGGCCGCTCCACAGAAGCTCTGAAAAGCAGTAATGAAGAAGGGAAGAAAATGAGCAGGAGAAAGAGGCTGAGAGGAAATAATTAAACGGTTATCTCCAGATTCCTTTAATTAGTTCTCTGGCTCTAAACTAATCTTCCGCCTTTTTGCTTAGCTTAGCCTCTTTAGTTCACTGTGAGTCCACTCTTGCCCTCCACAATGGAGGCGGTTCTTGCCTTTGTCCAAGTCTTGTTACTGCCTTATGTTATTTCAGTCAGGGAAGAGGAATCATACTTTAATTAAAATATATTGTGATGCATACTACACATAATTTGTCTACTTATACTCTATCCATGTATTTTTAGCACATGCTCTTGTAGCAAAATCACTTAGCTTGCATTATAGAAATTCTTTATTATTATTCATGAGGATACCAGAATGAATTGGTAAATCCTCAGTTCTTGCAATACAATGATCTTAGGTAATGAATTTCATTATACTACATTACAACAGGCATTATAAATATAATGATGTACAATGAAGGGATTCTCGTCCAACTTATTGTGCTGCGACACAAAGAGACATGGCTTCCAATGCTGTTGCATTCTCACATGCATCACACAGTGATTGGAGGGACAGAGCACAACAAACACACCCTCTCTAACTCACTCAACAGACAATGTATGTCCCTGGGGTCGATTTAGCTCTCTGTTTCTTGTCCTTGATTACACACACACAGGGAGCGCAAACATCAACCCATCCATTTGTAACTAATTACTCCAGCCTTGGTTTTTCATCTCAAGGTGATGCTGTCTTTGTTGTCTTCATGAAAGCCCTCAAACTCTCCAGCTTGTGGACTTGTTTGTGCTGTTGGTTAGTGGTCACATTACCCTTGTGAAATTGAGTTGTGGTATTTATAAAACCACTCATGTTTGCATTTTAGCTCTCTTTTAGAATAAATTTCCTTTGTTTGATGTAATGTTTGCTTTCATTTCCTTATTGAAAATGAATTTTGTGATTTTAATCTAAATCTTGAGCAGCTCATTAGCATCTTTTTAAATCTCCTGATTCTATTATAATCCATCTGATGTTAGCCTTATGTTGCCAATCTCTCACCTGGGTGGAATTGACAATATCTATTAGGAGTTAACAGCTCTCTGCGGATACCATTAGTATTGCCAGAGGACATCCAGAGATGGTAATTATTACCTGAGCAGCTCTGTGAATTTCATCTCATCCAGCTGAAACGGCCATTTTTAGTAATTTCCCCCAGCTGCCCCGATATAAAGTCCAACAGAAATTACCTACTGATTCCCAGAAAACTCTGGGGTTGCCCACGACACTTTTTCAAACCACCTCAGTATTTTCAGCCACGTCTTAGTGATTACCAGAGCCTGGGAAATGAAGGAATAATTAGATTTGCCTCGTACAAAGCAGTTTTGCTGATGCAGTATGTTACATATCAGATTTCTAAGGCCCTGTAGCTAGAAACACAAATGTGTCGTGTTCAACAGCGTCATATCTCCATGTTTAAAGTTTAGAGCAGGAAATGGACAGCCTGTATACACCTACGATGGTAGAGGCCACTTTGAAATGTGCTTGTTGAAATGTTGCTCAGCGATATCAATTAGCCAGACAGTGTCCACTTCAGCTCCACTGGGTTTCTTGACAGAGGTGAGACCCTCTCATATTCCCTCATGATGGAGCAAGAGAGGGCACCGGGCAGAGACATACAGATGGAGCGAGAGAAATGGTGTGTGTGTGTGTGTACAGTTTGTGTGTGTGTCCTATGTTCTTTGTCCCTGTTTGGCCCCTTTGAGTCCACCAAGAGATTGGGAAGAGAAAAAAGCCAGTTGCTCCGAAAGTAATTTTAGCAATATTACTGCACCAGTTGGTACACGTACTGTAGGTGTGTGTTTGTTAGTGTGTGTATGTGTGTACAAGTCCTGGAGTATGCCTGTGTGTGGGGCTTATGTCAGCAGGTGTATGTGTGTTTTCGCTGTGATTTTATGGGTGCATGTTTGTTTATGTGTGCATGTAAGTGACTTTATGTGTGTATATCTGCGAGGGTATGTTTGTCAGTGTGCGTTTTGTGTCTGTGCACTGTTTTGATGTGTGTGTTTTGTTGTTTTCTGAAAGTAAGAATCTGCCTGCGCGACTTAAAAGCACTTTCAAGTCCCTTCACCGTTCTGCTCCAGTAACTTGAGAGTTTTTTTTGTCTTTCTACGCTCATGGTTTTCTTTCTTTCTTTTCTTTTTGTTGTTGCTTGCAGAAGGCCTCCGAGGTCTGGGTTAAAATAAATTAGAGCATTGCAGAAATCGAAAATTTGTTGAACTCTAACACAGCACATAGAGAGCTCTGTCTTTGAGATCCAGCCCAAAATATCTCTTGATGGAAAACCACACAGTGGATTAAATAATTTGGACACAAAACTACACACATGACCAGACATGCACATACAGTACTACGGAGTTCAACAGTCTGGTGCGTTTCCGCTGCTGAAAAAGAATAAACAGATATTAAAGCGTTAAAGAATTACTGATAGAAATTAGTGTTTTGCAATGAATATACACAAACACATCTCCAGTAAACGACAGGTTTTATTAGAGCCTCTAATTAAAGCACCAGTCTAAGTGAACTTTGCTCCTTTCATTTAGATTCAGTCGTCTTTCAGAAAAAGAAAAAACACACATTCACCATTATATAAACTGTCACTTGGATGATTTTTTGAAAAGGCTTAGCGTAGCTTAGTGGCTTTAAGCTCAAAGTGCCATTTGTAAGAAATTAGATTTACAGTCAGCGATCAAAGCAAACTTTAACTTTGATGTTGTCAGCTTTCTCATGATCACATCCAAAACATTGTATGTCGATGCAAAACTGTGAAGGAAATGAGACTCCTTATGTTTAGTCAGCAGATAGAGGAGGTAAATGAACACAAGCCATGAAACAAAACTTACGAACATGGAGAAACATTGCAGGCAGGGATGAGTGACATTTTGTCATTTCTTCTGAAACATACAGGGAAAGTGGGCGTGTCACAACTTGGTGATCTTTTTTGTACATTTTGAAACGTGAAATGAAATAAGACCCAATTAGAAATCAGCCTTGTACAGTATAATAGTTCCTCATGAGGGTTTAATCCTTAATCCAAATTTGAACAGAAGCATGTCACGGTGAAACTGAATGCCCAGAAACTGACTGAATTTGAAAGAAACAAAAGTGTTTGACAGGGGGAGCCAAAAACTGGAGAGCTAGAGAAGAGAAATGCCTGCAAGGCAGTTTGGCAGGTAAGCGCCCACATCCTCCTGTTATTTGGGGAACACACTTCACCTGAATCACAAAGTGTACTGGTTCTTTTCATTGTTCAGGTCATTTAGCCTCATTTAATCCCATTAAGTAAATTACACTATCAGTGTCACAGACAGTAGGTGTGAAAAAACAGGATTTTAATGTTAAAGTAACAACAGTGAAGAGTGCTGTTAGCAAGTCATAGAACATTATGCTGATGCTGAAGCACACAGGTGCTCTACAATAGGTTTAAAATATGGAGCCTGAAAATAGAAGTAATGAATGGAACATGACAAATAGTGTCTCCTAAACTTAAATCCATTGCAGCCACTCAGGCCTGGCTCCTCCTGCTCTGCATGGTCCACTTATCAGAAGGTCATTGTATTCATGGTCCAGTGGCTCTCTGTCTTTATTCAAGTGTTTTATTTTAAATGCATGCCTCCTTATTGAATGTTTAGGTCTGGGTGCATAGTTATTTACCTCATGCAAATAGTGAGTCAGGAGAAGGTGGATGATTTGAGGTCGCTGCTGTGTGAGAGTCCAACTGATGGGTGGAATAAATTTGTAGTTGGAGGACTTTGTGTGACTTTGAGGTGTTCTCTCTCCTGTCTAGTAGAACATTGCTGAGATACGGCTCTTGTGCTGGACCTAATACAAAAAGCGCCTCGCTTATACACGCACACATGCACACACACACACACACACACACAGACGCAGACAGACAAATGAGTCCTGCTGTCTTCCACCTGGCAGGATTGGCAATTGAGCGCAGGCTGATGAACTTACTGTGGATGTCTTCGGTTACTCTCAGCCTTGCTGCAAATAAATCAAACTTAGATAACTGCACATGCGTGTGGCATGGACAGCCACTCACGCCATCCCTCTTTCTCCTCTCTTGTCTCCTGAGGTAGAAATACACACCCTTCCACACTCTCTCTCTCTCACACACGCACACGGCCTAACAGGCTAATGGCTGGTGAGCTGGCAGAGGCTGATTAGCTGGGAGTGAATGGGGCAGAATTACAACTCTTCCTGCACAGCGATTGCATTGTTGCTTCGACAACGATCCATGTCGGATGGATGGCTTGAATGCTGAGACGCGGGAAGAGTAATCGGTGCGCTCCATCTGTCTCTTTGTCCGTTAATTTCTCTCAAACCAGTCTCTGATTCCTTCTTTTTTTTATTGTCTCTGTGTTATCTTGTCTCTTGCTTTGCTGTCTCCCTCTCTTGTTGCTCGACTATCCTGTCTACGTTTGACTATCCTTTTCCTGGGGAGATGCAAGTAGCTTATTTAGCTACAACTTGCCTTGATCATGGTAAAAATGTTCCAGACATGCCCTCGTACTTTTCTTCTTACCATATAATTTCCTTTTCCTCCTTGTCTGTCACTGTTCACCCTCTCTGCTTATGCTTCCATCTCTCCTGGCCTCTCTATTCTCCTTCTCCACAATCCCAGCATGTGTCATTTTTCTGTGTTTGCTCCCAGACTTAAAAGGCACAAATTCACACAGTGGCACTGATGCGAAATTACAAACTGAATTTTGTGGCTTTACGGAGACCATGAAAAAAAGAGAAAATCCCTCAGCAATGTCACTGAAACTAGAGTTTAAAGGCTTTCACTCAACTCTGGTAAATTGACATCAGATTTAGATTTTGCTCTTGATGTTTATTGTCTCTAAACCATTTCTGCTTTTATAGAGGATACAAAGAGAAAGATTGGAAGAGGTATATGATAAAACATTGAGCAAGAGCAGACGTGCATGTTTCCCCTGTGGGTTTCCAGCCTTTTGTTTGCATCTCAGAAAGACTTCTTTTTGCTCCTCAAAGTTCAACTTCAGTTTGGTATTCAGTAATCTTCAAGAATTTGCTGTGAGGATGTCGAAGCATTGGCCCAAAATGGAATAATTTATGCAGCAAGATGTAAATTTGTATTGACTGAGGCCATAGAAAATGAATAACAGCCTGAAAATGAAAGAAAAACGAGAGAACTCATACAGTGCACTGTTTGAAGACAGAGTGACAGACACATGGAGTCAGATGGGTGATGTGCAGTGACTCACATTTCCTCACTATTTCCTCTAGGAAATCCAAGCTCTCGTCATCTGATGCAATCCACTTGTCTGAACCTTGTTTCATATAAGATATAACCTCGGACTGCTTTAATTCACTGCCGCAGCTGATGTGAAAAGAAAAGTTGCACCTATCCAAGTCGGGAGCTTCTCTTACATCGCCTGCCCTCATATTTACATCTAAATGACTGTTGATGGTGACAGAGGTGGCGCAGGCACGGTTATACGCCGGAGTTACCAGTGGAACTTGACAAATGATGGGTAATGTCTTAGGGTTGGAGGCATTTCCGACACCAACTTTAACAAACGTAGCTGTGTCTCCATAGTTCGTCTCTGACAGAGTAATTTATTCCTACTCCGCCAGCACGGAACCACGGATTTAAAAGTTTCACCACTTACCCGGGCCTCAGAATGAAACTGTTATTATTCAAAAGAGAAATGGGAATTTATGCAGGCTTAGACATGGCCTTACATCTTCACTTACTTTTTTCCCCTCTTTCCCTCTCTTTGTATTCTCCTTTTTTTCCCTGTTTGCTGGTTTTGTGTTTTTCATTATATGTGCATCTCTCCTGCTTCTGTACTGCGCTTATGTTTAATTTGTCTTGGGTGCAGCTCAGCCTGCCTTTTTCTGCATCTCCTTTCTCTGGTAGTCTCTCTTCACTGAGGGTTCAGACTATGAACATGGCATAAATCAGTTTGTATTGATCATGTAATTCAAGTGACCAAGACTGACATTGGCTTCATACACATTTTATTTTGATTTTCACAAGGAGAACCAGCATAATGTATGGAAAACATTGCTTTTAAGATTATAAATAGCTTCTTTTGCAAAAGTTTGGCAGTTTTGAGCTGATGAGGTACTTCAAAGAGATGTGCATCTCAGAAATTGCTTGCACAAGATGTCCAATCGTCTAGACTCCCAAATTTCTCTTTTTTTCCCTTCTTGTCTTTCCTCTTTTAGATTCCCATCTAAAATTATCTGCTGCTCTCTTTGACGGGAAGATCATGTGCTTCATGTGATTTTCAGCATTATCGCCAGATCTTTCTTTAGAGTGTATTCCCACTTGTGATATCTAGTGAGACTTTCCGCTTGCCTTTGCAGAAATGGTGTTGAGCTTTAATAGCTGCAGCTGGTGACACCTTCAGCGAGAAAAGCAAGAGACAAAGTGCACGTGAGGCCTGAGGAATCCTGACTTCCTCAGGGCTCATGTGCACCATTTTGTGGCCAGATCTTTTCATTGACTGGCCACGAAATGAGATCTGATCTTCATTGAAGTCACAAGTCTTGACAAACACAATGTGCTGGAACTAATTTCACACAGATACTGTATCATCAGTCACTTCTTGTAGCCGATGACGAGTCCTGCACAATGTTCAAGATGAGTTTGGGCTGTTCTTTATAGCTGCTTCAGTTTAAGCATAAATCAGCTGAATGTTTTTGTTAATATAAGTCCTAAATAGTCCTATTTTCCGTCACCAATCACTTACATGGAGTGTTTCGGCCGAAACCCGGGTCTCTCAGTCACTCTGCTCTGCTGTAAATCCAGGAGCAAACTTTCCTTTTGGGATACAAGCGATATCCAATGAGGAGAGAGAACTGCATGGGCTGTGTGTGCAGCCAAGGGATGTGCGTGAATGTGGTGATGTAGGGACGAGGACCAATAGATGCATGACGAGGGCGGGGCCTGCTACTCATGGTGCGTTCAAGGCAACCCGTAACTCCTGAACTGGTACGAGTTCACAGGTCGGAAGTTACGAGTGGCCGTTATAGTGCACTTTCACAGGCAACGGGACGGTAAAAACACGAGTTACGGGTTACCTGGAACGCTACAAAGTCATAAGTCGTGACTTGAAGCCGTAATTTACGTTTTCAAAAGCCTGCCTGGAACGCAGCATTAGCCAAAACAACCGGATCGCTGACCTATGCTTTAATGTATTCTTAGGATGTGAGTGTTTCTCGTCAGGTCACTCCACAGTCGTCCAACAAACGGATTTTCTTTGTTTGAAGTCATTCTGTGGTAGACTTACTTTGATGCTGACACAGTGTCCTGCTGCATCACCCAGCTTTTCCACAGCCACCCTGACATCATCCCGCTCAAACTTGGGAATTAATTTCCCATGAGAATTACGTCCAGCGCTTGTCAAGGCGCAGCGGCAATACAGCCCTAAATCCCCACACTGGGCTAATATTTTTCATGTTGCTGAGCAGTTTTCTCTTTACACCACGAATTGACACAACATACATAGTGCTGCATGTTCTTCCCAGGTGGTTCAAGGTTAGTTTCATCAGCCCATGAAACATTTTCCCTGCAGCTTTGTGAAGTGTCAAAGCGTTCTTTGGAAAACTTCAGACATGTACGTGATGTTTCGTTTTTGAAGAAAAGAAGCAGCTCCATTGATTGCTTGAAGACTTTAGCTGTTACTCTGAGGTGCATTGTTACAATACTAATCATTTTGCATTGTTCTTCTGGTATTGTCTTAGTTCTTCTGGCTGAATGATCTGGATTTATACAAGGTTGTATTCAAGATCATGACTTGACTTGTTGGTTATTGTGATTAAGATGAAGGCTGTATTTTAAGAGAAAACCTATGCAGGAATGTAGATAATTTCAAAAGGTTCACTTCCTTTCTTTTGCCACTTTAAGAACATATCTATAGGCTTGTTTGTAGTGTATACAGTACACGCACAAACACACACACCCCGGCATCAAAGGGCAAAGACATCCATGAGAAGTCTAGGATACTGTTAGGCTGTAAATGTAACACTTGATTCAAGTGTGAATATGTTGCTGACGATTTCGCTCCTGCAAACTTAGATTACCGTCACTGTTAGACGTGATGATGGAAAGAGAGATGATGGTGAAAGGGAGAAGAGCAAGTGAGAGAACATCCTAGACAAGATGGAGACGAGGGAGGGATAAAGGAGGCAAGAATTATAATGAATGAAGAGGTGTGGTAAAAATGAATGGGTTCAGGAGAAAAGGGGAAGCCTTGAAAGAGCAGGAATTATTTGCGCCTAACTTACAAAACAGGATATCGCCACCTTTCAGGATGACACATGAGCCCCAAACAGCTCAATGCCATCCCTTAGTTATGTTATAATCATTTCCTTTCACATACATTTTAAAGAAATACAAATTTGCAATTACATAAATACAAACATACACAAAAAGAAAATTGATACATAAAAAGACAGGAGGTAAATGCACACTGGCTGACGCTGGCCGAGCTGAGGCGCCTCAATACCTAATATTTTTAAGTGAATTCTAAGAGAAAGTGGAAGTCACTGCTATAAAGCCAAGATTGGGGTGAGCCATCCAACCTGACCTCCTCCCTCAGAGGTTCTGTGGTGCAATAACAATGTCTCACCACTTCCACCTTTGCCTCTTTGAGACATTGATTGTAATTCACACGGCAACAGGATGTCAGATATTTAAAGGTGGGTCATGTGGATCGTGACAGACACTGTTTTCTCCAGGTGAGAGTAAAAAAGTAAAAAGGACAAGAAGTCCACAACGCCACCGCACACTGACATGTGCGACCTCTCTGTAAACATACACTCGGTAACGTATTGAGCACCATTATCACTTAAATATTGCGGATCACGAAAAGGTGACCTCGGCTTTAAGTGACTACTTTGTACTCCAGCCCTCTCACTGTTTCACACATACAGTACTTTAACAATTTAAACTTGGTTAAAAATTCAAACGGAGGTGAAGTAGAGGTGAACATTAATATTGCAGACCTATACAGGAACCTCCAGCCTTCGTCTGTGATCATATGAAACCTTCAGCCCTCTCAGACTCACGCCAGATGTGCATGTAAAAGAATATTTCTGCTAAAGTATTTTAATTACCAGCCCTGTTGGGAGGAAGTGAGGGAAGAGAAGCATTAAGAAATGTGTAACAAGTTTTAAAACACCCTGAATACAAACTAAGCAGTGTTTTAAAAGGGGAGAGCAGTGCGACAGATACATTTTCACTCATTAACATTCTCAATGGTTGCACGTTGCAGCATTTGTTAACAGCTGACAGGAAGTAAAACTTGGACCTAAACACTTTCCTGGCAACACAATCCCAATTAAAATGGTCCATTCAGTTACTCTTGTTGTGTTTACAAGCTGGTGGGATGTTCCAAACATCTGGGACTGCCATGCTGGATGCCAAACCTGGGAGACAAATGATAAACAAACACTGGCAACCGGCAGCTTCAAGTAATTTAAAGCAATAGTCTACTCAAAATCTTTTGATACACACACCTTCTTTGAGTTTGAAAAGTGGCTAAAAAATGTTTTCCACTTCCACCAGCGTGGGAAATACTGCATTGTACGATAAAATTGTCAGTTTGTACTAAAAGAACAACCACTCATTTCACCCCATTTAAACCATTCTCAATTCTTTAGCTGTCTCTCGGTGGTTTACAGCCGTTTTAATGCCCAAGTATTACATGTAGCTGCATCCAGGGTTCATACAAAACAAAACATACACATGTAGCTGCCAGTAAGAGCTCAACTTTAAATTGCACAACTCTTTTTCTGTGTGTATGTATAAATGCAGGAACAGCAACTCAAAAAAACAAAAACAAAAACATAAAGCTCTCCCCACGCTGACTTAGCTTAGCTCAGGGAGGCAATAAGGCAGGGTGACAGGGAAACGCAAGACACTTTAAAACAGATAAACACAGCAAGATACACTCCATAACGTACCAGACAATGACTGAATGATGCCAAGATAAACTGAACAATTGAACGTACTGTACATTTAAAGTCTATGGAGGTAAATCTACTGCATAAAAATGTCTATTTCTGCTTTATCTGTATTTTTTGTTTATATTCTGTCATTTGGTCAGTACAGTGGGATGTCGGTCAATAATAGCAGCAAACTGCCCCTCCTGTTGCCATGGTGAGTTTGATATCAGGAACTTAGCCCTTCTCCTGAAGCGGAAAGGAGTGGAAGCAACTTTAGGCTTATTTACCATTTGTTTGTTGGCAGAGAGGCACAAACAAACAAACAAACAAAAAACAGCTGTGTGTGTGTGTGTGTGTACAGTATTTCATCCACCTATCAGCATCTGCACTATTTTTACTGTCATAAAGAAAAAAGCGTAGAATGCGTAACCTCTGTCACCACACTGTATTTGCAGCCTGTATTCATACTGAAAAATGAAGGACACAATATTGTATGTCCTCATAACAGTTTTTTCTGCCATGACTTCAGTCTATATCGTAGGTCTTATTCTCTATCTCTTTCTTTCTCTAATGCTTTCTCTTCTCTCATTCTCCCTCTCTCTCACATGGAATTGTTACCCTTTGATGTGAGATTTTTGAGGTTAATATTTTAATTCATGCATCAGTTTAATTAAAGAAATACATGATTCATGTTTTTTCCTACTTTTTCTCCATAATTTTAGGCACAGATGCAAGAGATGGTATCTGTGCTGTAACTGCAGGACCGCCTCACTCACTCACTGTGGATACATTTCATCACGTTTTATTTATTTGAACAGATGGCAACCAAAGTACCTAAACACTGACAGACAACCAGTAAACTATCTGGTTAAAATGAAAGAGGTGAGCATTACTCATGCATTGATTTTGTAAGGGGGGAAAAAAAATCCATTCCTCACAAATTATTTATTTAGTCGTTTGGTTGAATTCATTACTTGAATGTGCTTTTTTGGTTTTGACTGCTGTGTTGCTATGGCAGCAGAGATGGAGTGGTGGAGGAGTGCAGGCGCGGAAGAGGAGAGGGTGGTGTTCCTGCTTGTGCAGAGGAGAAAGTTTACGGCGTAAGATGTGGTCTCCGGCCGGAGTATTCCTCATCGCTTCAGGGGAAGTTTCTCCTCATTTACTTTCTCTTGAACTCCTATACACAGAATCACACCGGCAGTGTGAACATGTGCACATGACCAGTGTTAATTCAATATCATAGTCTGAGAGAAAAGACATTTTGGCCACTGGCCAGTGCAAGTTTTGTTTAATGTCAGTGTTTGATTTCAGGCTAATATTCAAATTACAATAGAAAACAAACAAAAAAAACCCTGTGGTTCCTCGAGTGTAAACAAAACAACAGAAAAATGGTGTGCACCTGTTCCTCTAGGATCCTCCAACCCTGTTCTAAATTCATGAGGTAGGAAATACAAGGAAATGTGCTGCTCAACAAGCAGTGTTTCACTGCGTGTGTTACTTCCGTCTATGTGTGTGTGTGTGTGTTGTGTTAGTGGTGGTTGATGCTGGACTCGCATGGCACACGCCTGCGGCTGTTCTTACAGCACAGCGGAACGCATGAAGCCTCCAATGAAAGAGAAAAATATATGGCTTTGTCTCTCCACAGTCCTACTTGTCTCACCCTCGCCTTTTTAAAAAAAAAACTTTTCCAGCGCGCATAGTTCTCTCTCTTTCCTGCAGGAAGTCTATTGATCTCCCCTTCCTTCTCTCTACTCACGCATCTTAATCTAATGATGTGTTGATAGCGTATTAGGAGAGCTGATGAGATCCCAGCACAGCAGGTGACATTATTAACTCAGGTATCTCAGGCTGCAACTGTGTTCATGTTGCTCCACCAGGAGCACATGCACATGTTTTTGTTTGTGTAGATGTAGCTGGCTGTGTTGTGCCGATTACCCTTCACGTTTGAGGATTTTTTGTGTTTTAATGTCAAACTAAGTGAGTTTTCACATAGCTGCTTTCACTTCAGATCCCACCTACCGTTTGTACGGGGGGCGGCTTTGGAGTTTGTGCTGGGTTTTCAACTTGTAATCGTACGGAGACACACAGGATAAGGAGGCAGTGCTTGTTTTGAAACCCTTCGGTTTTTTCCAAACTCAGACTTGTTTTCTGAGTCTAAAAGATGAAAAAGATGAAAATGACAAAATGAGACAGATATGAGGCAACACTGTGGTCATGCATATTTGTGAACATGAAAGGTTGGAGTGTGTGTGTGTGTGTGTATATGTGTGGCACACATGAAAGGGCATCTGGATGTGTGTATCTGTGTCTCCCTGTGCATATTTTGATGTCCTGATTAGCAGTGTTTATATTTAGATCATAGTAATCCGCACAAAGTCTGTATTACCCAAGGCACTTACACACACACACTCATCCGTGCACACACGCGTGCAAAGTCATCCCTTTGTCCTCCTCATCAACTTGATGACAGAGTGAAGGAGAGAGTGCATAGAAGTAGAGACAATTAGAGTGATAAAACCATTGAAACACTAAGAGAGCTACTTAATTTCCACAAAACTACAGAGTGAGAACATAGCCAACTAATTTGAGGAGGAGATTCTTAAGCCTGAAACAAGTTTCTCAAGGCCAGTCTGGTGTAGCCTATATTTTGCTCCATTTGAAATTCACTCTTTCCCACTGGATTTTTGTGAAAATCATAAATGTAGATACTTCCTGGCTAACAGGCAAATATCTATAGATTAACAAGGGCGTATCTTTTTCATAAAGTTCTGTAATTGAAAAATCAGATTGACCACACAGAGGCAGACGAGCGTAATCTAGGGAATAAATGGCACTTGACATGAGGTGAACTTTTTTCTGAGAGTTTTTTAAATTTTATTTTATTGAGGGATTCAAAATAGCTGCAACAGTGAGAGTTCTCTTTTCTTTGAAAACCTTCACACACTCTCAAATGTCAGCTTTGTGTCGTTTGGTTGTTAACAAACTGTGATACACAACGAGAACCTGTAAGCTCCCCCTGCTGATGGCTTCATCACCTGATACTGTATGTGTGTGTGTCTATTTGTTAGTGTGTCATTCCTCCCTTTGTGTTAGGTTTCTCTGCACCTAAATGTCAGTACGTGTGAGTGCTGCTGTGCACACAGGCCTGTATTTGTGCACATTCTGCATTTGTATAATAAATCCCTGCAGTGTGATGGCCTTAAGCCCTATGTTCCCTCAGAGTCACTCTGAAGAGACAAATCCCAAGGCTTAGGCAAATGACACACACTTACACCTACACACACACACATGAACACACACATATAGAGGCATATTGTCTACAGCTGTATGTCACTTCTCCTTTGCAGCTGCTGCTGCTGCTGCATCTTACACCTGTGTTTCCCTCCTCTCCTCTCCTCTCCTCTCCTCTCCTCTCCTCTCCTCTCCTCTCCTCTCCTCTCCTCTCCTCTCCTCTCCTCTCCTCTCCTCTCCTCTCCTCTCCTCTCCTCTCCTCCGCTCCCCTCCTCTCCCCTCCTGGTCTTTTCACTCTGTCTGTTTCACTGGTTTGCAGTCATAGGTTCACTGAGGCATAAAGGTAAAATGGCCTCCTCATGGAATGGAAGGGCTGATGATTTTGGAAACACCACACTGAGTGCCAACACGCCCTCACACACACACAGACACATACACACGGATAACATGTAGAGCCTGCCAAAGCTTTTCTGGCTTATTATATTATACTTTCTCCCCTATGGTGGGAATGACCATATGTCTTCGTGTGGCTACACTCATGGGTGTGTGTGCGTCAGTGTTAGTTTGCGTGTGCGCCTTGTTGCGTACGCGTGTTCCGCGACACCCTGCAATGTGTTATTTCCCAGTGCGTGCATGTGTGTGTTCAAGCAGGGAGAGAGGCTGTGGCGGAAGGCTTGTAAACTGTGGAAGTTGGAGTGGAACGTATTTCCACCCAGGAGCTCCGACTGGCCTTTTCAAAATAAAACATCCTCCTTTTTTTTAATGTAACAATCCCTTCGAATGATTATATCTGGGATGAATGTACATGTAGTTCCATCAGGCAAAAGAGAAGAGATTAATGTGGAAAACCTTCAACATAGTTTTGGTTTAATAGCACATTTTCATAGGATATAATCAGTGAAATATTGAGCAATTAACATTACTGTAGGTAATTGTTGTTTTTTACAATGGATGTTTCAGAGAGGGGCCCTTCAACAACTATACTCCAACTAATTAAACTGCCTGCTTTTGAATGAGCTTAATTGGTAGTGCAGCTGTCTGTCCAACTGCCAGGAACTGACAACTAGATAATCACTCTGACTGGAAGGCATAGGGATGTAAAGCAGAGGATCATTATTCCACTCAACTATATTGCTGTTCACCAGACTTGCACAGACGGTTGTCAGTGCTCAATTTTCCCTCCGTCTCTCTCTGTCTCTTCTTATAGAAAGCGAACAGAGCAACAAATTGTCTTACAAAGTCAAAATTTTGTGAATCTACTTCATTATCAACTGAACCATGGGTATCATTCTTGAAGCTTTCTGAAGGTATGTGAAGACAAATGGTTCTGGTAGTCCAGCACAGTTGGACTGTGTGGTGTGAACTTCATCTTCCTTTGAGTCCTTCCTTTAATTTTTTCCTACTCCAATCTGTTTATTCTCCATGTTGTATATAAAATATGAAGACAACTTGAATATTTTCCTGCTTGAGTCACAAGTGATTTGCTTCAGTTGACTTATTGTCGGTGTTTTATTGTCTGCATCAATAGGAGTCCCTGTCTCAGAGTGATATTGCTTTGTGCGTCCTCTTTTCATACATTCTGCCCGTACTTTTGTTTGTGCAGGATAAAAGTCCACAGAAGTCCAATATCTCCTTTTAAATTGCAAACTCTACAATATCAAACAATGCGCTGCATCCGCCTCTGGTTTAATGACCCAGTTCCTCTGTAGGTTTTCAAAGTTTCATTTTATGGTGAATGCAGCAAACAGATTCGAATCCACTTACTACAGTGAGCACACGGTCTGAACCCAAGAACCAATTAATCACCAGTGTAGCCCTGGCATACAAGCAGAACCAGTCCTACCTATTACCAGGCGCAGTGGGATGTGCTAGTGGTTTGGTTTCAAACACCTGCGATTTTTTCCTGCTGTTGCATTTTGTCTCACTAAACCCACACCTGCAAGCCTGACAAAGAGAAAGACACGCGAGTGGGGAGAGAAATCAGCGAGAGACAGACAGATGTAGAGTTAGAAAGATGAGCAATGTGGGAAGGGGGTAGGAATCTCATCAGGTCCTGTTCTCCTCACTTTTCGCTCGCTTTTACGAGCAGTGGAGGCAGACTCAGCCCTGCAGTCAATTGCAGGTGCTAGTCAGACTATAAATGGAGCAAGGATGTAATGTTCCCCTTGCAGGAGAATACCAATGAAATACAATTTCAGTAATATGTTGAACACTCCACAAACAATAAAGTTTGTTTCCAGACTTCCAGACTTGGCTCATGTCTGAATGAAGTATTATTTCCTTCCCTTTTAGTCAGAATGTATTTTCTCATTGACCTAAGTTGACGCTGACTCGCTATTCAGTGTTAATTATTAATCATTTTTGACTAAGGTAGAAAATTAGCTTCCTTGGCTCAATTTCCATTTCAATGGTGTGGATGTTTCCTCCAGTTAACCACTGGTTAACTTGTCTTCCTTAGTTACAATTAACCCTCAAGCCTTATTTTGGCCCCATACACTTAAATGGATAATGAAAATTCAGTCATTCATTCAGAAAACAACAAGTCACTGGTGTAGACAAAAGCCATTTTCTCATTTCTGTTGAGTTTGTCAGCTGAAGAGACGAGTAACTGCTCGCTAATCAAGATGAAGTTTACTCCATGAATTGTCTCCATGACTTTTTATGTGAAGCTGAAAGTGGAAGAACTTTATCTCACTTTAACTAGTGCTGAGCCATTGACTTGCAACAGAATGAGCCCTTTTCCTTTGTGTTGCAGTGAAATTAGTCGCTCACTGTGGACTGTCATGGGAATTACCTCCATCCTCCACTGACAACAAGATGAGCTTTGTCCTATTGATCTACAGCGCTGCCACCTCCCCTCACTGATTTACACTCTAACTGTCTGTGGCTGGACGTGCTCTGATGTATCAAATCTCCTCATCACTGTAGAAAAGTATGGAGGAGATGAATCTAGTTAACACCAATTATCTTATTATCTTACTTATTAGAAGAAGACAGGTGAAGTGAAAAAAAACTTTTCTGAAGATAGCTCAGAAGTGAATATCATAAAATGGTTTTCATTTTAATACAAAGAAGATATCCTCAGGTTTAGCACTGATCTGTTTAAAATCTTTTTATGATCCCAGACGAGTGTAATGACTTATCCCTGCTGTCCTCCCTCTCTGGTACACTACAGGTGTGAAACGGCAGCGGTGCACACGGAAAACACAACATCACATAATGACAGCGGAGGCTGCTCAGCTGTGTTCTCCTTACTAGAGTTTTCACAGCTCTTTGCTGCCGTTTCCTCTCAATCCACTCTGATATCTCTGTTTTTTTACGCCTCCCTTCATGTCGATGACGGCTGTTGGCATTATGTTGCTGGGTTGCAATATCTCAGTAACAACTTGAGGGAATCTGTTCAAACCTTCACTCGAGGATGAGCTGATTAGATTTTGAGGGTCACTGTGACCTCACAGAAAACACAACTTAATACTTTGTTTAATTCTCTCTAACCACATAAGTCTGGACAGATATACAGTAAATTGTAGCTTGACTGGTTGGCAGAGGTATAAAATCACAGGAGGTAATTCTTGTTTTACTTCCCGTCTCCCTTTCTTTCAGTGATGCTCTTTTTTTTTCTTCCTCTCGACCTCACCGTCTCTCCCTCTCTCAACGTCAGTGACCCTCACAAAATTTGCTGCCCTAACTCGCGCCAGCATTGTAATGCTGAACCTGAGAGAGTACAGTAGACCTCTCGAGCCGTGGAGTGTCAAGTGCCAGGTCGTACACTTTATTAAAATACCAGTGTGTCTTAACAGGTCAGCAGGTACGCCAGGCTGGATTGAATTCATGGCATCAACACTTCACACATAAATTTCAAGAGGAGGAGAACAGAGAAGAGCAAGCTGCTCTTGTTTGATTTTGAAACTCTGCTTTTTGGACTGGTATTTTGTAATGTATAAAAGATAAAAACAACAGGTGATTCATGTCAAACTCACAAAATCAAACCCACAAAACAAACAGTTGCATGCAATTCTTTATCAGAAGTTATGGCTTCTTCAGGACACTTTCAAGTCAAGGAAGATGGAGATTCCCATGGCACTGTGAATACACCACGGAGACAATGACAGAACCTTTGAACCAAATGGAATAAAACCCTGGATGTAATGTTGTCATTAAAATTACATGAGGAAAGGAGGAGGAAGAAACAATATATTGACCATTTTGTGGCACATGGTGCAGGGCATGAGACAGTAACTCTCTCCACAGCAGAGCAAGTGAAGGTGGTGTTGTGGTCGCACTGATCCTGGGTCAGATTACATGGAGATAAGACATGAAACAGGAAGTGTAGATTAAAGGTTTTATCAAGCCCCAGTGGATACGTTATAATCTACTGTACCTACTAGGTGTTTAAATGCATTGTGAAATGATACAGGAGACAGCGAGAACTTGTCTAGAGAAGCTTGTATTTTTTTGCTGCAGCCCTCTGTGGTGACACTGATGCCATGACACTGGTGGGATGTGATGGAGAAGAAGTGCTCTTTCAGTATTAATGCGTCCTTCAGTATAACACGCCAGCCGAACGGTGCCATTTGATGCATGTCAGTTTACACCAGTGGCACACATCAGATGCGTGACACAGACAGAGGAAGCAGACGAGGTATGGCAGCCAGGATATGCCTATCTGGGGACGAATGTCATAAAATATTTAAAGCGATGTGTGTGGGAGTTTTGATGCTTGACATACAGCGCCGGTGTATGTTTTTCCCTTTGTGCCAGTCAAAGCCTTGAATTAAGTTATCATGATATAATAAAATTCAAAAACCATGTGTGTCTTTATCGAAGTGATATGTTTACAGCTCATCGTTGCCACAGAGCTGGTAGATTTAGACTCAAGCACCACAGTCATCACCCAGGCTTTTATTCAAGAACCAAAGTGAAGACATTAGATACAGATGCAATAAGAAGGAAAGTAGGTTCTAAAGGTCTATCTTATGAATAACAAAAATTTCATATTTAAATGCATTGACTTTATTTCATATGTGCCTTATAGAGGGAACAGTCCTGTAGATGTCTCCCATGCTTCAACACAGCAATCATGTTGGAGCATGATGCACACCTGGCGAAAAGAAAAACAGTCAACATTAATACACCAGACAGAGGTATGCCCACCGCTGCACTAGGACGTGGCTGCAATAAAAACTTAACTGCTTCTTTACGCAACGCTGTCTTCAGTGTCCCTCCAGCACTTCAGTCTGTCCTTGGCAGCAGCAGCCCACGTTGTTGCTGCTGTTTGGTTTCTGTCTCCTCGCTCATGTTGTGAGTGTGATTGTTCTTTTTGAGATATAAATAAGGTTAGTTACGACAAGACCATGCTTATAATTAACTAACTTATAAATAACTTTTTTATTTTTAACGCTTGGTGTTAATCATAGTTGTTTGTGATCTGGTACTTTTCACACTGTATGCCTCCCTACTCTACAATGACCCCATTTCTTTAAATCGATCGATAGAGCCTCATCTCTTCTCAAATAGGCCACTCTCAATCTCTCCATGTTGCACATGATTGGTTATTTGTCGCAAACACTGTCCCTACTCTGTGTGAAAGCACAAAGCAAGATAGTAACCAGTTACATTATCAACCTTTTTTTGGAGTTTTGAACAAAGAGCAGTCACACAGATATTTCTATGCCCCATTCTGACACCGTCTTTGTTGCCTGCACTTTCGTTCTCAAAAGAGAAACAGGCAGGTGAGCACTAAAGCAAAGAGACAGGTAGAACACAAGACAGATGGTCGGCCTGCGTCGCAGATAAAGAAATCATCGGGTTGCGAGGAAGTGTTTATCTATACAACAGAGAGATGTCAGTCCCCTCAGGGTGGCGTATAGGGTCGCATTGAGGTCTCAGCCTTTATTGCAAGGTGAATGTGATTCCACGCTCCTCTAGTTTTGACAAGCTACATAAACAATCGTGCCACCACGGGACATTTGATTTGACAGGGTACATAAACAGCTGTAACACCAGTCCTGTACCTGCAGGCTGTCTGTGGTGCACTGAGCCGAACCGTAATGCGCGTCAGTTTTTCCCCAGCTTAACACTATATGCTGTATATTGTACACACACAGCTGCACTCACAAAGGCTAACTGCCTCCACTGAGTGTAAGACCTTTCTGTCACTCAAACTTTACTGGAGTGTTACACTTAGTTTTTTCATTGATCATGATTTCATCATTGAGCCTTTCTTCAACATATTCTGATATTTACAACGTGACATGACCTCACCTCAGCTGCTGTGCTCTGGCATAGTAAATACCTTTGTGTTTTATATCTACGTATATGCATATTTTTTAATACTGTGACTGTAAGATGCTAGTTTGGATACAAAAAAACAATCAAGTGCCATAGCAGTGAATAATTAGTGTGGATTAATTCTGAGAAGATTGTGTTTTTGTTGGAATGATGATAACAAGATTAGATCATGCTTGTTGATTGCTTTGAATATGTGATCAACACTTGAAACGAAGCCACTGCATGTCAAAAGCACGCTGACATCTTTGAAAGGTTTGATGTGGGATTTTCTCCTCATCTGTGAAAAACTCCATAATAATGTAGTTATTCCACATTCTGGCTTTCAAGTGATAGGCTGAATACTGGAGTACTATACACTGCAGTCTTGAAAGGTGGCTGTGAAAAGTTTGCTCCTTGACAGCAAACAGCAGCTGTTGTCAGCTTGAATTCATGCCAGTTTCAATGGCCACCAGCAGGGAGATAAATTAATATGCTGCGGGAGTGGGTTAAGACTACTGCTGTGAAAACGTACCGCCACTGAAATCCATTGAACCTAACATAATGGTTGGTATTTTTAAAACAGAAGTTTTGATCTTTCTGAGATGTAGGTCTCGTCTCTCTACACATGAAAGTTGTGGCAGTTTGGAAGTTGCACCACCTGCTGCTTAGCAGTAGGTTGCCGGTGTGTAGCTGCCTCTTCACGATCAATGGATTGACAATTGAGTTAAGGATGTTTTGAAGCACATGTTGTAGATTGTACAGCTTGGGTTGGTTTTGCTGTTACTGAGTCTGTCTCTGTGTACAGTTTGTGTTTGTGTGTGTGCATAAATATAGTATACAGTAGAATCCTATATATGTAAGCTATATCATTGTTTGAGCCCTAGGGGTCTACCCATTAATAACATCTAATTGCCTCAGGAATTCACTGTTTTCTAGAGTTCTTGCCTCTGTAATTGGCTCACAAGGCTAAAAGTGGTTGTGTGTTTGTGTTTTTTTATGTGTGAGATGTGAAGCAGTGAGAGAAAAACTAATGAAGGCCCATAGGAAAGTCACTGATGTAATCGTTTCTTCAGGCATTTTTTCAGGCATTCCTAAAAGACACTCTAAACCACATCCGAGTCGTTCATAACCCTTTAGTCTCGGTGTTGTGTGTGTGTGTCTGGTGCCTACTGCAGTGGTTTGTGTACGTGAACACCAGTGCCTTCAATTATGTTAACAGTTGTGTGTGCTCTCATTAATAACCAGTCTGCTTGCTTTGCCAGTTAAAGCCCCTTGTGAGTCCAGCTAGTCTGGTTCTCTCTCAGCCACACTGAAAAAAGTGAAACTACTGTGTCATTCCTTTAAAGTGTATTTTTAAATTGGTCTAATGAAAAATTATGGTTTCCTGTTTAAACCTGATTTTTTCAGTTCGCTTCAAAACAAATATCACTCCCTGTGGACTAAATTAAAAGAAACACTTCAAGTTAATTGGTTTTTTCACGTTAAACCAGAGATTTTCATGTCACGTGACTATGTGACGTCAGACCAGAGCGCTCTTTTCAAAGTTGAAATCCGCCATTGTTGTTTCCTCGCATCAACTGCCGACTTCGGGTGTGTGGACCGTCAGTCCTACCTGGAAACTCTTTTAAACAAGGTAAGAATTCAAAATTATACCGTTTTAATGCAACATGGGCTTAAATGCATAGTGGCAGAATGGACAACTGACATTATCATCATTGGTATTCTGTGCACTATCGCTGGCGCTATAAACCGGTCGTTAACAACAATGTGTCCGTTGCCTCTGTTTATTGTGCAACGCTAATGTTGCCAACGTTGTTGTACAGTGGCATTATGAAAGAATACGTAAATTATTGTGATTTGGCTTGAATACGGTAACGTAAAAACGGGAGCGGGTCGGCCGGTTTCCCCCCCGCCCCCACCCGCCGGCAGGTCTCCGTCACACAGACACGCAGACACACGGCGCTGCAGCAGTGTGAGGGGAAGACGGTGAAACTCCACGGTTAGGGGGATGTTGAGTTACTGTGGAGGTGTGTAAGGAGCAGGTAGTTGCAGGACGCGGTGTTTGGCACTTCTTAATTATTGCCGACCTGGGGCAGACTGAAAATAGTTACTCTACCAGTTAATACCACATGTCGTTTTTGTTTACCCTCCGTCAGGGCTGTTTGAATGAACCAAGGCAGGGAGCTCACGTGGGACTATCTCACAGAATTGGCTGTTTGAGTGTCACTCAGTTGTCAAAGGATGTGATTGGCAGTTTATGAGCAGGCATATTATTTTGAAGCAATATTTTTCATAAAATAAAATACCATGCAGAGTAATTGTATATAAATGGCAGACAATTAATGTTTTATTCATTTAGTGCAACCCAGTAATAAAGATCCATTCTCTCATCTCAGTATAATCCACTATAGTACAATACCAGAATGTATAAGGTCTATTGGACTCTGCAGTGACAGTCATGGATAATGCTATTTGTCCCAACAAAAACTAAATGTGAAATCTTCAAATTCTGTTTACAGGTTTGCTCCTGAAAAGGTCACAGTTGGTAAGTTTGTTTTATTTCATTAATTGCAACCAGATATAATCTAAAATTTATCAGAAAATAACAATAAAATTTACGATTCATTCAAATAATTTCATGCAGTTTTAAATAATGTTAAAAGTAGGCTTGACATACACTACACTTACTCCATCTTTTGAACTATTGCAGTGTCTGCAGATTTGTTGGGGTGCAAGAACCGACCGATCCCTACCCTCTGCCTTACTACATCGATGGGCGACAGCGTATCATCTCTCCGAAGAGATGCATAAGGTTGTATATTAATGTGTGTACACTAGGAAATTGAAAACCTTTTCAAAAGTAGCTTTTGTTTTATCAGTCAATTTAAATGTGAGAAGAGAAAGACAACACACAGTTTGCCAAGAATTTTCACCAGAAATGTGAATATGAGTGAATCTATGCTATGGCCAATTACGTACTACAACTAACACTGTTGTATTCATGTTTTTACTACTGTAGATACTTTATGATGGACTGACATGGCGGAGAGAAGACCAGCTGAGCTGCGGGTTAGCTGCTGAACTTGAAGATTTGGTGACTATCAAGATGATCTCACAAAGTGATGATAGCCAAACCATCCCAAGAGTTCAGCATGTCTGATGCCCTTCAGCTATGTTTGGCATCTTCTACGGTCACCAGGAGTGGAAGAAGTGAAAGACTTATGGCCTGCATTGGTCACAATGGATAAAGTAAGTAATTTCAGGTCACGAAAATGTCATGAAACAGATCTTTTACACCACAGAGTTTTAATGTGAAATGTAATGTAAATGTAATCATCAAATGTAAAAACATTTGATTGTGATATTTTGTTTCATAAAGATCAGCTCTGAGTTGATGAGAATGACTACTGTTCCACTTCAACCACGGGTCCTGGTTTCCTTGGACAAGCACCACATCAAGCTGATCAGAGATCATCAGGAACGAGGGAGGATCTGTCAGAGAGAAGACCGGTTAGATGCTGAAAAGTTCTTGGTCAGGTATGTACTTGCTCAATACTGCAAAACTCACTGACATCACAAACAGTAACATTTTTAACATCATAATCTCATAATCTTTTATCAATCGGTGAAGAAATACAGTATGGAATTTAATGAGATGCAACACAAAAAACACAGCAGTATACCATGAATGACACTTACTTTTCTTATCTTGACGTTCGGAGTATCACAAGAGCACCCTTCCAAAGGAAAATAACTTAAATCTCAGATAGAAACTGATTTCAGTAAACGAGATTAGTGGAAACTGAGTATGTTGAGCCTGAGATGAGAGAAACTCAGAGTTTTCCGTTTCAGAGAGCAGGATCAGCATAATGCTGAGTCAGTCGCTATGGCAACATATGCTGTGAAGCAAACCTTTGGCTGAGTTTGATGTTTTTTAATGTGTTCATACTCCACATACGCCGTCGTTAAACTCTCCAGTTGGGTTGGAGTGAGATTCGCGGCTCTGTTTCTTTTTTTCTGTCGTTGTGAATCGTATAATCTGTGCTACATTGATGATGGCTTGTGCTCACGATGAACGCGCCTCCCTCAGGCTGAACATACTCTGGGTTGATTGAACTAATTCTGATCAGCTGTTCTGAAACCGAAAACTCAAGAGTTTTCCAGCACAGGCTCAGTCAACGCTGAGCTCGGGATATGACTCAGTTTGTTGAGCCTCCTTCCTGAAACGGACCCCTGGTCTTCTGCTGTATGATTACGTCACTTCCTGCTACACAAAGTAGAGAGGGACTTATGTGCTTTTACAGAGTAATAGCCTTCTAAACAATACATGTCTTGTCTTTTGTCAGGTAAGTATGGCGCCGAAGGAGAGCTTCAGCCTTGCACATTGGCAGTGTTTGTCATCAGAAGGAGGATCCATTAAAGCCACCAGACATAAGCCCCTCCACACCTTCAAAAATAAACTGTCTTCGACTGCACATGGATTTACCCTCTTATTTGGCCACATCTATGCTGAGCTGTCCAGGTGAGCTCAAACACACTTTTGATGCACTGCAGGAAATATTCATGGAGATGGACTGCACACTCTGAGTGTCATTTTCTTTGGCTCTGAGTGTCAAGCTCTAGATATCTGGTTGCTCAAAGAAAGACATTTGGATACCGCATGTTGATCTGTTTTAATTGCTCCTTTTTTTCTTGAACTGTCCATAGCAACTGTGTTCATCATTGTTTTTCTTTTGGGTGGTCCCTTGCTTTTGTAATGGATCAAAATAATGTTATTCATACATTCTGATAATAAAAAACACTGTTAGATGCTCTATTTTCATACTTTATGCTGTTAAACAACAGAATGAAAAGACCACTGTGTATTTTGTTTTACATGGAACTTTGTTTGTTTTTCTCAAGTGTTAATGCCTGCCTATTTGAGAGTAATCAAAAATAAATGGTCTTTTGAAGAGAATCTTCCTGTTATAGTTTTATCTTAAGTGAATCAGATCAGTTAATCCTAATCTTATATTATAGGGAAATATTTTGTTTAAAATGTCAGATGTACAAAGTAAAAAATGTCGTTATATTGGCCAAAATAATATTTTGGCTTGTGATTTAACAGAATATATTGAATAATGTACAAGTAAAATATTGACTTTGTGCTGAATCAGAAATTTAAGTTGAGATAATTTTAAAAAATTGCATGTAACAGAATTACAGCAATTCAATTAGTTAGATCCAAAGTAAAATCTTTAATTAGATGTAATGGTAAATATTAGTTTCTCTTAACTTAAAAAAATTGCATGTAACAGAATTACAGCAATTTAATTAGTTTATTCCAAAGTAAAGTTTTTAATTAGATATAATGGTAAATATTAGTTTTTCTCAAATTAAAAAAATAAGTTGTAATTAAGAATAAAAATAGTTTATGGTCTTTGTAATGAATTGTGTTTTTACTTTGTATGAAAGCAAATTTTTTGGCTTTTCTCAAAGTAGAAAATTTATTTACATTTAATCAAAATTTATGTTTTCAACCAAATGAAAAAAATTAATTTGTGAAGAACTAATAAATTTAGGTGTAACAAATTACAGCAATTTTTTTAAGTTGATCCAAAGTATCATTTTTTTCAGTGCAGTCACAGCTCACATTTTCCTTTCATGACTTTAATTAACAACCAAGGAACCCTGTGTGGGTTGCTCACTTGTAAACTACTATGTGTATATGTACTGTATGTTATGTGTGTGCGTAAAACAACAAGTGAGAGAGTCTTTACCTTATATGGCTGGCCTTCCAGTGCTGCCTTTGTTAATGCAGGTGCAAACACACCCAATCTGGCACCAAATTAAAGAGGGCTTTTGTTGATCCTTATATGCAGATCTTCCACACATGCGCACACACACACAAGTTTGGCAGGTGTTAACACAACAGGTGTGTTCTCTCTTTCTTCCTATTTTATAATGTATTCCTGTGTTGCGCTTTGCCACTGTTGCTCCTGTCACTTATACCTGTCCAGAATTTTAATGCAAATTGATGGGGGGAGTGGTAGCAAAGAAATAAACAAGCAGATACAAAGAGAAGAAAGAGACATAACTGCAGGGAAGAAGGACAGGAGATTATTACAGCAGAAAGAGGCAAAACAAAGCACACACACACACACACACACACACACACACACACACACACACACACACACACACACACACACACACACACACACACACACACACACACACACACACACACACACACACACACACACACACACACACACACACACACACACACACACACACACACACACACACACACACACACACACTCATACAAACACAAAAGCAGAGCCACGGTGACAGCTATAACAGAATGGACTGTTTAACATGGCGTCAGGCATTTCTCCAGAGAGTGCTTAACCAGAATACCTGATCATGCAATTACCATAGAAAGAGCAACAACACCCTCTGGGCTCTCTGTATGTGTGTGTGTATTTGTGCTGCTGTCTCTGTATAGAACTGTATTTTCTATTGAGATTGTAGTTTGGTGTGTGTGTGTGTGTGTGTGTTGCTTCTCCCATGAGACTTTACCTTTTAAACTGCAGTGAATTGCAGATCATCTCTGTAAAGTCTGTGTATATATTCATGATTGTGCCGTTATCTTTACGCTTTGAATGCTGTTATTGTGCATTTCTCATTGATTCACTTTGTGCTTGTGTGTTACACATTGATTCCCACATATTTTGTCCTTGATACCTGTACTTATTTATTTAATTACTTGCTTATACAAGATGTCCACATTGGAAAAAAGCCAAGTCCTATACACAGACAAACAGTACAGAAAACTGACTTTATGAAGACTTTTGCAACAAGATCACTAGATTGTTGTTTGCAACTAAAGATGACCTACATTGAATAACAGGGTACACAGAGCAAACACTTTGGTCATCAGGCAGCACAGTGGAGATAGAGATAGTTAGTAAATAGTTAGATCAAGGAGCAAAGTCGCTCATTAACAGTGGTCATTATCACCCTCATGTGGGTTATAAAAAAGACAATCAGTGTTTGCCTCTTGCATTGTCAATAGTTGATCTGGTTGTAAATCTGCACCAGCCGGCCGGCACATCTTATTATGTCAACTTAAGACACATTTCCTGATGTTGAGAAAAGCTCTTCCCAAAGAGATAAGAGAGATAACTTTAAAGTATGGTCAGAATAAGTCAGTCATAAATGATAGTAATGATAATGATATATGAATAATTTGAATTGTCCAAAAAATAAGCACAGACATCCACAGTACAAGCATGATGTCAGTGTGATATGAGCTCAACAGAGGTAATTCATTTGGTGTAGAGGACTTTCTGTAAATGTCTTAGTTGCTGTAGCACTAAATGCACTAACTGCAGAATTTTAATCTTTCCACATGAGGTCCAGACTGAGCTACTCAGTCCTATCAGTCAGCGTTTTATCCTCCTATCTCAACATCCCAAAGCTTAAAAGCGGACAGGTTTTTTTCCCCGCTTTGCTCTGATTTGTTTACAGTAATTATACAAATGTGGTAATGTGGTGATTAAAGTTAATTGATTGAAATGCTAAACAGTGAAGGCTTCCACAGATGTGGACGTCTGTATACCTCTTAATCTGGTAATTATGATGTGGCCCATCCACTGTGGCAATGTAGCCTCCACAGCTTTGACATTTGCCTTCATCTTGATCCTGGACCTGGTCATTGTGCGACCGTTGTGCCTGTGCACCTGATATGAAATGATTACAGCTTATTGTTTTCACACCGTTTATCACCACCCTGGGCATTCTGTAGAAGGACAAACATAAAACGCAAGGACAAAACAGCTCTCTGTTTTCTCTGATTCAGTGAAATGTAAAACGAGACAGAGAGATTTGGGGAGGAGAGACAGACTGAGCTTGATGGCCTGTGGAAAATAGAGAGGGTGGAAGGTGAGAGACAGCGACAGCGATCAGGACCAGGGTGAGACATTTTTCTGTGGGATAATAAAGAGAGAGGAGAATTGCGAAGCTTTCAAAGCTTTCAGAAAACGAGGGCAGAGATGGACAGGTGAGGAATGAGATGTAAAATGAGTCAAAGCATGGAGCCGGGACAGAGGATGATGGCCTCTGGAGAACGATTAGGTGACAGAGAGATGAAAATTTTGAGAGCGACAGAGAGAGAGAAAGGTGATGAAGATGAGAGAGAACAACTAATTTAGCCGGCTGCTGCAGAGGAGAGTGAAAATAACAGTGCAAGGATGAGAGATGGCATAAAAGAGATAGAGATGAAAGAGTGATTAATTTGAATTCAGATAGTGCTAACTAGGCTTTGAAAAATACAGTACGGACAGGAAGAGAGAGAGATGATATTAATTTGAAGCTTAGGTATCATTGGCTAATTGAAGCTCTTGACAATCTGCAAGCTTTATTTGATGGCCTCACTGACCATTCATCAGAAAGGTCATATCTGTACTCCTGTTAAATTCATTTTACTCATTGGTGTAGCCAGTGGGAAAAAAAAGAACGCTAGATACACACAAAGGACACTGAAGTAGGGGTCCTCTTCCCCTCTCTGTCTGTGTTTTGATCAGTTTCAATTGAGCATTATGTGACCATTATTTACAAATGAAACTAGCACTGCCTCGCTGTCCCCATTTTCTGCTTTCATGTGGTTTCTTTTCAAGAGGCAGGTCCAGCATGTGTGATTAGACCTCATCGTTTGGTGTTTACATGTCACCAAACATGTAATTGAACATGTTGTAGATTGTGGAGTTCTGATTAACACGAACACAGTATTTCTAAATAATCCTACAGGTGCCGACGCAACGTTTTCAACCTTTTTAAACCCTCAAGGAGGAACTGATGAGATTGTAGTGGTCAAAGGTCAGAGTGCCCTAACTCACAGATCCTTATGCCATGATACAATGCAACAGAATTGTGTAGGATAAAATGATGAAGTGATGTTAACTTAACTGTGACATCACGTTTGGTCATTATTCAGTACAAAGGAGGAGAGATTGTGACCATATTTCCTTCCACTTGGCTGGTTGGTGGAGGCGTACAACTGCAAGGTGGTAATTTCCAGTTTTTCATTTTTATGTCAGCACTCACAAAATTATTGCATTTCTGAGAAGAACACTATATTGCATAGCAGGGGGCGAGGTATCTGCAGTTAGCTTGAGCAGTGCAGCAACAGTGATAAAGCGTACATTCATCCGAGATCCGCGCATACACTTGACGCACGTTCAAGGACTTGAATGTGAATGGAGCCTAGTGTGACTCAGCCATGATGTTGTTGTGACACATCACCTTGCTCAGATGGTTAATTAGACAAAAGATGAGACTCTTTTGCTTTCATCAGAACAGCTTGTGTCTTTGAGAAGGAACAACTTGCTGAGTAACTCACTGACTAAGGCTCATGACTGAGGGGGCATCAGCTCTTAAATAACCCTCTGACAAGTGAGGCAACCCCGAGCTCTGATGATGATGCTGCCAGTTCAGGTGAGGACGATTCAGGGAAGATGGTGGATCCGAACTCTGAAATGGGAATTCAGTTTGGATCGCGGCAATGTAAATTACCTTCTGTTTGCCTGCGAGGACTGCCGGGGCCGCTGGAGGCACACCTGTTGCTGCACTGCAAATCTGATTCACTGACTCGGAAGTGGGTTGAGATTGGAAACTGAGGAACTGAAAGAGACAGGAGGAGTACAGGACAAGCCTGAGAGACAGAAGATGAGTCCAAAATAAAGAAAGAGGTCGCGAGGAGAGGAGCACAGAAACTTCTACTGGAATTTGAAGTGAGACACTGGAAGTGAGGAGGGGTCAGAGTGTTTGTGTAAGAGAGACAGATGTCCAGGTCTGATGCCAGTTAAGCTCTTTGAAACTGAAAATGAAATTTCAAAAGTTGAAAGTTAAAGATATTCACAGAAGAGGGTGAAGGGCAGAGAAAAAGAGAGGGATAGATAGGGAGAGAGGCTTTTGATGCTCTGCCAATATTTTTCAACTGTGTTGCCAATGGAGGGCATTGAAATTGAAATTGAAAGAGAGGGAGAGAGATCACAGAATCCCGAGGGAGGAAAATCCCCAGCGGGTGAGAGCTGAGACCTCTCTGCATTTTCCGTCATGGCGGAGGGAGGGGAAGAACGAGAATGACAAGGGAAGGAAAGAGGGAGAGAGAGAAGGAGATTGAATCACTAAAAGAGAGAGAGAGAGAGGGAGGGAGTGATGCGGATGTCATGTGATGGAAATTATTCCAAGCACTTTTCTACAGTATATCCCCCTGTCACTAGAATTCATATTCATATTCATAGTCACTGGAGCAGCGGTGTTATTGACATTCATGTGAATCCCTTCTCCTCTCTCTTCCTCCCTCGTCTCTGTATTCATCCTAATGTTTTAAACCTTCTGCTTTTTCCTGTACTATCCGTCATTCACTGACTTTGGCTCAGTGCAGCACTGATTTGTATTCTTTCTCTGGTCACATGAAAAGCACAGAGGAAAATGTGATGTAGCAGAAGAGAAGAGAAAAACAAAGGTACATGGAGGTCAGAGAGGAAGCTTTCTGTCGTTCGGTTATAAAACAATATCGTCAATCTAGTGCAGTTAAAAAAAGAAATATATGTATATATATTTATGTTTTTGTTGCCTGATTTATTGCCTTTGTTCTTGTTGAGAGAAAACCTGCACCACAAAAAGCAATTTAGCTGTTTGAGTGACGCCTCCACTGGATATGCACAAGACCTGAAAAAATTGTTTGAAGGCAACACTACAATATGAATTGTGATGATTTTGATAGATGTTGTTTATTACCCCAGTTCCTACTTAAAGGAGTAGATCAGTCTTTTGGGATATGTACAGTACTGTACTTATTGTCTGTCTTGCTCAGAGGTAGCTGAGAAGATGATAAGACAGGAGACAAAGAGAAAGAGATGGGGCCATGATCTGCAGCCAGGAATCAAACTCAGGATGTTGTGGATATGTGGTGATCACCTTAACCCTTAGGTTAAAAGTCCAGCTATGCAAGTTTGAGAGCCCCAAGAGCACAGTGAAACTTAAAGGGATAGTTCACCCAAAATTCAAATTTCACTCATTATCTCCTCACCCTCATGTCGACTAAGAGCTGTGAGAATTTTCAGAGTCCTCCGTTCCTTCTCTGAGTTACGGGGGGTCCGCGCAGCAGTATTTGTCCATATAATGGTTGTCAATGGACACCAGGTTTCTTTGTCCAAAAAGACACACCAAAAAACATTCAAATACCTCCATACTGCTCGTCTGTAATGTCCCTCTTGTATTGAAGCCCCCACATGAGAAATTGTTCCGAAATTTTTTTTAAAAGTCTATATTTTAAGCTTGTTTGTAGCGGAAGCTCCCAGTGTTTTGGTTCACTACTCTCCTTGTGTCAGTGCAATTCTCATGTGATTTGTACTGACCGACGGGACAATTTCTCATGTCAGGGCTTCAATACAAGAGGGACATTACAGACGAGCAGTATGGAGGTATTTGGATGTTTTTTGGTGTGTCTTTTTGGACAAAGAATCCTGGTGTCCATTGACAACCATTATATGGACAAATACTGCTGCATGGACCCCCCCGTAACTCAGAGAAGGAACGGAGGACTCTGAAAATTCTCACAGCTCTTAGTCAACATGAGGGTGAGTAGATAATGAGTGAAATTTGAATTTTGGGTGAACTATCACTTTAACGTGTAGCTTGTTCTCCACCAGTGGTGTCACTTGATAAGGCAACATAGCTTCTTCTTTTTAAAAATCACCATTTACTCTGATTTTATCTCCATGTTTTATAATTCAAGCTGCATTGAAGATCAAAGTTTTTGTTGTATTTTCTTTCACTCAAATTAACTATCACATCACATGCTCCTGCACCGACCCACTAATCTCTGGTGTTAATGCTGATGCACCATTTTAATTATGTGATATGTAAAGGGAGGATCGAGTTATAATGAATTGTGTGTGTGCATGTGTGTGTATATGTGTGTGCGTGTGTGAGTGTGTAATGGTGTTGCTCTTTGGCTTTTGCATCTTTTGCATTTAAGCAGGGTGTGCATACAGTACTACTCATGTGAAATTTATGTGTGTCTGTATTGATGTGTGTTTTGTGTGTCTTTGTCTCTGTGTGTGTGTGTGTGTGTGTGTGTGTGTGTGTGTGTGTGTGTGTGTGTGTGTGTATACGATCCAATGCTCCCCCTTGTTAGCTTTGATAGCTGTTATGGATCTGCCTCATAATCTTTTACTGGAGCAGTTTTCGTCTCTGGGCTGGCCTCTGAAGTGATTGGGAGGAACCAATTGCAATCCACTTCACCCAGAGAGTAAAAGAGGAAGCAGACAGAGTGAGGGGAAGAGGGAGGGAGTGAGAGAGAGGGAAAAAGGTGGAACTATTCAGATGGAAAGTGGTAGAAAGAGGAAGGAAGGAAGTTGAGTGAAGACAGATGGCAGATGGACAGGTAGAGGAATAAAGGAGAAGTAAAAGGTAGATAGAAGAAGGAAAGGGGGGGGGGATAACCGTGACACATGAAGTTAAGGAGGGGTAGTGGTGGGATAGGAGGAAGGAGAAGCAAGATGAATAGAAAGATGCCGTAGCAGTAAACAGATGGTGTTTGAGGGATTGAGGGAAGGAAGGAGTGAATGTGTGTAATGGATAGACGAGTGGAGGCGAGAATCAGCGGAGCTGTAAATTGATTTGAAGGGCCCACAGAATTTAGTCAGATCACCCCGGAGACAGTGATGGAGACAAATAGAGCAGGGCATTTATCCTCATAACTATATCTCATTAAATCAAATTATGATTTAAGCTACCACTCCACTCACTTGCACTTCAGAAATATTACTCTGAAAAATATATGCCTGAAGAATCACAATTTCGGGAAATACTTTTCAAGACCTAAACAATAAATCAGTAAGTAATCAAAATCAAATCCGAATGAATAAATCTGGTATTTTGCCGGGTTGTGACATGTCATGATGACAGAAACTCTTTCCAGCCACTTTATTTTCATGGAATTCAAACGCTAAGTAGTTATTATGACATTGTAATGGCCATTTTAAGCACTGCTTTTATACATTAAACAATCAAATGATCAATCAATCATCAGCAACATCAACAAAATATAGTTGCAGCTTAACTGTACGTTGCTGTTGCCTGAGAGCTTGACCTGACCTTATAATTCGACACCTTGAGTGTGTGTGTGGGCGACGTGGGTGGTGAGATTGTACAAGGCAGATTAGAGAAAGACTCTGTTAGACAAGGCTGACAGCACCAGCAGCTACTTAAAGATGAGATGGGACGCGTGTGAGTGGAAGCAGAGAGAGAGACAGCAGAAGGAGTGTAAGTGTATGTCCATATAGAGTTTCTGTGTGTTTAAGTGCATGAGCAAGCACAAAGGATAGTTCAAGTGTGTGTAGGTGCTTGTGTCACAGAGAGACGCAGTCCATCACATTAGAGTTAAGACCAACCTTATTAAGATAAGAAAAGACAGAGACAGGCCTAAAGCCTATGGGAACCACTGATAAGTCCAAACAGTGTCAGTCGGTGTGTGTGTGTGTCCTTGTGTGCATGCGTTTGTGTCTGTGCACTGGTGAGGCGTGCACGCGCATGTATTATAGGACTCGATCAGTTCTTACATCACCTTCTCACTCAATATGAAGGAAACCAGTGATTAGTCACTAAGTGGGCTCAAGTTTTTCCTTGTGAGGGTTCTCATTGGTCCATTGGGCTGAAGGTACTCGAAAAACTGCCGTCCTGGTGAGGATGACTGAGCAATTTAAGCCTTTTCTTTTCCGAGAGAAGGTTTCTTGAAGTAATTATGTCCCGAGTTCGACTCTGTAGGGAAATACAGGTTTTTGTTTGAGCCAAATTATACCTCATTTAAACCTGAGCTCTCCAGGAAGGAGGGGGGTATTAAACTAACCTGTGAGACGAGACACAGGATGGTGAAGTATACAAATGTGTAGAACAACTGAGTTTCTTTTTTTTTTTTTGTATAAGTAAATGATCTAGAAACAGCCTAAAGAACCACACCAGAAGCTTAAAGGCTATTAAGTTGTCAACATTCCTCTAAACTCTCCTTGGTGCTGGAGACAAGGAGGCACACTCGTTTGAAAATTGATAAAAGGCTGCCAAACAGCGCTGTCGAGTGAGTGATCTAATACGACTGTTTTGGAAAGAATGGTGTCAATTCTGCCTTTTCATGCATTAAACATATTTCCTTACACTCTGTTTCTCAGATCCGAGATGTCAGATTATCCATGAACGCGCCCCTTCTCTGAGGCTGTTCCCACTCGCAGCTGCATAATTACACAGCGACAATGTAACTCAACAACAACAGCAAAGGCAATGACCGGTTTGCAGTGATGGATTACCTATTTTCAAGCAAGATTTAAGTCTCCGCGAGTGGTCCGCAACATGCTGAAATGATCTGAAGAAGGAGCAGTCTGGAAGACAGGAATTCAAAAAGTTTAGGGGAAGTGGTCAGCAGTAATTTGAAATGTACATATTTTATATTTCATGCAGAACTAATGATGCGGTCCTGTAGGTTTTAGAGCTCTGCATGGGTTAGACCATCTCCTGTGGGATTTATTATTAAAAAACTTTCATTTTCACCATGATAGAGCCTTTCATGTCTGAACTATGCCATCCCCTAACATTCTGCTTTCATAGAGATATTACACTATGTACGTCTCTGTGTCTCTATTGATCTGCCTAATGTCTATCTGTCCATCCAGATGGGCCATTTTATCAGGCCGGAGGGCAACATTCACAGAAACAACTTTGCTTTATAGGGAGCCTGGTAAGAATGTTAAGTATGCACACATTTTGGCACATACACGTTACATACACAAAACCACACGTCCTGCTGTTACACACACACGCACACACACACAAACTATCATGCACACAAGTGGCCAGTAAATGTTGCTGTAGCTCGCTGCCCCTCAGCTCATAAAGACCTGGAGAGGAGATCCAAGTAATCAGTGACCATGCTGTAAAGTGGGAGGAGGGCCGTGTATGAGTGTGTGTCTGTGTCAGGTAGCAGACACGGTGATAACTCAAACAGCTCTGTGATGTGAGGGGAGAGACTGCAGTGGCATACAGCTGGCATTTTATGGCACCGCAACACTCCTCCTGGCTGCATGTCTCTCTCTCTTCAGCCATCTCCCTGTTTCTCTTCACCAGCCCTTCTTCTTCTTTTCAGCTCCCTGCATATCAGCTTTCGTCTGTTCGGTGTCTGTCCTCTTTTTTTCTCTCCGCTGCACACGCTGCTGCTCCCCTGTCTCGCTCTTTTTTTTTTGATGTCTTAGATCCTGTCTCTTTCTGTCTCCCTGTCTCTCTTTTGCTGTCCTGCCTCTTGTCTCCTGCAGCTTCGCTACCATCTCACTGTTTACCTTCCTTCTTGCTCTCTCTTCCTCTCTTTTCTATTCCTCTCCTTCATTATTTGCCTCTCCCTGCTTCCTCCTCCTCTCTGCCTCCACATCCCAGCCCCAACTCTAATCCCCTCTCTCTCTTTAACTGTGAAGCATTAGGGCTCTCCAGTGAACAGTGTGAATGACTAATGAATCTTATGTCTTTTACAAGCACCCACCCTCACCCATTCTGTATTATCCATCTCCTTCTACCCTTCCACACCTCCCCCTCTTTTACCTGTCTCCCACTTCTTTCACCTCCTCTCGTTTGCTTTATTTACTAGCCAGGAGCCATCCAGCTGGTTACAAGAAATAAGAGGTGCCCAGGGGACAACAGAGGGAAAAGGGGGAACAATTTCCCTCTTTTTTGTGTTTTTTTTATGAACCACTGTGAAGGAGAGGATGTGTAACGGCTCAACACATATTTCAGGGAGATACAGCCCTTAAGGTGAGAAGCCAGCTGACTGGGGCCAGCTTCTCGAATTCATTTGAGAATTGGTTTTAATTTCACTGCAAATGTACGCCTAATTTTCGGACTGCTTAAGTGTCCAATCTCCTCTCTTTCACTGTATGTGTGTGAAAGCCTTCATTTTTTGTGCCTGACGGTCTGTGTGTGTCTCCTGGCTGTAGCCGAGATAGATTGCCTATCAATTGTTTTGTGCTGAGGAGAGTATTGCTCATCCTGCCCCTCATGTTGCCAATATCTTCCCTGATCATTCTCCCATTGATTGAGGCTGTTGCAGAAATGGCCGGGTCATGTGTTTTCCTGTACCTTGGCCCTCTGATAAACAACCTTTTTACCCAGACCACCAATAACCTTCAAAATTACTTTCTGATCAAGTTATTGATTCACTTTGTTGCAGAATCACTTGAGTGAATGGTCTGACCACCCGCATGTAATGAGTTTAGAAATATAGGTGTCCAAGCCCCCTGCCATCATGTCAGATGTCCAACCTCTCTACGTCACTGGCCCTTCATAACTACATGAAGGTTGAATCACTGAATTCTGTAAATCATCAGTGACTTTTTAAGATGAAGTTTAAATGTGAGCGAACTTCTTATCTATTTGAGCACCAATGTTGAACACTCATGTTTTAAGAAGTCTTGGGAATTTCTCACCATCCCTGGTCATTAGATCAAAATGATGAATTACAACAATAATTGAGTTGATGGTGATGAAAATAGCTGTGGTCCTCACTATGAAAAATGGCTTTTCTGAATAGTTTCAATGAATAAGCTTCCTGTAATAGTCTTTGGTGAGTTCCTGAAATACCTTATTCAAGAAGGGTGCTTTTCTCAGTAATTATACACCTAATTAATGTCAAAGGTTTTTTTTAAACAACAGAGTTGTAGTGTGTTGAGCTTCACCAGTTGGAAATATTAAGCTACTTTATCAGAGCACTCCTGAATTCTGTCAGCCAATGGAGTCTGTGGTGCTGCCAGATGCATATTATGAGGTTTGGAGATAAGAAGTGGACGTACCTTTTATAGAAGGGGAGCACTGGGGAACATTTTCTTTGTCTTATGATTGTTATTGAGAAACTATGGGTGTTACTTGATTTCTTATTGAAAATAAGAAAATGACTTACTGTTGTTGTCATCTTTGAAGTTGAAACTCATTGTATTGCACTGTTGCTGTAAATGAAAGGAGATGTAGAAAGAGGAGCATTTTGTATTTTATCAGTTATATTTACCCTCTCCTTTGTCTGCAATTTGAGCCTGTCTCTGAATTCTGGCTGTGGACAATTTTCTTCTCCATATTTTGCTAACGCAGTATTTCATTCATTGATCTATGCCCAGCTGCTGTTAAGTCTGAAACAGTCTTGAATTGTTTTCTTTTTCATTGTCCATAGCAACTTGATGTAAATCTAAAAGCTGACTTAAAGCTTTGGTCGACGTTGAGAAAGATTCATCTTTATTAACATCATTTAGATGGTGGCAAAAGGAACCAAAAAAATCCATTCTCTCTAGCGGCTGCAGGACTGCAAAGAAATTGACCAATCACAGCCATGGGAGTTTCTCCTTGCTAAAATTTGCATTCTGTCTCATCCCTCCATCCAATCCCCTTGCTCAGTTTGACACTCCCCTGCTCCTTGTTTCTCCTCGTCCTGACCCCTTCTGCATTTGAAACTTGGAGCGGTTTGTAAGGCCCTTCAATTCAGCCATAGACATTACAGTATATACACTGAAATACATGAAATCACTGGCCTCTGCTTGCCCCACTGGCCAAGGCCGAAAGAAAGTGCAAGTCTGCCAGTGAAAAGGCAGGGACGAAGAGGAGATGCCACAAAACGCCTTTTTCTGTGCGTGGTTAAATATATAACGTTGTAATGTGCAGTATGTTAAATGAAAATCATGCCGTCTTTAAATATTCAATCTGAGGTTGATTCAAATAATAATGAAAAGTATAATTCTCATCCAAGAGCATTTAATAAGCCTTCCTTGCCTAACTTCCACTTCTGCAGCGCTTTTTAATCTGTGACAAAGTGACAGACTCAGTGATTGTTTTGCACCATCCTCATTAAACCACCTGGGAAAATTCAAACTCATTTTTTACACCCAGCTGGACGAGCTGCACGCTGATCTGTCATGGGCGTACAGTCAGATTGCTTCCAAGGCCTCCTCAAAGGACCCCATGTGGTTGTCCGGCTATTGCCTGCGGTTTCATCTTTATAATTGAAAGAGAAACAGTTGATATGCAGCCATGTCGAGCTGTCACATGCCTGTCTGTCTGTTAATGTAATGTTAATAGAAGGTTAACCTCCAGAGGAAATGCCTTCCAGGTCTGCCGGGTTATGATAATGCTTGATCCTTCTGTTGTGTGGAATTTGTGTGTGCACAGACATGTTGGCATGCTTACGTGTGTGTGTGCGTTTACCTTGGTTTCATAATGTTTACTGAGGGCCTGATCTACTAAGATCGCAGATAAGGGGCGCTAAATTGCGTGCTCCTGGTAAAAAATTGCGTGTCTGGTTAGCGCATGAAAAGGAGGTGATCTACTAAGAGTAACACGCTAAATAACAGCACACGCAGTGCCGAGTGGTAATTGTTTCCGCGGTGGACAGAGAGCTGGATGGACACAGAATTTGATCCGATGGATTAATAGAGAGCTCAGGTGGGACACTTAGGAGTCAGGACACACTGACCAGAGGAATCAAAGACGGGGTGAAGACTGGGTGACGTCTCTCAGTCTCGGACCCGCAGCTGGGCAGCCACACACTCCAGAGGGAGGAGAGGAAAGGAGAGGAGCGCGTAAGAGGAGAGACGTGTGGCGCGCATAACGGCGCTTAAATGACTTTAAACACATGAAAAAAAAAACTGCTACTAGTTTGCTGGAATGTCCCCGATGCGAGGAAATGCAGAGATGTACTGTAAGAGCTTTTGCCCTGGCAGGTATTAAATCAATAAAAGAAAAAAAGCCGCATCAGATAACACTTGCCTTTCAAACGTACTAAATAAAAACGCAAAAACTTCCACCGCAATCTGTTTCAGGTTTGTTAAATCAGGCTGCGTGTGCTAAATAATTGTATTTGCATCTTCTCCTCCCAATATTTTGCACGTTCTGGCAGAAACGCCCATATTTGCATATTCATCAAGGCCGACGCGCTAAATACATCACGCATGCTTTTTTGCCCGTTTGAGAGACGCAATTCTCAGTGCACCGGGTTGGTAGATCAGCTTGCACATTTTTTTGCGGGTGACATCGTGTTTGCACACGTTTTAATACAAGCAAACCTTTAGTAGATCAGGCCCTGAGTGTATACAGTATATGTGCCATGATTGTGTGTCCTGGCCCTGGTTGTTTGGTGTTTGCATTGTGCACCTGCTTATTGCTTGGAGGTGGATATCTGAGGTTAATGCAAAATCATTTTATCATATTGTAGTAACTGGATTAACAGATTGCATGTTGACATGTGGTGCAAATCCTCAGCCTGTAAACAGTTTCACATCACGTCAGTATCCTTCTATGTGTCGTGCTCACATTCAGTAAATAAGAGCTGTGGGTTTGAGATGGGGTAATTTCTGTTAGCGAGCTTATTTTTGTGAAGCTGCACAGCTGAGCAAAAAAGTACAGACAACTTTCTCTCCCCTCTGAATTGGTTCCCCTCCCTCTGTCTTCCTCCTGCGCTTGCTCTATGCTGTTATCTTCAAGTTGAAAATTACTTCCTTAGTTTAGTTTCCATGTTGTTTTTCTCCAGAAAATGTCTCCCACCTATTTGGGAATTATAATAATTTTTCGAGAACTAATGCTGGACTTTCACTGTATTGCTCCATATGGAGGGATTTTTTTAGTGCACCTATTGCAGTGTTCCTCCAGGAAATGGGTTTAGCAGAGATGGTGAGCACCAGCATTAGCACATGACTGTGAGTGAGTACGCTCTTTGTCTTCTTTTTCAAACACATTTCACAAATAAAGGTTTTTTGTTGTTATTCTGGCTGTTCTCTCATTTAACACATGCCCATTGCTGTGCCTATAGTTTCCCCTGAAGCTTATAATAGGCTTTACTCTATGCACAGCTCCACTACTTCCTGAACTTAAACAAGCTCCTTTATTTCCTGTCTTACATTATTGGACAAACTGATTAAACCATTGTTGTGACTACTGAGGTCACACCTGACACACCTGGAAATAAGACAGGAAATAAAGGAGCTTGTTTAATTTCAGGAAGTAGTCGAGCTGTGCATAAAGCCTATAAGCATATTGCATTTCATTAAAACATCCTGAGTTTCTCCTGCTGTTAGCAGAAGCGCTTTAAATGCTGCAAGAATCCCTGCTGTCATTTGTCACTCAAAGAAATTGCTAAATTTAAGAGCGAGTGTATTATCATTAGGCTGTAGTCAACGGCCTATAGCCATTATAGTACAATTCAGCCCAAATGACTACCACATGAATTAATCTGGTTTATATGATGTTGAGGCTTGATGGGGGATAAATTCAGTCTTTGTCACCTGGCTTGTAAAACATCTAGTTAACTAAGTCTTAGGTTTGTTGGCTTGTTCTCTCAGTCAGTTATCATAAAGCTCACTTTGGACTCATGCGGCTGTGAATGGTTTCTATAGGCCCGATGCAGAATAGCAGAACACCATTATATATTTGCAAGCAGTGCAGCTCCAACTCTATTAGCTTAAGGGCAAATGAACCATCTTGTGCCTGTATAGCTGCAGACCAGTAACACTAAAACACTACTCTGTGCTGAGCCGTATAAAAAATGGTTGGAGGAGAGTGTCTTGAGAGGAAGATGTGGTTTGACAGAACTGCATTAAGTTAAGGTCACAAGGTTATTGAACATACCTTGAGAAGCGGTGTTTACACTGAAATGGAGGGGAGGCGTGGTGGGTGAAGAGTGAGGGACCAGTAGAGAGAAGAGGGTGTGTGTGTGTGTGTGTGGGTGTGGATGAAGGGAAAGAAGCAAAGCAAGGGAGAGGAAGAGAGAAAGGAAGGAAGGCTAAACAGTAACTGAAACAAGGGCATTGGAAGCGCACCATTGAACCCTTGTTCTCCCTTGTTGCCGGCTGTATTTTTCTTCTCTTAGTTCCTTTCTGACAGCTTTAATCAACACAATAAGGCTTGCTGAGATTTCATTATGGAGCCTTGGCCGCAAGGGCTTTTGAGGAAGGGGATAGATGGATGTAGAGTTTCTTAAAAGCAGAGGGGTGGTGAGATCGGGGATGGTGGGAGGACAGGAAAGAGAGAGAATGGGATGGTCAAAGATAATAGCAGGAGAGGGGTGTGTGTGCAGGCGGGGGGTAGACAGTGAGAGACAAAAGATGAATATAGAGCGCTGGATTAAAAAAGGGAGGGGATCGATGGACGGGTACTGACACTCTCGCTGAGGGGAAAGCTGAAATAATGGCGTTATGTGGCCATTTGATTGGCCCACAGCAGCATGAGGGCCCGCAGAGGAGCAGTTCAGTCTCATGCCTCCTAGATTATGGGGTCAAAGGTCACCCAGAGGAAAGAAAGATCATTTTTGAGGTTCTGTAATAGAAACAGAGGGACAAGAAAACACCTCAAGACAGAGGGACACACACACACACACACACGTTTATATACACAAGCATGTGTACAGTTTCTTTTTTAAAGCCCAGTCACAAGACATTAAACTTTTAAGAAGCATAATTTTTCTGCAGCCACAAGGTGTTTATCCTTTTTTTTGGCAGGTCGTTAGCTGGCCTCACCTCAGTCACATTGCCCACATATGACTTTTTCAGCTCTCAAGATTATGAAACCGCTACCCGTGACATCTGATTGACTCTACTCACACTCACAGTGGCATAGCAGGACCAACTGGTTGAATCACTGAGCTGCATGTCTCACTGACAGTCTGTCACATCTGCTCCCCACACACAACTCTCATCTCACTCCATATTTTTGTCTATTCATGGGTCACAGTGCATATCTCATCCGTGGTCATGACCTGATATCTGTTTGTCACTAATAAAATCAGTTTCTGTATCTCAGTCATGGCGTGTGAGTCAGGCTGACCCATAGAAAGAGCAATGAAACATTTCTAGTAGTCCAGGAGAAGAGCTGGAGTGATCTTCTGTTTCTCTCTTGAATTACCTCGAATAGGAAAGCTGACTGTGTGTGTGTGTGTGTGTGTGTGTGTGTGTGTGTGTGTGTGTGTCGGCAGGTGTGCATATGTTTGAAATCTGCAGGTACAGCAATGTTTTTTCTTTATTTTCCACAGTCTCCCAAGCGAACCGCCAGCTGGTGGATCCTTTTATAAATGTTGGCTCAATATCCTCAAATAACAAGAGTACGTTTTTAAACCATATAATTGGAATGCTCACTTCCATGACAACGCTATTCAAATTATGAAAAGAAAGCCTGATTTCCAACTCTAAAGGATGGTGATAATGATCCTCTCCTCTCCTCTCCTCTCCTCTCCTCTCCTCTCCTCTCCTCTCCTCTCCTCTCCTCTCCTCTCCTCTCCTCTCCTCTCCTCTCCTCTCCTCTCCTCTCCTCTCCAGTGATCCCTCAGTAATCTCTACCCAGGGTTCAGTCAAACTGTTTTAAGTTCTCGCCTAACTGAACTGTAAAACCATCCTCACTGACCCCTTTTTTTTCTCGCTGACATGCTCGGCTGCCTCCACTTGATAGCGTGACAGCATGTGTGCTAGTGTGTGTGTGTGTGTGTGTGTGCTTAAGGTGAGAATGTGCTTGTGTGTATCTCTTTTTGTGTATATCCCTTTGTGTTCCTGATGTTAGTTGGGCATATGTTATTTCTCATGCGTGTTTGTGCGTGGTTATTCACCCAGAGTGGATTTCTGTCCTCTGTCCCTGTTTGTCTGTGACACAGTCACCTTATTAAATACTAAGTAAATGCCAATAGACTCCACTCTGCCTGTCTACCCTTTCTCTACAAGCCTCACTGCCCTTCTCTACAGCTCATTGTTCTCCTTGCCAATTTGGTGTGTGGATCTATTCCTGTCTGTCTGTATGTGTGTGAATGTATGTATGTGTGCATACATCTGATTTATTTGCCTCTATTTATCTTGTTCTTTCTAGGCAGGTATCTGCTAAACAAGTATTCATAAGTTATTTAGCTTCTCAGAAACAGCCAATGTTAGCTTAATGCACTGGAAAACTGCTGCCTCAGTCTTACTCAAATGGACGCCATGCTTTCCAATGCATGGTTCCACCACTAAACAAATAAAGAGTTGATGTTTTCTACATGCTGGTGATATAAAGGCCATGATTAGATGGGTAAGGCAGACAGTGTCTATTCCGGCTTTCTCACACTCCTGGCTCTCACACTTACTGTTGACTTATGTGGTGGGAAGTGTAATTGAGACGGAGTAAAGGCAAGCCACATGCTACTGTTATCGCTCACTGGGAGCACAGAGGGTGGGATGGATTGGAGGAAGGGCAATAGAGAGAGGTAGTGCACAACAAAGCCGACCGCTGGGAGTCGAGGAGGGAAGCTCGAATGGATGGGGGGTAAAAAAGAGAGAGAGAAATAATGATACAGACTAGAGACAAACAAAGAGGCAGTGGGAAGAGTATGACGTGTTTGACCACCATTAGCTATACCTTCAGTGAAATTGACAAGGATGGAAGAAGCTGTATGAATGGTAGGCAGGGTGTTGCTGTTCACCACAGGGGTGGAAGGCAAACAGCATACAAGTGAGAGAAAGAGTGAACCTAAAACATCTCGACACAGTAAGGCGAGTGGTTTCTGTCTGCTGATTGACACTTAACTCTATACTGTACATTCATCCTGAGTCTGAGTCTGGTCTTTGTTTCTCTGACTCCTGAATTCTGAACTGTGCATTATTATTACATTATTGTACATCATTACACACCCTTTGCAGTCAATGTAATTATTGTTCCTAATATTGAAATATTTGGCACACAAATAGCTATTAAACAGATACTGCAGGTGCTTTTCCCATGTGAATTGCCTAGTTGTTGAGCCTGCAGATACATTTTCCTAATCTCATGGGCAGACACAATTGTGGTGTAGCTGACAGCAGGTTAACATGGGCGCCACCTCTTCTCCTGCCAGTGCACTTTCATTCAACGCACTCGTGGCGAGTTCTGAGCAGGTAACGCGGAGCAAGCTCAAATTGCCATAATCCTTTACGCTAAAATCGCTCTGTCGCCATTATCGCCGCTAACACACCCCTGCTGCACCTCTGCACTGCGCAGTCGGGTTCAGGGCGAGTCACCGAAATATCAAATGCTTGCAGATGAGAGAGAGCAACCTTTGTGTGCCTGTCAAAAATGTCACCTCACCAGGGCAAAGCCCCTCCACGCTCCATCATGAAAATACAGCCCTGTGACTCATGTGTGACTACGAAGTGCTGCTGTAGCTTTTTTCACCTTGTCGTCTAAGCTTTTGGCACAAAGCGCTCATTGTCCATTGATGCTGCGAGAGGGAGAGCCCAACGCCAACAGAGTGCACGTCAATACCTGAAGAATACTTCATGTGCAAGACATATTGATCTGGTGAAATCTATGCATGAGGCAACGTTGGCCAAAGCAATATTGCATTCACAGCACCTGGCTGAAGTATAAGACATTCTTTATATTCACTGTGAAGAAAACAGGAGACTGTATTGGATTGGACCCTTTTGAATGAGTCATAGAAATCTGCTGAGGCTGATTTTAAAAAAAATGTTTTTAATATTAGTGAAATAATTAAATCAATTCAATATAATTGCTTAACAGACATGTCTGAGCCCCATATAATTCAATTTGGTGATATTGACTTCACCATTTTAAAGTAAATGGTGTTCCATAGGAAGTCTCGCTCCCTCTCTCTCTGTGATCGGTACTGTGTGGTCAGAACCCACCCATTTATCCTGATCTCTTTAACATTTAATTGGGGCTTCTTTGCAGCAGATGTATTGATTTGTAAATGTAAGTCAGATATTTAATGGAGTTTTTCCATTTTTGCTCCAACCTTATAGTCATTTTGTTCAGAAAAGTATGTGGTTTCTCACATTATGTCAGGAGGTACTATCTTTGACATGGTGGACATCCATTTTAAGGGGCTATACAGTATGTACGTTTCCTCTGCCACTGGATTTTCAAGGGGTGGCAAACAGATGAAAAGTTATCTATGCTTACCTCCCAAAAGTGAAGGGAAATTACTTAGAGATTTTGCCGTCTGTAAAGTCATATTTATCTCCAATTCTTAATTTGATGCCAAAACTACTTTTTCAGTACAAAATCCTCAAGATACAACCCTCTGAACTTCCCAACTGTGTTTGCAACAACAACAAAAAAAACATATTATTATCCAAAAATGAAAACTTGAGGCACACAAATTCATCTCCCACTGAACAAAGTCACAAAACCTGCAATACCAATAGATGGATTCATTGCAGATGCATATCAAAAATAACACATACAGCCTGTATGTATGTAAGGCCCTCATCACATCCATATATTCATCATTGTTTGGAAAAAGGAAAGAAAAAAAGCAACAAACCTTGTTCCTGCAGCATTTCCATCCCATCTGTCTAAAGGTGGCAATTCATTAGCATAGCACACGATAGCCTGTGTTAGTGTCAGGTGTAACAAGCATGCACAAACATGTGTACAGACACACACAGATACACACACATGCACAGCCAGCCCATAATGTATTCACAAGCAGCCAGGCTTTTCATTTTCACTGCCATTCAGGCATCATGTTTGCCCACACAGATGCTATCAGCAGCAATAAGCCTGCGTGGTCATTGCTATTCAAAAACTATAATGTCGCCCATATATTGTGTTCATTGGCAGATTCTAATAGGAACAAATTCCTACAAATTACTGGCTGGACTTTCTATGGGCCGCCTGATTGGCCAGCTGTGCATTGACTTATCAATGCATTTCCTATTAATGCATGTGTGAGTGCATTTAGTTAAACACTGTAACCGTCACTTGCGAATGACTACATAAACTTGCTGATGCCCGGTTTTCATTTAGCCTCCGGCTCTTTGTGTGCTGCTGGGTGACCCATTCTGTTGATTTGGCAAAGATAAACATTGATAAACAGTTAAACAGAGTGTGTTTGTGTGTGTGGTTACTCTGGACTGAGTTTCTAGTTTAATGATTGTGTGGCTTCTGTATGTGTGTGTATGTGTGTTAACGGGAAATAAAGAATCATCAAGTGTTTTGCCGGGAGAACTATTTAACAGATGCAGAGGCCATGCTCCATTAGGTTTTGTATACAGTGCATATACAGAGCACAGCAGCTGTATGGCTCTCATAGAGTACTTACAGCATTAATGAACATTAATAATGAACTGCTATTTGCCAATGCTCTTTAATGACATTCTTTTGGTATTGCAAAAATACGATACATGTATACAATATATTGTTATGTATTATCAGCCATCAGTCTGCCAGTTAATACATGATACTGCTATATGTCGTATATAAAACAATTGAACATTTTGTTCACAAACAGTCTGTTCCCCACACTGAGGCCTCCGGTGACAAGTTAGAAAACAACAAACTGATTTCCGATACAAAAACTTCCACCCACTTACTTGTCAATAACAATGATTCTACATCACTTAAATACAAAAACCCACATAACCTGAACTTCGTGTTATGACAGAACCAAACACAACTTCCACATCACTTTACTTTATCAACTGAATATGTAATGAAATCATGTCTGGCTTCAAGTGATGCACAATATTGTTGTTGGCTATAATATTAACTGATACAAAGAGAGAGAGAGATGAATAGAGTTTATAATTAAGATCAGAGTGAAGGTCAGCTGTTACTGTAATATTTTACAATACTTCATGCGTTTGTTTGCATGTGGCACCATGGCAACACACACAGTAGGGGAGATGGAGCAGTGTATGCTTTCTAAGATCCTTGTTCTGTGGGTGTAATTGTGTTTGTACCTCTGTGTGTGTGTGACCGTGTAATCCATCATCGGTGCATCTCTGTTACAATATGAACAATATGACCTGTTGTGTATATGTGTTGTTTTCCGTTTGATGACATATTGGGAGTGTTTTTTTTTTGTATGTTTGAAATATATCAGTGTGAGTCTGTGTTTGTTGTATATGTGTGAGATCCTTCATCCCCAGATAAGACACGGGCTGGAGGACAGCAGGGCAATCCCATCTTGGGGAGTAACAGGCATCAGCAGGGATCTGACGCTCTATTGGTGTGCGTGTGTGTGTATATTCAGAAAAACACACACACACATATATTCACAGGCAACCCTGGTCTGAGGGCACTGCTGTAATTGGATGTCTGATTACTGTCAGATAGTGTGTTGGTGTGTGTGCAGGACAGAAAGAGAAAGAGGGAGGCAGGACAGGAGAGAAAATGCCAGAAAAATGAAAGAAAATTCTTCTCACAGGGAAAAGATAGTGATGGCAACAGCAGAGGAGAAGAAGAAAGATAAACTGACACTCAGAAGTCACAGAGAGGGAGAGGGTGGGGGTTGGGTGGGCACAGAGAGAAGTGGACATGTCCTCTCCTTGTGATCTCTGGGCTTAACGTTGACCTTGTGCTTTTTATCTGTGGTCTGACATCCAATCATCCCTCGCTTATCTCCCCCCTCCCTCACCCCCTCGCCACTACATCTTTTCATCTCTGCACCCTTTTCCATTTCTTCCCCACCACCTTCTGATTCCTGTCCCTCTTCCCTGATCAAATGCACAGTTTTTGAATTTCAAAGGCGCTTTATTGACATGAAAGTCTTACAAAAAATAATATTGCCAAAGCTTCAAAATAAGCTTGAGCAAAATACAAAGTAATACAAAAAAGAGAAAAACAAAAAGATTGGATAAACTTATATATTTACATAGTCATCTACTCTATAGGTAACTCTCCCTCAAGGTTTGCTTTTGTTTTTTAGTTTATTTTGCAGTGACTCCTGTCTCTCTGAGCTGTTTTACTCCTTAGAGTTACAGAATTCAACTGTTTCAAATAGACGTTCCTTATTTCAGGGTATGATTTGGATCATAGAGGAAGTGAGTCTGTGTCCACCTCACCTGCGACCACTTTTCTGTTTTCATTCTGCCATGTTTGTGGTCACTGAGCCTGGACTCCATAATCCTTGTTTAGGGACAGATAATCCTCTAATCTAGTTCTTCCTCCACTGTTTCTTTACATTGTATTATGATGTGTTTTCTTCTACATGACTGTTTGGAAAGCTGTGTTGTAGTGAGACCAGTCAGAGCGGGCTGTTAGTCTCCGCACCAGCTGACATCTGATATCTCTCTCTTCGTTTATCCTGCCCCTCGACCACTTGGCTTTCACTACGTCCGTTGCTTCTCGCTCCTCATCGTCCACGTCTGTCTCACCCGCTTCCACCTCCGCTCTCTCCCACCATCCAGCAGAGAGCCAGTGGGATTAATCTGATTGATTGGAAGTATCTGTGATGCGTGACAGGTGGCAATAGGTCAGACGACTCGATGGAGACATAAAGTGACTCGTCTCCTGCTTGAAGACTCACAGAAGTGGTCTGCAGTTGCACTTGTCAACCTCCACCGTGGCGCTGACAGTGAGGAGTCAGATTGTCAGGCTGCCGGGCTCTCGCTCTCTCTACCTGCTGAGATTACACTCTTTAGTCTGGAACATGCTTATCCATCTGCATACACTCACTTTTGCTTTATCTCTTTGCCCTTTGCACTCAGACAGAGTCAGCCGTAGAATGCTAAGAGCCCACCTTGGTATTCACAGGCTGGCCTGGCTATGTTTTACAAGAGCTTATACGGATGATACAAAAGGAAGTGCTGTGTGGATAGTATGAAGCAATACTCATTGCTTGTGTGGTTTGAACACAGACGAGGCTGCTCAGAGGTCTGCACACACACACACACACGCATGCTGTAGGTGTCCGCCTGTCTCCCCTCAGACCTGAGCAGGTGCTGACTGCAGCGAAACTGTTCGACTCCTGCAGTGAAGACAGACCTGCCATCCCCACCCACCCTCCTTCGCCACACGCACACACACGAGCGTGCACACTCACGCACAATTTGATTGGAATGGAAGGGGAAGTAAGATGTTAAAAGGCCGAGATCTTCTGTCTCTTTTTCTCTCTTGCCCACTCACTCTTTGTCTCCCTTGTGTGTTGTTTTTGTCTTTCTCCTCTTTGAGTTTCTCCACTTGAAGCTCCAGATCCTCCTCTCTCGCTCTGCTCCACACACACACAGTCATAATGAAAGATGTCTATGTTTTGTACAATGTCCAATCTGCTCTCCCAAGATACCTACAAGTTTAGATATCTGTGTACTGAGAGGCAGCACAGCCTGTCCTCTATGTAACAAATAAAAGATGGAGGAATCTTCTTGCTGCCCTGCAACGTTAACCCAATCTTTATGCAGACATTCAGATTTAGTTTAGTGACAACAAAAAATACTGAGTCTCATCAAACTCAGTGTCAGGGTTGGACCATCTCTTTCTCTTTGCTAGAGCTGATAGATGCAATATACCCCCCCCTTTTTTTTTTCTTGTTGCATCTTGTACAAGTAATTGTACAGTTGGGGTTCAACTGTGAAAAATGCGACAGCCTTTGTTATTAGTCATCATAATTATCCAAAATTGTTGTAAATCTCATTACTAATCTGCAAAAACATTTTGAATTAGTCAAAATGGTTGTAACGCCTGACTGCACTTTTAGCGTGTTAATATTAGAAATCATATGGTGATTATTTTGGCAGATATTTTTTGATATTTTCAATCACATTTCATTTCCATGGTGTTTCATGGTGTTTTCATGGTTTCGGTGGCGTTGTGATTTTTGTTTGGACCAAGCATGTTCCTTTACATCTGGAGATTATAATTTTTTGGCCTGGTTGTCTTTATACCACCACAGTCTTTTATGACTTGTTCTATTACATTTTGCTTTTACATACTGTTCAGCCATAGTTTTAAAGTGATATACTGTGAGGAGTTAGATCTCCAACACACTATCTCAGTATTTATATATTGCTTATGACAACTGCTAAAAAAAAATAGGTGCTATGTTTTAATTTATCTGATCTCCTCCTTCTCCTCCAGTTCAACATGACTATGGGATATTTACTGTGGGTCCACGACACTATGCAGTACATAACCCAGAAGAGAATGATTTCCGAAATGTATAGAGTTTAATAAATTGGCCAAGTAGATGTACCGTAGCCAGAGGGACAACTCCAGTGGCTGTCACTGCATTATTAGATTCTGCTATGACATATTGAGGCTAGACTGTGAATTAGCTTCTTGGATAGACACCACAAATTATTGTATTTTTTTTTTCTGAGCACCACTTGAAACATTTTATTATGTGCACAGTAGATCATTAGAAATATCCAATATCCATTTGTTGTTGCAAAGTGCCGCCTCAGTTTATACTGCGATAACTCACAGCGCGGCGCACACATCACTCAAATTTGATCTCAGTGTGTATTTACAGATGCTAATCGAGCAAATATTTGCCAAAAGTAATTCAGTTTTTGTACACTGAGAGAACTTTGGCCACCCCCATATCAGTGTTTCATTATCAGCAAATTAAAAGCAGTTTCAGGCTTTCGACCGTCACGGGCTCATGGAAGCGTCTGCACCTCAGGCCAGGTTCAGGTCTGAGCAGCATCTTTCTGGTTGGGGTTAGGACCGTCTTAAATTTTCGGGCCCAGTTGAGGCTCTGAGGCTTTGTGTCCTTAAAGGCATATTTTAATGGGAGGATGTAAATTTCCTGGGACAGCGGTTCCGTGGGTGTTGTCAATGATTCATTAGGAAGCCCGCGGAGAAGTTTCATTTGAGCGAAAAATGCAGAACACTAATATTTACTGCACCACTTAATCCACACCCAAGCAAATGAAAAAAAAAAAAAGTAGCATGTGTGTTACTGGAGTGCACACAAACACACGCAAAGGCAAATGTTCATTGGTAAGCATAGATGAACTCACAAACGCATGTGTGTGAGGAGCTGTGCACTCACACATTCTCTCTCTCTCACACACACACACACATAAATCAGTGACTTCAAAGGGCCACGCTGCAGTGCCCGGAGCCATGAACAAAGCATAGAGAAGCAGAGGGCAACTTTTAATTTTAAAGCAGTTCTAATGAGGTTTGGAGAGAAAGAAAGTGTGTCAAAATCAGTGTTTGTGTGCGCCCCTCTCCCAGTAACTGCTCACTGGCAGTTATTTGTGTGGGCGTGAATGCGGTGGGTGGTCATTTATTTTATCAAAGAAAATGTGTGCTAAGCCTGAGAAAGAAATTAATTTCTGCCTGTGTGGATTTGTTGGCCGCACAGAACCTTATATTTGGTCAAAGCATATTGAGCGTAATGGCAACAACTGACAAGACCGTGGGTGTGTGAGAGAAGAGACGCTGCTATATCTTAATGGAAGAATCATTAAAAGCGAAGGCTTTGATTTCACCACCTTCCTTTCATTTTGTCACACACTCACATCTGTCACAGAAACATGCACGCAGACACGGAAACACACTCAAAAGTTACTCTCATTACTCATCAGGCTTAGCCAGAAACCACATTAGTGTCTGTGTGTGCGCGCCCAAGCTGTAATGCCAGCGTAAGTACATTACAAGATAGATGAGTGTATCATTGTGTGTGTGTGTGTGTGTGTATGTGGTGCTCCCGTAGCGTTGAATCGAGGGTCACTGTAGGGAATCAAGAGCTGATGCAAATGGTGACTGCTGGAGACGACTCTTCAAACCGTTTGCTGGAAGACGCAGCCAAATATGCGGGAGACAAGTGTGCAAATTGAAGATGAAGTAAGGGACTGCAGAGAGGAGGGGTGGAGAAAAAAAAGGATGTGTGAAGAAGGGCAGATGATGCAAACGCTGACACTGAACATGAAGAGAGAAGAAGACGACATGAAAAGGAGGGTGATTGTTGCAGCCTGTTAAAACCTCTCCGAAGTCAGGTGTGCAGCAGCAGCAGCTCTGCTTCCTGCAGCAGTCTGATGTCAGGTGTTGCTGCTGTCTTCCATAAATGTCCCTTTTTCAGTATAACTACAACCAAAAAGTCAGTTTCTCCTTCGAAGCTTTAATACATTTTTATATTTTCTGATTAAGCCGCTTTGGTGCTCCTCTAATAAATCCTGTATATAATTGATAGCTACGAGTCCCATAGGTGCACTATGGTATTTCTTGTCCTTATTTCACATCGATTAAATATACAGTACTGCCTGAAAAGTTTGACGATGAGAGCGAAGTGACACAAAGCAAGATGCACACAGTGAAACTAATCCTCTTTTTTTTGTTTTCTATCCGTTCATGTCTCTTTTGGTTAATAGATGAAATGGTGCAGAAAGAGAGAAAGAGAGGGGCATGTGGGAGGGAAGCAGACTGTTAATTAAACGCTGAGACAGTGGTGTTTCCCATCCTGGAACAGAATGAATTTATTCTCTAAGCACGCTGGAGTTAATTGTGACTATAAGGGTTTCACTCTGAGACGCTCCGGACACACTTAACATCGGATTCATCATTGCAACTTATTTTTCCTTCAACAGCTGCAAAAGGGGATAGTCGGATGCTAATGCACACTCCCATGCACACAACAAAGAACATATGCTCATCTGCATTCAGCTCATGGTTTGACGGCTACATACACATGCACAAAAATGTAATCCTCACCTACACACAGAGGTAAACAAACTAGGCATACACACAATATATAGACACAAAGCATCGGGGATTTAGTCACATTGTGCTCCACATTAAACCTCAATAATCAGGTTATTAGAGATAAACTGAGAGCTCTGTGTACTGTTGTTCAGCAGCTGTACATCCCATAATTTGGTTAGGCTGTTATAGATGAATATGCTACAATTGGTGAATTATGCAATGAACTGGCTGTTACTGTGATCCGGCTGAGGCCATTCTTTTATCTGAAATGAATAAAGAGAATTTCTGACTGCTTTCACATTAGCATGCCTGGTGCGCGCGGTGTTGTCTCTAAATAACTAATTATCCAGTTTTCACACAATCAGCCGCATTACCAGCCCCGCAGATTGTGTTTTTTGGGGGTCGGCGAGAAGTGAAACAGTTCTGTCCATAACAATTGAAAGTCGAGGATGATCAAACGGCTTTTCACACTTTGATTCCTCTAAATGTAGCGGCTAATTTAGACTTTGTCCGACAATAGGGAACATTATTGACACGCTGGCAGCCAAAGTGTGTCTTCTGCTCTTGTTTATACACAACGATGGGGAGTGTCTGATGTCAGCAGTCGCAGCTCTCGTTCTTCTCCTGTTGAAAGAAAAGAGTTGGCAGCAGGATGGTTATTTGATTTCGCCCGCAGAAAGATTTCACACTATGTCAGGTAACTGAAATGCAGGTTTTTAACCCAGATCTTCACTAAAATCAATACCAAGGGCTTGTAGTTCACCGTAGCACTTTTTCCACATCTGAACAAACTTTTTTTTTTTCTTTTCCATACTAGAAGCTGTCTACTGTCTACTCGTCCTCAACAAAGACACACTGGTCTCCACACGCCCATCACCAAGCTTTGATATCATTGTTTACAAGATTTGCGTCATCTGTTTCTCTTCCTTTACAATGTTTCAGTCCCAAACTTTCCAACATGAGGCGAAATCCTCAGACTGTTGTGATGATGGAGAGTTTTGAAATCAATCTAACTTTTCTAAAGATGTTGTTTATTTAGCAGTTGTTGTTTTAGACATTCTAGATGATGATGTCTCTCCTGACCTCACCTCGAGCGAAGGTGCGCTCTAATGACTAGCGTTCGCTGCTTTTCTTTGTTACCATCATAGATGAGAAGAGTTTGAGGGAGCAGCAGTGGATTCAGCTGAGAGACACTGACAGTCAGGTTGTCGACAGCAGCATGTGTGCGTGTTTGTACACACACACATAGACACACAGACATAATTTGATAGTGTCTTTATCTGGGAAGTCTGCTCTCCACAGGGACAGTTATTGATGACGGGTGTGAGGCTATGAAACAAACGATGATTTAATCACTTTTATACCGCTCCAAGGACGGCGCGGAGAGAATGCAAACATCAGCGCTCGTGCATGCGCGTGTGTACATACTGTACGCCTTGTTAGCTCATTATTTGCTCTCTGTGTGTACATATACAAAAGTGTATGTCAGGATGGTGATTATCCTTGAAAAAGTAGTCTGAACTTCCAAGTATCTGTCTCCTGTGTGTTGGTTGTGTTTGTGTGCTAGTGAGGGGAAGACAAGGGTGCCTGTGCAGATTTTGTCACTTTAGCGATTATCCTTGAGAGGCTTTTAATTTGAGGCTAATGAGTATTTGTTTTAGCAGTCATGCGCACTGATGTGAGCGCATGTCTGCGTGGGCATCATTGCGTTTGTGTGTGCGTGCGCGCGTGTGAACGTGAGTCAGGGGTGTGATGTAGTGAAAGCGACAGACTGTACAGATGTTCAATAAATGGGCTGGAACAGGCAGGGAGGAAAGGGGGACATCATTCACACTCCCTCACACACGCTCACACACACACACACACATACGGACTCTGAGAAGCGACAAAACGAACACGTAGACACACACATATATCAGACGTGGATACACACAGTCGGTCATACATCATGCACTGCTTAAAGATGTTTCAAATAATGTCCTCCTCCACTCACCTTTACAGAGAGGTGGAGGCAGAGATGTATGTTTTAGTCTCATTTGTTGCAGACTGAAAGTAATTCAGAAACTATTTCAACATTTTTTTTTATTCCCATATTTCCTGGGGTAGAACAATAATGATTTGTGTGCGTGAGGGTGAGAGAGACAGGGAGAGGGGAACAACATGACGTAAATCTTTCTATTTATCACACATTGGTAGTGAAATAACCAATATTGCTGTGAGTGCTATTCCTTTCACCCTCAACAATAGGAAACGAAGTGTGAGTGTGAAGTGGGTAGAGGATATTCCCTGGCACTCACACTGTGCCACACTGTGACATGATTTTGAATCATAACGTTGCCCCATTCATCTTTCCCCCTTGTTTTCCATTGTTTTCTCTCCCTCCTCTACAGTCATTTCCTTTCAGCAGAGTCTGTCCTTCTTCCTTCCTCTCCTTGTGGTGGAAATTTTTAGCCGTTTGCTGTTGGTGAAAAATGAAATAGAGACTTCGTGCCGGCCGGCAAAGTTTTATTTTCTTTGCAAAGAAAAGGTCATTCAGCAAGCGAGCGGTTCAAAATGGTGAAAGACAATTTAATAGAAAGAGAATTGAACATTTATGTCTTAGAGGAAGCCCGCCTCCTAGGTGTGGCTACACCTTTTGTTTGCCTTGAGGTCAGCCCCCATATGCATTGGCACCAACCCCCTGGAGTGTGAATTGGGGAGTCTAGACGATTCAATAGGGAGTTGGGTTAAATACAAAAGAGATTGAATCAACATATTTACATGTAAAAGATTAGCATGTTGGTGAGAATGTTGAAAAAGCAGGATGTGGAGAAGTCAAAGGAACATTCAAATCTGCCACTACACTTCCCCCTTTTGATTATTCATTAATCACACAAGAAAAAGTCACAACTTAATTGTCATTGTAGTTACTAGAAAAAGGAAAAAGTAAGAAAGCATAGCTAGGAAATCCAGGTATCAGTTACAATAAAATGACAAAATTCAAACAAACAATGATGTCAATTCTAAACATTCTTCTGTATTAAGAGGTAGAGTGTTTTACTAGAAGGTTATCTAAAATGTGGTTCTTGAATGTAAAGATTTAAAATGCAGGTGTGAGAGCAGACTAACAAAACAAGTGATTATTAAAACAAGCAGTACAATTTCAAAATTCTAGTTTACTGACACTTGACCTGTCAACTTTCCAAATGAATTTATGGTGTGTGAATCATGTAATCAATTGTAATGTTGTCACATATGTTATTTCATGTCAAGTTACATTGTACTGGAACAAACTTGTAATATTCAGTCCCATTGATGATAGTGAAGTCTCTTGGTCAGTCGGTTGTGTGCAACACGATTCTGTAAAATCTTGAGCCTTATTGCAGGCATTGCTCATAGGGACATGTCTTCTGTAGAGTTCACAAGATTCACAATTATCTATGTGGCTTTGTAGCTTGATGTCTAAGGACATCAACAAATCTCATCCAGGTGTTCTTCAGAAAGATGTGGAGAAATGATGAAGGGAGTGGAAAAGGGCAAGGAGAGTTGTTGCTGTTTCCTCCCCGAACAAATGTCCTTAAGGTAGAAACATGGAACAGTGTTTGGCCATGGTTCAGGGTCTTGATTGTGGTGAGTTTTGGACGTGCAGAATGTTCATGGAGTTGAAATATGGCAAGGGTAAGAGTCCTTCTACCCACATGACAGTGGAGTTGTGGTGATTGGGCTATGGTGAAGTCCATTGAAACAAATTCCAATCAACAATGTTGTTGACATGGCAATAAAGTATTGAAACTTGAAACTTGGTGTGTGCAGTAGAGTTTTGATGTAATCCTCTTGAGTGTATTCCTTGGGTAATCTGTTTATGCTGTGGTGGTTGTGTATGTCTTAAAAGAAGTTTGTCGTCTTCTTCTGGGCCGTCAAGCCTGAGTTGTTTCCTCAGGTGTTCTTCTGGCAGTTTCAGGTGTGTTGGAGAAGGTTCTGTGTGCTTGGATGGTTCTGGCTGAATTCATGAAGCTTTTCTTTGTTGTTCTGGTTCACAGCTGGTCCCTTTTTGTCTTAGGCTTCTTGCAGTGATTTGCATGCATCGACGCTGCTCTTTCAGGGGTCTTCACAGCTGGAGATCATGGAGGAGTGTGGATGCTGGTTGTTGGTTGTGGAAAAACTGGTTTTCACTTGCTGTATCTGTTGTAAAAAACAAACAAGCAAGCAAACAAACAACAACAAAAGACAAACAAACAAACAAAACAAAAACAAAACAAACAACAAAACAAAAGAAACCAAAACATATGTAATATCCCCCCTTTTGACACATGAGTTTCACTCATGTGTCACATTACCAAAGTGAGAGTGAAATCAAATAGATCCATCTATAAAAAGAATCAAATCAGTGTTAGTGAATGATGTGTCTTGTAAAGGTTCAGTCTTGGAGAGTCAACCTGTTGGAGGACAGCAATGCAGTTCTGTTATTTTCTATCATCAGTGACCCAAAAGGGCATTTCCTTGGACTAGTAATCAGGGTGTAAAATCAAATAGACTTTCAACTGTCAAATCTCTCCTCCTCTTTTCACAAGCACGTCCTTTGTGCTTCCGTGCAGGCTGCCACACATTGGGAATCACTGGACTCACCTCTAGTGCTACATGGATCCTGCCAAGAAGAAGTTATATATTTGTCACATCAACTATTTGAATGAAAGGTCTGATAGAGTCAGATTCTAAGTTGGAGCAGTCTGCAAGGCAAGTTTTAGTTTATTGGTGAAAGATTTCTCTTCAAGGGTAATGATATGAGCTACAAGCATTGTAACTGCTTGTAGAGCTTCAACAAGATTCTTATCTCTAATTGTCATTACAGGGAACAAAAGTGTGTGTACTGGAGAGTCATCACAAGGAACAATTACTCCTGTTGTTTTAAGAGACTCACAATCCGGTTTTATGTCATCGATAGTTTCTTGTTGGAGTGGATATTGAATGTGGAAGGTCTAAAGTCAGATTCTGGAGTTATGACAACAGGTTTACAGGTTTTGATGAGGTCATCATCATGTTTCTTGACAACCCACGGTGTCTTAGGGACTTTCTGTAGGGCTGAATTAGTTTTAACTTGTTTCGGACAAAAAACAGACAAACAAACAAACAAATAAACGAACAGACAAACATTCAATCTAACAAACAAACATTCAATCAAACAAACAATCAAAATAGTCAAACAAACAAACCTAAAAAGTTTTAGGTACCAGCTGGATTTTCTTTAAATGTGCACAACAGATGTTAAACTCTTAAGAATGGCCTAGATCGATCATATGTTTTCTTGTCAATTGGCTGTGTGCTTACATGTTTCTCTTAAATGGATCTCAATCTTCCCTCTAATTGCAAGTGTAAATGTGTGAATTGGTGTGAGAGAAAGTGATAAAGCACATCTGTGTTGTGTTTGGTAGTGTGTTCGCATTATCAACTCTCTCTCACCAACCTTCTCTGCTTATCAGGTCCTGGTGACACAAGAGATTCAATTGAAGTTATCTGGTGTCATAAAATTTGTATTAGCTCTTAAGATTGTTTTTCTGGTTTCTGTAACCAACTTGGAAAGGTTGTTGCAATTTCCATTGATATACATACTGCAGGGTACTGCAGTAGGGGTGTGAAAACATCTGGTGCCAAATCAGGCAAAAGGCTGGTTGAGACCAGACAAAAGGCCTAATTTGCACATTTAAGTGTTTGCCCATCAGGCAGTTTTTAGAGGCAAATGCCTGTTTGAAGTTTGAATTTAGCTCAGTATCTGTAACTGTTTTGACCTGATAAGCACATATACAAAAGTCAAAAGTTTTGCTCAGTTCTATCATAACAAGTGTCAGTGTTCAGACACAATTTGTAGCGATGTGTACACTGTGTGTGTGTTTGCGTGTGTGTGTGTGTATGTATTACCTTTCTCAGATTTCACATGTTGGTTGAACTTTTCAGCAAGGATTCATTCCTCTCCGACCACGCCCAATCATCCTCAGTCTTTTGTTTGCTGGAGATGATCAAGTTCTTTTGAGTTTCAAACTCAGGTGTCCATGTTGGCCATGATGAAAGCAGACAATCTTCTTGAGTTTCTGTGTCGGCCACATCTCTCCATGTCCACATCGTGTTCATGACTGGGTTGTCCATGTTCCTGGACTGTGTTGATGTCAAAAGAAGTCCATACACAAAAAAACCAAACGTTGTACCTTCTGGTTCTTCAACTGTGAGCATGTTGAAGGCTTCTTGATTGGGATGGCGTAGTCTGTGTGTAGTTGGAGAAGATGTTGGAGCAGGCACATGGGCTGCTCCTCAGCTTTGGTTGTTGTTGTGGCGTGGTGGAGTCTGTTTCTCTTGTCTTGCCAAGTATCGTAGAATTCTATGGTGGATGAAGGCTGAATTGGTGCGTGGCCGTTGAGGTGTGTATCCAGGCTTCAAAGTTGTCAACTGTGAAACAAAGAATAGGAAATTCTACGAGCTTGGTGCTCTAGTGTTAGTGTGAGTTGCATTTTTCTTTCTTTTTCAAAAATTTTCTTTTTTTTTTTTTTTTTTTTTTTTTTTGTAAAGAAGCAATTTTTGTGTTACTTTCTCCATCTGTAAACATTCTTTTAACCTCTCATGATTTACAGACTTTTACCTCATTTTACCTTTGTTACCATTAGTTTCCTTTAAGGAATTCCCCTATTGGGAATCCAAACTCAACTGTCCAGACAATTGAAAATAGTTTTTAAAGCTTTTTGTCCCCACATTTCTTTCGTTCTCATAATATCCACAACAGGACCATCCGGAGGCTCTGTCTCAACCGAGACTTTTACTCCCCATACCAGTGGAGCTCGTGCACGATAAACTCAATACAGACGTCTCTGTAAGGACCACTTCAATGTGTTATACTAATATAATAAAATATTGTATAACCCGCACAAGTGATGAAAGCGAAAACCACTTAATTTACGCTATCCTAATAGCAATAAAAAAAAGTAAGCCAAAGTATTTAAACTTTGACTTGGCTCACCGATTAGACACAATTGTGGATAAAATGAAAGTCAGAAATATTATGTCAAATTAAACCCTAAATTTAAAACAAATAAAATATTAAAATGTCAATATTTCAGTGCTCACCAGATAAATTTCCGACTTAGTTCGTAGAATTCCAGCAGCAACGATCTGGGATGGCACAGCGGTAGCCCTCCCACTCAGTAGAATTTTGAGGTTTGGAGGCTGGAAAACTTTTTTTTCTTCCAGGATGGCCTGTCACTGCCCGCTCTCCATCCTAGACGATTACAGAGGAATCCCACTTCTGACACCAAATTGTGGTGGAAATTTTTAGCCGTTTGCTGTTGGTGAAAAATGAAATAGAGACTTCGTGCCGGCCGGCAAAGTTTTATTTTCTTTGCAAAGAAAAGGTCATTCAGCAAGCGAGCGGTTCAAAATGGTGAAAGACAATTTAATAGAAAGAGAATTGAACATTTATGTCTTAGAGGAAGCCCGCCTCCTAGGTGTGGCTACACCTTTTGTTTGCCTTGAGGTCAGCCCCCATATGCATTGGCACCAACCCCCTGGAGTGTGAATTGGGGAGTCTAGACGATTCAATAGGGAGTTGGGTTAAATACAAAAGAGATTGAATCAACATATTTACATGTAAAAGATTAGCATGTTGGTGAGAATGTTGAAAAAGCAGGATGTGGAGAAGTCAAAGGAACATTCAAATCTGCCACTACATCCTCCATCACTTGTCTCTCAAACCTTTTTACTTATTCTTTCTATGCATTTCCACCTCTTTCTCATGCTTGCTTTCCTTCTTTTCTTTTCCCGTGACTTATTTTGTCTCCTTTTTGCTCCTTTTATTTCCTTTATTTACCCTTTCCAGTGTTGGGCCTTATTTTTCTCTGCTTCCGTCATACCTAGTCTCCTCTCACCAAATCCCGCAACTTTGTTTCACAGTCCGTCTTTTCTGCCATGAATGTTTAATGTGACGTTTAATGTGGCCCTGTGATCCTCGTATATTTCAAATTTCACTTGTCAAGCTTCCTACCTGTTGCTGTGGTGTTTTGTCAGTACTGTTTCATCTTTTTTCCTTGGATATTTCCTGAATTTCCTTGGCTGTTGCCGCTCACACCAGCAGTCCATTTATCCCCTTGTTCATCTGAAAGGACTTAAGTCTGCTGGAAGTGTCAAATCACATTATTGTCATCCACCAGAGGTCTTGACATAAAGTGTTTACTACAGTTAGAACGGTTTTATAAACTGGGATTAGGCCAAATCGAGGCAGAGCGTCTGAGCATGAGTGATGAATACAAAGTGAAAAAAAAAACATCCAAATCGGTGCCAAATAATAAAGCGGATAATAAATTCAATCTCCCTTTCCCTTCCTCCCTCTCTGTCTCAGGTGGTGTGTGTATCGCCCAGTCCTTGAAGATCCCGAGGGAACCCAGGACGGGGGAGTTTGACAAGATCATCAGGCGCCTGCTGGAGACCTCCAATGCCAGGGCCATCATCATGTTTGCTAATGAGGACGACATAAGGTACGTGCTGTGCACTTTAACAAGAGCCCCATTTCCACTGACCACAGTCTTTTTGCTGCCTCCAGTTTTTCTTTGGGCTTAGAAACACACTGTGGCGATTTTCACTTCTCTTTAAAGAAGTAAAGAAGTTATAAAGCAATAACTACCAAATGGCTGTAGCTACAAGACAATAACAGTATCATAGATGTTATATGTCATGTAATGGAAAAAGCATTTCAGTTCACTCGCCCTTTAGCTAGGTAGACACAGTTGTTGCATAAAGTGTTTCTCCTCACTAAATAAAGTGCTTCTCGATGTTTTACAATCTAATCATGCAGATAAGATTTGGAAGAGCAGATCGTCGGCTGCACTCTCCCCACTCTGAATGAACTTTATAGCTCACGCTGCCTCACAAAAGCAAAGAAAATCCTCAGAGACACAACACATCCTGGTCACTGTCTGTTTGAGCTTCTCCCTTCTGGCAGGAGATACAGGACAATTAAAGCTACCACAAACAGATTGAAGAACAGTTTTTACCCCAAAGCACTGATTGCACTAAATGCTGAGTAATGATGAGTGGCTAATCTGTGTTTTATGTTTTTTAAATGTTTTTTATATTCACTGTCTTGCCCAAAAAGCACTTCAAAAAGGCAACAACCATCACCTATTTTCCCTTCACATGGACTGCATGTATGTTTTGATTCTCTGCTTCCTCCAACAGGCGAATTCTGGACGCAGCGAAGAGGAACAACCAAACAGGTCACTTCCTGTGGGTGGGATCAGACAGCTGGGGGTCCAAGATTTCTCCTGTGATTGGCCAGGAGAGAGTGGCCGAGGGCGCCATCACCATCCTCCCCAAACGAGCTTCCGTGGATGGTAAGAGTCACGATGCTGTGATGTTGTTATGCGCACAATCAGTAATGAGCAGTAAATCTAGAATAATTAAGATAAGTTCATATCTGCACTGTGACGTTGTCCATGCACCCGGCTGTGTGATAAATGAAAGGAAGCTGAAATGTGTGTGTCTGTGTATCTGTGTGTTTGTGCCCAGACTCTAATAGATCACATTAAGGGGAAACAGGGATAGGCCAGTAACAGAAAGTGAAATACACTCATGTTCCGTCACTCCTGATCCCAGCGGGCAACAAGTTTTTGCCATTAGGCCAGGGAGGATATCCTCATTTGCTCCCTGTCAGAGCTTCCCATTAGATAATTGACTCCTGGAGGGACACAAAGGCGACAAGACATAAACTGGAAGCGAGGGAGAGAGAGCTTATGTAGAAGTTTAAACGAATCAAAGTCAGCTTTGCCCGGTCGACATGAGGGAACACGCTATGGGGTTTTCAGAACAGACTTTTCAGAGTTATGAGTGAGACAGAAGCAGTGGAGGATTAATGAAGAGTACATACACCGTATTATCAATTTATTAGTTGCACCTTGCAGTCTGGTGCAACACAATGCTGCAATATACTCTGCCTTTGTGGAGCTTAAAGGGTTTAGCTTTTGTTGACAGTTTACATTGTATGCAGAGGTGTTTCAGTTATTTTATCCACCCAATTAAATTCCTGAGGGGTTGATTTATTGCTTCTAGCCTACTCTATTACAGTCAAAATGTTCACAATGCTAACCATTGTGACTACAATCAGTTTAGCTTATATTGTGCTTAAAATGTTTCATAGTCCACAGATTCGTATTCTTTTTTTTTTGTATATTTTTTTTGTATATTTTTTCCCTTTATTTGGTGGCACATAGTAGAGATAGACAGAAAAGGGGGAGGCAGAGAGAGGGGGAATGACATGGAGGAAAGGGCTGCCCGACACGGGATCCAAACCGGGGCCACCTGCGGTGAGGACTCTAGCCTCTACATGGGACGGCCGCTTTAACCACTGCGCCACACACCACCCCAGATTCGTATTCTTGTAAAGGTGTAGTTTGACATTTTGGTAAATGCTGGAGTCAGGGGACTCCTGCGCTAACTGAGGGCAAAGACTGGAAACAGAGGTAAACAGCCTTACTTAAAAGAAAATATTTTTCTGATTTTTATTTTGTCATTGGTCCCTGAGGAGGAAATAGTCCACATAAATCCCTGTAAAACTGCATCTTCTTGTTTGTTTTTTTCAAATAGGACTTTGAATAAGATAAATAGACTGGGTACTGAACCACACTAACTGTCCTCTGTCTTTTGGCTCCAGTGTATGTGTTATATACTGTAGTACAGACTAATTGAGAGGACCCACAGAGGGTGACATCAATCTTCTCTTGTCCTCACTAGTGAGTGAATAAGCACATTTCCCAAAGTGTCAAACTATTTTTTTAGCTGAATCACTACTGGAGCTTTGTTCTCCCTGAGGGTCCAGTGTCTCCAAAAAATAATTGCGCACTAGGGGAGGAGGTAATTTTCTTACCTAATGCGAAGCACTTACTTGTGTTTTTATTTTTACAAGTGCCACATCTGCGATCACAATGGGAAGCATGTGATCCCAGTTGACACATGCTACCTGGTGTGCCACACAGGGTGTAAAAACCCACTGTTCCCAGCAGGCCAACTATCAATTGCTCTACACAGGTGCACACAGCATCAGTTTCTCTGACAGCAGAGGAGATTAATCAAGGCAGCTCGTGTCAGCTTTTACAGCGAGTCAGGCACAGCTCAGGCTGTCCAAGTCAGTCTGATGGTCCCTGAAGATTTCCTTCACCCTCCATGTGCTGTTTCACATGCACTCCCATGAACTAAAGTCCCAGTGCTGCTGGAAATGACATCTTCCTCTTTTTTAACAGTGCATCTACAGAGTAAATAGTTGTTTTGCAGTCTTCTTCAGGTGAACGCAGGGTCCACAGGAGCAATAAATAACTCCTCCTTGTTTCCAAGTAGCAAGTACAGCACTGAAGATGTTGAGGTGGGGGATAAAGTGTTGTGGCCACAGAGGAAGTCTTCCCTGTTTCCCCAATTAGCTCTAAAATGAAATAAAGTAGTAAAAGCACAAGGTGTGTTTGTTTTTTGGCCACTTTTTCCTTCCACCCATGCATTTCTTCATCTCAGCCCCCTAGCCTCTGACAGGTTCTTACTTTATGAGTGAAGTAATAGTGCACTTCCCAGTTTCTTGTCACCTCTCTACTAATTAAATTGGACAACTAGTGTATTGTGAAAGCTCGGCTGGCTCCCCTTGCTCTCGGCTTCAGAATTTGATAGGAGCTCCAATGGTTGCACAGGCGTGCCGTAGATTCAGAAGAGACCACTCATAACATATGCCTCTGTGAGTCAGACTGTGTTACTCTACCACGAAGACCTCATTTTTTACTGCAGGAACTCTCTGTGTGGAAAGGAAGCTCTTAACATCTGCAAGATGCTGCAAGGGCCCTCCTCACATCACACCATTAGGTGTAATCATTGAGAGTTGAAAACTGATCTTCTAATCAAAATTATGCTACTATAATCTGTATGAACACATACAGTAGATGTCCTTAAACCACTTTTCAACCAGTATTTTTAATGGTTTTCCCTGTATCCTCTTTTTTTCTCTCACAGCATTTGATCGATATTTCCGCAGCCGTTCACTGTCCAACAACAGAAGAAATGTTTGGTTTGCCGAATTCTGGGAGGAAAACTTCAACTGTAAGCTTGGGATGCACGGCAAACGACCCGGCAGCCTTAAAAAATGCACAGGTAAGACACTCATACATAACGGTTGGTTCAGCTTCTGTTGTAATCTGAAGTTTCCACAGTTTGGGAAAACAAAAGACACTTAAAATGGGTGATCACCAGAATATGCTGTATTTATTTTTTTGGATTTGACAAACAACATGCATTCTTGCCTGGATTTTGTCTTGGTTGCTTACTTGTACATACAGACACACAAAAGACAAAACTGCTCCTAGTTCAGGGTTATTCAATTAAAATCCAGTGAGGTCCTGTTGGGAAAAAATTCACTGAGCAAAGGTCTGGAACATCAGTCCATGGAGGTGGAACTGAAGGGACTATACCTACCTAATATTAACATGTTTGTTTTTCATTTTAAAGGAAAATAAGTGCAGCAATTGGTAATAAATACATTAGTGAGCTTTTCAAAATATGCACCTTAAAATGAAGCTCATTTTGGAGTTAAATTATATTTAAAATTTTTCAAACATTCATCGTAAACTATTTTAACACTTGTTGATGACTGAAAAGCTCTTCAAGCACCACATATTTCTCTGGCTTTGTCTGTCTCGTCTCTCCCTTACTCTCTCATGAGGCGAGTCCATTGTCACAGTAAAATCCTGTGAACACTTGGCTAAAGGCCAGAAAATAACTCTGCCAGTTAAAATGTAAACAGTCTGCCAACATTTTATTGTTCTCCATTATTTATAGTTTATAGATCAGCATCCAAATGGTATGGCATCAGTGTCAGGATCCAGACTGCTTTCTGTTTATTAGTGACCTTTGTCCTAGTTAAAGTCAAGTTTTACAATTATAACAGAGGCTGTAACAAATCATTTTGCCAACTTCAGAGCGGGTATTTATTTACACTCCACATATATTTTACAGCAGGGTCATGAAAGGTGGATAAATATGTTACGTTACGTAATGTTTGTTCTTCTTCAGCGTCATTCTTCTAATCTGTTCGCTCATCAATACTCAGACTCCATATAAAGAACCCCAAGAACTATCTGGGTTCGTTATTCTTTCTCTGAGATTTCTCAGCAGCTTCAGCTTGTCATACATTCATAAGCACCAGAGCAGCCAGCTCACCGTAAAAGCCACCTGTGTTCCTGGACTTTTCCAATTAGTCTAGCCCGCAAAGATCCATGCAGATTTACCACATCACTGTGTATTGTCTAAGGCTTCAATGGAGCATCCTGGCTCAGAAGATTTGTCAGCAGGGACAAGCACAGGGTTTAATTAGCGTATATATTGTAGAGTGCTCTGTTGCCTCTAATAAGTACCCTTAAAGCACAGATCACACCAGCTGTTAGGCTCCAATGAGCAATGCAACTCAACAAGAATTGTTAGTGTATGCAAAGCTAAAAAATAAATTAAATAATTATTGGAATCTGTGTTTGTAAATACTGTAATTTTGTATCTTGCTCGTGTGTGTGAGAGAGAGAACATGTGTAGTGGTGCTCTCATAGGGACCTTTTGCTGTCATGTGGAGGGTTTGACCCTAAATTGCACTGCCATATCAGAATGCCAACAGCTTGTTATTTTACTCCAGGCCAACCACTGCAACTGGTATGCAACCTGTGTGCACTGTGTTGTGTGCATGTGTGTATGCACATGACCCGGATAGGGCTATGTGTGCAAGTTTGTGATCACAAACATAAAACATTTCCATTGTAGCTTCTTTGTGACCCCCATGCAGCTATGATTGAGTCTGTATGTTTATGTGCACGTGTCAGAGTGAGTATTCCCCGGCTGATGTCCACCATTAGTTCACATAATTAGGTTTGTAAGGGCTGTGACTCCCATTGACCGTCTATTACTAGCAGTGGCATCTGTGTATGTGGGCGTGTACGTGTCGAGGGCCCTGTAGTCGCGCGACAGAGTCCATTAATTCCAAGTGCTGAGGTTCACGACCTCTAAATCATCAACACAGAAGCCAATCAGCTGCCTGCTGCTCAAGGTCGCCGTGGTGACACAGCTGATGGGAGGATGTGGAAATGGGTGTGATTATTGCATGTGTTTGTGTTTGAGAGGCAGAGACAAATAGAAATGGTGTCACCATGTGCAAATAAGAAAATTAACAGGGAGAGGGATTGCAAAATAATGTGTGGATGCACAAAGTATAAGAGGAGAGACTGAACTAATCATAAAATAGATGAATAACAAAAGGAAGAATAAATGAGAAGGGGCAAACCAAGAAGAAAGCTCCTGCTGAATCTGAGTGCTTTTATCCAAAACACAAACTTACCTCAATCTCTGTCAGATATCCACAGTTGCAGTGTATGAATGATATCAACATACCCCCCACTCTGCTAACTACAGGTGTATGAAAGTATTCAGATTATTTTGAGTAGAGCCGCGACAAGAAAAAACTCTTATTACTTAGTTGTCAGTAAATTTCCTGCATTAAACTTTTCAAACAGCAAGTGTAACTTCAACAAAAATGTCCCCTTACTAATGGGTTAGTACAGTAGCTTTTTACTGTTGCTGCTGGTTGAGGTGAAGTTTAGTTTAACCATTTTATAAACTAGCATAGAATGAATTTAGATATCAGTGTATATTTATTTTAGATTTCTGATTTATTTTAGAGTCTAAAACAGCACTCTACTGTTCTCGTTATAAATATTGATAATATGATATCTTATCTCAAACATAAGACAATATTACATAAATAATATTTTATATCTTTGAAGGAATGAATACTTCTAAATCATCATTTTATTGGGCCACAGACTTTTCACCGTCTTCTGATAACGTAGTGAACACTTTATATTTCCACACTGAGATTGTTTGTACACCTCCAGTTGCTTTTATTACACATATGTCGATAGGTAACCATTAAAACATAAAGAAAATGAACCGCAAAATGTCAAGGTAAGCGTCAAACTTGTTTTGAATCCTGCCTCTGGTTTCTTCCGGTGGCATATGAGAGGCTAAGTGTTTCAGCGGGGGCTTCCTTTCACCACCACTCAGACATCACCTTCTCAAAAGACTCTTTTGTTTCCTTCTCTCATTCCTACCTGCAAGATATTCCTTTCACTCGATGCTTGCGTGAGGAGTGGGAAATGAGTCAGATGACGCTGATGCATATTTCATAAAAATAAAGCCAGTATTCACATGGCGTGTTGTAATTGTGTAGAGTTAGCACTACTACTACCACCAGTGTCAGACATCCATCATGTAATACATCAGTCCAGTTAATCAATGTTAATGTTTTATTTAGAGCACATTACCACAACTTTCATCTTTCATCATTTTAGCCATCATCAAAAGAATATGAAGCACAAAGGAAAAGAGGAAACCCACGGCACTGGGGCTTCTGAGTGAAGTAAAAAGTGTCTTTTTTCAGTCATGGCTGATATGTTCATGAGCACACTAGGCAGGACAACTGAGCTACAGCAATAAACCTCTCCTCTGTTGAAAGTGTGCAGTCAGGTAAAACTGATGCCTGAGGAGAAGCTGACTGAAGTAGACACCAGATCGCAGATAAGCTACATGCACACTTACATGCTCCCAAACACTGACACGCCCTGCAGTGGCTGTAGATAAAATAGTGAATGAGTGCACAAGCCTCATGTGACTTAATGTAGTATTTTGACACCTGATGCTCAAACCTCACTGGCTTTGTTTTTCTGAATTATAGAGATTTAAATCTGCCTCACATGCTGTTCCTCACACACACTACACAACCATTTAAATGCATCCTGATATTAGATAATTACTTTATCATTATTAAATTACAAAAACTGAAGTGTTACCAGCACAGTCGGTTTGTATGTTGAAATAAAAAATCAGTAATTAAATTCAGGACAAGTCTATAGTTGTGTTTGTATACAGTACACATCCTAGTTCTGGAAACAAACGCACTGTGACAGGTAAACACACACATTCTTGCACTCAAAATTGTGCATCCACACGTTTCCAGGTTGGCTCATCAATGGATTCATTCCAGCAGTGAGCAGCATTGGTTGTGACAGGACCTATAAGCCTCAGGTACACAGAGGAATTAAAGTGCAGTGTGAGCAAGAAACAATGTTGTTGCACTGTTGGCTTTGTTTTTGTCTTCGTCTTCTCTTGTATGTGGGTTGTGGCCTCCGTCACCCTCGAGGGAGTGTTACCAATATTTTTAATCCCTCTTTTTCTTGGCTTCAGTGATCTTTCTGTGTCGTCTGTCACTTTCAGTCAACTTTCTCTTTGCCTAACGTCTTCTGAATTCGTCTTCCAGCTTTCGGCTGTCGATCAAATTTGAAGGGCTTTATTGGCTTAGTTGTATTGATTTCCAGTACATTAAACAGTATAACACAGGAGGGGTAAATATGTCAAGTACTGAAATATTGGAAAAGTATTTCTTTTTTTTACTGTGATATATCTTAAAATAACAATAAGTATCTTTTTTTTTCTTGAAGTATAAAAAACTTGCAACAAGAGAACTGAGCTTGTTTGCATCAATTTTAACACGCCAGAGCTGTTATTAATAGGGTCACATTTTATAAACTGTCAAACCTCTTCTTCTCCTTCATATTCTCACAGTTACTTCTTCACTTTCCCACTGCAGTGTTGTAGTCAAAGCTTGGGTTGCTGACATGGCCACAGAGACTAATCTGCCAAAACATTTTGTTATATTTCACCATAAACGTGGCAAATAAAAGTAAGCTAGGTCCATAAACTGTTAGACCGTTACACCATTGCTTAAAATGTTACGATGGGCCACCTCTTAGAGGAGCTATTTGTTGAGCTATTTGTAATAATGTTTGTTTTATGCAGCTGTATAGTTTGAATTTGCATTACAGTACTTGTTATGAATGAATCCAGTGTTGCGTGCTGGTTTTAATGGGTCCAATAACACTCAGTCTGAGGTGTTTGCTACCTTCTAAATGGAGGGAAGCACACAGTGCAGATAGAGGCAATGGCTTGGAAACAAAGCAAATATAGAACCAATTTCATTTAAACACTAGGTACAATTAATGAAGGGAAACTGTAAGGCTGAAAAGGACATGTTGGTACTGATATGGTCGGCAAATTACTCGGACAATAGGTTGTATATCACAACACAGTGGGTGTTTAAAAATAATATCAGTGCACAAACATTTCACCATATGTTTCTGTTGAGGTCAGACATTTAAGAATAGCACATGGTACACTTCACTGTTAGCTAAGGGAGTCCAAAATATTTTACTTAAGTGAGAATGAGACTGTTAAGGATGTGTGTGGAGGGTAGTAAATCGTGAGAGAAAATCCTCATCTAATAGTTATAGCTCTCTGGTCTCCTCTCCATGATTAGCAAGATTAGCATGAGACTGTAGCTCTTTTTGGAGCAGCCTACAGAAGGCTGTTTCCTTCTTAATGGGCAAACACTGAGGATTATCAGATGCTTACACACATGCGCCCACATTAGGCTTTACATTCCCAAGTTTAACATAAATAATTAATACTTTACAGAGTGGTATTAATGGGAAAATTATCTTCTGAAAGGTACTAGGAAAAAATGGATGCCCTTGCTTGGGGGGGGGGGGGGGGATTTTTAAAATGCAAAACCTTGATCAAGCCGCAGAAATATGTGCATTGATCCATCTGGGTGAGACACAGACTGACTTTCCAGGAGTTAATTAGATCCTGACTTAGCCCAACATGCACACATTTACCCTCATGTGCAAACACATGTTATTTGCCACGAACAGACCATATCCTGACGAGCTTTATGAGGAAGCAGTGCCATTAGGCTCACAGGCTGGATAAACTGTTTCCTCCCCTGTGAAAAGGCCTCAGGGCCAAACAGACTAAAAGATGAAGACAAACACAGATGGAGAGCTTGATGGACAATTAGAGAGAGACAGGCACAGACAGACAGATTGCAGACTGTTGGACTCAGTGAGACAGTGTTTTATGACTGCAGCATTCGTTTTCAGTATAGGTGAGATGAAGTGTCATTTAGCTGCAGTGAAACGACCCTTTTTCGTCTTCTTGGGTTATGTAACTACTGTCATAGATGACACTGTGTCGTGTGTGTGTGACTGATTTCTATGATGCAGTCATACCAGACAAAGTATGCATGCGATGCTCTTGTACACTTACAAAACTCTCAATCTGTGCGTGGTTATGCATGTGTGACTGCTTGTTGCCATCATAGGTCGTCCCGCACAGTCAAATGCATCTTGCTGCCCATCTGTTACTGTAAAGTCACAGAAGCACACACAGAGTGATCCATCTTGTGCAGGTGTAGGGGGCCCTCTGACAAAGTGGAGTGTGACGGGGACACAATGAGCAGAGACACGCACCCAAAAGGAGAAAAGCGCACACACACTGAAAACGGTGTCTGCTGTATGTGTGTGAGGTTATTTGATCAGAATGTGGTGTTGAGGTTTATTTTCTGTTACTATCCTTGATGACATCCGTGTCATTAATGATCATTTTGAATCATGGTTCTTGCCAGGTAGCAGATGGGATTCTCTGCTTTTAGCCCTGTTTTGGTCTCCACCAGTATCTTACAATACCTGTCAACTTTAAATGCTCCGCAATTTTCATCAACTATGTACTGTAGCTACTATCTTTATCTGCCTGTCTGCTAGGTAAGGACAAGGGTTTTATCAAAGCCTTTTCTCTTAATATAAAACATCTGCCTGCTCCTGTTGCTCCTGTTGCTGCTGCTTGAAATAGTTTTGGTGAGATCAGTGTGGCCAGACTGGAACAGCTAAGTTATGGGTTGTGAAATCAAAACAGTGAACTGGAAGATGTTAAAAGGATCTGTAGAGCTAAACATAGCCACAGTGGGGTGGCAATTCTCTGTGGGTTTGTCAGTAGGGGAAAACACTTTCACATTACTCATAGTCATTTGAACCATAATTTGAAATATTGAATAGAGTGAGTTAATTACTACTACTACTAATAATGAATAAAATCACTTAATTTGTATGGACATCAAGATATTCATAGGTTTCTTGGTGTCCACATTGTTTACATTATGTTCAAGAGCATAACCTTTAAGTGGGTGTTGGGGATAATCACCAGGCTATGATCAGCTAGTGTTCTTGGGTCAAACAAATTACCTCAATTTTCTTCACATTCAGAATGAGGTGGTTTGTATTGCAGCAGCAATGTGCAAATTTGTCTGTCTCAGAGTATTAGGTTGATGTATTGTTGTCTATCTTTGTCTCAGTAAGTTAAGGAAAATGTTAAATGCGTCCTGTCATCACGTCAATATGCGGGTGCTGACACACTCATTTATATACAATGTGAATAGCACTGGAGAACTCACACAACCCAGGGTCGAGCATGTGCTCTGATTGATTTGTGGTCAGAGATAGTTGTTGACTTTTACATACTTGATATACTCTGTCAGAAAACAGAGGTACTATTTAATAATAAAAGGATCACACTGATCTGTTTCATTTTTCTTGAATCAATGGGTATAAGGCTGACGGCTGTGAAAGCTGAACTAAAATCAACACAAAGCAGGCAGGCATAAGCTTTGGTGTCCACATTAAGAATAAGATGAGTGAAGCTGTTAGCATTATCAGTGTTCGCTCTCAGTCTATGAGATTATTGGAATTGATTGAACACTGTATATATCCGTAAGTAAGGAAACCAAGTTTTTTTTCAAACATTAATCACAATGGAAGCTTCAGCTATAGATCGTCAATCATTATTATCAATTGCATGGTTTCGTCTTATTAAAGGTCATCAGCAGAATTCAAGAGTTGATCATCCATGATGATGAAATGCTGCTTCCCAGGCGCCATGTTGGTTTTGGCAGTTTCTTTGTCTTTTTTGTTCATATGTTGCATTAGATGTTCTGCATTGAGTTCAGAGAGGCAGTTTGATACAGTACTATATGTCCTGGTGTTGACATGATACCAAAATTCATCAAAACAGGTCTGCATTGGTAAAGTTGTACTGGAAACCAAAAACTTTTTAAACCCTATTTTCTCTACCAGATAAGTGGTTTACATAATGTGGCTACAGTCAGTAGAGGAATCATCTGTTCATAGTCTGATTGTCTGAATGCTGATGCTCCAGGTTCCCTGTTTGGACTGATATCGCCAGGTCTTAGCAATTAACTTGAGGAGTACAACGTTATCATAACTGATAAGAATAATGACCCAAACTATGAAAATTAAACCTGGGTTAAAAAGGAATTTTCTTTTTCCATTTCAGTTTCTTTGTCCAATTCCATATTTAGTAGCACTAAAGGGTGATTGGATTGAAGATAGCTCACTCTCCTAATAACTTTATTAATTACTAAAGTCCAACAAAATAGACATTATTATGAGCCAGAACCAAATTTATCATATTCTTCCAACATTCTTGTTCCTGATTGTACAAGGATATCATGTATGGATATTCAATAATAACAGCAGGGGTTTGCATATTGGTGCATTTCCGCCATTGCATGCAACGCTGAGTGGATGTACAATATATACATATCTGTGAGGAACTGTTAAGAGAACAAGTGCTGCTACTAATGTGATTTTACGGTTAGTCCTCTCTTGAACAATACCTGTTCTCTCAGCTGTATGCCTCCACCGTCTTCCTCTCTTTTTCTCACCGTCTCTCTGTCTGACTCTGTTGTGTTACCAACTCCGACAGCGTGGCAGGTATTGTTTTTCACTTTGTGTGTCTTTGTATGTGTGTCATGATGGCAAAATGTGTTCCTGGAGATGCCGACATAGCAGGAGCTACCACTGAGGTGGTTTTGTGTATTTTTCAGGTGTTTATATGGCTGTGGACAGGTTGTACAGTATCACACAACAGAGTTGTAACCGTGCTCGATAAAGTCACAAAACTTTCCAGGTGTGTAGTTGAGATCAAACTAAAGGTTGAGCGTAAAGATGCTTACAGGTTGGGATTATCAACATGTTGACAGGCATTGCAGCTGTAGTGGTCCATCAATCTAAGTTCTATTTTTTATTTTTCACCTCTTCTTCCTGCATTTGCTTCACTTCTTTTTGTTTCATCTGTTTCCCTCCCCTTTCAGATATGATCCTTGGCAAGAGTGTTAGAGATAGTAGGCCCACACTGACATGCAACAAACATTCCTTCAGTGTTTATTTGTGCTTATGAAATGAGATTATGAGAATGGTGTGACAGAGGAAATGAGAAAACTTGAAGGTAAAGAAATTGTGCCAGGACAGTGATTCAGCACAATATGAACAATGGCTGATGAATAAATTATATTAGCTGTGTATATAGAGCCACATAGCCACATATGTCCTAATATCATATTGTTTGTGAAAGGTGGTGTTCTGCAGCAGATGGCTCTCTAAAGCAGAAAAGATTCTTACTGCAGTCTGATGGAAAGTCTGGGGAGAGGAGGCAGAGTAGATAAAGAACAAGGATAAGAAGGAAGTCGCCGACTCAAAGAAAACTGCTCACTCAGTAAATAACCCCAACAGGAAGTCAGCGGGAGAGTTACACAGTGCTCCTAAGGGGAAATTCTGGTTTGGGGCTCATTCTTGTAGTTTTTGCCAGTTAGTATATTAGTAGCCGTGACACTGAATTTGCCAAAAATGATTGATGAAATCTCTTGTTACCATATTCCTACTGTACTGATATAGATGCTGAAGCTAACATTGTCTTATTTACACTTCCAGAAATTATGGAGCGACATTAGCATTGACTTTCATTTGTGCTTAAGGGAAATTTTAGTTCAATATTCACTTTCTTTGAGTTTCAATTTTGATCTGAAACATTTTCCGAGGGGAATGTCTACAGTATTTCCTTTTAGCAAACAAAAGAGAAAGTCAAGCAAAATTGAAAATCATTGTCTTAACTGTATCTCCTGTATTTTAAATGTTGACCCTTTAGTTCAACTACAGCCCACTTGCTTGCTTTTATTTAGCAAGTGCCTTATTAGCAATATCACAGGTCTACACAACTTTAGTTACTTTAGATTTACCACCTAACAATTTGCTTCACATAATAATAAATAAATAAATAAACAATGGATATTTTAACTGTTCATTACCTTTAGGTAATTGAAAGCAAAAAAATAAACACTGGCTCTTTGTAGCACTGACAACAGTTTCTCAGAACTCAGTAATGGCAACAACTACAAAAATAATGACCTAAGTTATAATGAACACATGAACTTTTCTTTTAAAGAAAGTTGTTGTTCAGTCATCAAACCAGCCTCTTAACGAGCTCCTTTCAACCAACATTTCCACATCTTCTCGTCAAAAAACGAAAACTGATTTACTGCGGCAACATATCCTGAGAATGATGCTTGACTTCTTGACAGACACGAAGCCACATTTGTCCAAACACAGACATACTTGAATCTAATGGCTGGTATTTGTGCAGTATTGACATAACCCCTTGGCTTCACTGCTCTCTTGTCAAATCATGTAAAGCAGAATCTCTGTCTGATGCTCATTTCCTATCCTCTTCTATTGATTATTCATTTCTTTCTTGGCAGATTAGCCCTGAAGCTAGTGCAGAGCCAGAAAAAGCATGGTTATAACAAGAGATCCGTGGGTGCTTGTTGTGTTATATGTGGGTTTTTGTGGGCGGGTGTGATGCTTTCTCCTCGTTCCAAGTTATTCGGAATAAAGCAAAAAATATATTGAAGCCAAACAGGTGCATACAGTATGTGCATATTGTTATGACAGTCTATAATGTCTCTGAATTATGATGCATATATGTGGGCAGCATCTCCCCAAGTCATCTCCCTGATGATTTCAAACATGTTTGATAAATTAGAAAAAAAAAGCTAATTAAGCAACCTTCATGGGAATACATCACCATATAAAACGACTTTTGCATTATTCTGAGATTTATAAATACATTTCCTCACTTAATTATTCCCAGATTCATCTCATCTGCATTTTAAGAAGGAAAAAATGCATGTGTATGTGTACATAACAGAGAAAAAGAGAAGAAAAGATGAAAAAAGTATTTTCGGCAGCAGGAGTGAAGAAGGAGGGAACTAAATATGTGTTCCTAATTGATGTTTAATTAAGGAGCTTGTCCATATCATTAGTCTGTCTGTCATCCATGGTACCATCAATCACTGTGTGTGTGTGTAAAACCTGGCTGGCACACTGGTCCATGAAGGCATCCATCAAGGCACTTAGCCAGTCAGCATTCTCGCATTAGCCTCACCTCACTGCCTCACTGTATTGGTTTGCGTTTGCATTAGACATAGCACTGGCTTCACTCACAAGGCAGTGAAGCACATATTGCTCTGGCATTAATCTCATTGTAGAGTCTGCGGGTAAATGATCCAGGAGCTCCAGGGCATGACTTTGAGTGTTGCAGCTTAACAAGTATTTGTTTGTCCTGACATCGGGATGCTGGAAAGTCTGAAGCCATAGCCTCTTCTAAATGCAACAAAACATAATTTTAATCCTTTCTCAATAAGACTAAGCACAGAATTGACTGTATATGTAATATAATAAAGGCTTTAACACTCAAGAAGGCACTTGGGGCACTGGGGGATGCTCCCATGTATAAGTGTCATTAGATAGGATTAGAAGATTAAAGGACCATGATAGCGGTGATTCCTTCTTCATTAAAATTCGGAACATTAAAGCCAACCATTCTCCAAAGCATGTGTTTTCTGTAGTGGAACATTATTGGAAGTAATTACTGTATATTATATAATGGTCTTGTACAATACTCTGAATTGAAAAAAAAAACGACTTATTCAAAACACGGTTGCTCTGAACATTTTGTCACTTTATAGTTTTATCAAAGTTACATTGTTGTTGTACAGTATGGTAATGCAGGTACTGTATGTGCAGAGTGTTGGTGCATTCAAGTTTCAGGTTCTTGTGAAGAACTCCCACAACGAAGACTAAAAAGACAGCTGCCTTACAGCAGTCTCCTGCTTTGTTTTCTTCCTGTGCTTTAATACCAGACTGGGAATCAGTTGAATTGTGCAACACAATCTGACTGGTTCAGTAAATACAATATGGAATAGTTGAAGATAACTGTATATACGAAACATTGTGGATAAATGGAGCAATGTTTTGTCTTTATAAATGATATATTTGCAAAAACTACATGGTTTCTTTCCTGAAGAAACTATTTATACATGACATGAGCTAAATGGTGACATTTTTGATTTTGACAGTTCCATGTTAAAACTGAAGATGGTCAAGAAATGACGATTTTCTACAAGACTACTAGCTTGTTAAATTTTGGGGGATTGCAGCTCTTCACATCTGCTATTAAGGTTATATTTGGATTATTGTTCTGTCCTCTAGCCCCAATGTTCTTACTAATGTTACTCATACAGGTAGCACTCTGCCACCACCTCTGCATTGATGTTGAAGTGCCAGGTTAGACCATTCAAGAGGGGTGTCATGTTGTTTCAGAGATATCTGAGGAGGTCTATTTCAAAAACCAGTTATCAAATTTGCACAATGAGAATGATGAAAAATACCACCAGGTTTTAATCTTCAGAGGTCCCTTTAAAGTACAGGCTTTAGAGTTGACATTTTCTGCTAGCATTCAGTTTGTAATAGCAGGTGTCAGGATCTACAAACAGCAGATTATCTCAATTTCAAACAAAACTTTCATCACGAAAAAATCTTTTTGGAACAAAGTTCCTGCAATGCCTCTGGCTTTTATTAAACAGAACCGAGATGAGTAACACTTTAGTACAGATCTAGAAACAGAACACAGCGCCCTGCCCTGCATGACTATGCAACGAGAACAAATAATCAACCACAAAAATATGAAAATGACTTCGAGGCAGATAGGGAGATGATTGCATTTATTGTGCAGTGTTTTTTTTTTTTTGGATTGCAGATCTTTTATGACACATGAAAGTGACTTTTCATCTGTACTTCTGCCTCGGAGTTTTTGTCAAATCTTTTTTAATGCAAATTGTCCCTTCCCAAATAGCCAACCAACCAAGCCGCCTGTGGTCTTCAGTGTCATTAAAGATGAGCAGAAATGCTGAATTTAAGTTGAGGGCTGCTAGCTGAAAAATAGACTGTAATGCTTATATGACAGGCAGTGTGCATAGTAATACACAAACCCAGAGGTGTATAAAGTACTCGAAAAAAGTAACTAAGTAAAAGTAGAAGTACCATAAATAAAAATTACTTTGGTAAAAGTAAAAGTCACGCATAAGAAAATTACTTGAGTAAAAGTCATAAAGTAGCTCACATTAAATGTACTTAAGTATCAAAAGTAAAAAGTAAAAGGAGTGAGAGTGATCGATCCTGTTACATGTTGAGGATCTTTGGAGCCGTCTGTGGCCACCGCTCTCCGCCGCTCCGGCAGCGGGTAGTACCGACCGAGACGTGTGAAACCTTCAAATTGGGGGGGGGGGGTGCGGGGCAAGTCGGGGACGAACGTGACTATCGTCCTCCTCCGACGGGGCCGGGCGGGGAGGCCGTTTTGTGGAGAATTACGGGAGACACTGCCATATTTGCACGCAGGCGATCATTACCAAACAAGTAGGCTGATTATATTTCTATTTTAATTTATAACGTGTAACGAGGTGGCAAACGTAAATGTAACGGAGTAAAAGTACATATTTTTTCTTTTAAATGTAACGAAGTAAAAGTAAAAGTTCTGATTAAAAAATCTACTCCAGTAAAGTACAAATCCCCCAAAAAACTACTTAAGTAGTGTAACGAAGTACATCTACTTCGTTACTATACACCTCTGCACAAACCCCATCCCTGTGCCTCTATCTCCCCCTTTATCCCTTCTCATAGCTTCCTCTTCTGACTCGATTTCACTCAGCCGCTCATGAAGAGAGGCTGTATTGTAATGAATAGTAAATATTATTTCAGGTATTAAAGAGCCGGTAAAAGATGTCTTTTTATTTTGCACCTGCACACATTATGTGCAGAGATGAAATGGATGAATTTGTGGCTGCTTCATTGATGTGACAGGCTGTTACTGGCTGCAGACAATGGGCAGACAGATCCAATAAAAGCTGTATTGTATTGTAGTCTTCGCACACTCAGACACACACACACATACACACACTCCTTGCTCTGGTTACAACACCTGACGCAATCCCAGGAAACAGAGACAGTAGTGTTTTCCCAGTTAGCAGCACTCATAACAGCACCAGTCGTTTAACTGTCTCAAGGCAGGATTGCGTTTTCTTGCGATATGCTGATTAATGATGCATCGTGTCGTTTCACATCTCATAAGAACAGCAGAGAGAAATTCTCATTATCTCATGACACGTTGATCTATGGCTCAAAGTACAGCGCTTTTGCTCCTTTTTCTCTGAATGGAAATGTGCATATGTGCTGAATGCAAATAAATGGGGTCCTATAACACATGCTGTACATCCCTGGCTCTGTATCACAATTCTAGTTACAAATAATAACTGTGATCAGTTATCTAACATTTATAGGTCACTCTTTAAAGGTGAAGACAAATTCTACTATCAATAGTGTTGCTCTATTGATATCCTTTATACAACATTTTCACCATCTTCAGGTCTCTCCCTACAAAAAGATTCATATAGTGTTTCAGTCCAATTATGAGTTTCCCCTAATTTAACATCTGAGCTTTCATTTGTTTTTCTACGTCGAATTTGCAGGTTCAGAGTGCATGAAAACTTTAGCAGCTTGTTAATTTCATTACCTCAGCATTCTCTATATTTAAGTACCATTTCAAAGGGCCACTTAATTTGCACAGTGTTGAAAAGTTAGAATAGCTATATCACTATTCTGTGTGTATCTAAAGCTGGTTATTGTAATACATGCAGACTGACATACATTAGCTGTGTGTAACAGCCTGTCTGTGGCTGTACGATTAAAACCTCTCCAGCGATAACAATGACATGAAGGGGTTAAACTACAAACAGTATCACCCTCACTTCAAACTGTCGAATGGTACATTTTTGATGCCTAATAATGCTACCAATGTGCTGTGTAAAGGTACAATGCTGTGAAAGCATTTGCTAATTAACGTCTTGTTTAGCTTTATTTATGGACTATTAGCGTAATTAGGTGTGTGATTATGATAGGACATTAGGCAGTCAGCTCAAGGGCCTTTTGTTGATTAGTGAGGCTGTATAGAGATATTTCACAATGCTCCGTCCCCAGACAGTATTGTGTGTTGCGTTCTGGTTTATGTAGTACAAATGACCAATTCCCTGTTACTTACATTTATCTTTCTCCTTTGTGTTACATTCTTGTTATGCAGGGCAATAGAAGTATGTTATATCACCATTTCAGAGATTACAAGCCCTAACTACCAGATGTATTGTCATCTGATGCACTAAATGCAAGGCAGTAAATGATTTACTTAATCAGCCATTGTGGATGGGAGTGAGTGTGCATACATAGATGTCTGTGTTTATGGATCTGCACGTGTCTGTGAGACAGTGAGCCATATGGCTCTCCTGTTGGAGTGTTTTTATCAGAAGTTAAAGAGTCCCTGTAGAGAGAGCAGACCACATGTTATCTGACTTCTGGCAAAACAAGTGATGTTATGCATGAAGGTGTCAACTAAATGGTTCCAGGTTTCATTTCTGATTGGCAGAGCACACCACATGTTTAATTTTAATCTCACAGGTGAACACTTTGGTTGTGTGTTTTTTTCAGTCTTCTTGTGCTAAAAAAGAAACAACACAACAGACTGGAAGGCATAATGTTGATTGCTCTCTCTGGGTTGAAGCATGTTTCACCTGTGTGCCTTGCTGTACCTGTGCTTACGCCCAACAGTGATGTAACATGGTCCTGGAGTACAGCCTGTTGTGGGCAAACTAGGGGCTTTCGTGATTCTGAGTTGATTGCAAGCATTAGTTTTTCACCCAAAACACTCCTTGGTGGTAAAAAAAAAGACAGTCATGCCCACATTTCCTGCTCTTCAGAAATTCTGTCTTATATAACTTATATTCTACCCCTTTTCTTTGTAGGACATCATACAGACACTTTTTAGTGAGCTGCTCTTAACCCCAGAAATGAGGTTGAGTGGAGGTTATGCATCACGCAGCTTATTGCCAATGTCAGTCTTCATATTATGACTGTGTGAATGTTTCTAGCTGCAAAGTCAAATTCAGATGTTCTTTATATCAGAGGGAGATGAACTTTAAAACTGCAACAGAAGCACAACATGCCACAGAGAGCAGGCATCACTCAAAAGACTCACATCTTGCTTGCAGGGAATAAATGACTTTCCCCTTCAGAGGTCTCATGAAGCACATCTCACTTATTTGAGTCAAGAGCTTAACTGGTCGCTCTGTACCAGTTTAATTGGAGTTCCACATAGATTACATTGTTTGAAGTTGGAACACATCTGAGTGTGGACTTAATGGGCTTTTTGTCTAAAGGTACATCTCCATTCGTTGTATTGGGCCTACAGATTAGTGACAAGGGCAGTAAATTGACTCCCAATTGGATCCATCAAGGTAGTTTAGTCAGTCAGTTAGTTGCATCAGCTTCACCTTGCTGCACTTGTGTATTGTTTTTTTTTTTATACCGGACACGGTGGTTGGTCCGGTAGAGTCTCACCTCACCCTGCCGCACACACGGTTTAGTAGTATCTATCCCATTACTGAGGCCTTAACTACAATAACCACAGCGCGTGACAAGACCTTTAAACCTCTCTAAGAAAGAACTTAAAGGCCATTGTTAGACATGTTTTTGCTTGACATGGTTAAAATGTTGTAGTTTTTTTTTTTTGAGAGAGGACAAACAGCAACAAAAATCAGAATAAAAAAAAAAAAAACAAGATTTATGTGCAGCTATAAAATTTAAAGGTTATTTTATACGTTGCAATTCGTCGGTAACTGGCAGGAAATGAAGACAGTTAAATATAGATTTGGCTGTGAGGTGAGAGAACTGGGCTTGTGGCCAGTATTTCAGAAGCTAATGAGAAAAAGCTCTCTTCTCTTTCAGCGACTACTGAGGTGTGAATTTGTGCCATTATGAATGTTGAGCAGGTTGTTGGCCAAAAGGTGCATAGCTCTCTGGATAAATAAAGGTCACTGTCATTTGTGCACCTGGTTTCCTAATGAAATGTCAAATTACAGGCTGCGATGCACCAAACAGCGTGTTGGACCAAACTATGACGAGCAACAAGTTGCTATTTTCATGCCTCCTGCTAGAAAACGACCCAATAGATTCCCGACGCTCCGTTTCAGCCTGTCGCCTCAGCAAGCAAGGTAGTTTTCCCCACATACACACCACAGCCTGCTGGATCTCCACCCTGTCTGTGCTTCCCCCAAAAAATCAATTCTGCCTCGATGCAGCCAGCTCTAGAAGTTACAGCCAGTAATGTGCGGTCGCGAAATGAATAGTCACACGTTTAAATCTTTGGACAGGCTGGTAAGGGCTGCACTTTAGTGTAGAAGAGGAATGTGGCTCTCAGTAGGAGGGGGAGTTTGCAAACAGGATGGAGAAACACAGCAGCGCAGCGGAATAAGTGCTGCATCTGACTGAGACAGTAATGTGACTGTGTGAGGCTGAATAAGAGCTCACAATTGAGAGAGAGAGAGAGAGAGAGAGAGAGAGAGTAATACTTTCATCTTGCTCTCTCTCCTTCTTTCGCTCTCTGCCGCACATTAAATACCTGTCTGCCTTTTGCTCTCCCACCCATACACACACACACATGCGCACACACGCTACAGCTCTGTTATCCAGGGAATGAAAGGAGATGAGTTCCATTACCCTGCCATGTCATTGAGAATGCTGACTCACCTCCTACACACACGCTGCACTAATAAAACGCACAAACACAGACATGCATACAAAACACCTAAGCGCCTCTTATGAGTGTGGATTGGGTTTTATTCTCAGGACCTCATTAATTCCTTATGGATGCTCACATTGATTGAGGCGGCCTCTGGTCTTGTTAATTCAACTGAGCCCAGATGGGTTTTGATTCAGTTTGAGTTGCCTGAAGGTGACTGCTACTTGTAAGAAATGGGTGAATAAAAGCAAACAGCAGCCAGGGAGGGAGGAGACAGCGGAGAGGACAGACAGAAGGAAGATGAGAGAATGAGGGATCAAGGAAGAAGAAGATTGGAGAAGAGGTGGTGAACGAGATGAGGGGAAACATAACAGAAATGAATAGCACGTGACATTAAATATGTGACAAAGAGGTGAAATATATTTCACAGAAGACAGAGATAGTTACAGAAACAGAGAGGCAAAAGAACCTTCTTGATGAAAAACAGAAAATGAATGTCATCATCACTTGCTGATTTTCATCTTGAAGCATCAAGGAGGTTTGGGTTTCTCTCTGTTCTTTTTTTCTTTCTTTCGCTCATGCTAATGAGTCGTTACATAAAACCCTCAGAGTAAATTGCATTGGGGTGGTTATTTGCATGTTTATGCATGTGTATGTATTATGAATGTGTGTGATTGGGACTCTGTGCGTATGCATGTGTATCATGCCTAGACAACGAGCATGGAGGCCAAATGCAAATACACCACCCGTTTCTGTTTCATCGCCACTTGATGAGCCTCACCATTACTCCGCAGCAATTAATTACGCTGCAGTCAGGAGATAAGCCACTGGGTTTTATGTAAAGAAAGGAAACATGAAACACTGGAGAGACACAAAGAAGCATCCGACGAGTAGCAAGATGAACACTGTATATCAGGTCAGATTATAATATGTAACTCCACATAACACGCGGTCCTCAACACAGCCGTCTGACATCCGTCAGAAAGAGGACACTTTTCTTACCTTCCCTTCATACAAGGAAATGCCATTATCAGTGCTTCTGAAGATGTAAAGATGGAACATGTTGTTCTATCTTCTGTAAAACTGTGCTGCCAGGGTGAGAATGGCTTGAGAGGAGTTATTTGTCAGTGTCAGGCTGAGTGCTCTGCTCGCTCTCTGATGGTCGACCTGCGTCTCCACAAAGTTCTTTTTCAGTGTTTTCATCTCTTCTCTTCTCTGTTTTATGCCCCTTACTTATGTGCTGAACCTCAATTTTTCTTTTCTCTTTGGATTTTTTTTTGCTTTTCCCTTAGCCAAACTCTACCTTTACTCTCCCTTACTTTTACCTCTCTCCACCTGTTCTATGTTTGTTCAGCTCTGTTATAGACATCCATTTTCTTGATTGTCCTGAATGGAGCTTCCTACATTGATTGTGACTTGAATTCAAAAGGGCTGCCGCAGGAATCAGTTCACGTTCTTCGGATTTTCCTATTCCCTTTCTTTCCCCTCTAACCACTTCTTTTTTCTCTCTCTCAGGTTTAGAAAAAGTTGGTCGTGATTCCAGTTACGAACAAGAGGGGAAGGTTCAGTTTGTGATGGACGCTGTGTACGCCATGGCCCACGCCTTGCACCGCATGCACCGGGAGCTCTGCTACGGCTACCCAGGCCTCTGCCCGCGCATGGCCAACAACATCGACGGCAAAGAGCTACTCAGCCACATTCGTGCTGTCAGCTTCAATGGTGAGTGATGCATTCAATATCAAGATACCGTAATTTTCACCGACACAGCTATCAGTCCTTCAGGACGGTGCGTAGAGCCAGAAGAAATGAAACTGTAATTAAACCAAATGATGATAAACCACAGTACATCTCTGCGCAGGTTCATGCATGGAGACACAAATGTCATAATCGAAATGTCTTACAATGGAATATTATGCTACTGTATATTGCTAAATTATTACAATAATTCAAGTCAACAATCTGGGTTATTCCTGCAGTACAAAAAGGGGAACTAATTAGAGTGTACAAAATGCCTAGACACTGTACAGTAATCCTGTAGTGTTTATCCACCCTGACTTGACTCATTCAGATCCTACTTTCACAATGCTAAGCTCAGCTCCTTTTCTAATTTGTCTAATCCCAATCATGAAAACATGTCATGCTGCTTCTCACCTTCAGAATGGAGTTAAGCTCGCTGCTTTGCCAAAACATCTCATCTGTTTGTATTTAGCTCATTACAGATGTTGATTTGGTGTTGTATCACTTTCAACCTGTAGTGCTTAATCTTTAATTCCCCCCCTCTCTCCACGACTTCCTTGACCGCCAACAAATTTAAGTGGACCAAAAACATTGACTCATTTCCTCCTAAATAATATCAGACACCTCATTTTAATATTTTCTTATTAATCCCTTTCCCCCCTTGATGCGCCGTACGTGATTCTCTGTCTGTCTTTTCATTTCCTGTATTCCTCTGTCAGGCATTGTGTGGAATACATAATGCCTGATGGTTTAGTGAGGAGGAGAGGAAGTAACACAGAAAGCTAGTTGTATTGTACGGATTACAGAAAGGCTTGTCTGATTTAGTTTCAGAGGCTGGACTGAAATTGCATGAGTGAGTCTGTGTGGGAATTTGTGCAAAATATGTGTCGCTGTTTGTTGTTTCCCATGGTATCTCTCTCTCCGTCATCACCAGAAGTGTCAAAAACCAATTCGCGGGCAGACACTGATTGCTCTTTCATACTGCAAGAGCAGGTTTGTGCTCAGGTGCGTCTTCTCTTTTATTGCCCGCCTAGAGGGCAGAGAAATCATCCCATAACCACAAGGTCACAAACTTTACACGTCGATGAATCACTGGAACCCGTCTCACTTACTGAAAGTTGCACGACACCAAATGTGCTGCGACTGTCCCTGCCAACTATTTTGAGAGAACATGAAAAAGAGGATTAGATAAAGCTGAAGTGATAAGGGAGCTCTGATCTGATGTGTGAGTTGTCGAGCAGGAACTTGCCTCAGATTCACAAAGTTCTTGATAGAAACATCTATTATAGTTGTAGCGTAGAAGCCTCAAGTCTTGGGCACTAGACAGAAGAATGTTGATACGAAAGACACATAATCAGACAACTCCATAAAGTTAAGGTTTCCCCCTCCTTATCAGTGATGTAATTTACTGTATGTAGCTCTATGACTTTCAAACCATCTGTGTGCATCTCATATCCACAGATTTCAGATGTCTATTGATGTATAATTTACCAATCAAAGACCTGAAAGTCTTAAAATATCCAAGGTATGAATAAATCATAGTGCTCTTCACACACAGTACTCCCCGAGAATAAGTAAAGAATGAAGCAAAAGTCTAATATCTGTAGCCTTTGGAGGGATTTTCCCAGAATCCTCTTGTCACCCCACCAGCAGTTTCTGAAGTAACAAAGATGGGTCCCTCCTGGGTCGTCCCCCGTGGAGAACCATCAGTTTCTCTTTGATTTCTGAGAATACTTAAAAATAACAAAAAAACAAACAAATAAAAATGCTGCTAAGTTTTTTTTTTATCTTCTTTTTGATACCACACTGTTTGCAAAAGACATAATTTATTTGCTGAACTCATTTGTTTGCATAGCGATGAAGCACAAGTTAAATTACACTGAGGAACAAATGTTGCAGCAGGATAAGAAAGTAACACCTTTAATACCCTTGTAATTTTCATTTTTCACTGCAGAGCCCTGGCTTAATGATTTATGGTGATATGGAAAAATGAACCAAGGTGGCTAGGGAAATTCCGACAGTGTCATCTGTAACAGCTCGTAGATTATTGGGACCTATTTACGAATACGAATTACTTTATTAATCCCCAAAGGTAAATTGATTTGTCTGTTGGCTCATCACCATTTGCAGAAGAATCAAAAAGCCTGATGGCTAAAGGTACAAGGAATCCTTTATATGACTCCGTCCAGAATGGCCTCTACAGTCACAACGAAAATGAAGCAAAGGTTGAGTAAAAACTCAGAGCTACCAGACTCTGTTTAATGTTCACTATATAGTGCACTCAATGAATCTCACAATTCACCACAAAATCTAGGGAACATCTGATGGTCACAAAGACCACAAAGATATCCCATCATGCATTCCGGTCACGGATTGCCGCTACGATCGCGGCCGGAATGTTTAATTATGCAACGAAATATGTAATTAACTGTGCAGCGGAGTAGTGTCCGAAAGTGTTTTTCATTTGACCAGTGAGTTCACTATATAGTCTACTATATTGAGTCCACTATATAGTGAGTAGGAAGTAGTGAATAAGTGAATGAGTGAGTGAGTGACACAACCTTGGGTCTTTTTCTTTGCTCTCATGTTCATGAAAGGCCTGAGTCTCTGTTGTATTTGTGTGAAGGGCAGACGTAGAAAGATGGGCTGTGTTTACATCGGCAGATGCCTGCCAGATTTAAAGCCTTTAAGCCGGCTACTTTATGTGTGTTTATGTGTATACGCTTGGCTGTATTTGTGTTTTCCAATTAAAGGCAGTTTTGGTATTGATCTGTTTAGGGTCGACATGACATTGATATCACTGAATAGGAAAAGAGGGAAAAGATAGGGGGTAGCACCATCTCTTCTCTGTGTGTTTGTGGCACATGAATGGAGGAGGAGAGAATAAGCTGAAGTTGCTGGTGCATGGATTCTCTGTTTCTCTCTGTGTCGTCTGGATCCATACCAATTCACCTTTGGAGCAGCAGCGTGAGAGAGCAAGACAGAGGGAGAGGGAGGGGATGGATTCAGAGTGTTAGGGCAGTGATTGTTCTGTTGGACCTGTACTGAGCAGAGTCACACAGGCAGGAGTGACAGAGACAGGAAGGGAAGTGCAGGAAAGCAAGAGGAGAAGACAAAGTAAGAGACAACAAGCTAATAGGACCAGTGATCACCTCCTGCTGGACCTGCAGGTGTTAGACTGTTGACCTGTGACCTGTGTCAGCTGGGATTGGCTCCAGCCCCTGCAACCTTGCACCGGAAAGCGAGACAGACAATGGACAGATGGGTACAAAGGTTAAATAAACAATAGTTTTACAGAAGGTGTACAGCATTCAATTATGTAAAGTATAGAACCAGTAATTTGGAATCATATTTAAATATTGATAGTTATTCAACCATATGTCATTGTAACCTAATTGAGACAGTATAACTTCATACACCTCAGATATTCAAAATTATAGCTCGTCTTAAAACCAACGACTATATTCACCCCAGACACACACAAACAAACAGAGGCTGCTGCAGTGCAGACTAAGACAAACAACAAGGGAACTAAAACCCTGCAGCAGCAATGACACACCACCACTCTGTCCAGCTTTTATTTGTTGCTAAGTTTATTGGCTTATCCAGGCACACACACACACATTCCTGCACATAAAACATATGCAAAAAACACATACACGCACTCATACACCCACACATACAGTGAGGTTATTAGGAGTTGTGGAATTCACTTTTTCACATGATTATCTTCTAAGATTTCTGTCTTTATTTCACTCATTTTGAACGTGTGTCATCAGAAAATCAGAGTATTGAGGTGGAGAGTGTCACGACATTGCACGTTAGTTTTAATCTGATCTGAAGCAAAAGTCTCAACTGTCCCGGTCTATTTGGGACTGTCAGCAAAGAGACAGAGAGAGAGAAAGAGAAGGAGGGAGAGATGTAGCCAACAGAGTGTAACGTCATGCTGCAGTGGGCCGAGCAATCAGCAATCAAATGACATGAAAAGATGGGATGATGTGAACCTATCTGTTGAATCAGCTTCTTGATTAAGACCCGCCTTTCAAAGATGCGAGGACATTCATAGCCAACACCGCCCACCCCTTTCTCAAAGACTCTATTCAAATGTACACCTTGCAAATGTGTATTTCTCCATCTCTTTTTCTCTCTCCGTCTCTGAATGCCACACTATCCTTTTCTGTTTCTTTCATTCCCTGTCACGTCCCTGTCCTTCACTTCCCTCCTCCGTTTTGTCCCTCGCTTTCTCCATTGTCTCCCTTTCACCGTCTTTCTGTCACACACTCAGTTGCTCTTGTGTTCTCTCTCCTACCCCCTAAAGGCATTGACTCATCAACTCAAGTCTATACTGTTTGCACCTGCTTTCTTAAGATTTTTGAATTTTGAAAGTCTTTTCTGGATTTGATTGAAGAGTTTTTATGAGAAGATTTTTGAAGTAGGGCTTTGCCACAAAAGTTAGTTAGTTAGTCTTTTTTGTTCATTAAAACCCACCTTTTCAGTTTCGAACAACAAAGATATTGCAAATAAAAACAAGTTACAAAGTCTCTTTGAAGAAGTCAAATGCAAGGGAAATACTGGAAGATTTCACCATGAGTATAGTTCACAATATACAGTATTCAAACATCTAAAACTGAGTATTTGTCTTGGAGAGTCAACCTGAATCTGGTGACAACCTGCTGTCTTTGCACCACATTCCTAGTTCAACCCTGAGCTATTAATGTGGTAATAACCAACATGCAAATTGTATTTTAAATGCCTCAAAGGAGCAGTACAGGAAATGAAGGGTCAGACTCCATTACCAGAGATTGTGAATAAATAACTCAATGTGTGGGAAACACTGAGCCTCTCCTTCAGACTGGGCAGTTGAGGCCACTTGCATCTGGATCATATCTGAGAAACATGGTGACAGGAGTTTGTTTTCATTTTGCACACAAATGCGTGTGATATTTATGCAAGGAAACTCATGGCCAGGTTGCATCTCCTGCCAACAGACAAGACGGACATCACCATGGGAACAGACTTGCACTAATTAGAGCAGCTTGACTTTGAGATGATGAACTCCATACCTGGCTGAACAACCTTAGGGAAGCAGAGAAGCACAGGATGGTGGTGATGAGAGGAGGAGAAAGGGAGGACTAACCAGCTGAGGTGATGGTGAAGCTGACTCTTTCAGGATAACCTCAGAGAGGAAAAGGAAAGCCTGCGGTGAACTTGACCAGGCATTAATGATCTTGGAGAGAGGAAGAGGGAGCGAAGGAGACACAGAAGGTGATAAGAGTCTACCTGGGCCTAATGACCTTGGAGGGAGACGCAGGGATGACCATATGGAGAAGAAACAAGGGAGGTGCACTGGAGAGAGAATCAGAGGACTTTAGATGGAGGAAAAGATGGACAGCAGCCTGGGGAAACGCCCTCTTTGGCCGTTATCACTTTGGAGAGAGAGATTGTTGGCAGGAGAGACGAAGCAACTACAGCAGCCAGCGAGAAACAGTGTGTGGGGGTAGAACGATAAAAAACTATGAACTTTGTCGGGCCAATAGGAGCACTGGCATGGGGGAGACTTTATTAGAAGAAAGAGGGATCTACAGTGTCTGTCCATTTGGCAAGGACAAACAAATGGAGATAAACTCAGGACATTGGAAGACGAAAAAAATGAGCGATGTAATACTTCAGGACTAGCTGAGTAAAATGACCTCTAAGAAGGAGAAGAATTGAGAGACTGGCTGGGATACATCAAACTTCACAAGAGTACAATGACCTTGAGAAGCAAGAAACTACGAGCGAACAATGAGCAGGATGGATTTTATATTCCATAGTGTATGACATTAGAACGAGATAGATGAGAGAACATCGCCATGTTGAGAGAAATATGCGAGTGGAGACAAGAAAATGGAGAAATAAGTGGTGAAACTGTTTGAACTCAGTGATGCTAAACTTTTCTGGGTCAGGGCAACATTAGGAAGGAAAGGGCGTCTCACATTTCTTTATTTTTTCGCAGTCTTTTGCCTTTGTGGAGGTCAACTTGCCAGTTTGACTTTGCCTCCAGTCTTTTTCTTATTGCTGAGTTAATGTATGTTTTGCTATCAGAGTGACTCAGCTACATAGACTTGCAAAGTGAGGTAAAGAGCTGAGAACTAAACTCAGGAAATGTTGTCACTAGGGGGTTGGGGATGTCTTAGTAACCCAGATATCACTTCTCAGTCTCATTATTTCCTGCACGTGATTTGTGTTTTTCTACTCCGTCATGCAAGCATCAACATCAACCTTCAGACTCACACACATATACTGCTACTATTACTGTAAGTGAGCAACAGGTAGAATATTGACATGATATCCAGCCTTGTTCAGCTGCAGTCACGGTGTCTGCCCTAGTGGTTCCCACAAGAAACTAGTCATATCCACGCCACGCTGAAGCTCTATCCTCGGTTGGCAGATGGTTACTCTTAAGGTATTATTATAATGCCAGAACATTCATTGACAGTATATTAACAGCTTATATTTGAGTCTATATGCAGGCAGCACCAGGCATTTTCAGTTTAGCACATAAGAAATCAGCTTAGATGACACGGTTTTGAGTTATAAGTCACCGCACACCATTGCTTTATGTTGTCTTTTATTTATTTATTTATTGTTATCTCCTTTATTTTACATTTTAGCTATTGCCAGCACAGTGGGCTAATTCCTGCCACAGGAATATAGTTTCAGATAAGGAAACAGAAAACGGAAATATAAAAGCAATCAGAAGTGAAAACAAGCAGACGGGCATCCAGACAGACACAGCAGCAGCAGCCCAGATTTCGAGTTGAATGGGTTTTGAGGAAATGAGAGGTAGAAGTGATCATTTCTAATTGCATATCCTAAGATGCTGCTAAATCTCACATCTGTGCAGATTTATTTAGATTTTTTCACATCATACATACAGTATACAGTGTTTTTTGTGAAGAATGTGTTGTTGATGTAGATTAGATTTAATGTGAGTGCATCAACTGTAGAGACGTAAAAATACAAACAACCTCTGACAGACAGCATGGTTCAGACAAACACGCACACAGAACGAACAAATGTATGAAACTCTGACACTGTGTTGATGGTTTTTTCTTTTTTTTGCAACAATACTCAGTGATAAAATCAAAAAGTGGAGAAAATATTTCTACATTTTCTGGAGGCACGTCCACACAAACAGTCATAAATAAACTGAAAAATACGCTTATAGACACTGGCTGTAAACTCAGTATCATCTCATGGGCTCCTGCTCTCCTGAAACCAGTGTAATATCATTATCGGTCCTGCACGCTCCCTGGCTTTCACCCTCTTTCTCCCCCTTCTCCTCTGCCAAGTTTGGTAATGCAGCTCCTTGTTTCTCGTTTTGTTTATTTCTCCTCTTCCATGCTTTCATTCTCTCCAAATTGTATTTCTAGCCCCTGTTCAGGCTGTTTTGTCTCTTGTGATCAGCTTAATAGTGGCCTTCTCCTTCTGTTTTTATCGCCTTTTTCTACTCCTTGCCATTCCCATTCCCTCTCAGACTGCGGTGAATGTAGATCATGATACAAATGGACGTCCCTTAAAATTAGTTTTAGGTAATTACTAGAGGTTGCCAACCCCTTTTTTTAACTAAATATCCACTCATTTTACCTCCTTTTCTCAACAATCTGTCTTTTGTTCTGCTCTTCATCTCTCTATCTTTATCTCACTCTAACTATTTAGCCCAAGTGTCTCATTCTTATTCACATGGAGGACAATTTAGATCTGGATCCCTTTCAAATGTATTGTTTCTCTCTCTTGCCCTTTTCATAATCTGCTCTGTTTCTATGCCTGTTTTTTTCTGCTCAGACAAGGCGTAGTGATAACAGAGCTGCTGAGAGAAGAGGGGATGATCTTAGAGGGAGGGATGGATCATAGCGGGAGGAGGCAAAAGGGGCAACGCACTTCGGAAACACACAGAGGAGATAGAAGGGAGAAAATGAGTAGTTTCTGAGACGGAGAATGGTGGGATGAAGCGAGGCTCTGAGGTAAAAGAGTAAGAGGAGGGGAGAGGCAAAATACGCTTTGAAAAGAAAGGGCGGGAGGAAGGAGGAACAGCTGTTGTGGAAGGAGGGAGGGTTGGCCGTGAGGATAGCTGTGCAGCAAGCAGTCAAAACTGTCTTTGAAAAGACGGCTATCGGACTGGAAAAATATCAGTGATTTATCATAGAACAACCAGAGGGGAGGAGAAAATAGTACCGAAATACAAAATGCATATAAGAGTTAACCAGCTCCTGACTTTGAGTTCACTCTGCTGGAAACCACTGTAAAAGATGACAGTGTTCATGTGGGATGAGTTCAGGCTTCATTATTACTTCTCCTGTCATTTCCTATTCACTTTTTGTGTTTGTTCGTTCGGGCCTTTCTCTGTTGTTTTCCCCCTATTAGTGCTATCAATACATAGCACACAGATGGGAGCCTGTTGGCGAACACACAAACACACACACACACATACAGACCCATGTTTTATTAATGCAGGCTGCAGTGTAGTTTTTGCATCTCCGTGTCACAAACATTTAGTCTCTGTTGTGAAGACTTGCTGTTCATCCTCAGTGTTTCCAAAGTAAAACAGGCAATGCTGAGGGCTTTTTTTTAACAATCCCTTCTGCTTCTCTCTCTCTCTGCAACACTTTTCCTTCTCTATCTATCCATTGTTCACTTCCCCCCTTTTCTTTTGTCTCACAGAATCTGTAGATCCAGTAACAGGAAGAGGTCTCAGGCTATCCATTCATCCCTCTCCTTCCATCTGCCTGTTTCAATCTCTGTCTGCCGGGGAGGTTTTAAGGCCCATGCTAATTGATATTCTCACACGGTCTATAGTTCTCCCTTTTTTTTCTCTCCCACCCCACCACCCCCTCCCAGTCTTGCTTTCTTCCTTTTCCTGTCAAACTTAAAAAAAAGAAAGAAGTTTTGAGTCCTTTCAGCCGCGATGCCGTGTGATATTCACATATTCTCCCTTGTTCAGCCTCATTTTCTCTCTCCTCTTTTGCTTTTAAGTCGATCCATGTGTCTGCCTCGATCTGTCAGAAAGACAGGGTTTGATGCTTTCCCGCAGACCTGTTCACTCTCCTATTTTACTTCCATCTTCCTCTGCCACTCATTTGTCCTCCTTCCTTTTTCTTTTCTTCTTGTCTGTGGCTATTTAAGCCAGCTAAGGGTTGAAGCGTTTCTACTGCCTTTTTTTTTTTAATCAGATTCCTCATTCACTCTTTTGTTTTCTCTCTCCTCTGTGGTGAGCATGATACAGATGAGTTTGACTGACAGTGAATATGTTTGAACTTATTTGCAAATCAAATCAATTCTTCATCTACTTCCTGTGCCAACATTACTGTTACATTCTTATCTCACCCTTTTCTCCCTCTCTAAGGTTTGTCTCTGTCTGCAGGTCAGTTTCCACTAAATTTAAATACACATTGGCTTCAACCCATGAACATTTTCTTTCCCTATTAGACTTGCGATTACATTATTGAAGCAGAAGGTCATAGCCTGTGAGCTTGCCTGCCAAATCTTAAGGAAAGTTGTGAGAGTTTGAGCTTTCTTGCGAGGTTCTATTGTTGATCCCCAAAGGGAAAGCCTGGTACTCTGTGGGGAAGCTACAGAGCACAGCCTCTGGCAGGCAGGGAAGCAGTATCTTGCTCGAGGACACTCCAGCAGAGCCTGTGCCGCAGTGATGCCGCTCTACTGCTGCTTTGAGAAAACCAGGAGAATTAAAATAAGTCAAAGGAAACGCTTGCATGCACTTAGGGATGCATACACACAAATTCCCCATGTCTTCTACTAGATATATTAGCCATTCTCTCCACGCTCAAGCAGCCAAATGGGCACACAACCTCCCCTAGATAAGAAACTCAGACTCTTTCATTGTTCATAATTCCCTAAATCAGTGCAAGTGGAAGAATGAACATTGTAAACATGCATCTGCCCTCTGGCCCTTCCAGCATTATCTTGTGTCATTTAAAAACCTGACAGTTTGCTCCAGCTAAATTGCAACATTAATACAATTGAGATGAAGAAATTCCTATTACAAGAACTCAGTTTATCACTACAGACTATGAATTTTGGTTTAAGAAAAAATGATGATGCTGTTTGTACTATTTAAGTACAAAAAATATATAAGCATTATATCCAAATGCCCTTAGAACTATAATTGGGAGTGAAACACAAAGTGCCATGGGAGCCTTTGAGAAAACACTACAAACTTCCAAGTAAGGGCGGAGACATTTTCTGCAGTGCAGCATCTTCGTTTGAAAACCCAAACATAATACTACAGGATGAGGTGGAGGTGTGTTGCCAGGGCAACAGGTAGATCATTTATTTGTTAGTGTCAAGCCAACTAAAGCGGAAGGTTTGAAAATCTACATGTTCATATGTCACTGCCCCCACACTGATGACTCACCGTGTAGCCAGAGCACATTAACACATTCATAGTATTGAATCAGTGTTTATCTTTTACTCATCCAGCAGACAAGCAATTTAACTGTAATTAAATGCTCCTGAAATGAAACAATAAAAGATGCATTATTATTTTATGTTAGTTAATTTGAGATGCATTTTTAATAACTGTACAATTCCTTACGCTCCTGCTGCGTTTACATTATGACTCTTTTCGTTGAATAAACAAAGCAGAGCCCAAATGGAAATTCATGAGGCCAGTAAACCTGTCCGTGCATCTCTTTAACCAAAACATTAATCAGAACTGATGAGGGGTTGTCAGCTCCCTGTTTTTCCAACATATTGGTTGGATAATGCCAGCTCCTGTCATGCCTATTGTATGTGTGTTTGCAATAATTGCTGCTGCTTTTTAAAAGTGTGCTGTCTTTATCCACCTTACTCAGAAATTTCCAGAAAATGATACGAACACTATGAGATTGGATAATTATTTATACTCAAGGTAACCACTGCTTTCAGAACAAACCTTTTCACTTTTGCTCTGCATAATTCAAAATACCTGCCAGCATGTCTCTGCTCCAGACAAATGTTTTAGTTGCTGCATCCCTAACTAGTTTTTAAAGAGGCTTGATTGGTGTGAGGAAAGTCAGCCAATCGAGGGCTGAGGAAAAAGATGACATGCTAATAACTCGGTGAGAATTGGACCTTTTTTATTCTTAATTTTTGCTATTTTTCTTTGTTGTTGGAAACAGACTGCCGATCAAGTAACTCAAACAAATCAATCCACCTCGGTAGCTCAGCTCGCTGGTGAGCTATTGTATGACCCTTGATGAATTTGGTAAATTGTTCAGTTACCTGTGTTTTTAGAGCCATAGTGAGGCATGTTGTGTTTATGTCTGTGATTTTGGCTGTCAAGGGTGTGTTGATATCACTGCTTTGACCTATAGTGAAATTGATATAGGAAAACCTTGAAAAAACAACAACATTGATTCTTCAATATGAGTAAAAAAGGAAGGGAAGGATCAAAGGGAAGAGACACCAAAAGAAAATGGACCCTTTGAAAGAATACAGAAGATAAAATGATGAGGGAAAAAAAACAGATTTGGTGCTAGTGGTTTTTGTTGTGATGGACCTGAATATTTTATCTGACTAACTTTCTTACTTTGCTGTAGTAAACAGAAAAAACAATTTGTGTGAAATGTGCACTCATTTAGCACAGAGGGGGAGAAGAAGAAGAAGGCATGATGGGAAAAAAATGGAGATCTGGATGACAAAGGGGAGATACAGTATTTGGGAGCGGATGGAATTAAGCCATGGTGCTACAGTAGCTTGTAAAACATGAGGCTCATCGCTATGTTGTATTGTTTGGGTCTTAAATGTTTTGGTGGTTGGGTAGGTTGTTGGGTTTTACCAGGTGGTTGCCAGGTAATAATTACAGTGTTGTCCACTTACCATGGGCTGTCATTTAGTTGATTGCTAGCTGGTTGCTAGGGTGTCGCTGAGAAGTTTGTCGTACATTTTGGAAGGTTGCTTCGGTGACTCTATGTATCAGTAATATGAATGGATGGTTACTAAGGACAATGGCATGGTCGCCAAAGTGTATTGTGTAAAGACATTGATTACAACATCCTGTGTGTTAGGGCTCAGCAAGCTTACTAATTAACTATGAGAGATAGCATTAGTGTTCCCAAGCCAGCACAACAAAACACATTAGAATTATAATGATATATTATAATATGTACTATTGGATACATTGTATTCAAATGAATGGGATTTGGGTTATAAAGAAATCTTGCTAATTAAACTTGTCCTACTTGTGCACAGTGAATCCCCAAAATATCTCATTGTGGGGTTTTGCCTCATTTTGGTGTTTATTAGTTAAAGGCAAAATCAGAGAGAAATTAATTACATTTGGACACAAACAGTACAGTTTTAATCACTCAGTGTCCCATTGTTACCAAAAGTTATGAATGACTTTGCTAGTTTTTGTTTTTCAAATCATGGATTCAATTGAATGTGTTTGGTGACTTATGGTCACAGTGAGATAACCTTTCTCCAACTTAATACTTCTTCTTTACTTTGCCTTGAGTTCTTTTCGTAGTTTGTCTTTATTTATTGCTCAATTATCTGTTTTGTTTTATCTCACACATTCTTTTTGTTTCTATGCATTTATTATTTTCACCCACTCGCATAAGTGCATTATTTTCCCTCCATGTGTGTGCTGCTCTCCCTCCCCTGTCTCCGTTTTCAATCTTTTGGTCAATTTCCAATCTTCCTCTTTGCAATTTCTCTCTTGTCTTGCGCCAAACTGGTAACCATTACTGTTTATAAATCCTTAGCACCATTGCACCATATCAATAACTTACAGTACACAGGTAGAATTTCCATAAAGCTGTGCTACGTTCATACTGTAATTGGATTTTCTTTATGCTACGCCAGATTCAGCAATTTGATTTGATTATATCATTACCTAAAAGAAAGACAAGAGAGTAAGACAGGGAGGGAGAAAGAAAAATAATAATAATATGGGTGTTGGGAAAACTAAACCTGAGAGGACACGTAAACTCATCCATATGTGTATGTATTCAATCATACTTTGCTTCTGCTCACACACATCCTCACATACAGTACACACATAACACAGACAGAAAAATTGACAGTGGCTTTGCTGTCACAGCTACTAAACAAATTGCCAGAGGAAATATTACTTTAATAACTTTATATACATCTCATGTCTGCGGGCTTTTCTACAGAGACAGTAATATTGTTACATGAGTAAACGGTATAGTATTGATTATCATACAGTAAATGTATAATAAACAATGTATAAATGTTGGTTTTAGACGCATAAATGTTGAGGTACTAGTGTTCAGGGTTGCATTTAATCTTGTTGTACCTGTTGTTTGTCATTATGCTTTTTATACTTTCCTTTTTTTTTCAAAAAGCTGTTTCCTTGGAGGAGGATACATCTTCACATGTTTTTATCAAAGATTTATTTGGCCATTAACTTTTGTACTTTTTGCTTTATACGACTTGTGGTCATTCCTTTAGTGATCAATAAAAAAAACTGTGCCATTTGAGCACAAATCAAACTGTAACGGTATCGTATTAAATAACTTAGTTGACCCTTCCTCCAAAATCTGCTCTCTTTGTTCCAGGAAGTGCCGGTACGCCAGTGGTTTTCAATGAGAATGGAGATGCTCCAGGAAGATATGATATCTTCCAGTACCAGAATACCAACAGATCCGTTGCAGAGTACAGAGTCATCGGCTCCTGGACCAACAAGCTACATCTCAAAGTAAGATTTACCGTCAGATGTCAAACATACTGTAAATGTGAACACTGTTTTGCACAATGAGAACATAAAACAAGTTTCCAATCTTACAAAAACCTTTGATACGAAACATATTGTTACAGATCTGGATCCAGTTAATTGCATGGTGGTAGAAATCCAAAGCATATTTTTAGTGGGTTATGGAATCTTTTGATTACAGACCACACACTCTCTGCACTGTGGACCTTCAACATCTGCTGTGACCTGCTGTGCTGAACTTAAAATCCCCAGTTTCTTATTATTCAGAGGTGAAAATTAGCTGAAATTCAGTGATGTTTACAGTGTGGTTCTTTTCTTGAGTCCCAATCGCTGAATCCTGTGCAGGGACTTGCTTCTCGCTCACACACACCCACAGATGCTCACGCACCTGTGTATACAACCTGTAATTGCTGGCACAGAACCTATAGTATACACCTGAGTCTCATGAACATCGACAGGAAAGAAAAACTCAATTTAATGCAGGAGCGCACTGAAATCTCATTGTCTAGCTTCTCACTCTCTGATTTGCACTCACCACATGTATGCACACAGACGTCTCACTGGAGAGCTTGGTGATATAAATCCATCCTGGACTTCATTAGAAAGGCCAGGTGACAGATAAGAAGACTAATAGACACACAATGCTTTCTCGCTGATGGACGGCCTGGCTGACTGAGACAGAGCGAGAGAGAGACTGCGACAACACAAAGGACAACACATAGTTAAGACACATGACCGAGAGCTTTGACAGTTGACAAATTAGCAGATGGATTTGATTTGTTTAATAATCCAGTAGGGTTTGAAAGCACAGTGGCAGAATTAGTGATGGCAGCCAACAAAGGTTTTCACGATCAACACGTTGACAGTGTATTCATCAGTGTAGAGAGAGAGAACCCTAAAGTCCGACTGGTGTCTTTCATGCTAGTGTGGTTGTAAATAAAGTATCTGGACTCGTTTGACATTTATAATTGAAGCAGAATCTATTATAGCTATTATTGTTTCGCCTAAATAATTAATAGACCAGAAGGTTCACGACCGGGCCTGTGTTGTTTTGGCTAGTGCATAATTCATGCTAATTGTAACAAAACAAGGTGTGTGTATCCATGTGCATGTAAAAAGTGGTGAGCCTATGAATAAGTAATAAACAAAAAAATCAATAAATAGGGGAAAAACAGCAGCTAACAAAAACACTTGAAAAGTACCAAACAATGCTAATTTGCCACCCTGCACACACAAACATGCTTTTTTGTCATTAGCGTATTTCTCCTGACAGATATATTCGCAGCACAGTAACCCAATATTGTGCGTTTTGTGTGTGTTTCTATATGTGTGTCAGCGATCAAATCGATTCCATTCCCTGCGTCCCCAATGAGTTTTTCCTTTTAACTAGTTTTTGTTGGACTGGTACATTGTGTGCCTTAAAACAGTAATGCTCCATTTTACTGAGCACCCCTCGGCAACGGAACCTCAGGGACTCGGCGTAATGACGGAGTTTATTACAAACACTTGCGCACAGAACGACAAATTAAAACGCACACACACACACACACACACGCAATCTTGCACGTACCAGACATACGGAAAGCTCAGGGATTCACTTTAATGCCAACAAAACAGCAGCACAAACAAACACAATGCACACAATGAAAAACACGAGCACACACAGACACACACAGAAGGAAATACAGATGGCCTTTTTGTGCCAGATCTGATTATGGGCTTGATTGCTGGCTTCCACACTAGTTGGTGTTAGTTTTGTGCCCGGCAGCACTCCGGAAAAATGATCAGAGGATCTGCTTGTGCTAATTGCTCTCCAAGTTTGCCCTGAAGACACACGTTCTGCAGGTACAGGGAAAAACCAGTGTTAAAGGACTGTTAACACTCAGTAATGTCAGCTTGAGCAGATGGCTGCCACTCTTGGTGCTGCATAATGTCGCACACCAAGGAAGGAAGTTTTTGTTTTGCCATGTGAACACAAATAATTTCTGGTCTGTTTTTCTGCACCTTAGCCAAATCCACAAAAAAAAAATCTGTTTGATCCAACATTTGCTGGATGGACAAATGAATGAATGTGTTTTCCAACTGTCCAGGTGGAGGCCATGCGCTGGAGGACAGGAGACCCATCTCTCCCAGCGTCTGTATGCAGCATCCCGTGCCGTGCAGGGGAGAGGAAGAAAGTGGTGAAAGGGGTGCCGTGCTGCTGGCACTGTGAGCGCTGTGAGGGATACCACTATCAGGTGAGTCTCCTATCAAGACCTGTGGCTTTGAAAACAGAGAAGTAAACTGCACACACATGCACTTAGCATTCCTCCCATCGCTATACTGAAGAAAACACTTCAGAAATGATCTCAGTGTATGGAGGATATTTTGTTTTATTTTGGTTACACCACCCTAAGTCAATACTCTTGACTGAAATTGTTATATGCCTCTTAATTAATAGTTCAGAGTTAGGACGAAGACGAGGGATTTCCCTGGATTTCCTCTTAAGCACGCTGGCTGTTTGTGATTTGCGTTGGGAAAGCTCCCAGAGGCTCTTAGCCTACAAACACTTACGTGATAAAACTGCCTGTCAATAGAAATATGGTAGAGATGTAGATTTTGACCTAATATAAAACCTTGGCTGAACTTACCTTGAAGGCTCTGCAGTGAAAGCCAGAATCAGTCATACTTTCCAATAAATCAGCCCCCAGATGTGTTTGGAATAGCAGCACGCTGGCCTTACAAACATGCCGGTGTCTGCTGGGTCGGCTTTCTGGCAGTTGCTACCTGTCTGCTCTACAGCAGCGTTCTCTCCCCCTGTGTAATGATCAGGAATTTTTCTCTCAACTCATTACACGCAACCAAAAACAGTCAGACACTTCATTCCATTGCAGATTTATGTCTGTAGCAGCCACCTCACAGATACTGTTTTAGTGAATGGAATCACATTTGAGGTGAGTCTGATCACTTATTCCCCTATTCCCATATGTTAAATGTATCACAGATGATTTGGCAGCCCATCATCCCTCTTTCTTATTGAATAAAAAAAATCCATGAGTGAGCCCATATGTACTGTTATGTGTGCAGATAATTTCCTCCTTCAGTAGCCTATAAGGGAAAAGAGGAAAATATTGGCCAGAACAGCAGCAGGCGATGCCTGTCAGTGAGCGATCAATACTCATTTTGCAGATACATGCATTTGCTGTGAAATCAATAATCAGTTGACACATTTACTGTAGATTTGGGATTTTAAGCAGAATGGAAATAGTATAGCACCATGACAAAAATCAAATAAGTGAACTGGAGAGCAAGTGGAGAAAAGTGTGCACTAAATGTCTGCTTTTTCTTATTAATGACCCAGTTGACAGCAGTAGATTAGACAGGTTACTGTAACTTGACCTGAGTTGTTTAGTAGATGAGTTCACTCTTGAGATGTTTCGTTGGATCAAATCACAAAAGCCTTACCTTACTGTATGTGACAGTTGAGGGTCCTGTCACTATGCCTCCAATTGATCATGTGCTCTGGCTACTTGGCCAAGGGGATGTCCCTTTGGCCGAATGGTTAGCGCGCATGACTGTTACCTGGGAGTCTAGGGTTTGAAGCCTGCCCGGACCCTCTTCACCTTGCCACACTTATATCCCCATAAATGTTTGAAATGGATCCACTGTTCCTCTCTGACTGGGTTTTGAATCTGCTTACTCAGCTGTACTTTGTTGTTGACAATAGGACCACTGAACTTGGTTCCTTCAGACTTCCCTATAGCTGGCCTTGAGCTATATTTGACTTGGCTTCATTTTTTTAATATCTTGCCTCCTTTTCTGTTGCCTGAAAATGTTCAGTATGTTCAAGACACTTGAAAGAAGAAGCAAAAGTGTAACTACTTGTTAGGATGCCCATTGAAAAAGTCATCGCCCGTAGCTCCAATCAAGAAAACTGACAACTCCTATTGGCTTAAAGTTTGAAATTAGCCTCAGTATTTCCAAGCAAGGCCAAAAGGGTTCATGTTCATGATTAATTTTATGAGAGAAGGAGAGGGAAAGGAATTAACTTGATCAATTTAAAGCTGAAAGGTCTGGTCTAACCAATGACAAACTGTTAACACTGAATCACTTTAGATAAATTATATATACATTGATATATTGCAACTCCAGTTAGCATCTTGTGTCTCCATCAGGCCTCAGAGTTCACGTGTGAGCTGTGTCCATACGAGATGCGACCTGATACAAACCGCACCGGATGCATTCCCATCCCGATCATCAAGCTGGAGTGGCACTCGCCCTGGGCCGTCGTCCCTGTCTTCATCTCCATGCTGGGGATCATCGCCACATCTTTCGTCATGGTCACTTTTGTCCGGTACAACGACACGCCCATCGTGCGGGCATCCGGACGGGAGATGAGCTACGTGCTGCTGACGGGAATCTTCCTGTGCTACGCTATCACCTTCTTGATGATCGCCACACCGGATGTGGGCGTGTGCTCCTTCAGGAGGATTTTCTTGGGCTTGGGGATGTGTTTCAGCTATGCCGCCCTGCTCACCAAGACCAACAGGATACACCGCATCTTTGAACAAGGGAAGAAATCTGTCACAGCGCCCAGGTGAGGAAAACACCTGTCTGTCATTCTACACACGCATTGTTTTCCCTCTGTGTGAATGTGTGTTCAATACACACATATTTGGATGTGTACAAGGTCACTGTAAGGGGTTTCTTATTTATTTTTTTCATGCACTGAGGTGCTTGTATTCAAATGAAGACTTAACCTCTACTTCTTCCTTACTAAGCTGCTTGCAATCATTATTCATCATTTACTTTTTATACATTATGTATGAGAGTCATGAACTCACGCTCACCTATTGTACTGTTTGTACTCAGTGTGAGTGACTCTGGAAGAGAGCATCAAGTAAGTGGCTAAAATGTTAATGCAGGATTTAATAGTGCACAGGTTCATGTCCCCGCTGCCCAGATGGTCATCTCCTCTTCCTCCAGCACCACCCGGCTGTAACAGTCAGTGTTACTGTGCTGCTCAGCTCATACATATTAAGATTATTATTTTTTTATGATCATTAATTAATTTCCAAATTTAATACTATGCTCTTCCAGACAAATTAATTTGTGTTTTTTTTAATTGCATGTGACTGCTGCTCTTACTGCTACCTATGAAGGAAAAACAAGCAAATAAAAGTGCAAGGCAGCTGATCTAAGATGCAGAAAGCAGCTGACACATAGACACTTTCTACAGAAGAGATCACAAGGTTTTCTTTTTCTTTTTTTCTTCTTTTTTGCCAAGTTCCAGTTTGTGTTGTGGCTGCAGGTTGTCAGACAGAGAGCATGCTTTGAGCTTGCGAGCTTGAAGGAGCAGGTTGTGTCTTGTGTGAGCACAAGAGCATAGCTATTGTTATTGAGTAGACTCCTTCTTCTTTTTTTTATCTCTCTAACATCCTCAGAGATCATCACATTTCATTTCTTCTCTCTGGTGCATCCAGTGCTATATTTTACTACAGCTGACCTTTTTTTCCTCAGATATTAGTCTTACATTTTCTCTCCACCTCTCACTGCAGGGGTTCCTGGAGTGCATTTGGCTGCATGTATGAAAGTGTAATATATAGCTGCTGTCAAATGAGAAACTTAAATCAGCTTTCAGGTTCTATGACTAACGGCTTTGTTTGCAGGAATTTTTTCTAATATATCTGTAAAATAATTTATCAACCAAGAGAAAATTCTATTACACATATAAATTGCCAAAATTAGAATCGTTTTCACGGAGCAGTGACGCCCTCTTTTCAAATACACATAATATTTCCGTGAAACAAAACCTTCCAGCATAGGTTGCCCCACTTTCAATGAAACCCTAGCAGCATTGTTCTTCATTTCTCCCACCCCCTCAATTTCAGTAATCCTCTCCTTCCCCAGGTTCATCTCTCCTGCCTCCCAGCTCGTCATCACCTTCTCGCTGATCTCGGTTCAGCTCCTGGGCGTCTTCGTCTGGTTCGCGGTGGACCCTCCCCACACCGTGGTGGACTACGGCGAGCAGCGAACCCAGGACCCCATGTCTGCGCGCGGCGTCCTCAAGTGTGACATCTCGGACCTGTCGCTCATCTGCTCCCTGGGTTACTCCATCCTGCTGATGGTGACGTGCACGGTTTATGCCATCAAGACGCGAGGTGTGCCCGAGACCTTCAACGAGGCCAAGCCCATCGGATTTACCATGTACACCACTTGTATCATCTGGCTGGCGTTCATACCCATCTTCTTCGGCACTTCACAGTCTGCGGAGAGGGTGAGTGTCTGCATGCTTATGTAAATCTTAGGCCACGCCGAGTAGCAGTAACCACAACATTTGCATATTTGAACATGTGTTTTTAACATTTTCTTTGTGAACTACAGTCTACAGAGAGCGTGAGTATATAGTCGCAGTCTGTACCTCATCCCTGTCGTCTTAAAGATTTTTGAGGGAATGACTCAGTGGTGTGTGTCTGTCTGCTATTCTGCTCATCTGTCTGTGGGATTACCCTGTATACGACCTGTTGGGGATTTAAAGCAATTTTGTCTGGGTCATCACAGTCTACCAGAAAGATGACTGCATAAGTATATCGCTCTGTGTGTATTGTGTGTGTGGGTGTGAGCTGATGATTCGACTCCATAGATGGATTTAGACGATTTTTGTGTGTCTCCATGTATATCTTTGTGAAAAGTCTTGTCGAAGATAACAATTCGCTGACAGGTAGGCCACGATGATGTGTTTTATGGGCTTTCTGAGAGTATGACTAAAGTCTCCCGAGCCCATTTTGCAGCATTATTAAGTTTTGGAATCACTTTTTTGGGAGTCATAAATTTACATGCATTGCTATGGCAAAGACGATGCTTTCTCTCTCTCTCTCTCTTTCCTTGAAAACTTCGTCGAGATCAAAAGTGCATCTCTTGGCACCTAGAGATAGATATGTTTTACAGCCGTAGTTGGCTTCAAGTCCACAATCTCCTGACAGTTTTCAATGAGTACAAGAGGATTTTCTGTCAGGTTGATTGACTGGATACACGGCTTGGACCAGGCTTTTAGAGCTTATTCCTCCTACCTTAAGTCAATTATTGATGCTCGTATGATGTGAGAGAGATGTAACTTTCATTAAGTGGAGATGTTTGTCTGGATGTGTGTGGGCAGCCTGTACTCTACAGCCAAGCTTCACATCATTGATTACACAACCTCAATACTTATTGTGCCTTAGGGTTGTGTCATTTGGATATTTTCAGCGAGTATTGAGATCTCTATACACATGTGATGATAGGAAGACACACATACTTACTGACACCTTACAGTATAAAACACCATCCTTTCCCCTTATCAGTTCGTAAACAGAGGCTTCAGGAAGCAAGGACACACATATTGTACACACGCACGCACAGCTTTAATCTAATTCATAACACCACACACAGAGTAAACCAGTGTATTCATGTGTTTATTGGAGCTAAAGCAGCGGTGGCCTATTGATCCCATTTCTTGATAGCATAACTATCCTGGGTTCAACAATAAAATACACGCTCATTTAAATTCAAGGCAGGGGATTGATTGCAGATTTCACAGGTTGTACATCTCAATGCCAAACACGCGTGCCTTTGTAAACTGTAAATGTGTGCATAGTAGGAATGCTAAGATAAGTAGTTAATGGACATGTCTACATGGCTGTGAACAGATAGATAGCCCTTTGTATTTCACAGGTTTCAGATACAACATGGTGCATATGTAGAGACATAAATCATCAACCTGAAGTGGTATTGGAAACATATAGGTTATTAATCAGTTGAATGTACACATCTGAAAAACTTGCACAATATATTTATGCTCGTGTCTGTATGTGTGTTTAAGTGGAAACTGTGTCCTTGAGATAACCATCACCACAGTCTCAACTGTCAATATTCTGCCCCACTTTAATGTCCTCCCCTACAGTACATATACTGTAGCAGCAGTTCCAGCTCCTCCCTCCCTTCTTCTCCGTAAAAGAAGCTCTTTCCATGTTTTGAAGTGTCAGTCAGACAATTTCCATTTTCCTCTTTCCCCATGTCTTGGCCCCTTTTTCATTCAAAGAGGGCACTCGCCTCTGTCACATGGCATAAAGCTGACATCAAAGTGATCCCGTATAATCACACAACAGGGAAATCATAGTCATGCTGGGTGTTTCATGGTGTTTTTCCTTTGCTCAATTTGGACTAGTTACCATAGCAGGAAGTTTTGATGTAAGTCCCTTTTTTTTCATTTTTTACTTTCTTGACCTTTTTCATTTCACAACAGGATATTGCTGATATGATTACAGTAATGAAAAAAATGTTAATTACATCACGATTTAGTGCTGTTCAAAAACATCTGCATCTAATTGAATTATACTTATTGCTGAGATTGAGGTTCTAATGAGCAACATGATCTAAAGGTAACATAGGCTACATATCACTATATTGCATATCATGATACAGACCAAGATCATCTGTTTTGAATTCTGTCCTGTAATATTATCACTAGTCTCTCTCTAATATTTAGCCATTTTCGTTTCTGTATGGACAGATAAAGGAGACTACATGCACTAGATAAACATTTCAGATACCTGATATCAGTGAAATAATGTTAATAATTCACCCACAGGAGCGAGTTAGAGGAGCAACATGCCAAAGAAATTTTTTATAAAGGCATCTTGAAATAATTGTGTGAGAATATATTCACAGTGTTTGCGATGTTGTCCTTGACTTAATCCCATGTGGAACAAGTCAAGATAAATCGAGCACATTTGACATATTGCCCGCTCCAGCTTCAAGCTACTGTGTTTGAATGACTGAAAAACCACAAGTTTACCCTGTCCATGACCCCGCAGATGTTTGTAAATGCGGATACAGTATGTCATGCCACCTTAAGGGGCGCCCTTGCATTTGTGTGTGCATGCATGTGTGTGCCATAGCGTCCCGTCTTCGTGGACAGGCTGAGCGCCGTCCGTGCCATGTTTGCTCAGCTAATTAGAATGTCCACCAGCAACTTAATGTGTATTTGCATTTCAGTGTGTTTGTCTGGTGTGGTATATTTAATTGGAAGATCCACCAGTGCACATTTGTGTGTCTGTGTATGTTGTTTCTAATTGGAATATCCTCTGGAGTGTGTGGCAGCTGGCTAGCTAACAGAGAGAGCAGAAGAGAGGGAGGGGGGAGAGGAGTGAAAGGAATAAACAGGTAATGATGTGACTCGCTGATGGGGCTTTAATGAGGAGAGCTCTACCAAGGGCATAGGTTTGGTTTCGGGAGGGGGCGGGGAAGTCGCACTGTTTGCGTCCTACACTCGCCCAGGAATGCTGAAAGGTAGAGGAGCTGCTGTTTGTTAATGGCGGTGAGGTTGTGACAAGGCTCCTGACACAGTCACGGCTCGTATTGTAGCTATGTGGAGACATTTAACCGAGAGTGAAGACGTGCATTGTACAAGTGCTCTGAGCCATTCAGCCAGACCTCACCATGCGTGCTTCAGGGCTTCCTCTCGGGGCAGCTGTGATAGAATGCATCTCTGTGGGAGCGTTTTAATCTTTCACCTCGACAAAAGAAAATTCTCGCTTCAAGGTCCATTTTCTTTCGTTCTCCCAGACATTTTAAATGCATCTCACGGTCTTTTAGCAGCTGATGGACTTTTCCATGGAGATTGCTCTGATAGTAGAACGTCATCAGCACGCCTCGTGGTCAGCAGGTTGAATGAGCCTCCATTAATTGCAGGGACGGCAGTTCATCTGCTTCTCCTGTCAGAGTGGACGTCGGTGAGCAGGACACAGAACATCTAGTAGTTGAAGGTGTGAATGGGTGAATTACAGGCAGATTCTAAGGAGCTCTTGGGAATTTACAGGAGTGATTGAAATCCCTTCCACTCTGTTTAGAAATAATCACTGCGCTTGGATGTTGATGTTCTCAGCGCCCTTCTCTCTCCAACTGTAAACGGTGTTAAATAACTGAACCTATGTTCTGGTTTTCATTCTGTTTTGTGTTCCCTAAACATGCAACGTCACAGTAGTGAACCCTATAGAGGCCATCGCAGTCAGTACCCATACCCAGGGTTACAGTGCATAACCTCTCACCTAAAGATACTCTATTCTCTCTTAGCTCCATGGTTGTAAAGAAAATCCCTTGCATACAGTATGTAACACCTAATTGTCTCTCTCTGCTCTCTTAGAATTAATTTGTGTGGTTCATTTACCGACAAATGGAGACTTTAGATTATGCCACATCCTCATCTTCTCTGCTCACCCACTCACTGTCACATGCCTCTCTTTCCCTCTCATGCACTTACATCTGTTTAATCCCTACCACAACCTCCTTTCACACGCTCCTAATCTCATGTTTACGGTTTCTCCCCCTTGATTTAACACCCCTTCTTCCATTCGTCTCCAGCACTGTCCCTCACACTCCTCCCCTCCGAATACCCAACGTGGCGGCTCTGAGTCGCAGCGAGCAGAGAAGACGGAGAGGGAGAGAAGACGGGAGGCGAAAGGCAAAGAGAGGGGAGATAAAAATTGAAAGGGGAAGCGAGGGATAGGGACATGTGGGGAGACGGTGAGACACAGAATAAGAATGCAAGAGATAAATCAAGGAAGGGAGGGAGGGAGGGATTCCTAACCATCACCAACCAGGGAAGTATTGTTTTGAAATAGGTCATGCTACCATGCAGAGGCTGCTGGCTCCAACAGCTTCTGCCGCACCCTGCAGAAACGAGAAAGGTTGTGCGTGTGTGTGTGTGTTGTGGTCATGTGCATGTGTGCTTTCTCTCTGCCTCTCTCTGCTTGTTGTAAAGCAGTAACCACAGGGTACATCCTCTCTCCAGCTATCTCTCTCTGTGTCTGCCTCATCATACCTTTGCCTGACACTATGGACAGAAGACCATCGTTCTTTCTTTCTTTCTCTTTTCTCTCTCTTTTCTTCTCCCCCTTCATCTGTATTCCTCTTCCTCTCTCTCCCCATGAGCCACCTCTTCTCCTCCAGATGCCTTAAATCTGGTCAGCTTGTTATCTCCTGCCTCCAACAGAGGAAGAAGCAACCATCCTGCTGCTACCCACAAACCCACTCTCTCTGTGTGTGTGTTAGAGAGCGTGGGTCTTTTTTATACGCAGCATGCATGTTTTTTTGTATGTTTGCTTTTTGTCATTACGTGTGCACCGGTTGCCTGCACAGGCGGAGTCATCTTGGCTTATTAGTCATGTTTGTATATTGATGAAGTAGCAGCTGAGAGATTTTTGAATCATGCCCTGTTAGAGTCTCTGATATGCAAGTACAGGACTAGCTGTTCCTCTCCATCCGCAAGAAACTCTTTGCTCAAATATGACACTTTTATAGCAGTCTGAGTTTGTCATTGGTACGAATGGACTGAGCATGTGGTTTGCAGTACAGTCTAAACGCAGCCAGGGAACGGACTGAATTCTGCAGTGTCTTAGAAGGACAGAGCCTCATGTTCTGAACGGTATGAATCTACTTGTTCAGTCACTAAAGGTGCTATTCATGCACGCCCATGCACATTCTGTCCCTCAAGGCCTCCCATTCACATCCCCTTCTTACACACCCATCCACCCACACCCTCACACACACATGCGTGCTACTGCCTCACCTAACACCAAAGCAGGACTCAAGAGTCTTAACCTCACAATAGCCCCTTTAAGAAGTGAAGAATGGCAAATGGTCTCACTTTGAGTAACTTTCCTCATTTTTTTCCCCCTCTCCCTGTGATTGTATTTGGTCCTCGGGAGTATATAAAGAACACACACAATCTATCTACCTGCCCCACAAATCTGTCTCTTCCCCTCACAACACACACACATATATACGTGGTGTCGCAGCTCAGCGTCCTCAGACAGATTTATGGCCATGACTGTGGGTCCCGGTGGAGGACCAGTGACCGCCCAGATCCTTACCGAGAGTAACTGTCGGTAATCAATCTACAGTAATCTGAAGAGGCCGGGAGAGACAGAGGAGGAAAGAACCCAGGAGGTAGAATAAAAGAGACACGAGAGAGAGAGAGTGAGATGGGGCTGAGACGGTGAGAACGATGCCGAAAAATAAAAAGATGGAGAATGAAGGAAGAATAGAGAGTTAGAGGAAAAGTAAAGGGAGGCAATATGCAGGAAAGAAGAAAGTCTGATCCAGAGCACTTGGGTGGGCAGAGTGAGAGTGACATTAACAACTAAATAGCAGACACTGAGAGTCAAAGGAGGGTGGGATTTACACACAGCCATTAGACGCTTAAAATGAGAAGAAGAAGAGAGAAATATAGTTTAAAGAAGATTCATATTGATAAATGGAGATAAAAAAGAGACAGAAAACAGGATGAAGTGGAAGAGGCGAGACATGAGGAATGTCTGAATCCTTGCGGAGTCTGACAGATGGCCAAAGTTGAATCTGCGTCAGAGTAATTATCTTGATCATAACTTTGTGAACTCATATAGAGACTGCATTGAGCATCTTGTTGCATTCACAAGTACAAAGCTCCCAATGCCTCACCCCCCTTGTACTTGTATAATAGTAGGGAAAGCAATGTGAGCATTTAAATGGGGACATAATGTACTGTATGTATGCATGTGATGCTCCAGGGAAGTGCATACATAAGCGAAGGCAGGTGAATAGGAGTACTGAAGCACAAGCACAAACTGCATGAGCTGTACTACAACATCCCACATCCTGTGAAATGCAGATGCACAAATGTACGCAAATGTCAATGTACCTGCACTATGGAAATTATTATGTGGAGCTGTTAAGTGGTGAGAAATTCTTTTCCAGCATGTGTTAGCAACTGACATAATACATTTGGTTGAGGTTCAGGGGCAAATGTGGTTATGATTAAGAAAGTACTTTCAAAAATGAAAACTTTCTCGCTATGATTTGGAGTAAAAATTCATATAGAACTTTCACAACCAAGGTAGCACCGTATAAGGAAACTTCCTGATATTCCCGCATAAAAACACCTATAGTGGCTCTGCACAGGGATCGACTGAACACACACACAGGGCAGATCACTTCTGAACAATGTTTCTTCCCTCTGCTGAATTTATACGTTATGTCGTCTTCACTCTGACAGAATTTAACAATCCTTGGGGTGATTATCTTCAACAGGCTGCGCAGAGGAAAGAAAAGAAAAACCTTCCATTCATTTTTGAAGGAATGGGTTTTGTAATCTTTTTGCAGGGTTCTGGTGGGATTTGGTCGTTTGGCCAAAAATGGGGAGAGACAGACAGCAAGTGTCAGATCCTGACATCAAACAGTGACGCTGAAGGATGGGGGGGACGCCCAAGGGGGACAGTGCACAGAGTTGCTCATACTTGCAGACACACTCTCTGCTTTATGGATACACACGTGCACGCACTGCGTTCCCCAAGACATACATTTAAGTTTGCTCACATGCGCGCGCATAGAGACGATCCTCTGGGGAGCAGCGAGGCAGGCAAAGAACACCACGAATCTACATTTCTCAGCAGAATTCCCTGTTGAGGCCCAGTGCAAGAGTCACTTCCATCACCCTCACATCTCTGCAACATAGCTGAAATACCAAATGTCAGATGTGCTGCTGCAGATTCTGTTTCACCTCCACTGTAGCTGCCGTTGTTTCATCCCTACATACAGTAGCTTCAGAAAACATTCAGGCTTTATTGTCCGATTTACCTCCCAGATCCTCTCCACCTGACTGGGTAAAAAAATCTTCTACCTTCTGGTTTCATGATCACAGACTTTCAATAGGATTGTAGTCTGACTCTTGGCTGGACTCCTTCAGGACACAGACTTGTTTTGAAGTCACTCCAGCGTTTGCTTGGCTCTATGCTTCAGGCCATTGTCATACTGAAAGGTGAACTGTCACCTGCACTTTGTAGCAGGCTTTCTTCAAGGGCTGCTCTTTGCTTGACTGCTTTCATCCTTCTTTGAATTCTGACTACTGTCCTTGTCCCTGCCATTGAGAAACACCTACATTTTATGATGCTGCCACCGGCATGCTTTACTGTAGGGTCAATGGCCAGACATAGAGGTTGGAGTTCTGCCCCAAAAAGATTGAATTTTTCACAATGAAACCAGACAATCTGATGATCAGGCCCTTCTACTCCTGCCATCCCTCTGGCAGGTTTTCCCTCAGAAGTGAAGTACTGAGCCTCTGTTAGACTGATCAATGAGTCGACCTTTGGTCACTTCCCAGACTAAGACCCTTCTTGCCTGGAAGGCCATCTCTCCAAAATGTCCAATAGTCCAAATAATCCCAAACAACATTTCACCGTTATCAAGGCCACTGAGTTCCTGGGAACACTCAGTGCTTTAGAGATGCTTTTAAATGATGGTCCTGATCAATCGATCGCCACCATTTCATAGCAGAGCTCTACAGAGAGATCCAGTCGATTCATTTTGCCTCAGGTGGACCTCAGTCAAGTTCCAAACATATTTTGAGGATGACTGTGCAAAAAGTGTCTGTAAGGTTTCTGAAGCTTACACAAGTGCACTGCATAACAAATAGATAAAAAGAATAAAGAAAAAAATAAAAAAGTCTAAATTCAGACACTGTAGCTGATTAAGTAATTATGCTGGCAGTCTTTTGTGTATATTCTTGTTACTTTTTATGCAGAAACATCCTATTTTAAGTAAAACTGTACCACATTTATTTACCACAAAGATGATAATTTAGGTAAAATTACAAACACTGAAAAATTGATCGATTAAGCCATTGCTGGTGCCAAAATTTAATTAGTGCTGCAATGCTGATCCCAAGAGCAATTCAAAGTGTGTTGCCTTTCAAGCTGTTGCTGTGCAGATGCAATAAGCTGGCATCTCGTTTTCTGGCAATGGATAGGAAACACTTGGCTTGAGGACTCTGGTGCTGTCAGACTCAGTGCTTCAGGCAGAATTCAAGTCTAAATCAAGAGTAAAAAGTCTGGTCAACTAGTCAGGTACTGCTGTGAAGTTTGAATTTTAAGTCCTGTGGATGCCTCCGGATGAATAGAGGTTTTATATTGCTGGCTATTAAAGTGCTTTCCCATGTTGTACGCCTTTTAGTGTGAGTCACTAGAGGAGAGTGCACACTGCACACTCTTTATAGTTTGTGTGAATGTGCTGGTGTGTTGTTTAAAATGTGATTGACAGTATGTTGTGAGTGCCTGAGATCATTTATTTGACTTATCATATTGATATACAGGTTTGCAGTGTTGTGTGTGTCTTTATGAATGTGTAATTACAATGAGTGTGTATCAGAGTAGCAACTTCATTGCTGTGTGTATTCTAGGATTTGAATTAAACCAATGGGAGTTAGTACAGCTTTAAGCAAAATGACTATACCTGAGAGGATTGCTTGAAGGAGTGCATATTATGCAAACTAATGATGACAAAATGATTTTTAGTGAGCTATTGTAGTTAACATTCTCCCCTGCCTTGCCTCAACATGCAAAGAAAATTGCTATTGTAATAGGCCCAACTTGTCGGATATCTTCCCGAGGACAGTTAAAATCTGACTTCAGATGTCAGAGTGTTTGTTAAACTCACTTTCTCTGCTATTGATTCAAACCACAAACTCATAAAATCTGAGGCATAATTTCATCTCTCAAAGATGGGCGCTGTGGACAAGAGGTTTCTTGCTTTTCTCATCTGGCTGCAGATTAAGTCTCAGCATCACTTGTTCTAGTTATCACTAGCACAGCGTTTTCCTCCACAGTTAGAAATAATGAAGCAGTGTGGCCACTACATAATTAAAACATTAAGGAAACGATTAATGCAACAATATCCTGATGACTTCTGGTGGGCACCGGGGGCTAATGACATTTCCTTCACCAGGAGTAGAAATTTCAAAACAGGGTTAAGATAAGAGGAGCTGGTGGGCTGCTCTGAACAGAAACATAATTAAAAGAAGCGGATTGATGTAAGTCCAAAGATGTGTTCCGTTAAATAAAGTCGCAGGGATGCAGTGGTTTCATTACCTTGATTTCAGTTTCTTGCTTTAATTTCATTAGCATTACAAAACAGGGTTGGGACTATGTACTGCAATTCAGTATTACTGTGGGGAAAATGTTTGGTGTTATTTTGGGCTCATTCTCCTCCAAGACTGCATAAAGTGAGCTGCATAAACAGGCACAGTTACCATTCCAGAGTGAACTCTCAGGTTACATGCCCAAGGTGTGCCACTGTTTTTCTGCCCTACAATGTGGACAGCGGTTTGCTGACTGATGACACTCCATAGAAGTCCGTGCTGGGCATTTTAATTGGCTGGAGCTGTGCACAGTGGGACCGCAGTCATGTCAGTTAGCAGAGCGAGAGAGCAGAGAGTCTCACAACAGGGCCACCCTCGCAGTATGCATAGCAGCGACTCCTCCAAGCACAGCTCCAAATTTGTTTGACTTGAGACTCCTTGCCAAACCTCATCCAGATCTGCAAGTCAATAAGAGACACGCTAACAAGCTGGGGCAGAGCAAACACAGACGTGACATTATTTTATGAAGTAGCCTGTGCACTGTTTCACGACACCCTAAAGACTTTGAACCAATATGGATTAGATAGAGGAAAAAAAAGTTGTCTCTTAAGTGCTGTTTTGTAGAAGATAATGAGGCACTGGTGGACAACAATGACCACACTTGAGCCCAATTAAGCTCCACTGACAGGAAGTTAAATTATTATGGCAGAGACTCCTGTGTCAGTGCTTTCTGTCTCTTTTAGTTCTTCATAATAGCGCCATGTTTGACATGCATGTGTGACGGGCTTGTGGTGCAACTTGATGGGGGGATTTAACCAGCTCGGAATAAGAAGCATCTTGAAAAAAAGCACCAGAAATGTATGTTTTTTTATGCATAAAAGAGAGAAAATTATATATATTATACTGTGTGAAAATGTCTCCCATCTAGCATTGTTAGGGTTCCAACTCAATCATGACTGGGCCAGTGGTTAACACTAGCAATGATGACTATATAGTTGGGGTTATTTTAAGCCAGCCTGATCCTCCAGAGTTTGTAGCTGGGTAAAAACTGATTCCAGAGCCTATCTATCTGTGGACTTCATAATATGAATTAAATAGATTGCATAATTGCAGTGTGATATATTAAAGGAAAACGGTTATATTTCAAAGGATCAAAAAATGTTTTAATTAAATACCGCAGTGATACTTATTTGTGTGTTTTTCTCCTCTGATAAGTTCTTATTTGATGTACAAGCTTTTTTGGCATCAAACAAAAACAGGGTCTTATCTCTGTGTTTCCAGGGGAAAGTAAACACGGAGCCATTATGAGATTGTAAAACCGCCGTGACTAAAAGTGAAGACTGCCAGTTCTTAGCAGTCGCTTGTCGTCCTCTACATGGTTCTATTGCTCAGCATCTTATAAATGGTGGTGATCCATGACTGCTGATGCATTTTACTGCCGATTGAAAGTTTCTCAGTAGAAGAGTTCGGAGCAAATGAAACGTAAAATTAGTCTCAGGTCGGAGAAAGCAAATAGAAAAAAATAAAACAAAAAGATGGAAATCTTTGTTGCATTTTTCTCAATCAGTGTAGTGGAAGTTTTTTTTGTTTTTTTTTAGTTTCTACCATCTAACACAACAACTTCACTTTTGCCAAGTTTGGAGTGAGGAGCTTTAGATCAAAAACTTTGCACTATGTTTGAAACCTCTTAAGCCGTCTTTGTGAACTGGTCTAAGCATATGATCAAACACAACTCCAGCTTACTTTGAAGACTGACTCACACAGAGAAACATATAAAGAACCAGCACAGGAAAATGCATCTACAAATATTTTTAGATGTTTGTAGAAGCTTGATAATACAGTGACTTCTGGTGAATTGATGTAGTTGGTAACTTAATCGATATGCGAGTGCACATGGAAGTGGTAGTGGGTTGCAGCAGCTCTCCATGCTTTTATGGCTGGATTACTGGATTCATTTGTAGATTAACTGTTTCACACTATGCTAGCAACTACAGTAACACAAAGGTTTTGAACCAAATATTCAAAATATATTCTTATAGTGTCATCATGGATCAAGCTTATTGTCCTGAATTATAACCTGCTTACCATAACATTGAATTCATTTGACAATGAAAAATGTCTCCCAGCAATTGCATTCAAGTAATTTATTTGTTCTGAACAAAAAAATTAGTAAAAATAGAGGTAATAATGGTTAATGTTTAACGTGACAGACTTGGTTTGGACATAACTGCCTCAATTTCTTTTAAAAATAGATGGAAAATAAAATCCATTCACCCTCCCGTGGCTCAGGTGATTAAAATGATTAGTAGTCCCATGGTGTGAGAGGAGGGAAGCAGGGAGTGTCATTTAGACACACACACCCAGAGGGGTTTGACACTAAATGGCAGTGTGAAGTTAGTTAGAGACCCTCAGGCGATCTGAAATGTTACCCCGCTCGTAAAAGGTTTTGCTTGGGACAGGGACCTATGAAGGACGTCTCATCTCATTATCAGCATTCACAGACAGTAGCATGTTAAATGCTGCAGAGCTGAGATGGATGTCATGGAGATACTATACTATGAAAAAGAAAAAAGATGAAGAACAATACACTAAGAGGCAGAAGGGGTGAGGAAAACAATCCACAGAGAGAGAGACAGAGTAGTTTGGAAGAGCAGTGCAGAGTGGCAACCGATCATTAGAGCTTCCGTGGGCAGAAATGGGGGAATAACAGAGAGATAGAAAGATTCAAGGCATCTGTGGGAATGAAAATCTTACCCCTCAGTTTCTCCTCTCCAATCCCTCTCACTCTCTGACCGTTGGCTGACTCATAACATGAAACAGAAATGGCCACCAGTTATTTATTTCAGATGAGAGCTGGGAGACACGCAGGGAGCGGGGGTGGGTGGTGTTTGGTTAGAGATCCTCGTCACCCTGTGACAACACAGAGTTGAACATGGGTTCAACTTGATGAAAATGAGCAGACATTTGGTGCAACAGCGCCCAAGTGAAAAGCAGATGCTCCACCACTGCCAATCAGTTTCCACCAACCAAACCCATTGTATTGGATAATGTGGCTTTTCTTTGTGGTAGAAAATGTGTCCTGTCTATTTGCAGAGATATTACTAAAAATAATGTGCCCATGAAGATTTCAAAGCTTACATAGATTGCGAGAGAGGTTCACTGTGATATATCTGCCCTTTTATCAACAGTGAAATGCCTCTGCAGTTGCTTAGGCTTTTCAGTGATGCCACACTGCGCAGCAATGCCAACGAGTCACAACAGGAAACCAGTCAGCCACTTGGCAGCGCACAATGAAACCCTGGTGCTGGTCATGAAGTTTGTGCTGGTGTTAGATTAAACCTGTTTGAGCTTCCATGTAAGTGTCCCATGGGTGAAATCTTTGAATCACAAACAACATGCCCAATGCCTAAAAGCACTGTTGGGCTTTGTTCCTCAATTCAGTCACTGTCCTTCTGCACTGCTTTGTCATCACATCTTTAATCCTCTGTCCCTCTGCCATCAGCTTCCACGTCTTGTTAGCAGATGATTCTTCTCCAAAATGTTTCTTTTCTCATTTGTCATTCCCCTCCCTCCTTTCTTGCTTTCCCTAATTTATTCTCACTGTCTTTCATATTCACACCATCTGTTTCTCTTTCTTCCTCTCCCTCTGTATCGTTCTTTTTCTCGAGTGGTGGACTCAGCAGATAGTTCTACCTTCTGAGGCCCCCAGCTATTCTCTCTGTCCCCCTCCTCCCTGCAATTGGCAACGTCGGCCATGTTGCCGGCCAGAGCTCTTTGATTTCGCCACCCTTTCCTCGCTCTGTGCTACATATGAAAGGAGTTGCAATAATCACAGAAGCGGTGTAATGACTGAGCATGTTTCATGTCGCGGCTCATCAAGCATGAGAAGCTGCCATTGGCGTGTGCACTTCTCTTCTCATAACCCATCTATGTTCTGAGTGAAATTAGTGAATGCATGCTTTTCAGTGGCACACACACACACTCCTTCAGATCACTTCAAGTGTTGAAGATTTGGTTGCATCATGCCTCAGTCTGACCCACTCCAGCTTTAAAGGCAGTTATTAAACTAAATCACTAGACTCACAGTGAGTGGCAGTTTTTGGCTGCAAATATATATCCCCTGGAAGCCAAGTGGAGTTGTTGAGAGAATGGGTCCACACAGTGCCCCCCCCATTCATACAATGTATTTAAAGGGGACATATGATGGAAATATCACTGATTGAAAGCTCTTTAACATAATATTTGGGTGTTTGGCTTGCCTTCCGACCACCAAATGTGAGTATTGACAAAGCATCTGTAATTTGCAGGCTCTCTAGGTTAAAATCCAGGTCCAGGCAGTGGTTCATTTACATTTAAAGGGACAGACACTGAAATCAGCCGTTTTGACAGGATGAAAAGAGAGCTGTGATGTTTGATTCTTGGTGTATTTTGACCGAAGCATGTCACAGACATGTCTTAAAGAGGCCTGGGCACTATTTTAATTTGTGGAAAAAGGGGTTAAATATGTCTCCTTTAAAGGCTCAACTTCGAGTGTGTGTCACCTGTTGACCCTCAGCGTGAGGAAATCACATTACATGCAGAAGATAGGTGTAATTAGTTGATCGGTTTCTGATGGAGTCTTTATAAGGTGCACATTCTAGTGGAGCAGCCAAGTCAAGCCAGTACCATCAGCATTAGCTGTCATGCTTCAGCTATCGTATGGGCTTGCTGTGAAAAGAAGGCTGCTCTCTCTCACTGGACCCACTGATGAGCCACCTACCTATCAAGCTGTCTGTCGCTCAGGATCATCCACGTCTCGCCGGAATTGCATTCTTATACAGCTATTCAGCATTAGCGACTCACATTCAGCAGTAATGTTCACTGCACTGTGCAGATGACGTTCTTATTGCCTTTTGAAAAATGTAGTTTACTTCAGATCTATAGGTCCTTGTTTTCTATTCTGCTGCATCATGAAATCTGACTAATACCCATCGCTTTGCTTTGGAGAAAAACTAATGGTAGGATTTGATTTAGAGTTAGAAACAGGACAAAACAAATGTAGAATCATTAGTAATGACCATGGAAAAGTGAAACATTAAACAAGATTGATTAAATTTTGCATTTTTCTTTCTTCTGTTTGAAAGCTTACAGTATCATGCTTGACTCCATAATGCTTTGGAGTATGGAAACATGATACTGTCTGTGGGATAGCTGTGGACTAAGTGTCAGCTTTTATTTGTTGTCAACAATTGGTGCTATCAAAAGTGCACTTTTGCAGGAAAGGGTAAAATAAGTGTCTTTTCTTTGTGATTTCTTTATGGATATTTATATGCAAAATAGTCACTCTACCTTGCAGAAAATGGGAAAAATTACAGCTTTTCTCAATAGAGTCTGATGGTGTTGAATAGAGCGATGAAATTGCTGTTTCTGGTTAAACAGATCTTATTCTCTAACAGAAAAAGGTCAGTCTCTATAGGAATCCAATCCATTATAGGTATAACAACAGTTTGAGCCGATTAGTGGCCAAAACAAGCACTTAGTGAAAGTTCCTCCACACAAATGCCCCATTCCCTACACGACCACAGCTGTTCAAATGTTGCCAGATAAACCAGGTTACAGACTGTAAATATTTTTGTTTCCATCAATCATTTGCAGCCAAAAACATCAGAGAATCAGGTCCAGGTTTGATGCTCCACCCACAGATTCTTGTCATATCTAGCATAGCAACAGTGATTTTCAAAATTCAATAGACATCATCTACTAGTAGAAGTGTCAACAGTTAGAGGGAAAGCACAGGCTCACTGCTCGTTTCTACCTGTGTAGCTCCTCTATACTGATAGCTCACATGCTCAGGGAAGAAGTCCTATTGACTCTCAAGCTTTCACCTCGCTGACAGCTGAATACAAATGGCCATGAAACCAGCTCGGCAGACTGAGTTTCCGTCTTCCTCTCTTGTCAGAAGACCTGGTCACCTTCACCTTCGCCATGTGCTGCTGTTGCCCTGGCAGCCGACCAAAACAGCCACCCTCTATTTGAGTGGTGTCCATCAGAGCTTTAAGTTTATCTTAAACTAAAACACTAGAACAGCACCAATGGCTGTCATCATTGTGATACGGCATGTTGAATAAAAAAACGGGGATATTGTTGTTGGTTTTTTGCAATTATTTATTTATTTATTTAATTGAACTTACTTTTTTATTTTAAGGTTGCTTGCAAAAATAATACCGCTGGGGAGGTTCTATTATCTGAATTTTGAGATGATGTTTATCAAGCCTTGATAAAAAAAAAGTGGAAAGGCTGAGGAACAGGACCCATCCTTTAATTGAAAAATAACAAGCAGTTCAGCAGCCGGACCCTCCTTCAATGAACAGTTTTACAAAATAAAAGGAGTCCCTGAGACACACAAACACAATAAAAACACTCCTGTGTTACCAGCACAGCTCTGCTAATTTAACTTCTGCAGTATTACTCACTGACCAGCAATTCAGCGAAGCCACCACTTCCCTTAACCACAGAGCTGAAAGTTAGAGCGGCACAAAGTATTTGTCCACAGAGTCTAGTGAATGTTTTCCTCTTCTTTTCTTTCTCTTTCTTCCCTCTCTTTACTTTTTCTCCCCAGGTGTTAAAAGCACACCAGCCATCACTCTATCCCTCTGTTCGTCTCTAAATCTCCTCCCATCACGGACCACAGAGCCTGCTTCTGTAAATGTTTTAAACCTTAGGGGAACTCATTGTATGCAGCCATCCATAGCTGATCGTCTACTTCCTGAGTGTGACTTTGGGGATAATGGAGTGCTCATGTGATGCACACATTGTTAGCCATTATCAGCCGTCGACAGCAAGGTGGAGAACATATACGTAGTTGCGTGTGTATGTGTGTGCATGTGTGTATCTTTGTGTAAATAACAGCTGGAAGCCACAACTTTGTACCAAAGGCTGGATGTAATGGAAGCGACTATCAGCAGACTTGCTGCTGTTTTGATAAGAGAGAGTTCACTGCTTAGGGGGATCTCTCTTCTCTGCCTCTACTCTGCCTTTCCTCTGTAGCCGAGGTTATTCCGTTTTCACTCTTTTCTTCATTGACACTCTTTCATTGTCTGTTCTCTATCTCGGTCTTCTACTGAAAACATGTTTTTTGTGTCTCCATCTGTTCCGCTCTGATACAGCCACTCGCTGATCCCTTTATCAGTACATTTCAGTTGAGTCCAATTTGTTGGCAGAAAATATATATGTATTTTAAAAAAACAAATGAGACAAAGCACTATTGAATCCATAAGTCCCTTTTTTGCATTTTCCTCTCACAACATCTCCCCCTTTGATCTGTCTCACACCTGGCTATCATTCAGTCTAGTGTTTGTGCGTTTTTTCTCTAAGTGTATGTGTGTGTGTGTTATCTTGTGGCCGAAGTGGAAGTCAGCAGATAGAAGTGGTGTGTACGCTGCTATCAGAGCCTGTGGCGGTGCTGCAGGCCGAGCTCTTTACCCCTGACACAACACACTCTCCGATGCTGCCATTCATCATCGATAAAATAAATAATGACCCTGTGTGTAATTTTCCCATGTTAAGTTTTCATGTGAAGTTATTGTTAAGGTCTTATTATGTGAATGCAGGTTTGCCTGAATATATGCATTCAAAGGCAGGGCCTAGTAAACGACACACACGTACTGTATGTACTGAAATGTGTGTGTGTGCCTGTTTGCCTCCAGTTACTGGCTGTGCACTCCCCTTCGCCTTTGGCTACTGTCAGTGTTATCAGCTTACACCTTCAGGCGGTTGTGTGTTTCCTTCTTCCCCTATAGGATTTGTGAGGACCAATTTGAGTTGGAGACTGAGGATATTTTTACATCAGTTTGGCCTCTACAAAATAAATCTATTAGTGTGTTGTCTGAGGTCAGATATAACGCTTAGGGACTATTGGATTAATTTAAGTGAGGTTTTTTCATCTAGTGTAAGTTCATTAGATTAACTGTATCTTTGTAAAACACACAATCCCATTTGCCATTGAGCGCTTTGTGAGAGAAGAGACAGAAGGTCTACTCAGGCTTTGTTGAGCTTTTACTAAAGGACATATTACAGCAGACCGACTTAAAGAACGTGAAACTATTAATTCTTGGTCGAGTTAAACACAGTCATAAAAAGGCAGCTCAGGGCTGTTAGTATTTATTGAGAATTCTGAAGTCATTTCCTATTTATTTGTTTTGTAATATCCATTTCAAAATTCCAATATTTCACAAATGTCTTCTGAAAATGAAACTCCCTCGCTGGGCACATATACAGAAGCTACAGCCTACAGTGAATTCTGAATTTAATGAGCAAATTGACAAATGAAAATTGAGTGTATCCTGCTCAGAACTCTGTCCCCACTGTTACTCCACTGCCTTGGTCCTTGTACGTATAATGGAGTGCCCAATATTTCCATAGTGTCAGATATCCAGCTGCTGTTTCATGTAATAATGAAATATGATCCATGCTACTATTGGTTGGCTTTCTAATAAGCACCATGATATCAAGAGATTTAGTCCTTATTATTGAACAAGACTGTATGAAGCAGCACTTCTATACATGATTCCTTTTCAATTATCTGTAATGTTTGTCACAAATTGGCCATGGGACTGTAGAGCAACAGATCAGGTATTAGCCACTGGGAGTGCAGCTGCAGTTTCTGCCTGTTCTACTTTCTGCTTCGTGTCAGGCTGTAGTTATCAACACGGCCTCAGTCAGTGTTGTCTGTGAACTTCCTGACAATGTAGAACTGGCCACTGTCTGTTCTCTTATCTCTCTGTCTCTCCCTCTTGATCAGTGTCTCCGTGAGTCATTTTCCTCTGCTTGTCTCCTCACTCACCCCATCACATAATGTCAATTTTTGTTTCATGTTTCCTCTCTCACTTCCTTCTCTTTCCACACCTCCCTATTATTTCCCCTTCCATTTTTACCATATGTAGCCTCGCTACTTTAGCCCTCCCCCCTCGGCTTCTCCCTATTCAGACGCCGTAGACAATGCTCGCCTGATAAGCCCCATGACTTGAGAGCTTGTCAGCTGTGTCGGGTGTGGGTGAAGTCTGTCATTACATCTGTCCTCCTCCAAACTACTCTCTGAAACTCACTAAGGACCTGAGGACTATAGTTCACAGTCCACTGCAGTGTGTATGTGTGTGTGTGACTGTCTTCCTGTTTCAATATATATATCCTCCAACTCCAACAGTCTACTGAAATAGTCTAATTTAGTACTGTGTACATACCAATATTGAGAGTTTGCCTGCACTACATGTCATTGTTTCTGTCCTGCAGTCAACTGAGTCATTGAGTTCAATATACAGGACAGCATCTGTCTGCGTCTCTGTCTGTGTGAGTACACTGTGCAGAGTTTTGGGTAAAAACTTCCATTCAGTAGCTCAGTCTCTGAAAAGTTTTCTGTCCCTGCAGGGCCTCGTGTCATCTACTGGATACTCTAACTTTCAGGCAAATGTCTGAAAATCATTTATTGTAATCACTATCAACTTACCTGAGATCAACCACACCCATATGGTACTGCTGTCTGCCCCAAAAAATACTGAAAATAATTTTGCAGTCTTCGACAAAGAGATGGGCGCCTGCAGCGCACGGGCAATTAAACAACTTCATTGCTGCCATCATTTCATATACTACTTGATCTACCTGTCTATGTGTCACTGTGGCTGTCGCTACACAAATTTTCTGCTAATTTCGCTCTTGTTAGATCATCCTTTACTTCCCCTCTCCCCCCTCGTCCCATCTGTCCTCCTCCCCTTTCCCTCATCAGACGTATTCTGTAGTTGGACGATTACACAGACCATCTCTGACAACTTGAAATGTGATAAATGACTCTCTCTGTCTCTGTGTGTATGTCTCTTTCTTTCATTGTAGATGTATATCCAAACCACCACCCTGACTATCTCCCTCAGCCTGTCTGCCTCTGTGTCTCTGGGGATGCTCTACATGCCCAAGGTCTACATCATCCTCTTCCACCCCGAGCAGAATGTACCCAAACGAAAACGCAGCTTCAAGGTGAGGATGACTCGATCAATTCAGTCACATGTGTTACATTTCCACAACATTTGCCATCTTAATTGGATTGATTCGATATTTTGGCTGATGCTAAATGTGACTTATGCTGATGAAATGAGGCTCATAAATCTACCAAGCACACACAAATGAGGGAAGCCAGAACATACTAACAGTCTTCATTAAATATTCATTATGAATATATAACTATACAGGCAATCGTGACAGCTGCCACCATGTCGGGAAAACTGACCCAGAAGGGAGGAGACCGGCCCAACGGAGAAGTGAAGACTGAACTGTGTGAGAGCATGGAGACCAACAGTGAGTAAGAGAACACAAGTTTTATAATTATACATATAAAATAATACAAATCCCCAGTTATGTAACAAAGTATCCTGTGCTGATAGGTAAACTAACTGGCTTTCAGACCAACTAACTGCATCACACAACCTTCATTCATCTGTTTTAATACAGAAAGACAAGAGATTAAAGATTACAGTACATACAGTCCATGTGGACAGGTCAAGAGATTCACAGCAGAACAATAAGGACTTAGAGACACTAAAGTTAGTGAATTAAAGTTTCATAATGATCATACCAAACCAATGAAATATGAAAATGTACAACTTGGATTCACTGTATGTACAGTAACCTTGCAATACAGTTCACTTGTGTGAACATGAATATGAAACACATACACATAAATGCACATACTATATAGGAGACATGTGGGTTTCAGTGTGACAGCTAAAAGCTGTTGATATGAGCTTATTTAGTATCATCCTTCTTTCAATTTCATGCATAATCAGGTGTCATGGAACCACGTAAACAAACAAAACAGCCAAAAAAAAAGTTTCAGTGCGCATTTAATAGAATTCTGACAATTAATTTCCTGCATGACTTTCTTCTGCATGGCAAAAACAGTCGCAGCAGGGACAGCTCTTCCATAGCATGGTGTGTTTTCTCTGAGCTCTGACAGTGAGGCTCTGTTACATCCACTTCAAAGCTTTACTTTGTATTGAACTGGTTCTCCTGTGTCAGCAATCTGCAGATGAAATGACAGCGCTATGCATGCATGCACATTTGTGAGTGCTTGCATGATATCGGCTGTGTCTGTGTACATGCTTCTCTTTCAAGTCCCCATCAATCTGTTTAAGTCTCATCCTTAAGTGTGCATGTGCCAATTTATCTCATTGGTTGTGTGTGTTTGCGTGTGTGTGCGTGCAGTCCATGTGATCAAATGTGCATATTTACAGTCTACAGTAAGCCACGGGTTCCTGTTCAGTCTGTGTGGAGGTGTATAATAGGTTTCAGATATGAAGCTTTGTGTCAGCACTTTCAATGAAGGAAGCAGGTCACAGTTCATTCATTTAGCCAATAGTTGAACTGCTTAGTCATCTCCTTACATACTTCACTTTGCAAAAAGTTTGCAATTTAGTAAGTTCCATATGATTCAGGCAGCAATTTATTCATAATAGTAGTGGTGATGGGCAGAGCGCGAGGTTAAGAGTTTCTAGTTTTTTATCCTCTGACATTTTGCTTAAGAGCACTCTTCAGAAAATATCAATAAAAACATTTTCGAAGTCTAAAATAAATGGAAAAGAATTGCATGCACTAATACTCATTTCTGTGATATTTATGGGTTTTTTTTTTCATCATGGACCTTTTTCCATTATTTAAGCAGTGTGATGGTGAAACAGAAGTGAAAGACAGAAAAAAATAATAATGAAAGGGTTGTATGAAAGCATCAGAGTATAACAATAGCTCAGTTAGAGTCCTGCGGTTGCTGCAAAAACATTGACATTTACCATGGAATGCTTGAGGGGACACAAGACATAATGGGTTTGACAAAAAGCCCCAACAACTCAGGTGGACTGTGGATGTGACACTGTTACGTGACCGTCTGTAAAGAAATCTACTCTTAACTGCTTTCCTCTGTGTTTCTTTTCCCTCTGCATTTTGCAATCGTTCTCTTTTCTTTCATTGTATCTTTTCTATTCATCCATTTTTCTCCTTTTCACACCATTCCGCATTTTTTACCTGGACACTCTTGTTTCTTTGTCTTCCCCACTCATTGTTTTTCCATTTACACATTTTCTTCAACTCTGCTCCTTCCCCCCCATCTTCCACCCTTTTTCACATTCACGCAGCTTCATCAACTAAGACGACATATGTCAGCTACAACAATCATGCCATCTGAAGGGACCATAGAAGATGGAGAAGGGGATTGGACAGGAGAAGGGGGGCGTGTCGTGGGGCGGGGCCAAAGCAAAAGAAGAAGCTGTCATTCAAAGCCTATTGGCATGAGAACTGGCAGCGAGATCGAACGCCCAATGGAATCCAAGCATGAGACATTTTGTATTGTTCCGCATCAAACCACAGAGAGTTGGGACCACATAAACAGCCAGTCAGTGTGCCTGCTTTCCCGCTGCTCACAGCTCATTGGTCCTACCATGAACTTACCTGTTTTAAAAAAAAAGAGACAACATTAAAAAAAAAGTGACATACCACAGGACACTGTGGTGGACAGAGTAACTATTAAAATCTTCAAAAATGAAAAAAATAAAAAATCATAAAAAGGAAAATATAAAGAAAAAAACTCTTGGAAACCATGTAGACATTATATCTAAAAGGGCAAAGGTGGGGTCGGGAAAGAGATTTAACAGATTACATTTTAAAAGATATTTAAAAAGAGAAATGTAAGAGAAAATCTATGAGACTCAAACATGTTTGTTGTTATTCTCTACTTGTAAGTATTTTTGTGGTTGTGACGATTTTTTCATTCTTGTCTCACCGTTGTCTGATGGATCGCCCTTGCATAATGAGATGAGTGTGTTTCCTCCTGCTGTCTTGGCTAACCGGGTCGTAGCCTTGGGTCGTGAACCTGTAAAATGCCATGGTTGAAGCATGCCAGTTTTTATACAAAAAGGAGATTTATTTATAATAAAGGAATGTTTTGCAAATGTGTAGATTGGTGGTCGTGCTTTTGCAAAATGCAGAGCTTGTGGAATGGTCACTTTTTCAGATTAAAAAAGATATTATTTTACTAGCTCAGCAACATTATGCCAAAATGTAAAGTTTCTAATTTTATGTTATGGCAGTTTGTTTTTTTTTCCAGTCATGATGTGGCACTTGATGATACTGATATTAAACCTTTAATAAATCTGGTGGTCATAGGCAGAAAACACTATTTCTGACATTCACATTGACACACTTTGTTCTGTTTGTTAAATGCACTCAGGTCTCCTCTGCCCCCCCTCTATAAAAAAAAAAAGTTGGTAAGAAAAACCAGCCAGGAGGAAAGCTGGGAGGGAGAGAGTGAAGGTGAATGAGAGATAGAGAGATAGATATTAGAGTAAAGTGGGCTGAATTCCCCTCTCAGTGCACCTGCAACAATCCAGCAGACGTCCAACCCTTCAAAAATACATAAGAGCTAAAAAAGAAACAAGTCAACTGCATCAGTGAATCTGTTCTTCTGGAGAGGAACAATCAATAATGCTGAAGGCAAAGTGAAAGGACAAATCATGCCATTTACAGGAGGATGATGTTCCCCCCCCACACAGCTGTCAGATGAAAAGGTGTAAAACTTATTTTGGCTCATAGTGAATTTCTGTTGCTATGCTTTTTATAGTATGTTTGCACTCTGCTGGATGCCACCAAATGTTCCCCTTGATGACAAGGTTGACATGTTGACTAAATGGAAAGTATAAACCCAGCAGCAAAGACCTTTTACCATATGCATAAAATCACAGGTACAATATCTGCAGCTACCACTGTGTGTTGACAACTCCCACATGTCCTTGAGCAAAACATTAAAATCTACCTACTTATTTACTGGAAGCTGCTCGGGAAAGATTTGAAGTTTCTTGACCCAAAGCCCAGTGAAACCTGATCGTAAATTGAATGTTTTCTTTTCCAGACAGGAGTAGTGTCAGTAAACAGCATTGGTATTTCTTGTCTATACACACGTTTTGCCTATTTTCAGGTGCCTAGCATTTGTATAGCTTTGGTTTCAAGAATTTCTACCATTTGTTTCATGTGAATCACTTAAGGATAAAGTTTCTGACTGAGTATATTAGTGTTTTTTGTTCTGTTCATGCTTTAGTTACAGTCATGAGTCTTACACTTCTCCTGTATGATAACTAACTGGAGACTGTGAAAACTAATCATATACAGTAGTATTTCTGATCACACTGTCATAAGAACATGTTAACCTTAAAGCCTCCATCCCTTTTTTAGTGAGTTGGCATCTTAACATTTGCTGATCAGCACAGATTTCAGTGTCATAAGTGAAGATACTCGGACAAATTTTAAATGTTTACATGATGAAAAGCTATTACGATTAATAGTGGGAGCATGACTATCACATTTAATGGTAGACTATCCAGTAGTAGGATGTTTTCACTCAAAATAACAAGTGTCATCCTCAAAGTGGAGCTACAGGTAAAATTGGAGGAACACTTAAACCTTCAGAATTCATCCTCTAGTGACATTAAAGGTCTGTGCAGCATTTCTTGAAAATCCATCCACTACAGTTAATAAGCAACTGGAAAAATGATTCAGCTAGTTGATGAACAGTTTTGATGCATCTTGAATTCATCATTGCAATTAATTAGCTAGACTTCCCTATCCGGAACAGATGTTGGTCACTCCAGTTTTCTGTCGTGCAACTGATTGATGTTAACAAAGGCTGGGTTAGCTGTCTACCAAATGGGATGAGATGAGATCATGTTGCGGGATCTCGGGCTTGTGTCCTTTGGTGCTTTGTTTGTCATCACACATGTAAATCTGTCTGATAGTTGTCCAATGTTTCTTGAAAGGAACCAGATGGTGGATGTTTTGACCTCGTTGTCACTTGAGTGAGTGATGCAGCTGGTCCGTGTGCAGGATGGATTTGTGTGTGATTAATTAGCAGTGAATCAGACTGACAAAAGTGACAGAGTAGGAGGTATGGATGACTGACGATCAGCCAACCATGACCCAGTTTTAGAATTTTGTTTGCTATATTTTACATTATTATATTGTATTGTATTTTATTAAGCTGACTGTGAAGGTCAGTGGTAACAAGGCTACTGTACTATAAAGGGCAAGGCTTTTTGTGGCAACCTTGACAACATATGTCATCTCCAAGGCTATGTATGAAATATCCTGTGATCAAATTTAATCCTGAAGCAGATGTCCATAATTATATAGTTTTCATAAAACAACCTCCTCCATATGCAAATTATCTCTTCCTCCTTACCAGCTCGGAAAATTTGGTTGGTTATTTTAGGTCAGGGTGTTTCAGGTAGCTATGAGTGCAAATCCCCCTGAGACCTAAACTCAGCTGAGCAGCACAGCTCATTACAGGAGTAAGACAGCAAACAGAGCCCAGACTGTGTGTGCACTGTGCAGAAAACAAGCAGGTTGACTATTGTCCTGAATTTATTTGCAAAGACCACCTGTGTAAGATGCATAACCCACTTGTAAACAGTTTGCAGTTACTTCATATTGAAATTAACCCTGGTTGTTTCATAAAACCATGAACTGTCAATCAGGTTGCATTTCAAGAATGTTTTAATCAAATATAAACATTTGCCTAAGCTCATTTAAGTGCATTTGGATTTTGTCTTTCAAAGCTGTGTAAGACAGAGTCAACATATTTAAATTATTCTATGAATTGTTTTCATTCTAAGCATGCTAGTTCAAATTGACAGTAAAAAAAAAATGCTGTAGTTAATCAAGCACATTTAAAGCTCATAACTCATCCCAGGACCGGCCACAAGATAGAATACATGATAGAGGAAGTGTGGCCTTTTCTTACTCTGACCTTAGCTGTGAATTATGGGCTTTCTTAAGGTGACCTGATTAGGCATTGCTCGCAGGGGACCTTGTTAGGTAAATGACACCTAATGACTCTTCCTGTTGAGAGAAAGCAGCATGCTGTGAGCCTGGACAATGAGGCTGAGCAACTCTGTGAGAAATACCTAACTATCCCTGTTGTTTTCTTACCTGGTGAAAATATTCTTTTTTTCCCCCATCTGTATATTTCCCATTGTAAACTGTCCGGTCCACAGTCGCCGGACATCCTTTCTAGCAGAGGCAGTAATCCATGTTGTCTACAGCCCACTTATTCAATTACCAACCTCAAACCGCTGCCAGGCTGGCCCATGAAACAGAAAACAGTAGGCAGCTGAGGGAAACTGCTCTCTTTGCAAAATCACTCTCTTCCTACTTGAAATAAGTGTGCTTAAGTGTTTGTGTCACAGGAAGAAAAAAAAACAGATTGTCCACCACTACGTGCCTATGTTCGAGAATCAAGGCTTTGATAAAGTACTGTAGGGCTGATCAGTTGGCTGCTGTTACCATGGTATCCAGACCAGATGCCAGAGCCAGTCCGAGGGTCATGGTCTGTCCTGTATTTGTCAGATATCTAGCAACACTGACAGTTTTACTCAACTGATAATACAAATAATACAACCTGAGAATTTGAGAAGGCACTGAGGTTGATTGACGTTATCATTTTATGAAAAAATGAAATAGTGACATCTTGTAATCTTTCCTGAGCAGCTCAGTGGTCAAACAGATCACATCCATGGCGTCAATAGACAGGTTGATAAGTCAGAGAGCAGACAAAGACAAACAACTCTTTTCTTCTCACTTAGGCTGTTATGGTTGCAGTTTCAAAAGTCGACAGAGCTGCCATCCCTGCTTTAGGTTGCTAGGTTGCTGAGATATTTAGTTAATGGTCAGTTTGATAATGTCACATTTTCACATGACCTTATCTCAAACAGTGTTTCTTTTTCTGACTCTTGCCTCAACAAACTTTATAAAAGTTTCATGAGTCCCAAGTCGTGAGGATGACCCATAGTTGGGTTAAACAAAGTTTAAATGACTTCACTCTTCTCTCCTTGGGCACTTTATAATAGAATTGAACTTCTTCATGCAGATTCATTGTATAACTGCCTCCATATCATAATCCTTGAGCAGATAACCATGTAATCTGAAGTTTAGAGGAAGATTGTTTTTGTATTGAATTTATTCATTTATTCAGATATAATTTTTACTCGATTTGGTCCAAGTGGAAGCATTTTATATTTTATTTTTGCATTGCTTTTTTTTTCTTTATCTCATTGATAATATGATTTACTGGTACTGGAGAGTCAAAATTGTTTTTCTTGAGAATAACAATTCTTATTTTTTATTCTCCTATTTCCTCTGTGTGCGTGCGTGCCAAGTGAGTGCATCATCTGAATTACAGGAACTTGGAACAAGTTTAATTCTAAAGCTTCCAGGTGCCACTGCAACAAATGCAAACTTTGTTTATGCCACTCACTGTTTCACTCTGTCCCTGAACAATGGCAGCCCCCAAACATCACATAATCAGAAACATTGGTACGGACAGAAATGCAGAATACAATTAAATATTAAAAAGACAATAATGGAAAAGTGTTGTTATTGTTACTCGTAGTGATGACAGCGACCATCTTCAGCAGAGTCACGAACACCTACCTATTACCTATTATATTGTTAGTGTCATATCATTTCACAGTACCCAATTTTCGCAGGTCGTCTTTTGGGACACATAAATGTATCAGCAGCCCCGTGGCAGTGTGTCTGTGTGTGTCTGTGTTCACTTCCAGTCATTCCTATTTGTGAGAACATGTGGACTATTGTTCCTGTCAGTCCTGTGTGCATGTGAGTGTGCATGTCTAAACATACCCTGGTGAGGAGACGGGACACCTGGGGGAGATGCCAGCAACAGAAATGTCTCACCTGTCAATCAAGCGCTCCTCACACTGTCGTGCTGAGGAGGAGGTAGAGAAATCTGAAATGCTTCCATCCCTTTAATGAGGAAGGCCTCCATTGGGGAGTTGACGGATGTTTAAGGAACGGAACAGTGATTTGAGAGGGAAACAAAGGAGGTAAAACAGTGAAAAACAGCCTGTTTCTCTGTTTTTAAGGTTTCTCAAGCAGCGTGTGAAACCTCCCAGCCGAGACTTTATCGTAATTAGCTCTGTCAGATGGCCTGTGCCAGGGGAAGCTATTACCTTAAAAAGGCTCACCAGTGATACGGATCCTGCTTCTTACAGATGTTTGCATGCCTGTTGAAGATACAGCTGGCTGGCGCCGGTGTGGGCACTTTTCCAGTTTTGTGAGTCTGATTACTGATGCAGAATTAAAATAGATAAATTGGGACTTATCCGAGACACCAAGTGTGGAACATTTATCTCAGTGTTGCATATGAAACAGACTGTATAGAGTAAATGAAATGATTTAAATTAAAAGAAAGAACACCAAATATTATCTGAAAAGGCTATGTATAAGGGAGATTAATTGTAACTGCAGCAATCAATGAGGAGGACTGAGAAGATTTATCTGTAAACAGAATAAACCGAATTGTCAATGCAGGCCTTATCAGTCTATTCGATTTAATACTGTACATGTGTTAGTCTTATAGCTCATGGATTTCTACCAACAACTTTTATTTCCACTAAATTGTAATTTGCAGAGTAGAAGTGAAAAAAACTGCAAGTTTTATAGTTATTCAAAAAAAGTGGCTTGTTTTCATAACATGCATTAAGGTTTATGAGGAGCTGCTGTGTGTGGCTGACAGAGCAGGTGTGCACAGTCTATTCAGCCCCTAAAGAAGCATATGTTGATCCATCCTGTTTTCTGTACTGTGAGCAAATGCAGTAAAAATGAGATGATACAGGTTTTGCCAGATTTGAGCGAGAGAGACATCCAACTGGCTTCTACATCCAACTGTATTTTTCCCGTCACAGAAAACAGTCAAGTCAGAGCTAAGCTGTTTCCTCTATCTGCAGATTTCAGCCAATTCAAACTCAGAAACTTGGAGAGATTTCAGTAGTTTTTTTTTAGATGCATTTCATCCACCGTCTACACCTCCATCACTAGACATAATTGCTGTCTGACCAGGCACAGTTTTCAAACCAGCAATGGTTGGCATGTTTGAGAAATAACACACATTGGTCGGTTTCACATTATAATACAACTACTGCCAACAAGTGGCAGCCCGGCAGCTTGTGAGCAAATGATCTTTAATTTATACATCACACTTTAACTGCATTGTTAGAGTCTATGATTCTGAGTACAGCTTTTTACTGTGCAGTTTGTTGCATTTCCTAATTCGTAGTCTTTTCATAAACACCATCTGCCAACAGCACATAGGTTAGAGAACCTTTTGATCCCTGCTTTTTTATATTCATGTGGAGTTATTCATGAATAAGGAATGCTAAGAGAGTTATTTATATGCAGAGAGAAATTAAGACCACTAGTTGAATTTATACAGTAGTTATATGACAATTATACTGATATGGCTGAACTCATACTGCACTCTATATATGCTTTCAGTATATAAAAGAAAACTGTCACTTAAATCCATCCATGCAATGATGTTCTGTCTTCTAGACAAAGCTATAACCTGCATCCAACTAATAGAGGAGCAGAGGATAACACTGTAATCCCATGTCCTTCTCTTGTGGTATCATAACATGACATCTGTCGCTGAGAGGCAGATTAACAGCAGGGCTCTAAGGTCACATGTTGACAAGATTACGGGATGCAAGGGTGACAGGTCTGCAGCTAACACCTATAGGAACAGCTGCCGTGTTGACTCACATTGTTAATAGCTACTGTGCTGCCTGCATGGTGTTAGCATCTGGTGCACGGCTGGCAGAAGATAGCAACCCTAAATCTTGTGAAGAGAAGCAGCAGAAAGGGTAGTATAATTTTAGAGAAAGGGAGGAAAGGCAGAGGATGTTACAGAGGAAGGGAGGTAGAGAAAGGCAGGATAAAAGATTCCACAATAAAAGGATTTCTGGCTGTAAAGATATATACTCAACCTGTACACCTGTAACTCTGACATCCCTCTGTTTATAGCCCTACACATGTGGCTTAATGCTTCCTGGAAGAGGATGAAAATGAGGTGATGGTAGAGCGAGAGTGAGGAGAGAGCTTCTCGGTTTATCGCTCGCTACACGGTGCCATACTTAGCTTCTGATTAGAGCTTGCTACATGTGGTTAACATCTGCTGTAGCATGTGGCTGGATACGGTAAATATTAGCTGACAAGCTAAGCTCTGATGAGGGAATGGCAACAGAGGAGCAGGTGCTTTTGAGAGGCCCATGCTGTATCGGGCATTAACACACAGTTCCAGTTCCCATCCAGCTCCTGTGCAAATCTGATTTAGCTGGATTATATTTACACCTTTAAAATGTGCCGGTAGTGTGTGTACTTTGAAAATGATTTTCATCCTCACAAAGCACTAACAGGATTTAAAATTTACAGTGAAAATGTTGGACAGCTTCCATAAATGTTCTTGGTTTGCACTTGAGATTACTTAAGCTTTCCAAAATTGTTTAGGGTTCAACTGGAATACAATTTATGAACAGATTTGTCTTGGTCAGCGAGGACTGATATTCTACATAAAATGCCATCAACATAAACAGATTTTTAAAAAATAGAAGGGAAGACACTTTGTTGTTATTATGTACAAAAGGTATCTCTTGACTTGGTTTCAGATTGTGGAATGGTGGCATCAGTCATTTCTGGCAAATATTCTGAATGATAAAAGTTGTAGCGGCAGCAGCAATCATGAGTAATGAGTAAAATTGTCAATGTTTTCATGAAATGACGGCATCCCTCCATAGCAGTTTTTACTGTCACCCAGATGTGATGGAGAAAAAAAACCCATCAGATTATCCACTGAGCAGGTTACAGAGTGATTTCAGACTTCTGTTCAAAGGAGTGTGGCACAAAAATGATAGTAATAATGGAAGACTGACGGGATAGGATAAGAAGAACCTTCCTCCAAACATGACTGATTTGTTGACAGATGCACCTCAGAGTCCAAATGTTGATGAATTGGACAAAAAAGCAATTTCACCCACACGCAGGAATTGATTTTTAATGCTTTCAGATTATACTTAAGAGGTCACACCCACTGTGACCCATCAATATATGATGACATTGTGACCCATGAGTACTCATTAGTTGTGTGGACTTGACGGCAGTGATTTTCAAACTTGGCATTCATTTTGAACTCAACCACACACCTGTAATCTGTCATAGAGTCAGAACTCGATCACGGTGACAAAATTTTTCCACAGAAATGACACCGACATCTACCGGTGTAATCAAAACGTCCTCTGTGGTGGTCCCTGCTACAGTGGGTGTCTTCAGGAACACACTTTGCCATGATGACTCCAACCCCACTGCCGCAGCTGGTAATGAACCTGACACCCAATCTTGTCTCCCATTGTGCTTGAAGAGTGCAATACACCAAAGGTTTTGTCACAGATTTGTCACAGGCCTTTGTGCCCGAACAATGGGTGACTTTGCTGTTGTAGCGTGTGATGACCCAGACGCTCTCCTTTCAGCGTAGGGGAGGAGCAGAGGACAGGGATAAGGTAGAGGAGCAAGGAGGAGACTTTTAGAGTTAGCAAAGGATGTCAAGTTTTGACATGTGAAAGATTGTTTTAAATCACAGAGTAGCAGAATATCTAGAGAGACTGGAGCAATTTGTCTGGGTTATAGTGAGGCTTTATTAAATTTTGTATAGCAGATAGTCAAACATATCTTCCTCCACAGTTGTGACGGACAGTTCTTTCATACTGTAGCAATATGAAAATAGTCTGAAAACTAAAACAGGGAGATTTGTCAATTTTCTGTCCTTGTCTCCAGTTGTCCCTAAACATTTCTCATCTGTTACATTACCCTGTGAAAGACACAGAAGACAGCTTGAGCCAGTTTTTTAATGGGTTGGAAATGATGTTGATTCAGATTAGTTTTCCAGTATTTTGGTGAACTGTCTAACAGCCACTCTCATTAGAGTACCAGATAGTCTGCTTAGCATGAATAGTAATTGTCAGGAAGGATGAGATAAATGGGCCTGAAAGTTCTGAGATCTAAGACTGGACTCTTAAGATCTCTCTGATCAATGAGAAATTCAGTAGCACATTTTCATTTTCATTGGTTTGAAAGCTACTTCAAAGGATTTTCCATCCAACCAATCGTAAAATTCTTGGAAAAACCTGCACTGAAATGCCGAATATCAACAAAAGCTTGAGCTACATTGCAAAAATGTCCCCATTGCCTTTCAAGCCTGTACATTTATGTTGCAAGTCTATGCATATTAAGGTAGTAGAGGCAAAGATTTGATAGATGACACTCTTTCCTAACCTATCCCAAAACCCCAAATGAACATGGAAATGTGGCAAACACAAGTGAGCTGGATGAGCGAGTGAGTGACGACTTAAATGCGTCTTTTCTGTGTGGTGGGATATTAAACCAACTTGTCACAGTGATGGGAAATCTGTTGTAGGAGTAAAAGTGTAAAAAGAGTGACAGGAAGGAAGAGAGGGGAGACAGAGAAAATGAATTCAGAGTAAATATAAATTACAAAATCGTGTAATACAAGTGCATTCATTATGTTTTTCATTAGCTTCTTTGTTTCTCTCACATCTTTTTTGTGCCTTACTTAGGCTGTCTAATAAAGAACAAGTTCTTTTTGAAGTCGTTCACTTTATCAATAAGAAGGCTGCAGAACATTTGGCTGTCAGAGTAGGATGAATCTGTTGGCACAGTCAAAGATTTCAGGGTATGAGATGTGTTATGCCACTGTTTATATCCAGAACACCTTTAATACTACACTTTTAGCATAGGAAAAAAGTTAAAGACTGATCAACTGATGGATATGTGACAACAGGCCAAGATTCCTGCATGAATGAAAAAAAATAAAATGAAAATCCCCACACACATTGAGAACAGGGTGGGTGGCAACAGTTCTCTTAGCTTGAGGCCTGGAAGAAGGATAGCACATGCTGTACTGTTTGAAGATTAGCCACCATTGTGACTGCCAGTGACTGAGACACGAGAATGAAAACCCCAATGGGCATCGTTTATAGAACATTATCAGAGGAGCCAATGGACCTTTTGTTGTTAATAGACCTTCAGTTCAACCAATTCAAAATAATTATAGACTGTTCAAACACTGTCGGCACAGAGCTGGAGTAAACCCAGATTCTTCCTCCACAGATGAGACAATCAAAGTTTGCATGGGATGTTCCTGATGCTTAGTTAGTTCTTAATGCCCTTATTAAGACTAATTGTCTCTAGTTGTTATAAGCATTTATATAATAGGCCAGCAACACCAAACTCTGAATGATCTTAGCAATAAGAATCTGCAAATGGTTTCCGGCTACATGAACACAAATTAATTTACTAATCCAAGAATGACTTTCACTAAAGTTAGAGAATGTTTCCTGCTACTGTGATGAAAGTACCGGGTCTCCTGGGTTTTTCTTTTCTTTTTTGCACCACACACTGTTCCACTGATCATCATTTCCTCCATCTCAGAACTTTATGTATTCATCACAAAAGAGAAAGCCATCTATTATAAAATGCAAATTCAAATTTTCTACATCACCATCTGCACCTCTCCAACAAATGAGAGGTTTAATGTGTGGCTCTTCGTATGAAAGGCTTCATAACAGCGCTTGATGGTTAAAATTGTCTTAAGATGGTCATAACAGGCTGTGAAGTTAGGACAGAGCTGGTGATTTAAGCTGATGTGAGGCCAATCAGTGCAGTATATAAAAAATAAGACATTTTAATGGGTCCTTTTGTGCGTGTGCATCTTTTTGTAACCATAGAAACATTGTTCAGTGACCTTCTTGTGATATTCAGAGCTATCGATCTCAAATCTGATCCACAGCTTTATAAAGGTTTAAGGGAACCCAGAACTTTTTAAGCTTCTCACCAAAGGAGGAAGGGAACAGCCACTGATGAAAGTGACATGCCTCTTTTATATTTCGCAGCAATCAATTGGACCTCATCTCCTCCACCCACCTCACTTTATGTAACGCACCTCGGTTCCTCAAAGTCTAAGTTGAAAAGAACTGCAGTGGACTTTACTTTGTCAAGTTCCTGTCGGGATTCAGATCCACAAACTATATAATTGTAAATAGGCATATGTCTTTGTGAGTCACACATGAACTATTTTTGCCTTCATCGTTATCTGCATCTCAAACCACTTTTTCCCCTACATGAAGAAGGTTGGAGAATGGGTCAAAAAGAGAAAGGAAATACCAGAAACATTTTAGCCATCGGATGGGTTGTACCTTTAAAAGCTCCCAACCCATTATCGTAATGGCATTTGATTCTGAAAAATGGATGCCCCTGAAGAATTGCCCATTGTGAGGCCACAATTTTATATATACAAACCTCTTCCTCTGGCCTGCCACGTCAAGGCTTTTCATGTAATGGCTGAAATGGCACTCCTCCACTCTCCTTTTCAGGGGGACCATTCAGAAAGTGCCAAAAGGCATCTCACTGCAGTCCCGGTGATTGGTCATGTCATGCCATGCCCGATGGGTGTGTCATTGAGTTGGCTGTCGAGTGTGGAAGTGCACACACACATAACAATACAAAAGGCTTGTCTACTTTGAGTGTGTGTGTGTGTGTGCAAGAAGTTCATGTCTTGAAGTAGAAAGAGCCTGAAGGATAAAGTTGATATTTATTATTATTATTATTATTATTATTATTACACATGAGACAAAAGGAAATTGATTTCTTTGATTTGTGGTAAATTATTATTAGGCCACACAGGGGATGAATAGCATTTTTTTTACTTCCAGGGAGTAGCATACACTACAGTGCCCTCCATAGGTGCATTTGAGTGCAGGAATCATGAGTAGTACGTTGCCCCATGCACAGCAACGCGTAGCTCAGCTAGTCTGCAGGTGCTCCCAGTTGGCTCTCCTAACTGGGAGCACACTGACCAGAATCTACTGCAGACTGACTAAATGAGGTTGCAAAATGTACAAATTTACATTCACCCCATGTGTGTATGAGGAGTATGTGGTCACACGTGCATATTTATTTAGCGTTAACACAATTACATACATATTTTACTTATTATACTGTAACCCTTTATGGTTTGCAACAATGGCTATGGCTCCATTCATGTAAATAAAGCATGAAGCTAGTGTTTGAATTGGAGAAAGAAACAGAGTGAGAAATGTTGTGTTTAAGTTTTTTATGAAAGCAGATATATATACATTGGTGTTTTTTTTTCATGCCACTGCCTTGCATGTTTTAGAACACACCTGATTCAAATGATCAGCTCGTCATCAAGCTCTGCAGTGGCCTGATAACGAGCCACTCATTTGGATCAGGTGTGTTGTAGCAGGAAACTTCTAAAACATGCAAGGGAGTGGCCCTCGAGGACCGGAATTGGGGAAC